>JAUIMM010000123.1:525000-1725000 GCA_031769625.1 Taudactylus pleione
TCTATCTATCTATCTATCTATCTATCTATCTATCTATCTCATATCTATATATCTATCTAATATCTATCTCATATCTATCTATCTATCTAATATCTATCTATCTATCTATCTATCTATCTATCTGTCTGTCTATCTATCTATCTATCCAATATCTATCTAACCCATATCTAACTATCTATCTATCTATCTATCTCATATCTATCTATCTATCTCATATCTATCTGTCTGTCTGTCTCTCTGTCTGTCTATCTATCTATCTATCTATCTATCTATCTATCTATCTATCTATCTATCTATTTATCCCATATCTATCTAACCCATATATATCTAACTATCTATCTCATATCTATTTATCTATCTATCTATCTATCTCATATCTATCTATCTATCTATCTATCTATCTATCTCATATCTATCTATCTATCTATCTATCTATCTATCTATCAATCTATCTATCTCATATCTATCTTTCTATCTATCTCTTATCTATCTATCTATCCCATATCTATCTAACCCATATCTATCTATCTATCTATCTATCTACCCCATATCTATCTATCTATCTATCTATCTATCTATCTCATATCTACAGTATCTATCTATCTCATATCTATCTGTCTTTCTATCTATCTCATATCTATCTGTCTGTCTATCGATCCCATATCTATCTATCTATCTATCTATCTATCTCATATCTATCTATCTATCACATATCTATCAATCTATCTATCTATCTATCTATCTATCATTATATCTATATATCTCATATCTATCTATCTATCTATCTATCTATCTATCTATCTATCTATCTATCTATCTATCTATCTATCTATCTATCTATCTATCTGTCTGTCTATCTATCTGTCATAAATATAGATAGATATATACATGTGTGGTCATTGTGGCTTATTCCTGTTATTATATATTATATTATAATGTCTTTGCTGTATTATGAATGAGGTGGTCACTGCGCCATATTCTCGTATCTATATAATGTGGTTATTGGGCCACGTTTGGGTGCAGGTGATAGATGGAGCCTTGGCGCTGTCTATTAATGCCAGATGTAATGTAGCGGTAATACTGGGGCTTATTCTGGCGGCAGCCCCTCACTCGCTGTTTTATCATCTGTAGATTGAGAGACGGCGCCAACAAGGAGATCCTGGGCATCATCGTCTCATATAAAGTGAAAGTAAAGCTGGTGGTGTCCCGCGGAGGGTAAGTTACCGGCTGTATTTATTGTTATGTCCTATTGGTATATACCCTGGGAGGTTTACACGAGGCCCCAGCGGGATTGTATAATGAAGTTTAGGCCACACGGTGATCCATAGCCAGGCGTGCAGGCGCACTAGGGAACCGCGGTAACAGCACAGCGATGTGGGAGACATACAGCGGTGGTGATATCGGCAGTATATATAGAGGTACAGTGCATATATATAGTCTCACCTCTATGGGAGCTAAGTGCGGCATAGCGACACTCAGTACAGTAATGGCGGGCGGTCGCGCATTGCACACTAGTGGACCGTCCACTAGTGCGCAATGTCTCTGTCTCTGCTGCTGTGGGAAGACCTCATCCACTAGCTGCAGGACCCAGAGCAGCCTCTGACTGACAGGCCATGCTGGTGCTTGTAGTTCCACAGCCGCTGGAGAGCTACAGGTCTAGATCTGCTGTATATAATGCACCTGGTATGTGGCCTATTGTTATTTTCACTGACACAGCTCCTGGGGAGCGGCCGGTAGCCTATCTCCAGTGTACCTCCACCTTTACATCAGCTTAAGTCTGCCAGAGCATACTGCTACTTGTAGTTCCACAGCAGCTGCAGAGTTACAGGCTGCTTACCTCTGCTCCTGTACAGCCAATAAGTCTTTTTATCCTGATTGTTGCAAAACATCACATTTTGTTCCCCTCTTAATTGCTCCAATGACTGATGGGAACACATAATAGAGGGTGACTCAGGGGCAGAGACCGCTCTCTCCCTGCTCGCACAGCGCTGGCTCTACACCGCCGTCTCTTTTTATAGCATCGCTAAGTACATTCATCCCAAACATTTCAGGTCATGGAACGAGAGGAACACAATGCATAAATATAAATACATTTACTAACAGCCTGGACGTTGCGTTTGGAGTCTTTGGTCAGAGGGTAGACACAGTACAATATTTGTCACTAATCTTCCAAACTAATGGCCGCAGCAGGTTCTGTAGGGGTTAATGGCCCATGTATGTCAGACATTTCACATTACACTGCTTGGTAAATACAGCATTTGAGTTGATATTGGAGATATGCAAACATTCAGGGGATCCTCAGTATTTGCGGGTGTTTTCGGGGGTCATCCCACAAGGCCCTGTATGTTATATATATTAGCAAAGCTGCACAAAGTGAATTTCATGGCGGAACAGGGCATTAAGGGACCTATGTATTTAAAATTATGCAGAAACTGTAATTTCTGCATCATTTTATGTATTGCTCCTATGTACTAATGGCACAAGGCAGGGGATTTCACAGAAATCTCCACCAAAGTGATAGTTAGCGCTGCAGATCGCAGCCCCCATTATTATCAATGGGGACTACGATCTGACCTCTGTGTACCAAACTTCAAAAAGCTAAGTTTTTCGGAGTTTAGCCCGGGTAGTTTATACCATCTTCAGATGGTGTAAACTATTTTAAGCCTATGGGGGTGCAGGAGAGAGATATTTCAATATCTCTCTAGCAGCCCCCTGCTGACCCCGGAAGCTGACGCTGTGCTCATGTGCAGTGTCAGGTTTCTCCGGAGAAATCTTCTTTGAGAGACTTCTACAATTTGCCAGGGACATAACTCAAAGGGACAGCGGTTACCGCAACGACTGTCAGCAGTGGCTCCAGGCACGGGCAAGCCGTTCTGTAGCCCGGAACGCCATGGGATCCGACGGGCGCATTAAAAGCCCTCCCTCCCACCCGGAGCTATTTTGATGATAAATGCTCAGGGGGAGGGAGCGGAGGAGGGAAGGGGCGGCAAAACAGGGCTGGTGCTGGGCGCAGCTAAGCCTAGCGCCGGTCCTGACGGTCTGTGCTGTATGAATTAAATTTGCAAATTTCTGTTAGTTCTCCCAGAAGAGCCGTACACTCTCCCTCATACTAGTGACATGGGAGGAGCTTAATAAACGATTCCATGATGGTCGCAATACATCCTCACACCCCCTGGATTTGCTCTGTGGACCTCTCTCAGGAGCTGGTGTGGAGTTGTCCAAAAATAAGCTGTAAAAAGCCGCATGCAGTGCGAGCCTGCCTCAGGTCTCAATTACGCGCCTATGTTAGACCCATGGGCGTAACTACCATAACTACAAGGTGCAAGAGGTGCAGCTGCTATGGGGTCCAGAGCTAAAGGGGGCCCTTCTTACTTGTCGAAGTTACATGTGTTACATACATTTTTCACCATTTAGTGGTGCATAGAGGCCCTTACAAACTTTTGCTATCGGGCCTTCAAATACCTAGTTACCTCCCTGTTTAGACCCCTTCCTGTTCTGACTCTTCAAGATTAAGAAGGCGCAAGTGTCAGGCGTAGGGATTTCATCTTTGGTAAACTGTTGACATTTTAATGCTCTTTCTGTAATCAGGTAAATAAATATGATTATTAAAGTTGTTGTATTAAGATGTAGGGCTCAATTCAATTACATGCGAGGAGGTTGAGTTAACGATGCAACAGCAGCGGAACTTGCCCTCCTCGCGGCCTGATCCCACCCTGGACTCGCTGATTTCTGGACGCACCATCTGGGGCTACAAACAAAAATCAGCTAGTCCGGGGGTAATGTAGGTGCGGCATATAGCCACACTTATTTGCCCGGACTAGCGGGGGTGAGTTAAATTGAATCGACCCCTAAAATGTGGAACCGAGACTCCTATGATCTGTGCCCTCCTGCTATGGACTGTTCAGGGACTAATGTATGCAGTTCCTATATCATGTGACTGTGGCGGGAACCTGGAAGTAAAGAGCAATTTACTGAATGCAATGCACTTTCTGTCTGACTAATTATTTAATCTACTTTGAACACTGCCAGCCTACTGGGAGACCTTGCGTCAAGGTAATGCCGAACCCATTGCAAGCTGCAGCTATTTCTATCTGTCTAGCTGAACACGAGTCTGTCCTCCATTGAACTGTGTCACCGTTCAGTCTTCATTCAGTGCTCGTCCAATGTCTTGTGCCAGTGGGCTCATTGCCAGGGGCTATGTGCATGATCCGTCTTCATCTCTCTATTGCTCCCATCCCCTCATGTCGCAGATCCCTGGTCACCTGTCCCGTCAGTCAGACACAACTATTGCAATTTCCACCGATGGGTTTGAGCAGATTTAAGTAACTCGTAACTATTAAATAATAACTTTATTGTAGTGTGTGACTGTTATTTAGTGTTACTACCATCTATACAGTGTATTCATATTGACAGCATTATTCTCAGCCCCATGGCACCGAGGATAAATTATCTATTTCAAGTGTCAGTAAATTTATTAACAGTCAGTAGAGAAGAAATACTGGACATTGGGGCTGATTCTGATCACCCGAAAATGTGTTTTTGACTGCATATAATAATAGTTTTGTCACCAACATCATTTGTTCTCCGCTGAAGGTCAGTTATGTGGTTACCGATAGATTCCAGCACAGTGTGATCGCTCTGCCAATAGATGTTCGTATTGATCACATTTTTGATCGATCGGTGGGAGGAATATAAGGGACAAGTCGCTGGCTATCTCAGGTGTTGACCGAGGTACAATTGGATTTTCTAGCTATGGGATAGGACCGTGTGACTTTGGAAGATTTTTGATGGATAAAGGGGGAAGTCGGGTGGGGGAGGTGAGCAACATCGAGACAGAAGAGTTCAGCGTGATCACAAAGTCGCCACACAGTAACGCCAATTTCACTGAAAGCGTGGCTCGTCCACAGGCTGGTCATTCCGTACGCACTAGTGAGATCCGTGTGCACCGTGACTTGTGCGCAACTATGTAATAAGCCCCTTCATTTCTCAGGTCCGGGCGGCGGATCCTGCTTGGGCAGGTGAATGGGTTTGTTGATAGAAATGCTCTTAGACTACTTGTCATGCCACTTGGTAGGCGGGTAATGATCTGACCGTCCCTGCAGTGTAGGGCAGGATTCTGAGAGAGCTACAGGACAGTAATACAGTACCAATGTTATTACCATGGCTACAGTACTCTCTGTGGCCGATGGCCCACGTCTATTGACCAAACTATATGGCAGCTGATTGCATTATCAGAGTGGGAGCTGGTGTTACTATGTGTCCATCTTACTATGGACCTCCACCCTAATGATCTTATTAGTGAGGGGGCTGATTGTCTTCCCATTGTGTACAGGTTTTTAAGATGAAAACCAGGAAACACAGAAGACCCTTGGCTTGTTCCCGATACCTCCCCTGTGTGCCTAATGATCCCGATACCTCCCCTGTGTGCCTAATGATCCCGATACCTCCCCTGTGTGCCTAATGATCCCGATACCTCCCCTGTGTGCCTAATGAAATAAAAAGTAACGTTAACAAATTGTCATTCTGTGTTTATCAGACCCCATTGTAACACTGGGCCGGATTCAGCAGGGAACGCAGGTGCTTATACACACGCAATCGGTCGATTGTTGTGTACTGCACATGCATCGCAGTGTGCGAACTAGCCACTGCGATCAGACAGCGATTGCATAGGATGCGCAGACCCATGGCAGAGTGATTGACAGGAAGTGCCGTGTGTGGGTGGTGACGGGGGGGTGGTCGGGCGAACGCAGGCGTGCCAGTGCGTTTCAACAGCGTTGCATGGGCATGCATAAACTTGCCACTGCCACACCATACGCAGGCTGAGGCCTCATAGCGTGCGCTGAAGTTAGCAATTCCTGAGTGAGGTCCGGGCTTCCCTAACTGTCTGATGTTACCAATGGTTCGCTATGTTGGCCAAGTATACGGATGTGAGTAAGGGGAAGTGGGCGTCTTTTGCAAAGCGAATGCAAACATTTACATATCACTGCTGATATTAGCAACTGCGTTGCGTGCGTATAAGCAGAATAGCGATCCGTAGTGAATCAGCCCCACTGTCCCCACAATGTGGAAGGAGCATCAGTTGACGGCATTGGAGAGAAGCGGTAATTGTATAACAGAGGGCCTGATTCAGACTTGGTCGCAAGCACTGAGCGCTCGCAACCGGGTCGATGGTGGCCCACTACGCATGCGCACGACGGAGCCGGCTCCGTCGTGCGCATGCGTGAGACCCGGCTAGCAACGGGCACTCGCAACAAAGGGGGCGAGCTGTCGATGTTGAGTGACAGCACGCCCCCTTTGGTGGGCGGGCCGGGGGGGTGGCTGCCCAAACGGAGGCATTCCCATGAGAACGCCTGTCGTTTGGGGGCGGCCCCACTGACATCACCAGTGATGTCAGTGGAGAGATTCCGGCTCTGTTAGAGCCGAAATCTCTCTGGGGCTTGCGGCAACGAGACCCTACCACAAGGGTCTCATCACAAGCCCGGCTCTGAATCAGGGCCTGAGTCTGCAGTCAGAGTAACACTGAACAGCGTATTTACCATGAAGGCTCCCCTGGCTCCTGGCTTTATGCTGCTATGTTTTACAGGGTTTATTGAAGTTTCTGGGTTACCCTAGTGTGTACATTATTATAGTGCCCATACTGTACCTATAATACATCATGGGAACAGAACATGGAATCTCCTCCATCAGTAATTTACAATACAGTATAGAATTCTGCAGCCCACAATAATTACTGGTTAGGCAGCTATGCAAAAAACAAATGTAAGTAGCCAGGTGAGCTTGCAATCTAGCCCTGCACAGGCAGGCGATAGAAGTATGTTACCTTCCCATTTCCTTGCATGGTGATTTCATGTTTGCATTGCATGTTCTGGAACCTCTTCATGCTTCACTTACCGTGTAACAAAGTGCGAGGATGTCTTCATAGTCTCCCATGTAATACACTGTTATGTAGCTGATATGGGGCTGTCACTCCTGCACGTGCTCCCACCGCTGCGTTACGTGTTCTCGCTTATAACCGTATAACATTTATGTGGCTGTGTATTACTATTTATTCTGCATGATTCAGGTGGCTTAATGGCCAGGTACAGAGGCTCCGCACTTATAACCTACGCGTTTAACAACCGCTCGGACTTACGATCCGCGCTCCTAACAGCTGGAACCCGTTGTACACTGAATACAATGTTTGATGTCTTTTTTTTTTATAAGTTTAATTGTACTGTACAGTGTTTAAGAGTTATGCAAAGTAAGACACAGTTACAGTATCAAGTTTCAGCTTCTTTTAGACCTTTTTCTTTATTTAGAATAAATAAAAATTATTTCCATGTATTAAGTATATGCGGCTCCTCGTTTAGTGACCAATTTGCTTAATGAACTAGTCGTAGGAACAGAGGGCCTGATTCAAAGCCGGACGCTATTTGCGCTCGCTTGCCCAGAAAAAGGGGCTGGCTATTTAAATTGACCGTTCGCTCTTTGTGGTCTGTTGACGCCTCTATGTCTGAACGAGCCAACAAAACATGCTGACGTTATTTTGATAAAAACGCCCCCTGGCCGCTCGCATCATACGTCATCTCCGCTATTTATTAGATTAATCGAGTACATCGAACGGCGTCTGAACTGCTCGCTATTCTTGTGGTTGGATTTTCCTACCGCAATCATGCAAGCAGTTCAGGCTAAAAGACAACCCAGTGACGTGGTCAATGACGCTGCTTTGTTAATTATGCACACCCATAAAACGCCCGTTTTGACCTTTAGGCACGCCTGCGTTCTGATCTCCACTCCCTGTTTTCAAGCACCTTCCCCTGTTACCACCCACAAATGCCTCCTCCTGTCACTCAAATTACCAGGCATTTGCTATTTTGCGAGCACACGAATTCTGACCGCACTGACTGGTTCACGCATGCGTACTAAAACCCATACGCATGCGCAGATGTGCGAACATCGCTCCGAACGAACGAGCGGCCGCTTACGAGCGGCTCTGAATCAGGCCCAGAGGTCCTGATTCTGAATCAGGGTGGATTTAAAAGAAATAAAAAATCCACCTCCAGGCCGCTCACTTAGGTGTGGGTGACCACCCACAGCTTGTGCGGGCGGCCTGGCGATTATCGTGACCATCGTGCTTGCGACGAGACCCTTGTGGTAGGGTCTCATCCACCGCAAGCCCCAGTGAACTTCCTGTTCTAATAGAGCAGGAAGCTCACTACTGACATCACATGTCAGTAGGGCCGCCCACAAACGGCAGGCGTTCCTTCGGGAGCGCTTCCGTTTGTGCAGCCACCCCCCCGCCCGACCCGCCTACTAAATGGGGCGAGCTGTCGATCAACATCGACAGCCGCCCCATTTTGCTGCGAGCCCCGAGCAAGTGAAGTTCTCAATCGCTCCGGGACTCGCGCACACGGGGCGTGTGCACTGCCCGACCATCGACACGCTTGCGAGCGGGTCTAAATCAGGCCCAGAGTATCTGTACTCAAACCATCAACACAAATGGAGGTTTAATCACACTTAAAGGCTAAGGACAAACCAGCTTCTGTATGATATAGTCTATTCATTTATAGGAGAGCTAGAAGCAGACTAGTTATATTGTCCTGTGATTGTGGCACCACTTTGTAACCACTGGTCCCCTGCGGTACTGACTACTTACTGTATATATTACTGTATATATTACGGAAGCTCAAAAGTCTCAGATATTAATTTAACATAATGGAAATGTTACTGTAGTTCAGGCTGCCTCTAAATAAGAGAACAGGGCAGGATTCTGGACTGATTCATGGCAATTGTGATTGATTCACTTCGGGGTATATGTACTAAGCCTTGGAGAGAGAAAAAGTCCCAACCAATCAGCTCCTAACTGTCATTTTTCCATAGGCAGAAGCGGCAGAAAGACGCTCCTGGGCCAAGCTCTGAAAATCGATGATGTTTAGAGCTTGGTAGATAGGGGTCAGACTGCGGTCCCCACTGAGAATATAGATTTTCTTTACTCTAACTCTTTCTCTCTCTATTATTCTTTCTCTTACTCTTTATGTTACTCGTTCTGCTTCTACAGATGTGTCCTCTTGCATCTTTGCCAATCGCACTACAAACGTATGCACATATGCATCGCGCCGTGCGACTATCCACATGTGCTACGCTACACCATGGCAAGCATAGCGTATGCACCATGCAATCCTATGGAGTCGCGTGTGCGAACGCAGCGCACGTATCCGCTCGCGGGTACGCAACTTTGCCACGAGTGCAGCAAACATGCAAGAGCAGGGCCAGATTAACAATGGGGCGGATGGAGCTACAGCTCCAGGCCTCCACATAAAAATAGGCCTATCAAGATGACAACATGATTACCTAACTGGCCATAAATAGTTTTTTTAGTTTTCCCCCTAAAAAAAATTATGCAATTTTTCTATTTTTATGTACTTAGGGAGACATTGTGTCTCATAGTGTAGGGGGTGTACACACCAAGGTGACTTTGACCATACCCACACAGCACCGATCACAGCTCTTCCCCTTCTCAGTATTGGCCCTTGAACATTTTCAGCTCCAGGCCCATGTGGGCCTTAATCCGGCCCTGTGCAAGAGGACACACTGCCAGATAAAATGCCTGACAGTCTGCAGATGTCTGACAGTGTACTGGCCCCAATATCTGCCGGTCTGTCGGTCAGCCACGGCTGGGCATACACTGCCCGATGCGGTCAATATTTAATTTTCAGATTATCGCATTGAACGGGCGTGCTGAATGATCCGGCATGCCCAAAAGAACAATATTTTACTCTCGGTCGTCCGCATACACAGTACAATTATCGGGGTGATTCGCTGATATGGGGCGGATCTCCCCGATAATTGTATAGTGTATCCCCAGCATTATTACTTTTCATATTCTTTCAGGCCAGTGGAAACTCATGTTTTTTGCTACGTTTTATTTTTTCATTGAACTTAGCTGATTCAGACCCGCTCGCTATGATGCGAATGCTCGTAGCTGACCGATAGTCGCTTTCTGCACATGCATATGTATCGCAATGCGCGTGCGCAAACCACTGCGAAAGATCAGAATACTGTACGTTCGCTCGTTGTACATAGACGGCCCAGCAGAGTGAGTGACAGGAGAGGCCGTTTGTGGGTAGTGACAGGGGCAGGCCACTAGAAACGGGGGAGTGGAGGTGCGAACGCAGGCGTGCCTGAGTGTTACAACGCCCTTTCAGAGGCGTGCATAATTAAAAGGCAGCGTCGTAGTACACGTCACTTGGTGGGATTTCACACTGAAGTGATCGCAGTGCTTGCGGCAAGGTATAGTCAACCTCAAGCCCTGCGATCGCATCCGATGGTGCTCGATGTACCAATGTTTTCATGCACTTCCAGGAGATGACGTGCGCAAGTGGGCGTCTTATGAATGGCTGGTGGGCGTCTGCATACACATAGTGATCGCACGCCAAGACATAGTGGGCGTGCTAATGCCTTGCCGTGCGATCGCCTGCCTTGCTGGCCTTGCGCTGGATTTGCATACGCAGGCTGCGAGCGAATGCATCTAGCGAGCGGGTCTGAATGAGCTCCTTAGTCCAAGTGGCTGCAACAGTTTTAAATAATGAAAGTATAACAGCGAAAATAGAGTTTTACTAGATATCCTGCAATAATTGTGCCAGAGATAGAAAGCGGAATCAGTGTAACATAAGTTATTCCTATATAATGGGCGCTGAGGCACTTCATAGGTACGCCTCCGAATGCTGAATAGTCACAGAAGCTGATAGCAGCTGATAGCGTCCATACTGTAAGTCGTTACCTGTATGTTTTATACACTTTTTGTTATTTTTACCTTTCATTTTACTATTTGCTACGATTAGATTTACAGCCTTTTGACCGTCACGCGGCCACCGGCTCTCTGAAAACAATGGCTACACAACAGGCAGCGCTCTAATTTAATGTTATCCTTTTATTCTCTAGTGACGTTGCCGTAGAACTGCCTTTTACGCTCATGCATCCGAAACCCAAGGAGGAGCCGCTGCACAGAGAAGGTGAGACGCACGTTTTATGGTGACGTTGGAGGCGGTATGCGGGCGCAAGAAAGCTTCATTAATCTGGAAGTGGCTTCCAAGTATCTGACATTACGTTTCCGTATAAAGGGGGTGATTCAGCAGAGACTATCGCAGCTGCTAACGTGGTAGCAGCCGCGATAGCACTAAAATGGTAATGCAGCGGGAGGCGCAGCATGCATTTCTGACCCAAGCTGCATCCAAGGACTCGGCATCGGAGCATCTGTGCTACCCTCACCCGGCTGAGTGTCCACGGGGGCACGCAAGCCGACAACCGCAGATGAGTAAGAGAGGCCAGAAAACCTCTTTTAGCAGACAGAAAAATGTTCTTTTTCCACTCCCCGCCAACGGCTGCGACGCCTCCATCTTGGGAAACAGAGGCGTGTCGCTGCCCCCTCCCCGCCCAGAAAAGGCAGCAGACTGTCAATCACTGCTGCCGGACTGCGTGTGGGATCGCAGACCTGTACTGCACATGCGCAGTTTGGGTCAGTCGTATGCGCAGATTCCCGAACATCGGGAATCTGTGATCAACCGCTGAATCACCCCCAAAGAGTTTTTAAATATACCTTATCATTATTATTATTATTATTATATGAAATAAACCTACTGCCGATCATTTCAAATTGGAAAACCCAGAGGTAACCATAGAGGACCAGCGACACTGCCACCCTCAGGCAGTATACAGTACTTACCCCTGGATTATATTTGTTGCTTGCGCTAGTGAATGAGCGTTTGGACCATCGCAGCAATAATGTATTACTGAGAAAGGCTGATGTGTGCTCAGGTACACAAGTCTCCAAGAAATGGATTTTGTAGCTGCCGCGGTAACAAGCATCTAGTACGCCCCATATAAGGACAGTTCCATGCGATAACAGAATTGTTTTTTAGTGAAATATAGATAAAACAACATATAAAACATTAACTCCCTTCACTAACGAAATATCTAGAAAAGCTGAGAACCCCAGCCGGAGCATATTCTGGATCCGCACTAATAGCACACAGGTACAATTAAAGGCAATCAGACCTCCTTCTATTTGAGTCCTCTAAACCCAATGGTTAGGAATGAATATGTACATTGTTCCAGATAACTTTCAAAAGTGTCCCTAAATTAACAATAATCAGTTCACAGCGCTCTTGTGTCTGTACACGCGTTGGATCTTTCCGGCATGACAATTTTACATAGCGGGAATATGAAAAGCTCTGAAGGTTTTCATTTCTGCTCCACAGGCCACCAGACAGGTTTTAACTGACGCGTTTCATCTCGTAAAGAGACTTTATCAAAGCATTTACCAAAGTTACCACCTGGAGTAAAATACCTTCACTAAACATATGGAGCCAGATTTGGTCCACCGATGGTCTGCATGAGGGGGGAGTGTGACTGGGTCCTTCCTCTAAAGTGTCAGACTCTTTACCTGGCACAGTATGGCCCCTTCTTATTTATAAGCAATATAGAATATAATACACTAAGCTAGTGTTCTAGTATGGTCCAGAAAGGCCAAGTGATAATGAGGTGCTGCCCTTCCATTTTTGAGTCCAAAGACTGGAGAACATCTGTACCAAGGGCCCTCCCAGCAGCTATGGAAGGGCTGTAATAAAATTGGATGGAATGTTACCCCATGGTTCTTCCAGGTTCTGGATTCTATACTCCTGTAGCCAAATTTGGTTTGGAGGTGGCTCTAGACAAATCCTGGAACTGAGATTAGGTGAGGAATCTAAAGATTAGATGATGTTTTGACTAAAACCAGAGAGACGCCTTTAATATCTTCTAGAGCATTCTAGAGTCAGAGCTCTGCCAGCTTCCCAGCAATCCTCAGAAAGCAGTCAGGAAATGATCTAGCAAAGAGAGATTTCCAGCAGCTCCATATTGTCCAAAAAGTGTGAGTGGTTTCCTGAGAACACAAAGGAACCAGGTGGTGGCAGTGAGCACTCTTCTAACACCGGTGGCTGGCTGGCATTGGCAAAGAAGTAAAAGTAGTCAGTGATGAAAATCAGAATTAACACAAAAAGTGTGGTGGAGCCGGGTGGCCGATCCCTCAGCCCGTCACATATCGTTAATATTTTCTGTTTCATGGGTGTTATCTTCTCAGTATTAGTTATATAACCTGGGAAGGTGGCGAATGGAAGTGACAACAGCAAGGACGAGGCGATAAGGTAGAGTGCGAGTGTCGACTAAACAGTGGCTTAAAGGGGTAGATGTTTCAAATCTTGGGGAGAGCTAAAGTGGAGATGTTGCCAATACCAACAGGCTATGCAAGAACCATGACAGTTAGAAGCTGACTGGTTGCTATGCGCAACTTCACCACTTTATCTGTCTCCGAGATTTGATAAATCTCTCCCGAGGTTTAGAATGTGAAGGACAGAGGCAGCTGAGGGCAAAGGTCAGGATAGGGTGAGTTAATGAGTAAAAGGAGAAATTAAATGAAGGTTTAAGGGGCTGACGAGTGATGACGATTGTGGAGAAAACCCTGCTAATTGCTGCTGGTAAGTTGAGCTGCAGATGTGTTCAGAGAGAGTCACAACCCAACAGTTTCATCTGTGTGCAAGATGTTTCTTTGTGTGATGTATAACGGGGAAAGTTTATTAAATGTAATAGATGTATTTTACTATTAATGCCGTATTTACAAAGCTGTGTAAACACTTCTATTGCACATGGGCGCTGTATAAGTGTTATTTTCTCTCAGCCTGATACTGTCAATGAGACTTTTCTTTTATAACAGTTTTTTTAGACATTTTAACATTTGTAAACATTTTAAACTTTTGAAAACTTTTTACTTATTTTTAACTAATTTATATATATATATATATATATATATTTATAAATATATATATATATATATATATATATATATATAGTAATAAACAACAATATAAATAAAAGTTGCTGTCTTCCCTGTCCTACACTTCGATGAAATAAGCCATTGGAAATCACGTTACAGTACATGGTATTCAAGTGGAACGCTATTCTTAGGCTGCATACACACGGTACGATCTGTACCACCAACGACTTGAAATATATCTTTCAGTGAAGTCATCCTGCCACATCTCTGACCAGGCAAAGTTGACGAAATCGTGCAAGTTGGCCTGCATGTACGGACGACCATATTGCAGGCCAACTTGCACGATTTCGTCAACTTTGCCTGGTCAGAGATGTGGCAGCGATGACTTCACTGAAAGATACTATTTCAAGTCGTTCGGTGGTACAGATCGTACCGTGTGTATGCACCATTATACCAGTGGTTTAGGTGAATTTATGCACAATTCTATTCGACTTGGCAGATCTGGTTTTTGCTCTTTGATAAATAAGGTGGAATAAGCATTGGTGTTTGCACGTCAGTTCATAGCGAGAGATATGGACAAGGTAATGTAACTCTCTAATCTCCCTGTACAGTATGTAATGTTCTGCAGATACACTTCACCTCTTACTCAAAATGTGGGTTCAGAACGCACCTTCCCAGGTGTCCCCCAGAGGCTTATAGGCCCGTATTCAATTTGAGGCGAAAAGTCCGGATCCGCGATACTTTTTCGCCGATGACGTCATTTTCACCTGTTTTGCTTTTACCCCGTATTCAATTTGAAAGATTTTCCGCCTAGGCAGAAAGTCAATGCAATGTAATAAGTGAAAAAGTATCGCCTATGAATAGCAGGCGGAAAGAAGTGCAGAATTGGGGTTTTGGGGTGCAACGTTGCGGGAACCCCCGTGCAGCCTTCAGACAGTCCCCCAAAGGTAAACTGTGTCAAAATTAAAAAAAAAAAACACTTAAGGACACCCCCAAAAAATCACTTTCAGTTGGGGGACAAAGTTAAAAACTAGCGAACTTGACTCTGGGGGGGTCCCCAAGTACGCCCCAAGTGTTTTATTGATTGCAGGTGCTTGCGGCAGGTGGATTTTTCATGATTTTTTCAACTTCACTTTAGCAACTTTTAAATATGCTGACCCCCATTTTCAAGTACCCCAAATTTGCTGGGATAAGTTATTTTCTGGAAAAAATACTCCTGAATAATATTCTGCACCACGTATAGAAAAACGCTATTTAGCAGCTATTCAGCCTGTTTAAAATCCCCAAATACCTTCAGCAACCCAAATCGGGGGTACCATAGGGAACCCCCATGTCAGTTCATCTTTTGGGGGGTGTCAGGCTGATTTCCCCAATTCTGACAGTACTTACCGCCTGTTCACATTTCGCCGTGTCCCATTTTCACGTAAATTGAATAAGGGGTAAAGCGGGCACGCACGCGATACTTTTCCACCTACAAACAGGCGAAGTAGACGAAAAGTCCGGGCCGCGAAAAAGTATCGCGGCTCGGTTCAAATTGAATATGGCTCATAGAGTCTAAACCCGGGTTCCTGTTTGACTCATTTTGATAAATCTGTTGCTATTGATCTCTGTCTTATACACTTGTGTGAAATTTCCGGATGTTTCACGGTTAATGAATGATGATATAATTATAATGTTTTCTTGTAGTGCCAGAGAAGGAAGCACCTATAGATACAAATCTCATAGAGTTTGATACAAAGTAAGCCAGATGTATATACTGTATATATGCTGTGTAATAACTGGCGGCCCCTGGCTGGGGCGTGCATGTCTGATACTAATGCATGTGTCGTCTAATGATTGTGTCTTCTCTGCACGGCTTCTGCGCTTCTTTGCATGCGCATAGAGAGAGGAAGAACAAAGTAAGACTCGTACCTTCTTCTTTATTTTATTTTCATTTTTGCTCTTTTTTTCTTTTCAAACTAAAATGTTATTTGCTTGCTTTGTGCGCTCATTTAATTTCTTTAACCTTATAAAAATAACTGCGGGAAGATAGAATTAATTTATTATATATATTATATATACAGTGTGTGTGTATATGAATTTAGCATTTAACAATACATTGTATATATATGAAAGTAATATTAAAAGCAATATTTATATTAAAGGGGCTGAACACAAAGCACAGAAAGTTAAGTAAAGTTCTGACTTATTAAAACTTGTGCTTTGCTTGTTAAGATATAGTTGATGTTTACTGCGATTTTCAAAGATTCATGTTTAATTATATTAATGTAGCAGGGTTTACTGCCGTCTGCCTTGACATAGACTAGAGCAGTGGAGGCTCCAGAGGTGCGGCTGCAGCACAGTCCAAAATTCAAATAGGGGAGCCTCACCAACTGCCACCCAAACTGCTGCCTAACATCGCCTTCTGGGACTCTCTGGCAGTTGGTGTTGCTCCCCTATTTGAATTTTGGACTGCGCTGCAGCCCCACCTCTGGAGCCGCCACTGGACTAGAGGGATGACTGTAGCGTTCATTACCTCTCTTCTTCACGTGTGGCACAAATGCCGCAGTGATGTCACCGTCTCCTAGTGGGTTGTTAGGATGCATTCCCATAAATATTGGTTCAGCCCACTAACAGCCCGATTCAGAGGCAGACGCAGATGTGGCAGCTGCATCCTTCACTGCAGTCGTGTCTACGTCTTTATGCAAATACCATATCCGGTTTTTAAAGGACTGAACGTTTACTAAAAAAAAATTGTTAATAAAAAATCCTTTATTAAAACATTTTTAAATAAATATTTAAAAATTTATAACGTTTACTTAAAAAAAATGTTAATAAAAAATCCTATTTAAATCCCAAAAATCTGATTTAAATCAAATAAATCCGTTTTTGATTTTTTGATTTTTTTTTTTTAAATCTGATTTTTATGCAACCCTGGCCCAAAACCAAAGGCTGCTCTAAGACAGAGCACCTCTCTAGTCTGCATTGACATAGCACAATGATAATTTACACACAAAAGTACTTTTCGTATATTAAAAGTCTTCAGGGGCTCGTGAAACTCGCCCATCACTGCTCCATTTTTCCAACAGATAAGACAAGGTTTATTATTTTTGTGACAAGGCGATTGCATCACCCCCGATCAAATGTTTATATGATGAATTAATTGTCCCATTATATGTATGTTTAACTTTTTTTTACTCTCTCTTCAACCCAGCGACGACGATATTGTTTTTGAAGACTTTGCTCGTCAAAGACTGAAAGGGATGAAAGACGACAAAGAGGAGGAAGATGACGGAACAAACTCTCCTCCCGCAAATGACAGATAAGCTGGGGGTCGCTTTATCTTACCCACCGTCTGATACTCGTGTATGGGGCGTCCTCATTTCTACTCTAAAGAGCCTAAAAATAACATCGATTCTGGCAGCCCTTGTAATCTTACTGCTGTGCCATAATTGTCACTCTGCATCTTGCTACCTTCCTTCAGTTCCAGCTACACTAATCCGACACAAAATCTGAGAGTTAAAGAGTAACAATCATGACACCTAATTACTGTGTGTAAGGAGTACTTGTAGCACTTTTGTATTAATCAAGTCTTTTATGCATTTTGTATAATTCCAGTAGTATCATACAAGTATTCGTTACCGGAAAAATAGTACACCGCTAAACTATAGTTTGAGTGGTATCTGAAATTAAATCAAATGTATTTTATACAAGGAAAAGCAATCTTCACTGCTACTGTATCGCAATATGTGGATAAAACTGGCGAGACCTGATGGCACTTTATGACGATGTAACGTTTCTTAAATGGAAACGTGAAAATAAGGAGAGGGATTCTGATCTGGTAGTGAGATGAACATTCTCTGACTACTGCAGTAATAATTCAAGTTTTTGTCCCTCCCCAAAGAATATTTGCCCGTAAACATAATTATGCCACTAAAACATTGAACTTCCCCGTGAATAATATATTTCTGATCGAATATAAGTGCTCTTTTTTTTAACAGAGGGTGGGACGTGTAACAGCGCTCGCACAAACAATAAATATTTTTTTCACTATATGTGGACAATACATTTTAAAACATTTGTTTTAAATTCACCGGGCCAATTAGTGAATTTTTTTATAATTTTGAATGTTTTGGTAAAGGATATACTGATCATGGCTTCAATATTCTGCTTGAATATTATTATTTTTTTTTGCTGTTTGGGGGAAGTGAGGGCATAGTGTGATTCAAGCAAAGATTTGTATAGTAATCGACAGGTTCACGAAAGACCACTGAAAAAAATTGTTTCTTATCCAAATGGAGAGTTTCAAAGTGAAGTGAAAGGCTTATTTATTTTATAATAATTATTATTATTTTTGTGAACATAAAAATAGGAAATTCAGGGTCACAATTTTTATTCAACGTGTGTAAAAATAAATAAATTAATTTGTATTAATGTACATACGCTGATCCATAGTTGTCTCTGCGCTGCTTCGACAAAATGTCTTTAATGTTTACAGTGGGGCTTGTGTTAGAGTTTTCATGCAAAAATGTAATTGCCATTTTAGGAATTAGCAAAGTTTTTTTCTAGACATTATATTTTATTTAGTATAAGTGCAGTTCTCCCAGTTCACACATTTATTTACATACAGTAGAAGCCGCCTCGATTTACTCTCATCACTGCTGGCCGCATCCACTGTCACGCTCTCTCTTTTTGCTTACCACACAGTACTACAGTATTAACTGCTTGGTAATTTTAATCCAATGATTCTATGTAAATATTTATCTTTGTATAATGAGTATTCAATGACATTTTTCATGAGATGAGATAAGATGTATATTTAGTAAAGTGATCATAACATGTGCATATGTTTCAGTTTCATCCCTACTATTTTATTCTCTTTTTTTGTTTTTTACACATATGTGTTTTATGATACTACTGTACCTGTACTCCTGTACAAAGTGGTTTTAAAAAGAAAAAAAAAAGTAAAATTAGTGCAAGCACCTGATTGACCGCTTAAGATTTTTTTTTTGAAACTTGCAAATTAATCTATTAATTGTTTTTTTTAAAAGTCGAAACAACGTCTACAGTAGACAACAATCGATTGTGTGACATCAGTTGTTACCAAGGAACCTAGATATAAACAAGCAAGAGGTTTTAAAATTCTAAATTTCAATGAAAATAATCTACTGTACACATTATACATTTCTTTGATTTTTTTTTTTGCATAAAATTACAGCAATATAACATACCTGTTTTATTTATCCAATAACACTGATGTGCTGATAGTAGTAAAAAGGAGAATTAAAACCTTTGGATTAATTTTGTCAGAAAACTGTAATATTTGTGAAATGGTTCCTTAATGATTATTTAACAACAATGTCCAGATTATGCAAATGTTCCATGACATCAACCAATCAGATATCCACTTTAATCTGTGCAGTATAAACAATACTAATTTAAGTAAGTATCTCATTGGTTACGGCACATAACTGGCACGTTACCGAGCACAAGTATATTTGAAATACAAATTACATTTTGGAGAGGAAACTCCTACTTTTTATTTTTTGTTTAAAGTTCTTTTTTGGGATTTTACTAACACACACCTCGTATACTTTTGTAATATTGCTGGACATTTGAAAGCGCATCTCTTTTGATTTTCTGTTAAAATTATTCACAATCAATATCAATTTATGAAAATATCATCCTACATATTAAGTACATGTACTATTAATATATCTTTAAGCTGTAACTTTGATCTAATGCATTCACATATTCATTGTTATGGAACAAAAACTTGGAGGAATCAGATCTCGAAGAGAGAAATCTATGTGACATAATTACAATATTAATTTTTTTTTTTTTACAGATAAATTCCAGTAAAATTAGACCGTTTAAGATGTCTTCTTCTTGGGGATAGAATCTCAGGCAGTCTTACAAATATTACTGTATTGCTGTAATCAGCAGTAATGTGTATGGAACATACTTGAGATAGACACAAGTCCATCCCGGGTTTAAACCTTCAGGACTAGACTAGATGACCCAATTAATCTTTTTGTATAATATGTTTCTGTAGCTGCCTATATTTGTCATAGTGGATCAAACATTATAGAGTAGCTGGACCCCAGTGAAACCATTGAGTGATGTTAAAATCTTAGCAAATCATATTTGGAATATTAGAAAATGTCCTTATCCTTGAGGTGTAAGTGTGGGGTCATCGTCAGACCAGGAATAATGATATATGTCACAGTCCCTCCACTTCTGACCGCAAAGCAGTCCGCATAGGTTTTAAGGGGAGCTGCTATACTGTTGGATTCTTAGCCTGTAGTACAGTAGCTTATAGCCTATTTTTTTTCAGCGAGGGATCCTCCTGATCCCTATCCGTCACCACCCAATGACGCATGTGCATTATCCGCAGAGGGCCTGAACCAGGATGAAGACTTCCAGCTCTTTGCTGGGACGGACTCTTATTCTATTCGTAGCCCATTTCCTGGCAAAAGGATATTGCTAAATTCCTGTGAAAATTCACATTTTCATGTTGCAAAAATCCAGAGCAGACCATGGCGGGGCTGCATGGCAATCTATATATCTATAATTAAACTTTCACTCATACCGAACATTGCATTGCTGCATTAAAACATCATGTGCGGAGGTTTCCTCTAACAGGCGAGAAAATGTCTCTACTCAGAGTTCTGTAGATTTAATAAATCAAATTATATGTTTTCACCATCAGTGATGTAAATTAGGGATTAATCTCTGTAGCTGCACACAACACAATATTGCTTAATGCGCTATATAATACACGCGGTTTTAGCCTCATTGAATACTACTCGACAGGTACGTTATTAGCAGCACAAAGGGAAAAGCCGAGTGAAAAAGTCTGCGTAAGACATAACGGTGGCGTCCAGGTTTATACAGAACACCCCTGAAATGGCGCCTTCTCCTGAGTAGAGCGTGTTTTATATTAAACTATAATTTTAAATGTGAACAAGTAATGGTCGGAGTGTCCCTTTAAGCATCGTAAGGATATCGACATTCTCTCCGGATTCCCACTGTGAATATGAACATGCTGCATTCTATGACAATTCTTGTTTTTTTTTTTTTTTGTAAAACATAAAATAAAAAAACATTTTAGAACGATGTTTTCATACATTACGGTGCAGCTTACGAGGATAATGAGGATGTATCAGCAACGCACGCCTTGAATTGTTGGCTTTATCGCAGTTGGCGTCACTTTTGTCCAGGGAATGTCTGGGGATTTGTTTCCGGGGAAAGTTTGACCTGTGGGTTATTTTCACCCTCTGTGCTCTTCATCGTAGGTTGGGGGAATGTGACTTACAGTATGTCTGAATAAATAATGCTAAATGCCAGGAACCAATGTGCCAACATCTACTGACCTGTCGTTGTTTAAAGGAGAGGTAGCAGTAAATTGAAAATAAATAAAATTATACATACATATATATATATATATATATATATATATATATACAGCTCAATTACGTGATTTGTTCATCAGGCTCACTCTCCTACATAGGCGCTAATATCCTTCCTTTTAGCCTAAATTTGAAGTGTGAACAATCTAGTATGTATAATACCAATACTTATAATTCAGGAAGGGTTGGATTCGTGATCCCGGTGCTGGATGATGCTGGTGGTCAGAATCCCGGCAGCGGAATCCCGACGGTGGATATCCCGACACATGCAGGTAAGTATTCTACCCTTCCCCTAACCCACCCCTACTGCAGCCTAGCCCTAAAACTCCCATAAGGCAGCCTAACCCTAACTGCCATCCCCCCTACCGCTTCCTAACCCTCCCCTCCAGCAGCCCAACCCTAACCCTCCCTTACTACAGCCTAACCTTAACCCTCCCCTCCGGCAGCCTAACCCTCCCCTCCGGCAGCCTAACCCTCCCCCTATTGCCTAACCCTCCCCCTATTGCCTAAGCCTTCCCCTAACCCCAATACTCACCGTCGCAATTGCAGCCATTGGGATTCTGGAACCGGGATTCTGACCACCAGCATTCTGTGCGTGGAGATGCTGAACACATCCCTTTAGGAAGCATTACACAATGATTATGTGACTGTGGAGAGCCATCACAGACTACACAAAGATTGGTTTGGACTTAAATTATTTGCAACATAGAAAAGTTTGAGGATGAAAATTTAGCAGTCTGTAAATGAGATAACCTACTGACCGTCCATAACTGGTCCCTGTCCATCCACCATCGTTCATACTTTGTAGTATGTAGGGCATTAGGAAGTCAGACATTCACCAACGCATATAGAGATGAACAGCAAAACATGTTTCTATCCTCAGTATTATTTCTGTGCAATACTCTTTGTAAAGTACTTTGTACGGTTAATTAATACAGCTTCTCAATTCTCTATGTTGTAACTATGTTGTTTCAATATGTCAGGTAATTCAAATGATTATAGTTTATTAAACTCAAAGTCAAACTTTGGTGTATTGTGAAATTTTTTAATAGTTACTAGTTATGCATTGTGTGGTGGTGTGCGGTGGTCTGTGGCGTTGTGCGGTGGTGTGTGATGGTGTGTGGCATTGTGTGGTGGTGTGTGTTGGATTGTGGCATTGTGTGGTGGTGTGTGGCGGTGTGCGGTGGTGTGTGTTGGATTGTGGCATTGTGTGGTGGTGTGTGGCGTTGTGCGGTGGTGTGTGTTGGATTGTGGCATTGTGTGGTGGTCTGTGACATTGTGCGGTGGTGTGTGGCAGTGTGTGGTGGTCTATGGTGTTGTGCAGTGGTGTGTGGCATTGTGTGGTGGTGTGTGGTGTGTGGCATTGTGTGGCGTGGTGGTGTGTGATGTGTGGCATTGCGTGGTGGTGTGCGGTGGTCTGGCATTGTGCGGTAGTGTGGCATTGTGCGGTCGTATGTGACAGTGTGGCATTGTGTGGCGGTGTATGGCGTGGCGGTGTGTGCTGGTGTATGTGGCGTGGCGGTGTGTGGCATTGTGTGGTGGTGTAGTGTGGTGTTGCGTGGCAGTGTGTGAAATTGTGTCGCGGTGTGGTGTGTGTGGCGTGGTGGTGGCGTGTGGTGGTGTTGCGTGGCGGTGGTGTGTGGCATTGTGTGGTGTTGCGTGGCGGTGTGTGGCATTGTGTCGTGGTGTGATGTGTGGTGGTGTGTGGCATTGTGTGGTGGTGTGTGGCGTGTGGTGGCGTGTTTTTTTGTCTCACCTACAGCATAATAACACTGCTCGCCTAAATGAGCAATATCACTAGACAAATAAATGAGCTATAATGGAAATATTTCTCATGCACCGACAACTTGTAACCTCACCAATAGAGATGTGACACCTCGTGTAACACTGAGAGATGTATCCAGCCTTGAAGAGAGATAAAATGAAGAAAGTGCCCAAGACAACCAATCAGCTGCTGTCATTTCATAGACTGTACTGGATAAATGACAGTTAGATGCTCATTGGTTGCTTTGGGCAACTACCCCGCTGTATCTCTCTCCAAGGTTTGGTAATCTCCCCTTATTATCTAATCTTTAGTGATATTTATGTCATTTGACAAAGGATGCACAAAATAACAGTATCCAAATGCTTTTTGGAAACTAACACTGTAGAAGAACATATAGTACTACTAAGCCTTGGATTGAGATAAAGTGGATGGAGATAAAGTACCAACCAATCAGCTCCTAACTGCCATGTTACCTCTCTCCAAGGCTTAGTACATAGACCACATCTATATATATAAAATCAAATGTCCTGCCTGACTGTCTTATCGTGGCTGTAGCACAGTTCATACTCAAACACCAACTGTCATCATGAGTGCTGCCAAACATGACTGGCAGTTGGTGTGGCTCCACTATATGTATAGTGAGGGAAGGGAATGTGTTACTACAGAGGTGAGAGGAAATGTATTACAAAAGAAGTGAGGGGAATGTGTTACTATAGAGGTGAGGGAGGGGAATGTGTTGCTACACAGGTATGGGAAAGGAATAAGGAATGTGTTACTACAGAAGTGAGAGGAAATTGTGTTACTACACAGGTGAGGGAAGGGAATGTCAAATGTGTTACTACAGGGTGTAGGAAGGGAATTTGTTACAACGAGGGAGGGGAATGTGTTATTACAGGGGTAAGTGGGGGGAATGTGCTACTACAGAGGTGAGGGAGGGATTGTATTTCTACACAAGCGAGGGAGGTGAATGTCAAATGTGTTACAACATGGGTGAGGGAGGGAAATGTGCTCTACAGAGGTGAAGGAGTGGAATGTGTTAGTACACAGCTGAGGGAGAGTAATGTCTTACTATAGCAGTGAGGGAGGGTAATGTCTTACTACAGCAGTAAGGGAGGGGATGCATTACTATAGAGGTGAAGGATTAATGTATTATTAGAGTGGTGAGATAGAAATGGAAACAGTAAATATCTAAGGTCTACCCAGGTAAAACTGAGTACTCCAGCTAGTAGTATATAAAATTCATAATGTACTGCTTGGTGTAGCCTCATATGTGTCTTATTTGTGAAAGTGAGAGGACAAAGGGCCTTTAGTTACTATGTATCATTTGTTGTAACTATATTGGTCAAAATGTACCTGGAAATGTTATTTATGCTATAAAATGAGCCTGGTCGGTGCAAATTGCGAAACGCAGCAGCGGTCTGAAGAGAGCAAAAGTGAAGCCCTGTATAGACATTCACTAGACTGGGGACACCTCCTAAATGCTGCCTCTCCAACCCTACCATCTCATTTATGTGTAGACGTATAGTGAGGTACTTTCATCAGCCTAGCCTGCACTCGCCGAGGGAGACCATCAACCTGCTCATCTCCCTGACCGGAAGACATAGATGCTGTCACGTTGGCCATCAAATCTCTAATTTTCCAAAAAAATACAGGGGCATTCTTGCACACATAGGTGGAAATAGCAGATGCGCTGTTATGGTGTTGACTTAAACTAACTTTATAAATCACAGTTAATCCCAGATTGTTTTTTTTCATCTTATAAACTCCATGTTTAAATTAAATGTGATTTTGTAATTGAGGAATTTATTTTCTACATGAGCTGAAGGAAGATACTGTAATATCCAAGATGATCAATGTGGTAAAGGCCAATACTCATTTTCACCACAATAATGCCAGTGTACCGCGCTCCGATCATCCAGAGCTATGAGCCCTAAGCTCTATGACGCTGACTGCACACTTCCTCCTGGCACCTACACATTGCTTCTGGATTTTTTCAAGGAGTGGGGTGTGTGTACGTGTGTCTGTGCATAGAGCCAGCTATGATTAAGCTAATGGCGAAACGCGTACCAGGAAGGGAAATATACACTGATACTTTGTCTTCCCATTTTAATGTCTGTGACTTCTAAAAACTGCTTTAAAATGTTTTATTGCTCATTTTTACCCAAAATAACTGCAACCATCATGATGCCTGTCAGTGGTAGCAATGCGTGGAGTGAATGACTGTGTGTGTGTAAGACTGAACATTGGCAGAGCAGTAAAAAATACTCTTCCATTCAAATTTAGAGGAGAATAGGTGTGAGAGGATTCATCTCTAATAATTCAGCCATATGAGAAAGTCAGTATCTTCCTTCTGTACCATAGGCAAAATTAGACATTTGGTAATGGGTGGTCCCAGTTCCAACCCATTACCAGAAATGTTACCTTGGAAGATTGGATCTGTGTTTTGTGATCATTATTTAGGCAGCAAAGAACTCTAATGTTATTACTACTAGTGTTCATGCCAGACCGGGGGTTGTGCAGGGCGGTGAGGTGTGGGCAGAGTCTTTATGTGAACACGGAAGGCATGCAGGCTCCTGAAAGGGGGCGTGGCTGACCAAGAAGAGGTAAGTCCTTGTGACACATCCACAATTCATCACTCTTGAGGGCAGAGAAACTTAGGTGGTGTTACAAAGAGGGTAAAGGCAGAGTGCCAAAGAGTGAAGTTATGAAGAGGGTGAGGGTAGGGACACTGAGGGGGAGTTACAGGGAGGGTGTATAGAAACACTGAGCGGGAATTACAAGGAGGGTGAGGAGAGGGATCCTGTGGGGGAGTTACAGGGAGGGTGAGGGTAGGGACCCAGTTGGGGAGTTACAGGGAGGGTTAGGGTAGGGACACTGAGGGGTACTTACAGGGACAGTGAGGGTAGGGACACTGAGGAAAAGTTACAGGGAGAGTAAGGGCAGTGATACCGAGGGGGAGTTACAAGGAATGTGAGAATTGGGGCACTGTGGGGGTGTTACAGGAAGGATGAGGGTAGGGAAACTGAGGGGTACTTACAGGGACAGTGAGAGCAGGGACACTGAGGAAAAGTTACAGGGAGAGTAAGGGCAGGGACACTGAGGAGAAGTTACAGGGAGAGTAAGGGCAGGGACACTAAGGTGAAGTTACAGGGCTGGTCGAGGTCATGGATACTGTGGGGAAACCTACATGTGATATAAGTACATAAAGAACATTGGTGCCCCATCCACAAATGAAGGAGGGGGAGCGCGCACTGAAAGAGCACGCTAAAAAAACAGGTATGGTCTCTCTGGGAAGGAGCATGACCACACAATAGTACCCCCAACTGAAACTGCATCACACAGTAGTGCCCCTTCATCACATTACATCACACAGTAGTGTCCCTTATTCACACTACATTGCACAGTAGTGACCCTTATTCACATTACATCGCACAGTAGTGTCCCTTATTCACATTAAATCGCACAGTAGTGTCCCTTTTCACA
The DNA here is from genome assembly GCA_031769625.1 of Taudactylus pleione. Lineage (NCBI taxonomy): Eukaryota > Metazoa > Chordata > Amphibia > Anura > Myobatrachidae > Taudactylus > Taudactylus pleione. The sequence continues at coordinate 551,426 of JAUIMM010000123.1, forward strand.
TTACATCGCACAGTAGTGTCCCTTATTCACATTACATCGCACAGTAGTGTCCCTTATTCACATTACATCGCACAGTAGTGTCCCTTATTCACATTACATCGCACAGTAGTGTCCCTTATTCACATTACACTGCAAGCAGTGTCCCTTATTCATATTACATCGCACAGCAGTGTCCCTTATTCACATTACATCGCACAGTAGTGTCCCTTATTCACATTACATCGTACAGTAGTGACATCGCACAGTAGTGTCCCTTATTCACATTACATCGCACAGTAGTGTCCCTTATTCACATTACCTCACAGAGTAGTGTCCCTTATTCACATTACATCGCACAGTAGTGTCCCTTATTCACATTACATCGCACAGTAGTGTCCCTTTTCACATTACATCGCACAGCAGTGTCCCTTATTCACATTACATCGCACAGTAGTGTCCCTTATTCACATTACCTCACACAGTACTGTCCCTAATTCACATTACATCGCACAGTAGTGTCCCTTATTCACATTACATCGCACAGTAGTGTCCCTTATTCACATTACATCGCACAGTAGTGTCCCTTATTCACATTACATAGCACAGTAGTGTCCCTTATTCACATTACCTCACAGAGTAGTGTCCCTTATTCACATTACATCGCACAGTAGTGTCCCTTATTCACATTACATCGCACAGTAGTGTCCCTTTTCACATTACATCGCACAGCAGTGTCCCTTATTCACATTACATCGCACAGTAGTGTCCCTTATTCACATTACCTCACACAGTACTGTCCCTAATTCACATTACATCGCACAGTAGTGTCCCTTATTCACATTACATCGTACAGTAGTGACATCGCACAGTAGTGTCCCTTATTCACATTACATCGCAAAGTAGTGTCCCTTATTCACATTACCTCACACAGTACTGTCCCTAATTCACATTACATCGCACAGTAGTGTCGCTTATTCACATTACATTGTACAGTAGTGACATCGTACAGTAGTGTCCCTTATTCACATTACATCACACAGTAGTGTCCCTTATTCACATTACATCGTACAGTAGTGACATTGCACAGTAGTGTCCCTTATTCACATTACATCGCACAGTAGTGTCCCTTATTCACATTACATCGCACAGTAGTGTCCCTTATTCACATTACCTCACACAGTAGTGTCCCTAATTCACATTACATCGCACAGTAGTGTCCCTTATTCACATTACATCGCACAGTAGTGTCCCTAATTCACATTACATCGCACAGTAGTGTCCCTTATTCACATTACATAGCACAGTAGTGTCCCTTATTCACATTACATCGCACAGTAGTGTCCCTTATTCACATTACCTCACACAGTAGTGTCCTTAATTCACATTACATCGCACAGTAGTGTCCCTTATTCACATTACATCGCACAGTAGTGTCCCTTATTCACATTACATCGCACAGTAGTGTCCCTTATTCACATTACATCGCACAGTAGTGTCCCTTATTCACATTACATAGCACAGTAGTGTCCCTTATTCACATTACCTCACAGAGTAGTGTCCCTTATTCACATTACATCGCACAGTAGTGTCCCTTATTCACATTACATCGCACAGTAGTGTCCCTTTTCACATTACATCGCACAGCAGTGTCCCTTATTCACATTACATCGCACAGTAGTGTCCCTTATTCACATTACCTCACACAGTACTGTCCCTAATTCACATTACATCGCACAGTAGTGTCCCTTATTCACATTACATCGTACAGTAGTGACATCGCACAGTAGTGTCCCTTATTCACATTACATCGCAAAGTAGTGTCCCTTATTCACATTACCTCACACAGTACTGTCCCTAATTCACATTACATCGCACAGTAGTGTCGCTTATTCACATTACATTGTACAGTAGTGACATCGTACAGTAGTGTCCCTTATTCACATTACATCACACAGTAGTGTCCCTTATTCACATTACATCGTACAGTAGTGACATTGCACAGTAGTGTCCCTTATTCACATTACATCGCACAGTAGTGTCCCTTATTCACATTACATCGCACAGTAGTGTCCCTTATTCACATTACCTCACACAGTAGTGTCCCTAATTCACATTACATCGCACAGTAGTGTCCCTTATTCACATTACATCGCACAGTAGTGTCCCTAATTCACATTACATCGCACAGTAGTGTCCCTTATTCACATTACATAGCACAGTAGTGTCCCTTATTCACATTACATCGCACAGTAGTGTCCCTTATTCACATTACCTCACACAGTAGTGTCCTTAATTCACATTACATCGCACAGTAGTGTCCCTTATTCACATTACATCGCACAGTAGTGTCCCTTATTCACATTACATCGCACAGTAGTGTCCCTTATTCACATTACATCGCACAGTAGTGTCCCTTATTCACATTACATAGCACAGTAGTGTCCCTTATTCACATTACATCGCACAGTAGTGTCCCTTATTCACATTTCATCGCACAGTAGTGTCCCTTATTCACATTACATCGCACAGTAGTGTCCCTTATTCACATTACATCGCACAGTAGTGTCCCTTATTCACATTACACTGCAAGCAGTGTCCCTTATTCATATTACATCGCACATTATTGTCCCTTATTCACATTACATCGCACAGTAGTATCCCTAATTCACATTACATCGTACAGTAGTGACATCGTACAGTAGTGTCCCTTATTCACATTACATCGCACAGTAGTGTCCCTTATTCACATTACATCGTACAGTAGTGACATCGCACAGTAGTGTCCCTTATTCACATTACATCGCACAGTAGTGTCCCTTATTCACATTACATCGCACAGTAGTGTCCCTTATTCACATTACCTCACACAGTAGTGTCCCTTATTCACATTACATCGCACAGTAGTGTCCCTTATTCACATTACCTCACAGAGTAGTGTCCCTTATTCACATTACATCGCACAGTAGTGTCCCTTATTCACATTACATCGCACAGTAGTGTCCCTTTTCACATTACATCGCACAGCAGTGTCCCTTATTCACATTACATCGCACAGTAGTGTCCCTTATTCACATTACATCGCACAGTAGTGTCCCTTATTCACATTACCTCACACAGTACTGTCCCTAATTCACATTACATCGCACAGTAGTGTCCCTAATTCACATTACATCGTACAGTAGTGACATCGTACAGTAGTGTCCCTTATTCACATTACATCGCACAGTAGTGTCCCTTATTCACATTACATCGTACAGTAGTGACATCGCACAGTAGTGTCCCTTATTCACATTACATCGCACAGTAGTGTCCCTTATTCACATTACATCGCACAGTAGTGACCCTTATTCACATTACCTCACACAGTAGTGTCTCTTATTCACATTACATCGCACAGTAGTGTCCCTTATTCACATTACATCGCACAGTAGTGTCCCTTATTCACATTACATCGCACAGTAGTGTCCCTTATTCACATTACATCGCACAGTAGTGTCCCTTATTCACATTACATCACACAGTAGTGTCCCTTATTCACATTACATCGCACAGTAGTGTCCCTTATTCACATTACCTTGCACAATAGTGTCCCTAATTCACATTACATCGCACAGTAGTGTCCCTTATTCACATTACATCGCACAGTAGTGTCCCTTATTCACATTACATAGCACAGTAGTGTCCCTTATTCACATTACATCGCACAGTAGTGTCCCTTATTCACATTACATCGCACAGTAGTGTCCCTTATTCACATTACCTCACACAGTAGTGTCCCTTATTCACATTACATCTCACAGTAGTGTCCCTTATTCACATTACATTGCACAGTAGTGACCCTTATTCACATTACATCACACAGTAGTGTCCCTTATTCACATTACATCGCACAGTAGTGTCCATTATTCACATTACACTGCAAGCAGTGTCCCTTATTCATATTACATCGCACAGTAGTGTCCCTTATTCACATTACATCGCACAGTAGTATCCCTAATTCACATTACATCGTACAGTAGTGACATCGTACAGTAGTGTCCCTTATTCACATTACATTGCACAGTAGTGTCCCTTATTCACATTACATCGTACAGTAGTGACATCGCACAGTAGTGTCCCTTATTCACATTACATCGCACAGTAGTGTCCCTTATTCACATTACATCGCACAGTAGTGTCCCTTATTCACATTACCTCACACAGTAGTGCCCCTTATTCACATTACATCGCACAGTAGTGTCCCTTATTCACATTACCTCACAGAGTAGTGTCCCTTATTCACATTACATCGCACAGTAGTGTCCCTTATTCACATTACATCACACAGTAGTGTCCCTCTTCACATTACATTGCACAGCAGTGTCCCTTATTCACATTACATCGCACAGTAGTGTCCCTTATTCACATTACATCGCACAGTAGTGTCCCTTATTCACATTACCTCACACAGTACTGTCCCTAATTCACATTACATCGCACAGTAGTGTCCCTAATTCACATTACATCGTACAGTAGTGACATCGTACAGTAGTGTCCCTTATTCACATTACATTGCACAGTAGTGTCCCTTATTCACATTACATCGTACAGTAGTGACATCGCACAGTAGTGTCCCTTATTCACATTACATTGCACAGTAGTGTCCCTAATTCACATTACATCGCACAGTAGTGTCCCTTATTCACATTACATAGCACAGTAGTGTCCCTTATTCACATTACATCGCACAGTAGTGTCCCTTATTCACATTACATCGCACAGTAGTGTCCCTTATTCACATTACATCGCACAGTAGTGTCCCTTATTCACATTACATCGCACAGTAGTGTCCCTTATTCACATTACATCGCACAGTAGTGTCACTTATTCACATTACATCGCACAGTAGTGTCCCTTATTCACATTACACTGCAAGCAGTGTCCCTTATTCATATTACATCGCACAGTAGTGTCCCTTATTCACATTACATCGCACAGTAGTATCCCTAATTAACATTACATCGTACAGTAGTGACATCATACAGTAGAGTCCCTTATTCACATTACATCGCACAGTAGTGTCCCTTATTCACATTACATCGTACAGTAGTGACATCGCACAGTAGTGTCCCTTATTCACATTACATCGCACAGTAGTGTCCCTTATTCACATTACCTCACACAGTAGTGTCCCTTATTCACATTACATCGCACAGTAGTGTCCCTTATTCACATTACCTCACAGAGTAGTGTCCCTTATTCACATTACATCGCACAGTAGTGTCCCTTATTCACATTACATCGCACAGTAGTGTCCCTTTTCACATTACATCGCACAGCAGTGTCCCTTATTCACATTACATCGCACAGTAGAGTCCCTTATTCACATTACATCACACAGTAGTGTCCCTTATTCACATTACCTCACACAGTACTGTCCCTAATTCACATTACATCGCACAGTAGTGTCCCTAATTCACATTACATCGTACAGTAGTGATATCGTACAGTAGTGTCCCTTATTCACATTACATCGCACAGTAGTGTCCCTTATTCACATTACATCGTACAGTAGTGACATCGCACAGTAGTGTCCCTTATTCACATTACATCGCACAGTAGTGTCCCTTATTCTCATTACATCGCACAGTAGTGTCCCTTATTCACATTACCTCTCACAGTAGTGTCCCTAATTCACATTACATCGCACAGTAGTGTCCCTTATTCACATTACATTGCACAGTAGTGTCCCTTATTCACATTACATCGCACAGTAGTGTCCCTTATTCACATTACATAGCACAGTAGTGTCCCTTATTCACATTACATCGCACAGTAGTGTCCCTTATTCACATTACATCGCACAGTAGTGTCCCTTATTCACATTACCTCACACAGTAGTGTCCCTAATTCACATTACATCGCACAGTAGTGTCCCTTATTCACATTACATTGCACAGTAGTGTCCCTTATTCACATTACATAGCACAGTAGTGTCCCTTATTCACATTACATCGCACAGTAGTGTCCCTTATTCACATTACATCGCACAGTAGTGTCCCTTATTCACATTACATCACACAGTAGTGTCCCTTATTCACATTACATCGCACAGTAGTGTCCCTTATTCACATTACATCGCACAGTAGTGTCCCTTATTCACATTACATCGCACAGTAGTGTCCCTTATTCACATTACATCGCACAGCAGTGTCCCTTATTCACATTACATCGCACAGTAGAGTCCCTTATTCACATTACATCACACAGTAGTGTCCCTTATTCACATTACCTCACACAGTACTGTCCCTAATTCACATTACATCGCACAGTAGTGTCCCTAATTCACATTACATCGTACAGTAGTGATATCGTACAGTAGTGTCCCTTATTCACATTACATCGCACAGTAGTGTCCCTTATTCACATTACATCGTACAGTAGTGACATCGCACAGTAGTGTCCCTTATTCACATTACATCGCACAGTAGTGTCCCTTATTCTCATTACATCGCACAGTAGTGTCCCTTATTCACATTACCTCTCACAGTAGTGTCCCTAATTCACATTACATCGCACAGTAGTGTCCCTTATTCACATTACATCGCACAGTAGTGTCCCTTATTCACATTACATCGCACAGTAGTGTCCCTTATTCACATTACATCACACAGTAGTGTCCCTTATTCACATTACATCGCACAGTAGTGTCCCTTATTCACATTACCTTGCACAATAGTGTCCCTAATTCACATTACATCGCACAGTAGTGTCCCTTATTCACATTACATCGCACAGTAGTGTCCCTTATTCACATTACATAGCACAGTAGTGTCCCTTATTCACATTACATCGCACAGTAGTGTCCCTTATTCACATTACATCGCACAGTAGTGTCCCTTATTCACATTACCTCACACAGTAGTGTCCCTTATTCACATTACATCTCACAGTAGTGTCCCTTATTCACATTACATTGCACAGTAGTGACCCTTATTCACATTACATCACACAGTAGTGTCCCTTATTCACATTACATCGCACAGTAGTGTCCATTATTCACATTACACTGCAAGCAGTGTCCCTTATTCATATTACATCGCACAGTAGTGTCCCTTATTCACATTACATCGCACAGTAGTATCCCTAATTCACATTACATCGTACAGTAGTGACATCGTACAGTAGTGTCCCTTATTCACATTACATTGCACAGTAGTGTCCCTTATTCACATTACATCGTACAGTAGTGACATCGCACAGTAGTGTCCCTTATTCACATTACATCGCACAGTAGTGTCCCTTATTCACATTACATCGCACAGTAGTGTCCCTTATTCACATTACCTCACACAGTAGTGCCCCTTATTCACATTACATCGCACAGTAGTGTCCCTTATTCACATTACCTCACAGAGTAGTGTCCCTTATTCACATTACATCGCACAGTAGTGTCCCTTATTCACATTACATCACACAGTAGTGTCCCTCTTCACATTACATTGCACAGCAGTGTCCCTTATTCACATTACATCGCACAGTAGTGTCCCTTATTCACATTACATCGCACAGTAGTGTCCCTTATTCACATTACCTCACACAGTACTGTCCCTAATTCACATTACATCGCACAGTAGTGTCCCTAATTCACATTACATCGTACAGTAGTGACATCGTACAGTAGTGTCCCTTATTCACATTACATTGCACAGTAGTGTCCCTTATTCACATTACATCGTACAGTAGTGACATCGCACAGTAGTGTCCCTTATTCACATTACATTGCACAGTAGTGTCCCTAATTCACATTACATCGCACAGTAGTGTCCCTTATTCACATTACATAGCACAGTAGTGTCCCTTATTCACATTACATCGCACAGTAGTGTCCCTTATTCACATTACATCGCACAGTAGTGTCCCTTATTCACATTACATCGCACAGTAGTGTCCCTTATTCACATTACATCGCACAGTAGTGTCCCTTATTCACATTACATCGCACAGTAGTGTCACTTATTCACATTACATCGCACAGTAGTGTCCCTTATTCACATTACACTGCAAGCAGTGTCCCTTATTCATATTACATCGCACAGTAGTGTCCCTTATTCACATTACATCGCACAGTAGTATCCCTAATTAACATTACATCGTACAGTAGTGACATCATACAGTAGAGTCCCTTATTCACATTACATCGCACAGTAGTGTCCCTTATTCACATTACATCGTACAGTAGTGACATCGCACAGTAGTGTCCCTTATTCACATTACATCGCACAGTAGTGTCCCTTATTCACATTACCTCACACAGTAGTGTCCCTTATTCACATTACATCGCACAGTAGTGTCCCTTATTCACATTACCTCACAGAGTAGTGTCCCTTATTCACATTACATCGCACAGTAGTGTCCCTTATTCACATTACATCGCACAGTAGTGTCCCTTTTCACATTACATCGCACAGCAGTGTCCCTTATTCACATTACATCGCACAGTAGAGTCCCTTATTCACATTACATCACACAGTAGTGTCCCTTATTCACATTACCTCACACAGTACTGTCCCTAATTCACATTACATCGCACAGTAGTGTCCCTAATTCACATTACATCGTACAGTAGTGATATCGTACAGTAGTGTCCCTTATTCACATTACATCGCACAGTAGTGTCCCTTATTCACATTACATCGTACAGTAGTGACATCGCACAGTAGTGTCCCTTATTCACATTACATCGCACAGTAGTGTCCCTTATTCTCATTACATCGCACAGTAGTGTCCCTTATTCACATTACCTCTCACAGTAGTGTCCCTAATTCACATTACATCGCACAGTAGTGTCCCTTATTCACATTACATTGCACAGTAGTGTCCCTTATTCACATTACATCGCACAGTAGTGTCCCTTATTCACATTACATAGCACAGTAGTGTCCCTTATTCACATTACATCGCACAGTAGTGTCCCTTATTCACATTACATCGCACAGTAGTGTCCCTTATTCACATTACCTCACACAGTAGTGTCCCTAATTCACATTACATCGCACAGTAGTGTCCCTTATTCACATTACATTGCACAGTAGTGTCCCTTATTCACATTACATAGCACAGTAGTGTCCCTTATTCACATTACATCGCACAGTAGTGTCCCTTATTCACATTACATCGCACAGTAGTGTCCCTTATTCACATTACATCACACAGTAGTGTCCCTTATTCACATTACATCGCACAGTAGTGTCCCTTATTCACATTACATCGCACAGTAGTGTCCCTTATTCACATTACATCGCACAGTAGTGTCCCTTATTCACATTACATCGCACAGCAGTGTCCCTTATTCACATTACATCGCACAGTAGAGTCCCTTATTCACATTACATCACACAGTAGTGTCCCTTATTCACATTACCTCACACAGTACTGTCCCTAATTCACATTACATCGCACAGTAGTGTCCCTAATTCACATTACATCGTACAGTAGTGATATCGTACAGTAGTGTCCCTTATTCACATTACATCGCACAGTAGTGTCCCTTATTCACATTACATCGTACAGTAGTGACATCGCACAGTAGTGTCCCTTATTCACATTACATCGCACAGTAGTGTCCCTTATTCTCATTACATCGCACAGTAGTGTCCCTTATTCACATTACCTCTCACAGTAGTGTCCCTAATTCACATTACATCGCACAGTAGTGTCCCTTATTCACATTACATTGCACAGTAGTGTCCCTTATTCACATTACACTGCAAGCAGTGTCCCTTATTCACATTACATCGCACAGTAGTGTCCCTTATTCACATTACATCGCACAGTAGTGTCCCTAATTCACATTACATCGCACAGTAGTGTCCCTTATTCACATTACATCGCACAGTAGTGTCCCTTATTCACATTACATCGCACAGTAGTGTCCCTTATTCACATTACATCGCACAGTAGTGTCCCTTATTCACATTACATCACACAGTAGTGTCCCTTATTCACATTACATCACACAGTAGTGTCCCTTATTCACATTACATCGCACAGTAGTGTCCCTTATTCACATTACATCGCACAGTAGTGTCCCTTATTCACATTACACTGCAAGCAGTGTCCCTTATTCACATTACATCGCACAGTAGTGTCCCTTATTCACATTACATCGCACAGTAGTATCCCTAATTCACATTACATCGTACAGTAGTGACATCGTACAGTAGTGTCCCTTATTCACATTACATCGTACAGTAGTGACATCGCACAGTAGTGTCCCTTATTCACATTACATCGCACAGTAGTGTCCCTTATTCACATTACATCGCACAGTAGTGTCCCTTATTCATATTACCTCACACAGTAGTGCCCCTTATTCACATTACATCGCACAGTAGTGTCCCTTATTCATATAACCTCACAGAGTAGTGTCCCTTATTCACATTACATCGCACAGTAGTGTCCCTTATTCACATTACATCACACAGTAGTGTCCCTTTTCACATTACATTGCACAGCAGTGTCCCTTATTCACATTACATCGCACAGTAGTGTCCCTTATTCACATTACATCGCACAGTAGTGTCCCTTATTCACATTACCTCACACAGTACTGTCCCTAATTCACATTACATCGCACAGTAGTGTCCCTAATTCACATTACATCGTACAGTAGTGACATCGTACAGTAGTGTCCCTTATTCACATTACATTGCACAGTAGTGTCCCTTATTCACATTACATCGTACAGTAGTGACATCGCACAGTAGTGTCCCTTATTCACATTACATTGCACAGTAGTGTCCCTAATTCACATTACATCGCACAGTAGTGTCCCTTATTCACATTACATAGCACAGTAGTGTCCCTTATTCACATTACATCGCACAGTAGTGTCCCTTATTCACATTACATCGCACAGTAGTGTCCCTTATTCACATTACATCGCACAGTAGTGTCCCTTATTCACATTACATCGCACAGTAGTGTCACTTATTCACATTACATCGCACAGTAGTGTCCCTTATTCACATTACACTGCAAGCAGTGTCCCTTATTCATATTACATCGCACAGTAGTGTCCCTTATTCACATTACATCGCACAGTAGTATCCCTAATTAACATTACATCGTACAGTAGTGACATCGTACAGTAGAGTCCCTTATTCACATTACATCGCACAGTAGTGTCCCTTATTCACATTACATCGTACAGTAGTGACATCGCACAGTAGTGTCCCTTATTCACATTACATCGCACAGTAGTGTCCCTTATTCACATTACCTCACACAGTAGTGTCCCTTATTCACATTACATCGCACAGTAGTGTCCCTTATTCACATTACCTCACAGAGTAGTGTCCCTTATTCACATTACATCGCACAGTAGTGTCCCTTATTCACATTACATCGCACAGTAGTGTCCCTTTTCACATTACATCGCACAGCAGTGTCCCTTATTCACATTACATCGCACAGTAGAGTCCCTTATTCACATTACATCACACAGTAGTGTCCCTTATTCACATTACCTCACACAGTACTGTCCCTAATTCACATTACATCGCACAGTAGTGTCCCTAATTCACATTACATCGTACAGTAGTGATATCGTACAGTAGTGTCCCTTATTCACATTACATCGCACAGTAGTGTCCCTTATTCACATTACATCGTACAGTAGTGACATCGCACAGTAGTGTCCCTTATTCACATTACATCGCACAGTAGTGTCCCTTATTCTCATTACATCGCACAGTAGTGTCCCTTATTCACATTACCTCTCACAGTAGTGTCCCTAATTCACATTACATCGCACAGTAGTGTCCCTTATTCACATTACATTGCACAGTAGTGTCCCTTATTCACATTACATCGCACAGTAGTGTCCCTTATTCACATTACATAGCACAGTAGTGTCCCTTATTCACATTACATCGCACAGTAGTGTCCCTTATTCACATTACATCGCACAGTAGTGTCCCTTATTCACATTACCTCACACAGTAGTGTCCCTAATTCACATTACATCGCACAGTAGTGTCCCTTATTCACATTACATTGCACAGTAGTGTCCCTTATTCACATTACATAGCACAGTAGTGTCCCTTATTCACATTACATCGCACAGTAGTGTCCCTTATTCACATTACATCGCACAGTAGTGTCCCTTATTCACATTACATCACACAGTAGTGTCCCTTATTCACATTACATCGCACAGTAGTGTCCCTTATTCACATTACATCGCACAGTAGTGTCCCTTATTCACATTACATCGCACAGTAGTGTCCCTTATTCACATTACATCGCACAGCAGTGTCCCTTATTCACATTACATCGCACAGTAGAGTCCCTTATTCACATTACATCACACAGTAGTGTCCCTTATTCACATTACCTCACACAGTACTGTCCCTAATTCACATTACATCGCACAGTAGTGTCCCTAATTCACATTACATCGTACAGTAGTGATATCGTACAGTAGTGTCCCTTATTCACATTACATCGCACAGTAGTGTCCCTTATTCACATTACATCGTACAGTAGTGACATCGCACAGTAGTGTCCCTTATTCACATTACATCGCACAGTAGTGTCCCTTATTCTCATTACATCGCACAGTAGTGTCCCTTATTCACATTACCTCTCACAGTAGTGTCCCTAATTCACATTACATCGCACAGTAGTGTCCCTTATTCACATTACATTGCACAGTAGTGTCCCTTATTCACATTACACTGCAAGCAGTGTCCCTTATTCACATTACATCGCACAGTAGTGTCCCTTATTCACATTACATCGCACAGTAGTGTCCCTAATTCACATTACATCGCACAGTAGTGTCCCTTATTCACATTACATCGCACAGTAGTGTCCCTTATTCACATTACATCGCACAGTAGTGTCCCTTATTCACATTACATCGCACAGTAGTGTCCCTTATTCACATTACATCACACAGTAGTGTCCCTTATTCACATTACATCACACAGTAGTGTCCCTTATTCACATTACATCGCACAGTAGTGTCCCTTATTCACATTACATCGCACAGTAGTGTCCCTTATTCACATTACACTGCAAGCAGTGTCCCTTATTCACATTACATCGCACAGTAGTGTCCCTTATTCACATTACATCGCACAGTAGTATCCCTAATTCACATTACATCGTACAGTAGTGACATCGTACAGTAGTGTCCCTTATTCACATTACATCGTACAGTAGTGACATCGCACAGTAGTGTCCCTTATTCACATTACATCGCACAGTAGTGTCCCTTATTCACATTACATCGCACAGTAGTGTCCCTTATTCATATTACCTCACACAGTAGTGCCCCTTATTCACATTACATCGCACAGTAGTGTCCCTTATTCATATAACCTCACAGAGTAGTGTCCCTTATTCACATTACATCGCACAGTAGTGTCCCTTATTCACATTACATCACACAGTAGTGTCCCTTTTCACATTACATTGCACAGCAGTGTCCCTTATTCACATTACATCGCACAGTAGTGTCCCTTATTCACATTACATCGCACAGTAGTGTCCCTTATTCACATTACCTCACACAGTACTGTCCCTAATTCACATTACATCGCACAGTAGTGTCCCTAATTCACATTACATCGTACAGTAGTGACATCGTACAGTAGTGTCCCTTATTCACATTACATTGCACAGTAGTGTCCCTTATTCACATTACATCGTACAGTAGTGACATCGCACAGTAGTGTCCCTTATTCACATTACATTGCACAGTAGTGTCCCTAATTCACATTACATCGCACAGTAGTGTCCCTTATTCACATTACATAGCACAGTAGTGTCCCTTATTCACATTACATCGCACAGTAGTGTCCCTTATTCACATTACATCGCACAGTAGTGTCCCTTATTCACATTACATCGCACAGTAGTGTCCCTTATTCACATTACATCGCACAGTAGTGTCACTTATTCACATTACATCGCACAGTAGTGTCCCTTATTCACATTACACTGCAAGCAGTGTCCCTTATTCATATTACATCGCACAGTAGTGTCCCTTATTCACATTACATCGCACAGTAGTATCCCTAATTAACATTACATCGTACAGTAGTGACATCGTACAGTAGAGTCCCTTATTCACATTACATCGCACAGTAGTGTCCCTTATTCACATTACATCGTACAGTAGTGACATCGCACAGTAGTGTCCCTTATTCACATTACATCGCACAGTAGTGTCCCTTATTCACATTACATCGCACAGTAGTGTCCCTTATTCACATTACCTCACACAGTAGTGTCCCTTATTCACATTACATCGCATAGTAGTGTCCCTTATTCACATTACCTCACAGAGTAGTGTCCCTTATTCACATTACATCGCACAGTAGTGTCCCTTATTCACATTACATCGCACAGTCGTGTCCCATTTCACATTACATCGCACAGCAGTGTCCCTTATTCACATTACATCGCACAGTAGAGTCCCTTATTCACATTACATCGCACAGTAGTGTCCCTTATTCACATTACCTCACACAGTACTGTCCCTAATTCACATTACATCGCACAGTAGTGTCCCTAATTCACATTACATCGTACAGTAGTGACATCGTACAGTAGTGTCCCTTATTCACATTACATCGCACAGTAGTGTCCCTTATTCACATTACATCGTACAGTAATGACATCGCACAGTAGTGTCCCTTATTCACATTACATCGCACAGTAGTGTCCCTTATTCTCATTACATCGCACAGTAGTGTCCCTTATTCACATTACCTCTCACAGTAGTGTCCCTTATTCACATTACATAGCACAGTAGTGTCCCTTATTCACATTACATCGCACAGTAGTGTCCCTTATTCACATTACATCGCACAGTAATGTCCCTTATTCACATTACCTCACACAGTAGTGTCCCTAATTCACATTACATCGCACAGTAGTGTCCCTTATTCACATTACATCGCACAGTAGTGTCCCTTATTCACATTACATAGCACAGTAGTGTCCCTTATTCACATTACATCGCACAGTAGTGTCCCTTATTCACATTACATCGCACAGTAGTGTCCCTTATTCACATTACATCGCACAGTAGTGTCCCTTATTCACATTACATCGCACAGTAGTGTCCCTTATTCACATTACATCGCACAGTAGTGTCCCTTATTCACATTACATCGCACAGTAGTGTCCCTTATTCACATTACACTGCAAGCAGTGTCCCTTATTCACATTACATCGCACAGTAGTGTCCCTTATTCACATTACATCACACAGTAGTGTCCCTTATTCACATTACATCGCACAGTAGTGTCCCTTATTCACATTACATCGTACAGTAGTGACATCGCACAGTAGTGTCCCTTATTCACATTACATCAC
Organism: Taudactylus pleione; assembly: GCA_031769625.1. Lineage (NCBI taxonomy): Eukaryota > Metazoa > Chordata > Amphibia > Anura > Myobatrachidae > Taudactylus > Taudactylus pleione. Next base: position 566,780 of record JAUIMM010000123.1, read on the forward strand.
ACAGTAGTGTCCCTTATTCACATTACATCGCACAGTAGTGTCCCTTATTCACATTACCTCACACAGTAGTGTCCCTAATTCACATTACATCACACAGTAGTGTCCCTTATTCACATTACATCGCATAGTAGTGTCCCTTATTCACATTACATCGCACAGTAGTGTCCCTTATTCACATTACATCGCACAGTAGTGTCCCTTATTCACATTACATCGCAGAGTAGTGTCCCTTATTCACATTACATAGCACAGTAGTGTCCCTTATTCACATTACATCGCACAGTAGTGTCCCTTATTCACATTACATAGCACAGTAGTGTCCCTTATTCACATTACATCGCACAGTAGTGTCCCTTATTCACATTACATCGCACAGTAGTGTCCCTTATTCACATTACATCACACAGTAGTGTCCCTTATTCACATTACATCGCACAGTAGTGTCCCTTATTCACATTACATCGCACAGTAGTGTCCCTTATTTACATTACACTGCAAGCAGTGTCCCTTATTCACATTACATCGCACAGTAGTGTCCCTTATTCACATTACATCACACAGTAGTGTCCCTTATTCACATTACATCGTACAGTAGAGACGTCGCACAGTAGTGTCCCTTATTCACATTACATCGCACAGTAGTGTCCCTTATTCACATTACCTCACAGAGTAGTGTCCCTTATTCACATTACATCGCACAGTAGTGTCCCTTATTCACATTACATCGCACAGTAGTGTCCCTTATTCACATTACCTCACACAGTAGTGTCCCTTATTCACATTACATCGCACAGTAGTGTCCCTTATTCACATTACATCGTACAGTAGTGACATCGCACAGTAGTGTCCCTTATTCACATTACATCGCACAGTAGTGTCCCTTATTCACATTACCTCACATAGTAGTGTCCCTAATTCACATTACATCGCACAGTAGTGTCCCTAATTCACATTACATCGCACAGCAGTGTCCCTTATTCACATTACTTCGCACAGTAGTGTCCCTTATTCACATTACCTCACACAGTTGTACTCCTTATACACATTATACCACACAGTAGTATTGCCCATTATAACACATTATGCCACACAGTAGTAGTGCCCATTATAACACATTATGCCACACAGTAACAGTGCCCATTATAACATATTATGCCACACAAACTTTTATTTTGCTGTGGCTGGACAAAACGCTATTATTGCGCAGTAATTTCCAGACAATAGATAGGTAGGGAGATAGCCTTTTATGAGAGGAAACTAGTAACAATAAGAAATAATGATTAAAAATAGGGGTTACTGCCAAAATAGTCTGTAATTTGCAGACTAAGGGGTCTTGAAAAAGTCCTTGGATTAGAGCGAAACACGTCGATCAGGGATCACCCATCTACTTTGTGTTGAGACGGTATCTCCCAACCATTTTCAACCACTGTGCTCCCGCAATACCCACTAGGACTTTGAATCAGCGTGTGAGTACCTGGGAGTTCTACCTTGACGTGCGGGCCCGGCAGTTAGAGCGGCATCTGTTTACCTGCCAGCACACTGTGCGGTACACCTCTCCTCGCTCTCAGAGCTCAGACACGAGGAGACAGGCTGGACACGCTGATAACTGGAGAAGGGATCGGAGGCATGAGCTGGTGCAGACCCAGCATGCCCACTCCCTTGCAGTGGACGGCATTAAAAGGACCACGGGCAGTGTGAGTACTGGATTTCAACCATTGTCTATACAGTGTACCGCACTTTCCCTCAATTTGCCTATTGGAAACACAGAGGTGAGAGGCACTGCAGGCCTCCTACACAACAGCACGCTAAGAACTATGGGCCTGATTCAGAGCCTATCGTAAGCGTCCGCTCGTTTGCTCTGAGCGATGTTCGCACAACTGCGCATGCGTATGGGTCGTAATGCGCATGGCAAACCAGTCATTGCAGTCAAAAATCGTGCGCTCGTAAAACAGCGAGGGGCTGTTAATTTGATTGACAGAATGTACCGTTTGTGGGAGGTAACAGGGGAAGGTGCTTGAAAACGGGGAGTGGTGATCTGAACGCAGGCGTGCCAAACGGCCAAAACGGCGTTTAATGGGTGTGCATAATTAGTAAAGGAGCGTCATCGACCACATCACTTGGTTGTCTTTTAGCCTGAACTGCTCGCAGTGATAGCAGGAAGTAAATCCTACCACAAGCACTGCGAGCAGTTCAGATGCTTTTCGACGTTCCCGATTAATCTAATAAATACAGGAGATGACGTATGTTGCGAACGGCAAAGGGGCGTCTTTACAAAATAGCAAGCGCATTTTTCGGACGCTCGCGCAGACATAGAGGCGTCCACAGACCGCAAAGAGCGAGCGCTCAATTTAAATATCCGGCCCCTTTTTCAGAACGACCGTCCGCAAATAGCGTCCGGCTCTGAATCAGGCCCTCTGTTTACTGTTAACATCCTAAAGACACCAGCAGATTGATATTGGGATTTCCGTGATTTATTCAAACCCAGCCGGTGAGCATAAGTCAATAACTCTGTCTATTGAAGGAATATGTAAAGAGACACTGTTACTAATTAAATTGCAACAATCAGCTGGTGAGCACACAAGTAGTAACTGTATCTACGATTTAACCATCTATACTATCCAGATGACACTGGTTTGATACTGAGCTATCCAAGAATACTAGTTAACCCATTTATTGGAAACGATCAATTTAGATATTTGTATTGTGTATGTGTTTTATGTACTATTGCTGGGCATACACTGCCAGATAAAATGTCTGTCAGACCGACAGACATTTTATCTGGCTGGCTGCCAGCCGCAGATGTCCGCGGTATACACTGTGAGAGAAATCTCACAGTGTATAGCCCGACATCCGCGCTCTGCCCCCGGGGGAGGAGACATTTCCCTGTACCTTCCGTAGGAAGGAACACAGGAAATGTCTGTCTGTCGGCCGCGCTGGGCATACACTGCCCGATGCGGCCGACAGTTTCCCGGGTAAATATCACATTGGACGGGCATGCTGGACAATCCAGCATGCCCGACCGAGCAATATTTAACCCTCGGTCGCCCACATACACGCTGCAATTATCGCGGCGATCCGCCGATATCGGGCGGATCGTCCCGATAATTGCAGAGTGTATGGCCAGCATAACTAGGTATCATGTATTAAATCTTTTTTAAAAGGAAGCCTTGTGTCAATCCAACATATCATTTAAGACATATAATATATGGTTATTGCACAGTTCACTAGAGGTTTTTAGACTAAGGGGTATGTATACTAAAGTGTGGAGTTGTTGATTCTACTTAACATTTATCTGGCACCTTCTAGAAGCCCAGCGTGAGAAAGGGTACTTTGCTGACCGAAACGTCCCTGTATCTGTTTTGGGCTTATGTCCTAAATAAACACTTTGGTGTTTGAACTTTATTTCGGCCATTTTTCTACAACTATATATATAAAAGTCCATGTAAGATGATGTTTTGCCTCTTTCTGAGTTCCGTTTTCTTGGAGGGAAAAATCCGAACTCCACGTGCAAACTCGAACCTATCCGAGCCTGCACATCCCTAATATATATATATGTATATATATATATATATATTTGTATCCCTTTAAATTCACCATTTGTAGGTAGATATTGGCATATATATGCACACACGTGTATGTGTGTCTATATGTGGGTGTCTAAATATATATATAAATACTGTACAGATTGTGTGTGTATATATGTATATATTTATATGTATATATATATATACACACAGTATATATATATGTATATATGTATATATATATATATATAAACAACAAGAAGCCGGCACTCCACTGCTATACATCCACATCCAATTTGCGTTCGGTGCCTGCTTAAATAGTTCCCAAGCACTGAACAGAACGATTATTTGAAGAAGACATAGAGACTGCAAGTACTTTGGATCAACGTTTCAATGCATTTTTATCAGGATATACAGTATACAGACAGGAGAGATGCGGCACTCAGGGGTTTCAATAAATCACGCAATACCAATGTTCCTGGGGTCAATGTTTCAATGACTGTGCATTTTCATCAGGACGTGACCCCAGGAACATTGCTGTTGCGTGATTTATTGAAACCCCTGAGTGCCGCATCTATCCTGTCTGTTTATCATAGCATTTAATTATGCAGTTGCTGGCAATGGGGTGAAGGTATCATTTTTTGCAGGGAGTGCCGGATCCATGGACATATTATATATATACACTTAAGTCAATGTCTACCTACATAGTTTAAAGGGGTACTGACTAGATATGTATGCATGTATATATATACCGTATATATATTAGCAGTTCAGTCTTGACTCAGGTATTCCCGCCAAGTTCAGATCTCAGAACGAGGCAAAGCGTCATCTACCACAGATATGTGTGCCGTGTGCAAGATGACATTTTACCTCATTAAATCCTCAAGTGTTAGGGTGCCTTGATGACCGAGCTTGGGAAACCCTGTACTATATCAATTTTCTGACGATGCAGACAGCACTGTCTATGTGGTTTCTCTGTTCTATAATAATAGCGGCTATCAAAGCCACGGACTACACAATCACTAGACTGGTGCTAATACGTCGGGCACCTTGGTCAGTCATCAATTGTGCTGCTATTCAGTAGAACATCTTCCCATGAGACATGATCAGTGACGGCTCCTACCTGTTATCTTCAGGGAGGCTGAGCAGCACCGTCACCGTGTGGGGGAAAAAACATAAACCCGTGCATGTGCACAAGCCGCCTAGCATTGGCTGCAGCCCCTAGAAGCCCATTACGGCTGGCAGGGGAACATGCACGTGCACACCCCCACTCCTCTCTCACAGCTTGTAGGTACTACGCCTGCTGCAGCCCCTAGAAGCCCATTACGGCTGACAGGGGAACATGCACATGCACACCCCCACTCTTCTCTCACAGCTTGTAGGTACTACGCCTGCTGCAGCCCCTAGAAGCCCATTACGGCTGACAGGGGAACATGCACGTGCACACCCCCACTCCTCTCTCACAGCTTGTAGGTACTACGCCTGCTGCAGCCCCTAGAAGCCCATTACGGCTGACAGGGGAACATGCACATGCACACCCCCACTCTTCTCTCACAGCTTGTAGGTACTACGCCTGCTGCAGCCCCTAGAAGCCCATTACGGCTGACAGGGGAACATGCACATGCACACCCCCACTCTTCTCTCACAGCTTGTAGGTACTACGCCTGCTGCAGCCCCTAGAAGCCCATTACGGCTGACAGGGGAACATGCACGTGCACACCCCCACTCCTCTCTCACAGCTTGTAGGTACTACGCCTGCTGCAGCCCCTAGAAGCCCATTACGGCTGACAGGGGAACATGCACATGCACACCCCCACTCTTCTCTCACAGCTTGTAGGTACTACGCCTGCTGCAGCCCCTAGAAGCCCATTACGGCTGACAGGGGAACATGCACATGCACACCCCCACTCTTCTCTCACAGCTTGTAGGTACTACGCCTGCTGCAGCCCCTAGAAGCCCATTACGGCTGACAGGGGAACATGCACGTGCACACCCCCACTCCTCTCTCACAGCTTGTAGGTACTACGCCTGCTGCAGCCCCTAGAAGCCCATTACGGCTGACAGGGGAACATGCACATGCACACCCCCACTCTTCTCTCACAGCTTGTAGGTACTACGCCTGCTGCAGCCCCTAGAAGCCCATTACGGCTGACAGGGGAACATGCACATGCACACCCCCACTCTTCTCTCACAGCTTGTAGGTACTACGCCTGCTGCAGCCCCTAGAAGCCCATTACGGCTGACAGGGGAACATGCACGTGCACACCCCCACTCCTCTCTCACAGCTTGTAGGTACTACGCCTGCTGCAGCCCCTAGAAGCCCATTACGGCTGACAGGGGAACATGCACATGCACACCCCCACTCTTCTCTCACAGCTTGTAGGTACTACGCCTGCTGCAGCCCCTAGAAGCCCATTACGGCTGGCAGGGGAACGTACACATGCACACCCCCACTCTTCTCTCACAGCTTGTAGGTACTACGCCTGCTGCAGCCCCTAGAAGCCCATTACGGCTGGCAGGGGAACGTACACATGCACACCCCCACTCCTCTCTCACAGCTTCTAGGTACTACACCTGCTGCAGCTGCTAGAAGCATTAGAGCTGGCAGACAGGCAGCATTGGAAGCACTACCTGCCGATCAGAGTCCAGACTGCCTGCCCAGCATCAGTAGACAGCTCAATCACTGTGGGATCACTGGTGATGGCGGATTTTAATTGGGGCCACTGCAGCCCTGTAACCCCTAGGAAGAATCTGCTACAGGCCATCATAATAATAACTGGAATATTCTAAGTATATGAATGTGTCAGCTGTACTCTCTGTCGCTTACAGCAGTGTTAATCATACATTTATACTAATAATTACAGAGACTCGTGTAAAGGTTGCAGTACAGGTAAAGGGTTGGGCACAACATACCGGCGGGTGAATAGCCGCCGATTCAAATCCCTACAGCGGCATCCCGATGGATAAAGATCCCAACAGGGGTGGTAAGTATACTATCCCTACCCCTCAACCACCCCTAACCCTCCCTTAGTGGTGCCTAACCCTAACCCTTCCCCAGTGGCGTTACTAGTTACCCAGTGTAGTGCCGACCGCAGTGAGTGCGGTCAGTAATACACATTTACACAGGACCAGCGCTAGGCTTTCCTGCGCCCAGCACCGCTCCTGTGCTCACAGCCGTGCCCCTTCCCTCCTCCGAACGCTTACCCAATAGCACCAGGCGGAGAGTGGGAGGCGGGCTCAGGCTGTGCACAGTGCGACAGACTCTCACTGGCTGCAGCGCCCACTGCAAGAGCCGGGCTGGAGCTCACTCATGAGCTCCGCCTTTCAGCTCCTGCAGTGGGTAATGGGAGAGACGTCATGACGTCTCTCCCATAGTGCACAGCGCGCCAGCCTGGGAGGACTGACATACGGACGTCGGCGGGAGCTGTAGCCGGAGCGTGGATTCAGGTAAGTGTATTTTTCTTTTATTTACTGTGTTTTATTTATGGTGTGTATTTGTCGTGGGTGAGAGGACTAGTACTGGGGGCACCACTGGGGGGGGCTACTACTGGGGGCACTGCATCGGGGGGGGGACTACTACTGGGGGGACCTCTACTGGGGGCACCACTGGGGGGGACTACTACTGAGGGCACTACTGGGGGGGACCTCTACTGGGGGCACTCCATCAGGATCCACTACTGGGAGCACTGCATAGGGAGGGGCTACTACGGGGGGCACTATATAAAGGGCACTGCATAGTGGGGACTACTACTGGGGGCACTATATAGAGGGCACTGCATGGGGGGGACTACTACTGGGGGCACTATATAAGGGGCACTGCATAGGGAGGACTACTACTGGGGGCACTATATAAAGGGCACTGCATAGGGGGACTACTACTAGGGGCACTATATAAGGAGCACTGCATAGGGGGTCTACTACTGGGGCACTATATAAAGGGCACTGCATAGGGGGGCTACTACTGGGGGCACTGCATGGGGGGACTGCTACTGGGGGCACTATATAAAAGGGCACTGCATAGGGGAGGACTACTACTGGGGGCACTACATAGGGGGGACCACTACTGGGGGCACTGCATTGGGGTACTGCTACTGGGGGCACTATATAAGGGGCACTGCATAGGGGGACCACTATTGGGGCACTGCATAGGGGGTGTCTACTACTGGGGGCACTATATAAGCAGCTTTCTACTGGAAGCACAAGGGACACTGCACTGGGGCACTAAATAGAGAGGACCACTACTGGGGGCACTGTATAAGGGGAAGGTAACCAATGGGGGCCTGCATAAGAGGGACCACTACTGGGGGCACTGCATAGGGGGGACTGTATAAGGGGCACTGCATAGGGGGGACTGTATAAGGGGCACTGCATAAGGGGGACTGTATAAGGGGCACTGCATAGGGGGACTGTATAAGGGGCACTGCATAGGGGGGACTGTATAAGGGGCACTACTGGGGTTAAGGTGCATATGGAATGGAAAGGAATGTTCAGAGTGACGAGAAAGGGGTATATGTGTCATGTTGACATGCCGCATTTTTAAGTAACCACGCCCATTTTTCGGCACACGCACATAGGGGCGGGGGTTCCATATTTAAATTTGCATGGGACTCCAAATACCCTAGTTATGCCACTGCCCTCCCCCCCTAGTGCCTAACCCTAACCCCCCCTAGTGCCTAACCCTATCCCCCCCTAGTGTCTAACCCTATCACCCCCTTCCCGCAGACCCTATACCTAACCCCCCCTCGCTCTTTTAGTGTTTGTTTCTCTGGACCCACCTCCTCTCCGCTTCCTCTATCAGTCGGGGACCGCAAGGCTCAGTCCTATGTCCTCTGTTCTTCTCTATAACACCACTCTCGGAAAACTAATTATCATCTCTGTACCTTGCATATCCCACACAAGACACTGCAAAGACTTCATGCTCTAACTGTCTCCCACATTGACTCTTGCAATAGCCCCCCAAACAGACTTTCATCCCCACAATCTATACTGCCACTAGGCTGATCTTCCTCACAGAATGTTCTTCTACTGCTGCTCTCCTTTGTCAGCTCCTAAATTGGTTGCCATTTTCCAGAGCCCAGTATAACATTCTTGTGCTCACATATAAGGTCATCAATCACAACCACACAGTGGCGTAAGTTCATCCCAGACACCCGGAGGCAAGTTATCATTTAGTGCCCTCTATCACCCATATTTATAATCCTAAGTTGGGTGAATATATTATGGGTGATGAAGGAGGTGCCCCTTCAGTGCTGGCGCCCGGTGGCAGGCGCCTCCATTGTCTCCCATACTTCTGCCCCTGCAACCACAGCAACACATCTTATTATTGCAAAATATCTCCCAAGTTGACCCCTGAGCTCTGCACTTAGGGGGTCATTCAGACCCGTTCGCGAGCAAAGGATGCTCGCAAATGGGTCGATGTTGCCCCACTGCGCATGTGCACGACGGAGGGAGCTCCGTCGTGTGCATGCGCGAGACCCGGACTGCGACAGCCAAGCTGTCGCTCCGGGTCTCGCACCAAAGGGGGCGTGCTGTTGATGTTGATTGTCAGCACGCCCCCTTTGGTGGGCGTGCCGGGAGCGTGGCGGCCAGACGGAGGCGTTCCCATGGGAACGCCTACCATCTGAAGCCGGCCCCACTGACATCACTAGTGATGTCAGTGGGACTGATTTTGGCTCTGATAGAGCCAAAATCACTCCTGGGCTTGCGGCAGCGAGACCCTACCGCAGGGTCTCCATCGCAAGCCCGATGGTCGCGATTGTCTTGACATCATGGACGCATGATGGTCATCATCATGGACGCTCACTATAGCTGTGGGTGGTCACCCACAGCTATACGAGCGTCCAGGAGGACGCTACATTTTCATGGAGGAGGGCCCTGATTCAGAGCGAGCGCTCTGGTCAGAGCGTCTGGCTCTGAATCAGGCCCTTAGTTCATGGTTACAGGACTGTATCCGGGCTGCACCCACACTCCCTCCCGCGTCCCTCCCCCAGTGCCCTCCCATGCTCAACAAGACTTTCCATTAGTTTCCAAACCTTCCAGTGTTCTCTGAAATCTGAAAACCAGGCGGCTTATTGGATTCCTCAACCTCCCTATTGACACTTACAGACTGGAGTTGCAAGAGAGAGCAAGAAGACCACTACTGCCCAGCGGCAGCAGACTCTCTCCCCAGCACACGCTGCTGTGTGCTGGGCTGCGGAGGGTCCACGGAGCATTGATCATCCCCCTCCTCCACTCCCCGGATCAGCCCCCATGGCCAAAGGGGACAAATCCACCTCTTTTGAATGCATAGTACTTTATAATAAAATGGGAGGAGGGTGTGGCCATGTATCCTGTATTTGACCACAGCCCCCATACCCAGACCTGTTACTGCACTCGATGGCTACTGACACAGACAGGACTCGAACAGAAACTCACTTACAAATACAGATAGAAATTTAAGCAAGATTGGGGGAGATTTAATAAAGCTTGGAGAGAGATAATATTGGAGACAAATAGTACCAACCAATCAGCTCCTAACTGTCATTTTTCAAACACAGCCTGTAAAGTGACAGTTAAGAGCTGATTGGTTGGTGCTATTTATCTCCAATTTTATCTCACTCCAAGCTTTATTAAATCTCCCTCTTAGGGACACATACAATGAAACTACTGGAAGACAGGCTCACTGAGAGGGCAGTGCTGGGGGACAGGCTCACTGAGAGGGCAGTAGCGTAGTTCCGTCCCTGTCCCCACAAAGCCCCCCCCCTGATTATGATTGGCCTATGGGCCAGTCAGTCGAAGTACAGGGATGAACATTGGCTGGTGAAACCATCGATGGTCATCCATTGCATGGTCGGTAACCATCGATGGCCACTTGCTACATAATATAGCCATCGATGGTAACCACACCGATGGCCATCCCCAGTCTCAGCACATGATTGGTCTATTCTGCTGCTTCCTGAGCTAGTCCCTTCATCACCTCTGCTTGCTGCCCATTGCAGTCCACAGTCAAGATGTACAATCATTCCCAGCACCAGGGTGGAGGGGGAAGGGGTGATGTTTGCAGACATCAGGAAACACCCACTAAGGGCTCCCGTGAGAAAAATCACTGAATAACCAACAGTTTGACTAAACTCTGTTTTTAATAGATTCCCGTCAGCGTATTTTATCATAAACAGCCCAGATACTGTATGTGAGTGGACAAAAATAAGTTTAAAGTAACCTCAATATATATGAATGCGTCGGTTTACTTTTACACAGTGATTTCACAGCTACTCACATTTTTGGGAGTAATCATTAGTTACTACCATTATACAGTAGATTATATGATTATAACATATTGTTAGTATGGACCCATTTAATAACCTTAATCCATCCTAGAATATTATTATTATTATGAGCACAAATCGCGCCCCTACTAGTATAATAGACCTCTCAACATCTGTCAGGAGCCCTGATTGTACGAGTGTGGATCAATAAGTGAGATAACAAAACCTCTCACATGTGTCATGTTCTCTAATTCATTTTAATTCCCCCCCAGGCCAGAGAAGGTAGACCGCTGCTTCCCCTCATGTCCATTAGACTGCACCTCGCACCAGTCATACTGTCCCAATATCAGGTGTAAGATGGCGGGGTTGGCGGCAACATGGTCACACATTGAGGTTATGTCACAGAAACAGGTTTGGGTTTGGTGCGCAGCATTAGATAACGGCAGGACAGACGTTCAAGATGAGCAGCGATCCGGCCGGACAAGCACGTCCACCACAGATGAAGATTTGTGACGGACGCTTTGAAGGACTGATTCAGGAGGACACAGTCGAGTTAGTGATATTGCTGAGGAAATGAAGAGATGAATTTCAGGGAATACTTAGAGGTTTGGAGACTAGAGGAAAGTCTTGTTGTGCGTGGGAGGGCATTCCACAGAGTGGGTGCAGCCTGAAAACAGTTCTGTAACCATGACTGGGAGCAGGTAATGAGTGTAGATGAGGCGCAGAGCGGAGTGCGCATGTTGGGAGATATTTTGAGACAAGTGAAGAGATGTATGTTGGCGTAGTGTTGTTTATGGCCTTGTATGTTAGTAAAAGTATTTTATATCTGATTTGATCAGATGCAGGCAGCACATGTAGAGGCTGATGCAACAGCAGAAGGGTTTGGGAGGAAGATCATTATAGACGCTGCATCCGCTATTTATTGTAGGGGAAAAGTCTGGTTAGTGGAAGGAGACTATTACAATAGTCAATGCAGGAGATCATGAGTGAGAGAATTGGAGTTTTTGCAGTGTCTTGTCTGAGATATCGGCGTATCCTGGGAATATTTCTTACATGTACAGTACAGTGTACAGTGTACAGTGGTCCCCCTATGCATGCACCAGGATAAAAGAGGAAAATGAATGACGGGCAGATGTGAGACATAAGGCAGAGTACATGAGAGATTACTTTATAAAGGGAGGGGGAAAAAGAGACAGTGGGAACCATGGGATAATAGGCCGAAGGGGGATGGGGCGATCATCGTATTGCAGTAACAAACAAATGCGGATGTGAGATAAGCAGAGTGAAGTTACAGAACTAAAGACTATAGAAAAATAAAATAGTTTTGCCAGTTTCTCTGGGCCCAGAGTGGTGTAGGTGCCTGTATGGGGCATGAGCCTGGCTGCCCAGTGTTGTACAGTGCAAGGGCTTTGCTGGCCAGGGAAGGTGAGTAGAGCAGTTTGGAGCAGTGGCCTGGCCAGTGTTACCGGATGTCCTTAGGGCAGGTCACGCAGGATAGCATCCATGGTGGAGAAGGTAAGTAAAATATGTCTTCACAGTCACAGGAGCAGCAAATGGGGGGAGGGGGAGAGGGGGTATGGATTTATGGAGGAGCACCAGCATCCAGGGCTTCTAAGTGCTGGTGGAGGCCAGGGGTACAGCTGCAGTGGTGCCAGGATATCTGAGGTCCTGGACATCACATTGGAATCAGCGGGATCAAAGATGGCAGCTTTGGAATATCGGGACCGGATCGAGAGTAGTAGGAAGAAAGCTCATGGGACATGAGTAAGGCAGGGGCAGTCATAAGACCCTCAGCATGGAGGTGGACCTTGGCCTCAATTTCCAATGTCAGATCTGGAGCAATGACGTCAGAATCAAGTACCCGATTTCAGGGGTCCGGGATGCCCAGTGGCAGAGGAGAGTAGGCTATGGGACACCTGGCTTCAGCCATCATAAAAGGCCTCTGAATGGATGTAGCCAAAGCAACGGACTCAAATAAAGTGGATGGGATGCCAGAACGAGGTCTATCGGCGAAACGCATCCGGTGACGGGTGGGTGGTTGGGGGAGCAAGCTACCTGGGCACCTCCAGAAGACTTCAGGCTCAGCTGGTGGTAAATGTTGGGCCCAGTGGAGAGCACGCCAAGTGCGACTTCTCAGCCCAAAAGGGGGAACATTGTAACCCTGTGAGCAGGGCCCTCCCACCTCTCTGCCTGTCAGTTATTACCCAGTCTTGTTTTATTACTTTCCTGCACCCAATTGTAAAAGCGCAGCTAAATATGCTGACACTATATAAGTAATGGTTATTATTATTATTATATTCATTATTATTATTCTTATTAGTATTGTTACCATACACTTATTTGTTTTTTTGTCACTTGCAAATACTGGGATATGTGTCAGTGATATAATTGTCATTAATATGGGAAACATGAGGACAGACAGGAAATTGGTCATGATACAGTCACGTTGCCCTGACAGATGGTGAGAGGTCTATTATAGGCGTAGGGCTGTGATTTGTGCTCCTGCCAAATAACATTAGCCAATCGCTATTAACCCTTCAATGGGAAGCTCAGACCAATATTTAAGACAGGCTTTAGGAATCATATCCACCTTTTTTATCTACTTCAAAGGCTCTTGTAACAGTGCCCCCACCTAATTAGTCTATTATTAGTGCCTCCAATCTTGGATGTTTTTGTAAAGTAAAACCACAATGCCGTTGTCATAAGTCAGAGTCAGACACGCAGGGTGGCATGTGGGTGCAAAAGAATCAATCAAAGCCATAAAACCTGGCCTGTCTGTAATGATTAAAGTGCGCTCTTTAATATACACTGTAAGTACCCTCTTCTAGCATCCAAAACCTAAAGTTTGGCTGGACGTTCTTCACTTCTCTCCTATCTCTACTTTTTTGTACTTTGGGCCTGATTCAGACCCGCTCGCGAGCGCTATTCGATCGCAAGCGGATCGTTGGTGGCCCAGTGCGCATGCGCACGACGGAGCCGGCTCCGTCGTGCGCATGCGCGAGACCCGGATAGCGACGGCCAAGCCGTCGCTCCGGGTCTCGTACCAAACGGGGAGTGCTGTCGATGTTGAGTGACAGCACGCCCCTTTTGGTGGGCGGGCCGGGGGTGTGGCTGCCCAGACGGAGGCGTTCCCATGGGAATGCCTGCCGTCTGGGGTCGGCCCCACTGACATCACAAGTGATGTCAGTGGGAGTGCTTTTGGCTCTGTTAGAGCCAAAAGCACTCTTGGGCTTGCGGCCACGAGACCCTACCGCAAGGGTCTTGTCACAAGCCATATGGTCAAGACCATCGCGATCATCATCATGGCCGCGCGCATAAGCTGTGGGTGGTAACCCACAGCTATGCGAGCAGCCAAGAGGCCGCAACATTAAAAAAAACGCCCTGATTTAGAGCGGGCGCTCGTTCAGAGTGTCCAGCTCTGAATCAGGCCCTTTGTTCAAATCTATTTTTTGTAGCAATATCTACCGTGAACTGTAGCATTACCAAAATAACCAACTGTTCCCTAGTGCATGAATATTTAAAAAAAACAAAAACAAACTAAAACAGAAGTTATTAAAGGTTATTTATTACGACATAACGTAGTCACAATGCTTCAGAAAAACAGATAAAAAAAATAGACACACGGGGGGAAGAGATTCAAATGTTTTGCCTGCGCCTTTTTTTTTTTTAAGACGCCCCCACGGAGCAATTCAATTGTTGCTCCGACAGGGTTGCGATAGCCGCCGGCACCGGCATTTCTGCTCGCACCCTCAGGAGGGTGCGAACAGAAATGTGTGAGAGAATCCCTGGTTAGGGCCAGAACTTTAGAAGAGTTTGGCCGTTTTACACGGCTAAACCCGGGGCGAAGAGGGCGATAATTAATGAGCGCCCAGAACAATTGAATTGCAACACTGGGCGCTCATTAAATATTACGACTTATAAAACAATTGAATCGCCCCCACAATATTGTTGGAAATGTGGCTGGAGATGTGATTGAGATTTTTGTTGGTGAAGGGCAGGAGCTTGAATTTGATTCTGAGGGGGACAGCCAGCCAGTGGAATGAATAGCAGAGGGGTCAACATAGGTAGAGCATCAGGAGAGGAAAATGGGTATGCAATCGGGATGTCGACGGTCTAATGCCAACCGTCGGCATCCCGAATGTCTAATCCCGGCAAGGGCCTAATGACAGGCGTCGAAATCCCAATCGAAGGTAAACCGGGTGCCGGGCAAGGACAGCTGCGGGGGGGGAGGGTTAGGTTAGGGGCCCCAGGGGGGGACTTAGGGTTAGGCACCCCCGGGGAGGAGATTAGGGATATGCACCTCCTCGGGAGACAGGGTTAGGCTGCGGGGAAGGGGGGTTAGGTTAGGCACTTAGAGGGGGGTTAGGCACTTGGGGGGAGGTTAGGGTTAGGCACCCCTAAAGGAGGGTTAGAGGCAGGGGCAGAAGTATGGGAGACAATGGAGGCGCCTGCTGCCGGGCGCCAGCACTGAAGGGGCACCTCTTCCATCACCCACAATATATTCACCCCATTTAGGGCTGTAAATATGGGGAATAGGGGGGCACTAAATGATTGCCTACGGGTGTCTGAGATGAACTTATGCCACTGGTTAGAGGGGTTAGAAAGGTAAGTGATACTTACCTGAATTTACGATCAGGATTTTCACCCTTGCCGGGCTGCCACTGTTGGGATTTGAACCACCGGCCATCATACCGATTCCAGGAAATTAGAGGTCAGCAGAGTTGAGTATGGACAGGAACGGGATCAGAAAGGAGTTTTGAAAGGTGAAAGAGAAGTAGATTTGAATAAGCTAGCCCAAACTGTGCGTCACGGCACCCTGGGGTGCCTCAGGACACTTGCAGGGGTGCCTCAGGTTGGTGGTCCAGCACCAAATCAAATTATTTATGGTCAATGTTATGTAAATATGTGGGCAAAACAGAAGCGCAAACCTGTCCACCACTATATATCCAAACCTAAGGGTGACAGGTCAGCACAATTTACTTCACTTTACTACTTGACTTAATTTTTTTCCCAATTTCTCAGTAACAAACTTAAACTTAGGGGTGCCATGAAAACAATGCTGATACTCTAGATTGTGCATGAGCGCAAAAAGCACTCGCTCCGATGCTCGCATCCAACAGGGGCGGCTGTCGATGTTGATCGACAGCTCACCCTGTTTGGAAGGGCGGGGGGGGGGGGGGTGGCTGGGCAAACGGAGGTGTTCCTGCAGGAACGCCTGCCATTTGTGGGTGGCCCTACTCACATCACTCGTGATGTCACTAGGTGGACTTCCTGCTCTATTAGAGCAGGAAGTCCACTGGGGCTTGCGGCAACGAGACCCTAGCGCAAGGGTCTCATCGCAAGCCCGACAAATGCCCGCCCTGATTCAGAGCGAGCGCTCGCTTTTTGTGAGCGCCTCTGAATCAGGGCCATAGTTCCTTCATTCTAGCACTTAGAGCACCAGTTCCAGCAGAGCATAGTATGTGACCTGCAGCGAATCTCAGCTATTCGCCAACTCCCATATGCATCTGATCTCCACCTCTCCTCCTCTCTGATAACCACCTCCTTCTCCCATATGCACCTGATCTCCACCTCTCCTCCTTTCTGATAACCATCTCCTACTCCCATATGCATCTGATCTCCACCTCTCCTCCTCTCTGATAACCACCTCCTACTCCCATATGCATCTGATCTCCACCTCTCCTCCTCTCTGATAACCACCTCATATTCCCATATGCATCTGATCTCCGCCTCTCCTCCTCTCTGATAACCACCTCCTTCTCCCATGTACATCTGATCTCCACCTCTCTGATAACCACCTCCTACTCCCATATGCATCTGATCTCCACCACTCCATCTCTCTGATAACTACCTCCTACTCCCATATGCATCTGATCTCCACCTCTCCTCCTCTCTGATAGCCACCTCATATTCCCATATGCATCTGATCTCCGCCTCTCCACCTCTCTGATAACCACCTCCTACTCCCATATGCATCTGATCTCCACCTCTCTGATAACCACCTCCTACTCCCATATGCATCTGATCACCTCTCCTCCTCTCTGATAACCACCTCATATTCCCATATGCATCTGATCTCCACCTCTCTGATAACCACCTCCTACTCCCATATGCATCTGATCTCCAACTCTCCTCCTCTCTGGTAACCACCTCATATTCCCATATGCATCTGATCTCCGCCTCTCCTCCTCTCTGATAACCACCTCCTTCTCCCATATAAATCTGATCTCCACCTCTCTGATAACCACCTCCTACTCCCATATGCATCTGATCTCCACCACTCCATCTCTCTGATAACTACCTCCTACTCCCATATGCATCTGATCTCCACCTCTCCTCCTCTCTGATAACCACCTCATATTCCCATATGCATCTGATCTCCGCCTCTCCACCTCTCTGATAACCACCTCCTACTCCCATATGCATCTGATCTCCACCTCTCTGATAACCACCTCCTACTCCCATATGCATCTGATCACCTCTCCTCCTCTCTGATAACCACCTCATATTCCCATATGCATCTGATCTCCAACTCTCCTCCTCTCTGATGACCACCTCATATTCCCATATGCATCTGATCTCCGCCTCTCCTCCTCTCTGATAACCACCTCCTTCTCCCATATACATCTGATCTCCACCTCTCTGATAACCACCTCCTACTCCCATATGCATCTGATCTCCACCACTCCATCTCTCTGATAACTACCTCCTACTCCCATATGCATCTGATCTCCACCTCTCCTCCTCTCTGATAGCCACCTCATATTCCCATATGCATCTGATCTCCGCCTCTCCACCTCTCTGATAACCACCTCATACTCCCATATGCATCTAATCTCCACCTCTCTGATAACCACCTCCTACTCCCATATGCATCTGATCTCCAACTCTCCTCCTCTCTGATAACCACCTCATATTGCCATATGCATCTGATCTCCACCTCTCCTCCTCTCTGATAACCACCTCCTTCTCCCATATGCATCTGATCTCCACCTCTCCTCCTCTCTGATAACCACCTCCTACTCCCATATGCATCTGATCTCCACCTCTCATCCTCTCTGATAACCACCTCCTACTCCCATATGCATCTGATCTCCACCTCTCCTCCTCTCTGATAACCACCTTCTTCTCCCATATGCATCTGATCTACACCTCTCCTCCTCTCTGATAACCACCTCCTACTCCCAAAAGCATCTGATCTCCACCTCTCCTCCTCTCTGATAACCACCTCCTACCCCCACCTAGAACCATTCTTCTGTGTTGCTCCCCACGTTTGGAATTCTTTCTCTGTCCTGACCAGATTCTCTCAAAACTCACTTCTTTATTTCAGCCTATCCTACTCCCACATCATACTAAGTATGTTCTACCAGCTCCAGTCCCATGTCGACTCCACTTTCTATAAGCTCCTATGGGTATAATTACTAAAGGTTGGTTTTGGCTTTTTTGGTGTCTTTCAGTAGGTGATTTTCTGTGTGAATTGCAAATTGGAGATTTACTAAAGGCAAAATCAACTATAAAATCAAATTCCGACCGAAATCGACCATCAACCAAACCTCGACACTTTCACATGGACCACAACAGGGTTCTCTCATTTACTAACAGTCAGATTGAAAATCGACTTAAAATTGACTACAAAATCGAGAGAAAAATCCCCAAATAAATAGACCTTAAAAAATGGTGATTTGTAGCTCCTAAACACCATTCTATTGGTAGGAGAGTAATTCTGATGCCTATAAAAGGAGACACAAGCATGTGGTGCACTGTTGCATGTAATTCACTTGACCTGTTCCTCATACTCATTATAATTCACCTCCACAGGTGACCCTCCCTCCACTGCAGAGCGCCTTTCCAGGGCCATCTTGGATTTGACAAAAAATAAGACAAACTTCAAAATGACAATAACAATACAGAGAAAACTCTCAGACATCACTCTTTAAGCACATATATGAAATCCCCAATCCAGAGGAGTAACTAGGGTTTTTGGAGTCCAGGGCAAATTTAAAACCTGCACCCCTCCCCCCCCACCAAAACAAATCTATAAAAATATTATATACATTTTATATAGATACATAAACTAGTAACCCCTAGGCTAGGGATGGCCATCGACCATCGATGATTCATAATCATTGATGGGGTATGGCCGATGTCGAATGCTTTTGCCATAGATGGGGGAGAACCAGATGGTTTCCCTCCATCGATGCCTAAGCATAACCGAATGGTATTTTTTTTACAAGGTGCCGGGACTCAGAGCATAGCTCCACCCCCAGCACCCACAAAGCCGTGTCCCCAGGTTTGGCCCACAGGCCAGTCAGTCACGAAACAGAGATGACCATCGGTAGGTGAAACCATCGATGGTCATCCATTAAATAGCTTGCAGCCATCAATGCCTACTTGCTATTACATTAGGGTGGTCAAGGGTTTCCTCAGCTCTCCCGAGAAGGAGAGAACCTCAGAAAACTTGAAGCAAAGGCAGCCCATAACATTAACCCATAGGTTGGCCAATAAGGATCTTAACATTGCATTGGGGGTAGTTGTCTTTCTAATACATATTCCATTTATAACGCTTACTATATTTCAAACCACTGTTCATTAATTTCTTTATGCAAACAACACAGGAAAAGTGCACAAACATTGCATCAATAAAGAAACAAGATGCATTCTGGGTAAAATAATTTACATATATGCATGTATATACTTTATATGACTTTAATAACTGATGTCATTTTTTGCACCCCACAATGCCGCTCACTTACTGTCTGCACGTTCTTGTAATGATTATTGGAGTGAAGACAGGCCATAAGAGTCTTGTCCAATTCTCCACATTGGGAGAATTTAAAATACATACACCTAAATTACACTGGGGGTAGTTTCAATCACACACCTATAGAAATAGGGAGACATATATATATATATATATGTTATGTATATATATATACCCCCAGCGGAGATTCTTTTCAGCAGCTGCCCGTCAGCGCAATAGATGTGTCGCTACGGAGTTCCAAGGAGTCATCACACACAGTGCTGGTACAGGTCACCGTCCTAGGCACACCCAAACGCGTTTCGTCATAGGTAAGGTTTGTGCGTGTTAATGGAGATTTTGGGGGTGATATGGATATAAATCTCAATGGGAAGCTGCACTCTAAGCAAAACGTCAATAACACGTGGATGGTCTTACTATAAGGACATTTTATTGAAATTGGAATTGGTAGCACAATTCTCTTTTTCCTGTGTGTATATATATATAACAAACGTCCAAACGTCCAAACTAATTTTTGTTTTGAAAATGTGTTGGCTGGGCATTTCATTCCTTGATGATACATATCTTGTATAAATTTGACTGCATCAGTATAAGATTTAAATTCATTATCTACAATAGGGTCATTGTGTTTATGTGGTAAAATTACCTTCCTTTTGTATATTGTTATATTATGGAAGCAACGTAATTATGTGGACTATCTTCAATATGTTTTTTACTGTTTTTGACTGTTTAATCGTACAGCACCTGAACATGTTGAGCTTGGTTTATAGCAGAGCATGATTTATTTGTATAATATAAAGCGTGTATAGCTCTCCGTAGTCCTCCCCCGTTTGCGTGGATTTGTTGTCGGTTGCTATGCAACACTCGACAGTCTTGCACGTGGGTAAGACGCGGGTGAGTGACGTCACACGGTGCGCAGTGTGATGTGTTTCTCTTCATTGGGACCTGTTGGCCCACCGCTTTACTGGTGTGTTCTGATTTTTTAATCAATGTATGTTGTATTGGGGGTATATAAGGGGGTGTGATGTGGTTTTCATTCCTGGTCTTTTGTCCAGGAATGATGATGTTCGTCCATGTAAGATGACGTTTTGCCTCGTTCTGAGTTCCGTTTTTTTGGAGGGAAAAATCCGAACTCCACGTGCAAACTCGAACCTATCCGAGCCTGCACATCCCTAATTTATATATATATATATATATATACACACATATATATAGTACAGAGAGCCGGCTCTCCCATCTTACTAGTGAGACTTTGCCTTCGGTGCCCTCCGTTTTAACACCCAGACAAGGTGGAAAAAGGCTATAGTACAGCGTCAGGCGGCACTCAGGACTACTAATAAGAAATCACACAGACCGCAAGCAAGTTGGAAAATCAACGTTTCGATGCTCATCCTGATGAAAGTGCTGTGAGCATTGAAACGTCGATTTTCCAACTTGCTTGCGGTCTGTGTGATTTCTTATTAGTAGTCCTGAGTGCCGCCTGACGCTGTACTATATATATATATATATATATATATATACACAAAATGAAAACAGCGCTTGTGGACTATTTGTACAGATGAAATTGCATAGATCTATTCTCTATATGGCAAATCGTATATGGGTAAATAAAACATGTGGGGCTTGGTTATACTCTTAAAAACTTATTTATTACATATAAAAGGATTTCAATAATGAATTTGTCAATCACAATTATGTTCCAGATGCTGCAATAATTGGATATTCATATAATATCAGTTTCCAACGGAATGGGCAAGTAAGATCACAAATTAGTATAGAGCAACAGAAGAATGAAAAAAATCGATGTATAAAGTTAATCGTTTACCGACTAGGATGACTTTATACACAGATTTATTCATCGTTTTGGAGGTGATTTTGAAGTGCACATTCCAAATTGGCCATTTTTACACTCCGACCCACATCGTATACGGTTTTGAAATGGTTTCAAAATGGAATATTAGTAAATTAGAGATTTGGCCAGTGATTTCTACAGTCGAATTTGAGTCTACTTTAATTGATTAAAATTGACATAAAAATCGACTCAAAATTTGCCCTTTAGTAAATATACTCCTTAATGTCTCAGCTCTACCTTCTGCCTGTACAGGGCAAGCTCTGATAAGCCCTCTCTACCCTCTGTGTCATGTCTGAACCTCTTTTGTCAAGTACTGGTTCTATTTCTATGTATGATTTTATTTTGTATTATCTGCAATCCTATACAGTACAGCAGAGACTGACATATACAGGGGCCGCACCAGGTGTAATGACCACCATATTAACCCTGGTTTTGTCCTGAATAATAAGAAACACCAGCGCTATAGCATGACCATAGCATGGCACCGATGCACCCTATGCCAGCCCCTCCAGCACATGTGATGTCAAGAGGGTGCCGGAACCTAGAACTTGAGTTCTGGGCATGTCCTATTGACGCGTTGGGCGGCTCTCTAGGCTGTAAGGTTCCTTCCAGTCACTCTGCAACTCAAACACAGCTGCCATTGGAGTACAGACAGTGCCACCCCCTCCATCTTGACGGCATCGCTCACACACACACCCCTCGTTGCTGCCTTGGGAAACACATCTATAAACCTAAATCTATACAACCCAACTAAGGGGTATATTTACTAAAGGGCCGGTTTTTAGAAATGGGGATGTTGCCCATAGCAACCAATCAGATTCTAGCTATTATCTTCTAGAAGGTGCGAGATAAATGGTAAGTAGAATCTGATTGGTTAGAATGTGCAAAGGTGCCTACACACATAGTGATGTGCTCACGTTCCCACGATGTGTCCAATTCCCCCCTGAACTCTGCCCAGCAGCTCCCTGGCAGTCGTGGGCACGATTTGGTGTTAAAAAACTGTCCCATGTGACAAACGATCTATCGTGCCTCCTAACTATTCCAGTGCATCGTGCCTCCTAACTATTCCAGTGCATCGTGCCTCCTAACTATTCCAGTGCATCGTGCCTCCTATCTATTCCAGTGCATCGTGCCTCCTAACTATTCCGGTGCAGCTTGACTGAGATTGTCAGATCTGCCCTACAGCACGGCAGATCTGAAGATGCGATGTACGACCTGCGGGGACGCGCATCGGCATCGTGATCGCGAGTGGAAACTCACGATTTGGGTATATTTTACACAATTTTTCATCACGATTCGTCGGAATCGGGCAAATCGTGTAAAAAATCGCCAAGTGTGTAGGCACCTTAACATCTCCACTTCTAAAAACCCGCACCTTAGTAAATATACTCCAAAACGTTTGTTTAACTTGTAGCTCCATCTAACTAACCCAAAACTAACTCTAAATGAACATAACAAAACATATTCTAGCACAGTGCTGTTCTGAATAACTAATTAGAGAGTAATCAGGAAGGACACATAACATAATACACAATATTACGAATGTGTGTGCAGAAAAGTCCCGTTTCCTAAGTGCCATTTACCTCACACTTCTCCGATGGAGACAGCAAACAGAAGTGACAGATTTATACCTAAAACAACCCCTTGCCTGTTTGTCCTCATAGCGGCTGTAGTAGTGATTGTGTCATATACTGTACACACACAGTCACTGTGCCCAGGAGATGAGGTCTGTCATTGCTGCACGGCACCCGGTGAGTAGTTCTCATTTCCCCTGCTCTCCTCCTAGAACCCTGCTTACAGGATCTTCATTTCTTCTAGAAAATACCTTTGTTTTGTGTGCAGCAAGTTTTTATGTTCCCCAGGAGAGCAGGACGTGGCTGTTCTGTAGTAATAGTGATAAGCGTGCACACACCACACCCATTTATACTGGACATCACTGTGCACTTTACTGTTGCAACAAAGATATTAGGGGTCTATTTACTAAGCTGTGTTAGGAGATAAAGTCAATAGTGATAAGGTGCCAGTCAATCAGCTCCTACCTGTCATATCACAGGCTGTGTTTGAAAAATGGCAGTTAGGAGCTGATTGGTTGGTACCTAGACCCCTTAAGGTGCCCACACTAGGGGTGAGCGGGTTCGGATTTCTGAAATCCGAACCCCCCCGAGCCCCCCCGATCCGAGTCCGATCCGAGTCAGGCTCGACTTTTCCCGCCTGACTCGGATCTGACATCGAGGTAAAACGTCATCATCCCGCCTTCCGAGTCTCGCGGGTTTTGGATCCTATATAAGGTACCCGCGTCGGCGCCATTTTCTCACTCGGCTGTGGACAGTGAAGAGGGAGGGTGGGAGTTAGTGCTGTGTAGTGTAGTGTAGTGTAGTGCTGCTGTTGTCCACTACTTCAAAGTCCATAGGGGCTGGCTGTGTTGTGCTGTGCTGCTGTTGTTAATAGGGGCTGTGTCCACTACTTCAAAGTCCATAGGGGCTGGCTGGACTGTGTTGTGCAGTCAGTTCTCCATAGGGGCTGTGTCCACTCCAAAGTCCTGTGCAGTGTCCCAGTCCTAAAGGGGTGCTGTAGTGTTGTCCAGGGGGTGCTCTGTCCATCAGGGGTGCTCCCCCCAAGTGCTAAAAAAATAATATATTTTCTGTGTTTGTGAATTGTGTGCGCAGTAGCCGCACGTGCATCAACAAAGTAGTGCCAAGCGTGCGCCTGTGTCATAAGTAAAGGGCCGGCTGGCTTGACCGTTAAAGGGTGCTGTAACCCCCGAAAGTACACTCCAGTCCAAACCAAAAAAAAATTATTTTCTGTGTTTGTGAATTGTGTGCGCAGTAGCCGCACGTGCATCAACAAAGTAGTGCCAAGCGTGCGCCTGTGTCATAAGTAAAGGGCCGGCTGGCTTGACCGTTAAGGGTGCTGTAACCCCCGAAAGTACACTCCAGTCCAAACCAAAAAAAAAATTATTTTCTGTGTTTGTGAATTGTGTGCGCAGTAGCCGCACGTGCATCAACAAAGTAGTGCCAAGCGTGCGCCTGTGTCATAAGTAAAGGGCCGGCTGGCTTGACCGTTAAGGGTGCTGTAACCCCCGAAAGTACACTCCAGTCCAAACCAAAAAAAAAATTATTTTCTGTGTTTGTGAATTGTGTGCGCAGTAGCCGCACGTGCATCAACAAAGTAGTGCCAAACGTGCGCCTGTGTCATAAGTAAAGGGCCGGCTGGCTTGACCGTTAAGGGTGCTGTAACCCCCGAAAGTACACTCCAGTCCAAACCAAAAAAAAAATTATTTTCTGTGTTTGTGAATTGTGTGCGCAGTAGCCGCACGTGCATCAACAAAGTAGTGCCAAACGTGCGCCTGTGTCATAAGTAAAGGGCCGGCTGGCTTGACCGTTAAGGGTGCTGTAACCCCCGAAAGTACACTCCAGTCCAAACCAAAAAAAAAATTATTTTCTGTGTTTGTGAATTGTGTGCGCAGTAGCCGCACGTGCATCAACAAAGTAGTGCCAAGTGTGCGCCTGTGTCATAAGTAAAGGGCCGGCTGGCTTGACCGTTAAGGGTGCTGTAACCCCCGAAAGTACACTCCAGTCCAAACCAAAAAAAAAATTATTTTCTGTGTTTGTGAATTGTGTGCGCAGTAGCCGCACGTGCATCAACAAAGTAGTGCCAAGCGTGCGCCTGTGTCATAAGTAAAGGGCCGGCTGGCTTGACCGTTAAGGGTGCTGTAACCCCCGAAAGTACACTCCAGTCCAAACCTAAAAAAAAAATATTTTCTGTGTTTGTGAATTGTGTGCGCAGTAGCCGCACGTGCATCAACAAAGTAGTGCCAAGCGTGCGCCTGTGTCATAAGTAAAGGGCCGGCTGGCTTGACCGTTAAAGGGTGCTGTAACCTCCGAAAGTACACTCCAGTCCAAACCAAAAAAAAATTATTTTCTGTGTTTGTGAATTGTGTGCGCAGTAGCCGCACGTGCATCAACAAAGTAGTGCCAAGCGTGCGCCTGTGTCATAAGTAAAGGGTTGGCTGGCTTGACCGTTAAGGGTGCTGTAACCCCCGAACGTACACTCCAGTCCAAACCTAAAAAAAAATTATTTTCTGTGTTTGTGAATTGTGTGCGCAGTAGCCGCACGTGCATCAACAAAGTAGTGCCAAGAGTGCGCCTGTGTCATAAGTAAAGGGCCGGCTGGCTTGACCGTTAAAGAGTGCTGTAACCCCCGAAAGTACACTCCAGTCCAAACCAAAAAAAAATTATTTTCTGTGTTTGTGAATTGTGTGCGCAGTAGCCGCACGTGCATCAACAAAGTAGTGCCAAGAGTGCGCCTGTGTCATAAGTAAAGGGCCGGCTGGCTTGACCGTTAAAGGGTGCTGTAACCCCCGAAAGTACACTCCAGTCCAAACCAAAAAAAAATTATTTTCTGTGTTTGTGAATTGTGTGCGCAGTAGCCGCACGTGCATCAACAAAGTAGTGCCAAGCGTGCGCCTGTGTCATAAGTAAAGGGCCGGCTGGCTTGACCGTTAAGGGTGCTGTAACCCCCGAAAGTACACTCCAGTCCAAACCTAAAAAAAAATTATTTTCTGTGTTTGTGAATTGTGTGCGCAGTAGCCGCACGTGCATCAACAAAGTAGTGCCAAGCGTGCGCCTGTGTCATAAGTAAAGGGCCGGCTGGCTTGACCGTTAAAGGGTGCTGTAACCCCCGAAAGTACACTCCAGTCCAAACCAAAAAAAAATTATTTTCTGTGTTTGTGAATTGTGTGCGCAGTAGCCGCACGTGCATCAACAAAGTAGTGCCAAGCGTGCGCCTGTGTCATAAGTAAAGGGCCGGCTGGCTTGACCGTTAAAGGGTGCTGTAACCCCCGAAAGTACACTCCAGTCCAAACCAAAAAAAAATTATTTTCTGTGTTTGTGAATTGTGTGCGCAGTAGCCGCACGTGCATCAACAAAGTAGTGCCAAGCGTGCGCCTGTGTCATAAGTAAAGGGCCGGCTGGCTTGACCGTTAAAGGGTGCTGTAACCCCCAAAGTACACTCCAGTCCAAACCAAAAAAAAATTATTTTCTGTGTTTGTGAATTGTGTGCGCAGTAGCCGCACGTGCATCAACAAAGTAGTGCCAAGAGTGCGCCTGTGTCATAAGTAAAGGGCCGGCTGGCTTGACCGTTAAAGGGTGCTGTAACCCACAAAGTACACTCCAGTCCAAACAAAAAAAAAAATTATTTTCTGTGTTTAGCCGCACGTATATATCAAATCGATATAACATAAATGGAGGACCAAACTTTCTCCGATAAAAATAAAATAGAGAAAGATCAAGAACCACTTCCTCCTAGTGCTGAAGCTGCTGCCACTAGTCATGACATAGACGATAACATGCCATCAACGTCGTCTGCCAAGGCCGATGCCCAATGTCATAGTAGAGGGCACATACAATCCCAAATGGCAAAGTTCAGGAAAATGACCTTGAAAAAGACATTTAAATCAGCTGAAGAGAAATGTAAACTTGCCAATATGCCATTTACGACACGGAGTGGCAAGGAACGGCTAAGGTCGATCCCTAGTATGTTCATGACTAGTGGTTCAGCTTCACATGACGATGGAAGCACTCCTCCCACTAAAAAAATCAAAAGAGTTAAGCTGGCAAAAGCACAGCGAAGAACTGTGCTTTCTAAGAAGATATCACAAATCCCCAAGGAGAGTCCAAGTGTGGTGGTGGTTGCGATGCCTGACCTTCCCAGCACTGGACGGGAAGAGGTGGCTCTTTCCACCATTTGCACGCCCCCTGCAAGTGCTGAAAGGAGCACCCACAGTCCACTTGCTGATATGCAAATTGAAGATGTCACTGTTGAAGTACAACAGGATGAGGATACTGGTGTAGCTGGCGCTGAGGAGGAAGTTGGCGAGGAGGATTCTGATGGTGATGTGGTTTGTTTAAATCAGGCTCCGGGGGAGACAGTTGTTGTCCGTGGGATGAAAAAGCCCATCACGGTCATGCCTGGGCAGAAGACCAAACATTCCACCTCTTTGGTCTGGCAATATTTCTATCCAAATCCGGACAACAACTGTCTTGCCATATGTACCATATGTAAAGGTGAAATAAGTAGGGGTAGGGACGTCAACCACCTAGGAACATCCTCCCTTATACGGCACCTGCAGCGCGTTCATAAAAAGTTACTGTCAAGTTCAGAAACTTTGGCTCAGACCGTAAGCAGTCCAGGGACACCTAAATCCCGTTGTCCTGTTGTATCCAAGCGCCTGCAAACCACACAGTCAACTCCCTCCTCGTCAATTTCCTCCTTAGTCAGGATCGGAAGTAGTCCTGCAGGCCATATCACTGGCATGACTGACTCTCCTATCCGGGATTCCTCCGGAGGATCCTGCATTGCTACGCCTACTGCTGCCGCTGCTGCTGTTGCTGCTGCTGCTGGGAGTCGTTCATCATCCCAGAGAGGAAGTAGGAACACCACTACTTTTACTAAACAATTGACCCTCCAACAGTCCTTAGCGAGGAGGATGAAGTACGACAGCAGTCATCTTGAAGCAAAACGTATAACTGAGGCCTTGACTGCTATGTTGGTGTTAGACGTGCGTCCGGTATCCGCCATTAGTGCAGTGGGATTTAGACAATTGATGGAGGTAGTGTGTCCCCGGTTCCAAATCCCGTCTAGATTCCACTTCACTAGGCAGGCGATACCGAGACTGTACAGAAACGTCAGAAAAAGTGTCCTCAGTGTCCTGAAAAATGCCGTTGTACACAATGTCCACTTAACCACGGACATGTGGACAAGTGGAACAGGGCAGACTAAGGACTATATGACTGTGACAGCCCACTGGGTAGATGTATCACCTTACGCAGCAACAGCAGCAGCGTCACCAGTAGCAGCATCTCAGAAACGCCAGCTCGTTACAAGGCAGGCTACGCTGTGTATCACCGGTTTCAGTAAGAGGCACACCGCCGACAACCTCTTAGAGAAACTGAGGGAAATCATCGCCCAGTGGCTTACCCCACTTAGACTCTCCTGGGGATTTGTGATATCTGACAACGCCACCAATATTGTGCGGGCATTACATCTGGGCAAATTCCAGCACGTCCCATGTTTTGCTCACACAATAAACTTGGTGGTGCAGAATTTTCTGAAAAGCGACAGGGGCGTGCAGGAGACGCTTTGGGTGGCCCGAAAAATTTCTGGCCACTTTCGCCATTCAGCGACTGCGTGCCGAAGACTGGAGCGCCAGCAAACACTCTTGAACCTGCCCCGCCATCACCTGAAGCAAGAGGTTGTGACGCGGTGGAACTCAACCCTCTATATGCTTCAGAGGATGGAGGAGCAGCAAAAGGCCATACAAGCCTATACATCCACCTATGACATAGGCAAAGGAGGGGGTATGCACCTGACTCAAGCGCAGTGGAGAATGATTTCCGTGTTGTGCAAGGTTCTTCAGCCCTTCGAACTTGCCACACGTGAAGTCAGTTCAGACACTGCCAGCTTGAGTCAGGTCATTCCCCTCATCAGGCTTTTGCAGAAGCAGCTGGAGAAAGTGAAGGAGGAGCTAAGATGGAGCGATTCCGCTCGGCATGTGGGACTTGTGGATGAAGCCCTTCATTCGCTTTGCCAGGATTCCAGGGTGGTCAATCTGTTGAAATCAGACCACTACATTTTGGCCACCGTGCTCGATCCTAGGTTTAAAGCCTATGTGGTGTCTCTCTTTCCGGCCGACACAAGCCTGCAGAGGTGCAAAGACCTGCTGGTGAACACACTGTCAGCTGAAGCGGAACGTGACACGTCAACGGCTCCTTCTTCATTTTCTCCCGCAACTGGGGCTGCCAGGAAAAAACTTAGGTATCCTAAGCAACCCGCTGGCGGTGATGCAGGGCAGGCAGGACCAAGTTTGGACATCTGGTCCGGACTGAAGGACCTGGCAACAATTTCTGACATGTCTACTGTCACTGCATATGATACTGTCACCATTGACAGAATGGTGGAGGATTACATCGGTGACAGCATCCAAGTAGGCATGTCAGACAGTCCATACCTGTACTGGCAGGAAAAAGAGGCAATTTGGAGGCCCCTGTACAAACTGGCTCTATTTTACCTGAGTTGCCCCCCCTCCAGTGTGTACTCCGAAAGAGTGTTTAGTGCAGCCGGGAACCTTGTCAGCGAAAGGCGTAGGAGGTTGCTTCCACAGAATGTGGAGAAGATGATGTTCATCAAAATGAATTATCAGCTCTTCCAGGGAGACCAGCCTCCAGAACGTACAGAGGGACCTGTGGTGGTGGATTCAAGTGGGGACGAGTTAATACTTTGTGAGGATGAGGATGTACACACTGAAGAGGGTGAGGAATCGGTGGATGAGGAGGATGAGGATGACATCTTGCCTCCGTAGAGCCAGTTTGTGCAGGGACACATTAATTGCCAGCTTGTTTTGTGGGGGCCCAAACGAACCAATCATTTCAGCCACAGTTGTGTGGCAGACCCTGGCGCTGAAATGATTGATTTGTTAAAGTGTGCATGTCCTGTTTATACAACATAAGGGTGGGTGGGAGGGCCCAAGGACAATTCCATCTTGCACCTCTTTTTTTCTTTGCATTATGTACAGTTTGGGGCCTAGTTTTTCTAACTGCCATCCTGTCTGCCACTGCAGTGTCACTCCTAGATGGGTCACGTGTTTGTGCCGCCCACTCGTGTCGCTTAGCATAGTCATCCAGCTACCTCGGTGCAACCTTTTGGACATAAAAACACTATTGTGAGGTGTGAGGTGTTCAGAATAGACTGGAAATGAGTGGAAATTAAGGTTATTGAGGTTAATAATAGCATAGGAGCAGAAAAACCTACAAATTCTGTGATTTTAGCTGTTTTTATGCTTTTTTTCAAAAAAATACAGATCCAAAACACAAAACCCAGAACCCAAAACACGGAAGGGTGGTTTTGGCAAAACCAATCCAGATCCAAAACACGAAGAAAGATCCAGATCCAAAACCAAAACACAAAACACGAAAAGTGGCCGGTGCACACCCCTAGCCCACACACATACTGATGTACTCACGATCAGCCGATGCGTACGATTTATGTACGATTTCCCTTGAAACTCTCCCTTGAAACTCACACGATATGCACACGATTTGGTGTCCAATCTTCAAACGATCTCTCCTGCATGCAGACTTTTCACTGTGTATTGTATCCTAGATTGTCAGATCTGCCCTACTGCACGGCAGATCTGAAGATGCGACGTGCGACCAGCGGGGACGCGCATCGCATCGTGATCGTGAGTGGGGACTCACGATTTCCTCACGATTTTGGCATATTTTACACGATCTGTCGTTCCAATGCGTCGGATTTGGCCAGATCGGGTAAAATATCGCTATGTGTGTGGGCACCATTAGTTTCTTAGTATAATTGTTAAGATGAAAAAATAACTGCTGATAAAACGACACTTTGGTTAATGTTTTCGTTACTTCCAGCGACGCGAAATCGGTTTATCTGATGTGATATTATCAGTGTATACTGGTCCTGATTCATTACGGATGGCTATTGCAATCGCAGCTGGGATTACGCACGCAGTCTCACTGTGAAAATATGCTAATGTTTGCAATCGCTATTCCGTCGCGGCCCAACATAAAGACGCCCACTTCCCCTTACTCACATCCGTAACACTTTGTAAATCTGCGAAACCATCGGTAACATGGAGTAACATCGGAGCCTCACGCACACCAGGTCAGACCTTACTCAGGAATTGCTAACGTCATCGCACGCAGTGAGAGCTCAGGCTGCGTAGGCCGTCGCAGTGGCTAATTTATGCACGCCCCTGTAACGGCGTTCAAACGCACTGACACGCCTACATTTTCGCCAACCACGCCCCCGTCACCAGCCCCAAATGCTCACTTCCTGTCAATCATTCTGCAATGGGTCTGTGTAGTCACTGCGATCGCAGTCCGATCGCAGTGAGACCTTCGTGCACACGTCCTGCGATGCATGTGCAGAAGGCAACAATCGGATGCTTGCGTGCGTAATCGCAGTTGCGATCGGTAATGAATCAGGCCCACGGTTATTAACCTCATGACTGTGTGTTTTATCTAAAGGTACATTTGTATTTATTCAGCAAGTTATAAAGATTCCGGCAGGCCCAGTGCACTGTCTTATTAATGAACACAAATATGGAGAAGATAATGAAGGTTTTCAGGGCCTGATTCTGACCCGCTCGCGAGCGCTGTATGCTCACAAGCAGGTCGATGGTGCCTAAGTGCACATGCGCACGACGGAGGGAGCTCCGTCGTGCACATGTGCGAGACCCGGCGCATGTGCTCGGGGTCTCACACCAAAGGGGGCGTGCTGTCGATGGTGAGTGACAGCACGCCCCCTTTGGTGGGCGTGCCGGGGGCGTGGCTGCCAGACGGAGGCATTCCCATGGGAACGCCTACCGTCTGAGTCTGGCCCCACTGACATCAGTAGTGATGTCAGTGGGAGTGATTTTGGCTCTGATAGAGCCAAAATCACTCCTGGGCTTGCGGCAGTGAGACCCTACTGCAGGGTCTCGTCGCAAGCCCGATGGTCGCGATGGTCTTGACCATCGCGACCATCATCATGGAAGCTCGCTATAGCTGTGGGTGGTAACCCACAGCTATGCGAGCGTCCAAGAGGCCGCTCCATTTTTAGGTAGGAGGGCCCTGATTCAGAGCGAGCGCTCTGGTCAGAGCGTCTGGCTCTGAATCAGGCCCTCAGTCCAGATATTACTGACCTCCTCCATATCTTTTACTATGAATAAAATAAGAACTATTTTAAATATTGAACATTTGTAGAATTTTTTTTATTTTTTTAAATATTGATACTATGGGTAACATTAGACAGGGGGACGTCTACAATAGATCGACTGCAGATTTAAGCAATAGAATTAAAACAGGTAAAGATGGACTTTTTTGAAGTGCTTTAAAAAATATCTAAGTCATAACTTAATACAACATTTATAGCAGTTTGTGTCCTTATACACTGTGGCTCAAATTGCGCCAAAAAGTCCCTCTCGGTGCGCCCTGGGGTCCGTATGAATCAGCGGTGCCGATCGTCTTATGCAATCAAAATGTGCATCTCATTTGCGCTGCTAAATCAACCAGAAGCGACCAAACTACATTGCTAGTATACATGGTCCATTGGGGCTTGTGGTGCCCGTACATCGGTGTGTGAATGAGTCTCAAATCTGTGTATTGTTCTGATAGGAGCAGTTGCGGCTCCTCCTCCTGCTGTGTTCCGTTATGCTTCATCTGCTACTCAGCGCTTAATAGTTACACCAATTATTGTGCGAGAAAAGTCGCAGCCTAGCGTCTCTTGTACACTGTCAGCGGCGTTGTCTGGGGCTGCGATGTGACTAGGGTGTTTAATTTGAAATTTTTTTTGCTCTACTTCCCGTTTTAGAGAGGTTCAGTCATGCCAGGCATCTCGTACCATATGGCGCAAAAAAACGTCAGGTATAAGAAGACACATATATATATATATATATATATATATATATATATATATATACAGGTATTTTATACATTTTTTAGAAAAAAATGTCACTGATTTCTTCCTGTTTGTAGAACTACTGTAGTTGTAAAAATTAAAAGTGACACAAAAAATGTGCCGGTCCTACATACCGCTGAGTGCCACCAGGAAAATGCGCTGACTTTACAGCATATAGACAATCTCTGGAGATCGCTTTGGTTATTACATACAGTATTGATATTGAGCATTTCAGAGGAAAATGTTACCTCCCTTCTCATATACATTACAATATAACATATGTATTGTGGTGACAGCATACTGTACTCAGTCGCCTTTCTTCAAAGTACAACGCGTTTCACATTTGTCAGAAAAATGAATCTATCACTTTTGTGTGTTTTTCTTGTGGGATCATATACAAGGGGCACAGGGGGCACAAGGGGGAGGTTGAACAGTGGCAACTATATCCTGTAGGGGTTGTTTCTGAGTCGGATACAGCTGCTTCCGTGTCTGTATCTTTTCCTGCTGTGGCACCAGCAACTTTATGCTAATGCCGCTACAAAACCCTTCCCTGGTATACAGCCGTACATCCAAATGTGCAAGAACTGAGGTGCCCACTTTAAGCATCTGTAGATGCCGCCATCGAAACTTGCCCCAGCCCCATGCTAGGTATGGTTTCTCCATCTAAACATGGCCTCCAATGTCAGCGATGTAGGCAAACACTTTCAGCGACATACTGGAAATACTCCCAGAAGAGGCAGCATCCCCCTGTCACTCCCAGGCACAGTCACTCCCAGCCCAGGAACGCCAAATGCATTTCTAATACAATTCAGAGACTTTGCGTCTGAATCTGTACTGCAGCTCTGTGCGCTAACAATTGGGACGCAGGCGTGGGGTGACTTTGATGCATGCACAGTAGAAAACATCGCTCCGCTGTGCCAGACATCGGCTGTGCGTGCAGCTCACATTCTGGCCCATACAGTAAGGAGGTGAGGAGAGAATAGGGACATGATACAGGGGAGAGCAGCTGAGTGGAAATCTTTAAAGAACAAATCCACCCATGGCTGGATATAATGGTGCTATAACACACTGACCTCACCCATGATGGTGCTATAACACACTGACCTCGCCCATGATGGTGCTATAACACACTGACCTCGCCCATGATGGTGCTATAACACACTGACCTCGCCCATGATGGTGCTATAACACACTGACCTCGCCCATGATGGTGCTATAACACACTGACCTCGCCCATGATGGTGCTATAACACACTGACCTCGCCCATGATGGTGCTATATCACACTGACCTTGCCCATGATGGTGCTATAACACACTGACCTCGCCCATGATGGTGCTATAACACACTGACCTCGCCCATGATGGTGCTATAACACACTGACCTCGCCCATGATGGTGCTATATCACACTGACCTTGCCCATGATGGTGCTATAACACACTGACCTCGCCCATGATGGTGCTATAACACGCTGACCTCGCCCATGATGGTGCTATAACACACTGACCTCGCCAATGATGGTGCTATAACACACTGACCTCGCCAATGATGGTGCTATAACACACACTGACCTCGCCCATGATGGTGCTATAACACACTGATCTCACCCATGATGGTGCTATAACACACTGACCTCGCCAATGATGGTGCTATAACACACACTGACCTCGCCCATGATGGTGCTATAACACAGTGACCTCGCCCATGATGGTGCTATAACACACTGACCTCGCCCATGATGGTGCTATAACACACTGACCTCGCCCATGATGGTGCTATAACACACTGACCTCGCCCATGATGGTGCTATAACACACTGACCTCGCCCATGATGGTGCTATAACACACTGACCTCGCCCATGATGGTGCTATAACACACTGACCTCGCCCATGATGGTGCTATAACACACACTGACCTCGCCCATGATGGTGCTATAACACACTGACCTCGCCATGATGGTGCTATAACACACTGACCTCGCCCATGATGGTGCTATAACACACTGACCTCGTCTACCTACCTCGCACCTCACCGTGCAGGCCCTTCTGGCAGAGCTGAAAAGTTAAGCTGATACAGTCTCATTATGCATTCCTCTACACCCTTATCTAGAAGCTGAGCTGGGGTCAGTGACCCTCACCGATGGGACTTTTACAGCCAGTGTGGAGTCCAATAGATTTGGAAAACAGCTCCTGCAAGTTACAGTAATGCTGGATACACACAGTACAATATGTAATTCGACACATCGACATAACATATATCATTCAGTGCATCTGCACCTGTGCACACACAATATATCAGTAAACTACAGTAGGTTGCTCACAGATATATCATGTCGGCATGCAGAACGGCAGATGTGATATATGTGTGCACCTGACAGTCTGCCAGTGTGTACGGGTGACCAACCGACCCGTTATTCTGGCCACAGGAATCGCCATCACTAGACGGGCAAATTTAAATGCCCGTTCAGCTGTGATGTCCGGCCAGGTTTTCAGTAGTGCAGGGTGATATTATTATTATTGATGATGATGACAGGTGCCCACCAGACAATAGCTACTATGGGGCAACTTCATTTAGAAGAGGGGACTCATCTCTTTTAAACATCAGGTGCCCCCACTTGTACAGGTGCAATATTGGGTGTAAGGGTAATACCCATCTATTTACACAGCACAGGGTAATATTGTCTGGTAATCGCTAGAGGGCAACATTGTTTGAAAGTGGGGACCTCTTCTTTCAAATGTGGGTGCCCCTAAATTCATGGATACCAGGCAGGGGAAGATCTTCTCCCATCCCTAGAATCCAATGATTTTTCATCAATGTAATGAGCAGGGCCGGCCCGAGCCCAATTTTATTGGTATATGAATTAGGGGTGAGCGGGTTCGGATTTCTGAAATCCGAACCCCCCCGAGCCCCCCCGATCCGAGTCCGATCCGAGTCAGGCTCGACTTTTCCCGCCTGACTCGGATCTGACATCGAGGCAAAACGTCATCATCCCGCCTTCCGAGTCTCGCGGGTTTTGGATCCTATATAAGGTACCCGCGTCGGCGCCATTTTCTCACTCGGCTGTGGACAGTGAAGAGGGAGGGTGGGAGTTAGTGCTGTGTAGTGTAGTGTAGTGTAGTGCTGCTGTTGTCCACTACTTCAAAGTCCATAGGGGCTGGCTGTGTTGTGCTGTGCTGCTGTTGTTAATAGGGGCTGTGTCCACTACTTCAAAGTCCATAGGGGCTGGCTGGACTGTGTTGTGCAGTCAGTTCTCCATAGGGGCTGTGTCCACTCCAAAGTCCTGTGCAGTGTCCCAGTCCTAAAGGGGTGCTGTAGTGTTGTCCAGGGGGTGCTCTGTCCATCAGGGGTGCTCCCCCCAAGTGCTAAAAAAATAATATATTTTCTGTGTTTGTGAATTGTGTGCGCAGTAGCCGCACGTGCATCAACAAAGTAGTGCCAAGCGTGCGCCTGTGTCATAAGTAAAGGGCCGGCTGGCTTGACCGTTAAAGGGTGCTGTAACCCCCGAAAGTACACTCCAGTCCAAACCAAAAAAAAATTATTTTCTGTGTTTGTGAATTGTGTGCGCAGTAGCCGCACGTGCATCAACAAAGTAGTGCCAAGCGTGCGCCTGTGTCATAAGTAAAGGGCCGGCTGGCTTGACCGTTAAGGGTGCTGTAACCCCCGAAAGTACACTCCAGTCCAAACCAAAAAAAAAATTATTTTCTGTGTTTGTGAATTGTGTGCGCAGTAGCCGCACGTGCATCAACAAAGTAGTGCCAAGCGTGCGCCTGTGTCATAAGTAAAGGGCCGGCTGGCTTGATCGTTAAGGGTGCTGTAACCCCCGAAAGTACACTCCAGTCCAAACCAAAAAAAAAATTATTTTCTGTGTTTGTGAATTGTGTGCGCAGTAGCCGCACGTGCATCAACAAAGTAGTGCCAAACGTGCGCCTGTGTCATAAGTAAAGGGCCGGCTGGCTTGACCGTTAAGGGTGCTGTAACCCCCGAAAGTACACTCCAGTCCAAACCAAAAAAAAAATTATTTTCTGTGTTTGTGAATTGTGTGCGCAGTAGCCGCACGTGCATCAACAAAGTAGTGCCAAACGTGCGCCTGTGTCATAAGTAAAGGGCCGGCTGGCTTGACCGTTAAGGGTGCTGTAACCCCCGAAAGTACACTCCAGTCCAAACCCAAAAAAAAATTATTTTCTGTGTTTGTGAATTGTGTGCGCAGTAGCCGCACGTGCATCAACAAAGTAGTGCCAAGCGTGCGCCTGTGTCATAAGTAAAGGGCCGGCTGGCTTGACCGATAAGGGTGCTGTAACCCCCGAAAGTACACTCCAGTCCAAACCAAAAAAAAAATTATTTTCTGTGTTTGTGAATTGTGTGCGCAGTAGCCGCACGTGCATCAACAAAGTAGTGCCAAGCGTGCGCCTGTGTCATAAGTAAAGGGCCGGCTGGCTTGACCGTTAAGGGTGCTGTAACCCCCGAAAGTACACTCCAGTCCAAACCTAAAAAAAAATTATTTTCTGTGTTTGTGAATTGTGTGCGCAGTAGCCGCACGTGCATCAACAAAGTAGTGCCAAGCGTGCGCCTGTGTCATAAGTAAAGGGCCGGCTGGCTTGACCGTTAAAGGGTGCTGTAACCCCCGAAAGTACACTCCAGTCCAAACCAAAAAAAAATTATTTTCTGTGTTTGTGAATTGTGTGCGCAGTAGCCGCACGTGCATCAACAAAGTAGTGCCAAGCGTGCGCCTGTGTCATAAGTAAAGGGCCGGCTGGCTTGACCGTTAAGGGTGCTGTAACCCCCGAAAGTACACTCCAGTCCAAACCTAAAAAAAAATTATTTTCTGTGTTTGTGAATTGTGTGCGCAGTAGCCGCACGTGCATCAACAAAGTAGTGCCAAGCGTGCACCTGTGTCATAAGTAAAGGGCCGGCTGGCTTGACCGTTAAGGGTGCTGTAACCCCCGAAAGTACACTCCAGTCCAAACCAAAAAAAAAATTATTTTCTGTGTTTGTGAATTGTGTGCGCAGTAGCCGCACGTGCATCAACAAAGTAGTGCCAAGCATGCGCCTGTGTCATAAGTAAAGGGCCGGCTGGCTTGACCGTTAAGGGTGCTGTAACCCCCGAAAGTACACTCCAGTCCAAACCAAAAAAAAAATTATTTTCTGTGTTTGTGAATTGTGTGCGCAGTAGCCGCACGTGCATCAACAAAGTAGTGCCAAGCGTGCGCCTGTGTCATAAGTAAAAGGGCCGGCTGGCTTGACCGTTAAGGGTGCTGTAACCCCCGAAAGTACACTCCAGTCCAAACCTAAAAAAAAATTATTTTCTGTGTTTGTGAATTGTGTGCGCAGTAGCCGCACGTGCATCAACAAAGTAGTGCCAAGCGTGCGCCTGTGTCATAAGTAAAGGGCCGGCTGGCTTGACCGTTAAAGGGTGCTGTAACCCCCGAAAGTACACTCCAGTCCAAACCAAAAAAAAATTATTTTCTGTGTTTGTGAATTGTGTGCGCAGTAGCCGCACGTGCATCAACAAAGTAGTGCCAAGCGTGCGCCTGTGTCATAAGTAAAGGGCCGGCTGGCTTGACCGTTAAGGGTGCTGTAACCCCTGAAAGTACACTCCAGTCCAAACCTAAAAAAAAATTATTTTCTGTGTTTGTGAATTGTGTGCGCAGTAGCCGCACGTGCATCAACAAAGTAGTGCCAAGCGTGCGCCTGTGTCATAAGTAAAGGGCCGGCTGGCTTGACCGTTAAGGGTGCTGTAACCCCCGAAAG
Source organism: Taudactylus pleione (assembly GCA_031769625.1). NCBI lineage: Eukaryota > Metazoa > Chordata > Amphibia > Anura > Myobatrachidae > Taudactylus > Taudactylus pleione. The sequence goes on from JAUIMM010000123.1 coordinate 605,370, forward strand.
TACACTCCAGTCCAAACCAAAAAAAAAATTATTTTCTGTGTTTGTGAATTGTGTGCGCAGTAGCCGCACGTGCATCAACAAAGTAGTGCCAAGCGTGCGCCTGTGTCATAAGTAAAGGGCCGGCTGGCTTGACCGTTAAGGGTGCTGTAACCCCCGAAAGTACACTCCAGTCCAAACCAAAAAAAAAATTATTTTCTGTGTTTGTGAATTGTGTGCGCAGTAGCCGCACGTGCATCAACAAAGTAGTGCCAAACGTGCGCCTGTGTCATAAGTAAAGGGCCGGCTGGCTTGACCGTTAAGGGTGCTGTAACCCCCGAAAGTACACTCCAGTCCAAACCAAAAAAAAAATTATTTTCTGTGTTTGTGAATTGTGTGCGCAGTAGCCGCACGTGCATCAACAAAGTAGTGCCAAACGTGCGCCTGTGTCATAAGTAAAGGGCCGGCTGGCTTGACCGTTAAGGGTGCTGTAACCCCCGAAAGTACACTCCAGTCCAAACCAAAAAAAAAATTATTTTCTGTGTTTGTGAATTGTGTGCGCAGTAGCCGCACGTGCATCAACAAAGTAGTGCCAAGCGTGCGCCTGTGTCATAAGTAAAGGGCCGGCTGGCTTGACCGTTAAGGGTGCTGTAACCCCCGAAAGTACACTCCAGTCCAAACCAAAAAAAAAATTATTTTCTGTGTTTGTGAATTGTGTGCGCAGTAGCCGCACGTGCATCAACAAAGTAGTGCCAAGTGTGCGCCTTTGTCATAAGTAAAGGGCCGGCTGGCTTGACCGTTAAGGGTGCTGTAACCCCCGAAAGTACACTCCAGTCCAAACCTAAAAAAAAATTATTTTCTGTGTTTGTGAATTGTGTGCGCAGTAGCCGCACGTGCATCAACAAAGTAGTGCCAAGCGTGCGCCTGTGTCATAAGTAAAGGGCCGGCTGGCTTGACCGTTAAAGGGTGCTGTAACCTCCGAAAGTACACTCCAGTCCAAACCAAAAAAAAATTATTTTCTGTGTTTGTGAATTGTGTGCGCAGTAGCCGCACGTGCATCAACAAAGTAGTGCCAAGCGTGCGCCTGTGTCATAAGTAAAGGGCCGGCTGGCTTGACCGTTAAGGGTGCTGTAACCCCCGAAAGTACACTCCAGTCCAAACCTAAAAAAAAATTATTTTCTGTGTATGTGAATTGTGTGCGCAGTAGCCGCACGTGCCTCAACAAAGTAGTGCCAAGAGTGCGCCTGTGTCATAAGTAAAGGGCCGGCTGGCTTGACCGTTAAAGGGTGCTGTAACCCCCGAAAGTACACTCCAGTCCAAACCAAAAAAAAATTATTTTCTGTGTTTGTGAATTGTGTGCGCAGTAGCCGCACGTGCATCAACAAAGTAGTGCCAAGCGTGCGCCTGTGTCATAAGTAAAGGGCCGGCTGGCTTGACCGTTAAAGGGTGCTGTAACCCCTGAAAGTACACTCCAGTCCAAACCAAAAAAAAATTATTTTCTGTGTTTGTGAATTGTGTGCGCAGTAGCCGCACGTGCATCAACAAAGTAGTGCCAAGCGTGCGCCTGTGTCATAAGTAAAGGGCCGGCTGGCTTGACCGTTAAGGGTGCTGTAACCCCCGAAAGTACACTCCAGTCCAAACCAAAAAAAAAATTATTTTCTGTGTTTGTGAATTGTGTGCGCAGTAGCCGCACGTGCATCAACAAAGTAGTGCCAAGCGTGCGCCTGTGTCATAAGTAAAGGGCCGGCTGGCTTGACCGTTAAGGGTGCTGTAACCCCCGAAAGTACACTCCAGTCCAAACCTAAAAAAAAATTATTTTCTGTGTTTGTGAATTGTGTGCGCAGTAGCCGCACGTGCATCAACAAAGTAGTGCCAAGCGTGCGCCTGTGTCATAAGTAAAGGGCCGGCTGGCTTGACCGTTAAAGGGTGCTGTAACCCCCGAAAGTACACTCCAGTCCAAACCAAAAAAAAATTATTTTCTGTGTTTGTGAATTGTGTGCGCAGTAGCCGCACGTGCATCAACAAAGTAGTGCCAAGCGTGCGCCTGTGTCATAAGTAAAGGGCCGGCTGGCTTGACCGTTAAAGGGTGCTGTAACCCCCGAAAGTACACTCCAGTCCAAACCAAAAAAAAATTATTTTCTGTGTTTGTGAATTGTGTGCGCAGTAGCCGCACGTGCATCAACAAAGTAGTGCCAAGCGTGCGCCTGTGTCATAAGTAAAGGGCTGGCTGGCTTGACCGTTAAAGGGTGCTGTAACCCCCAAAGTACACTCCAGTCCAAACCAAAAAAAAATTATTTTCTGTGTTTGTGAATTGTGTGCGCAGTAGCCGCACGTGCATCAACAAAGTAGTGCCAAGAGTGCGCCTGTGTCATAAGTAAAGGGCCGGCTGGCTTGACCATTAAAGGGTGCTGTAACCCACAAAGTACACTCCAGTCCAAACCAAAAAAAAAAATATTTTCTGTGTTTAGCCGCACGTATATATCAAATCGATATAACATAAATGGAGGACCAAACTTTCTCCGATAAAAATAAAATAGAGAAAGATCAAGAACCACTTCCTCCTAGTGCTGAAGCTGCTGCCACTAGTCATGACATAGACGATAACATGCCATCAACGTCGTCTGCCAAGGCCGATGCCCAATGTCATAGTAGAGGGCACATACAATCCCAAATGGCAAAGTTCAGGAAAATGACCTTGAAAAAGACATTTAAATCAGCTGAAGAGAAACGTAAACTTGCCAATATGCCATTTACGACACGGAGTGGCAAGGAACGGCTAAGGTCGATCCCTAGTATGTTCATGACTAGTGGTTCAGCTTCACATGACGATGGAAGCACTCCTCCCACTAAAAAAATCAAAAGAGTTAAGCTGGCAAAAGCACAGCGAAGAACTGTGCTTTCTAAGAAGATATCACAAATCCCCAAGGAGAGTCCAAGTGTGGTGGTGGTTGCGATGCCTGACCTTCCCAGCACTGGACGGGAAGAGGTGGCTCTTTCCACCATTTGCACGCCCCCTGCAAGTGCTGAAAGGAGCACCCACAGTCCACTTGCTGATATGCAAATTGAAGATGTCACTGTTGAAGTACAACAGGATGAGGATACTGGTGTAGCTGGCGCTGAGGAGGAAGTTGGCGAGGAGGATTCTGATGGTGATGTGGTTTGTTTAAATCAGGCTCCGGGGGAGACAGTTGTTGTCCGTGGGATGAAAAAGCCCATCACGGTCATGCCTGGGCAGAAGACCAAACATTCCACCTCTTTGGTCTGGCAATATTTCTATCCAAATCCGGACAACAACTGTCTTGCCATATGTACCATATGTAAAGGTGAAATAAGTAGGGGTAGGGACGTCAACCACCTAGGAACATCCTCCCTTATACGGCACCTGCAGCGCGTTCATAAAAAGTTACTGTCAAGTTCAGAAACTTTGGCTCAGACCGTAAGCAGTCCAGGGACACCTAAATCCCGTTGTCCTGTTGTATCCAAGCGCCTGCAAACCACACCGTCAACTCCCTCCTCGTCAATTTCCTCCTTAGTCAGGATCGGAAGTAGTCCTGCAGGCCATATCACTGGCATGACTGACTCTCCTATCCGGGATTCCTCCGGAGGATCCTGCATTGCTACGCCTACTGCTGCCGCTGCTGCTGTTGCTGCTGCTGCTGGGAGTCGTTCATCATCCCAGAGAGGAAGTAGGAACACCACTACTTTTACTAAACAATTGACCCTCCAACAGTCCTTAGCGAGGAGGATGAAGTACGACAGCAGTCATCCTGAAGCAAAACGTATAACTGAGGCCTTGACTGCTATGTTGGTGTTAGACGTGCGTCCGGTATCCGCCATTAGTGCAGTGGGATTTAGACAATTGATGGAGGTAGTGTGTCCCCGGTTCCAAATCCCGTCTAGATTCCACTTCACTAGGCAGGCGATACCGAGACTGTACAGAAACGTCAGAAAAAGTGTCCTCAGTGTCCTGAAAAATGCCGTTGTACACAATGTCCACTTAACCACGGACATGTGGACAAGTGGAACAGGGCAGACTAAGGACTATATGACTGTGACAGCCCACTGGGTAGATGTATCACCTTACGCAGCAACAGCAGCAGCGTCACCAGTAGCAGCATCTCAGAAACGCCAGCTCGTTACAAGGCAGGCTACGCTGTGTATCACCGGTTTCAGTAAGAGGCACACCGCCGACAACCTCTTAGAGAAACTGAGGGAAATCATCGCCCAGTGGCTTACCCCACTTAGACTCTCCTGGGGATTTGTGATATCTGACAACGCCACCAATATTGTGCGGGCATTACATCTGGGCAAATTCCAGCACGTCCCATGTTTTGCTCACACAATAAACTTGGTGGTGCAGAATTTTCTGAAAAGCGACAGGGGCGTGCAGGAGACGCTTTGGGTGGCCCGAAAAATTTCTGGCCACTTTCGCCATTCAGCGACTGCGTGCCGAAGACTGGAGCGCCAGCAAACACTCTTGAACCTGCCCCGCCATCACCTGAAGCAAGAGGTTGTGACGCGGTGGAACTCAACCCTCTATATGCTTCAGAGGATGGAGGAGCAGCAAAAGGCCATACAAGCCTATACATCCACCTATGACATAGGCAAAGGAGGGGGTATGCACCTGACTCAAGCGCAGTGGAGAATGATTTCCGTGTTGTGCAAGGTTCTTCAGCCCTTCGAACTTGCCACACGTGAAGTCAGTTCAGACACTGCCAGCTTGAGTCAGGTCATTCCCCTCATCAGGCTTTTGCAGAAGCAGCTGGAGAAAGTGAAGGAGGAGCTAAGACGGAGCGATTCCGCTCGGCATGTGGGACTTGTGGATGAAGCCCTTCATTCGCTTTGCCAGGATTCCAGGGTGGTCAATCTGTTGAAATCAGACCACTACATTTTGGCCACCGTGCTCGATCCTAGGTTTAAAGCCTATGTGGTGTCTCTCTTTCCGGCCGACACAAGCCTGCAGAGGTGCAAAGACCTGCTGGTGAACACACTGTCAGCTGAAGCGGAACGTGACACGTCAACGGCTCCTTCTTCATTTTCTCCCGCAACTGGGGCTGCCAGGAAAAAACTTAGGTATCCTAAGCAACCCGCTGGCGGTGATGCAGGGCAGGCAGGACCAAGTTTGGACATCTGGTCCGGACTGAAGGACCTGGCAACAATTTCTGACATGTCTACTGTCACTGCATATGATACTGTCACCATTGACAGAATGGTGGAGGATTACATCGGTGACAGCATCCAAGTAGGCATGTCAGACAGTCCATACCTGTACTGGCAGGAAAAAGAGGCAATTTGGAGGCCCCTGTACAAACTGGCTCTATTTTACCTGAGTTGCCCCCCCTCCAGTGTGTACTCCGAAAGAGTGTTTAGTGCAGCCGGGAACCTTGTCAGCGAAAGGCGTAGGAGGTTGCTTCCACAGAATGTGGAGAAGATGATGTTCATCAAAATGAATTATCAGCTCTTCCAGGGAGACCAGCCTCCAGAACGTACAGAGGGACCTGTGGTGGTGGATTCAAGTGGGGACGAGTTAATACTTTGTGAGGATGAGGATGTACACACTGAAGAGGGTGAGGAATCGGTGGATGAGGAGGATGAGGATGACATCTTGCCTCCGTAGAGCCAGTTTGTGCAGGGACACATTAATTGCCAGCTTGTTTTGTGGGGGCCCAAACGAACCAATCATTTCAGCCACAGTTGTGTGGCAGACCCTGGCGCTGAAATGATTGATTTGTTAAAGTGTGCATGTCCTGTTTATACAACATAAGGGTGGGTGGGAGGGCCCAAGGACAATTCCATCTTGCACCTCTTTTTTTCTTTGCATTATGTACAGTTTGGGGCCTAGTTTTTCTAACTGCCATCCTGTCTGCCACTGCAGTGTCACTCCTAGATGGGTCACGTGTTTGTGCCGCCCACTCGTGTCGCTTAGCATAGTCATCCAGCTACCTCGGTGCAACCTTTTGGACATAAAAACACTATTGTGAGGTGTGAGGTGTTCAGAATAGACTGGAAATGAGTGGAAATTAAGGTTATTGAGGTTAATAATAGCATAGGAGCAGAAAAACCTACAAATTCTGTGATTTTAGCTGTTTTTATGCTTTTTTTCAAAAAAATACAGATCCAAAACACAAAACCCAGAACCCAAAACACGGAAGGGTGGTTTTGGCAAAACCAATCCAGATCCAAAACACGAAGAAAGATCCAGATCCAAAACCAAAACACAAAACACGAAAAGTGGCCGGTGCACACCCCTAATATGAATATATATATATATTTTGTCACCTGAAACAATTAAGGGGGGGGTGGTCTCATGGGAAAAGCAGTACCCACAAGCCACACCCCATTTTTGTCACGCTGGAGGCACCCCCAGAGAGAGAGGGTAGCCAAAGGGGGCCAGACACAAAGTGGAGAGAGACCATAGATAGGTGCAACATGCAAGACATTTAAGAAGAGGGTAAGAGCAAGAGAGGCAGAGAGAGAGAGGGGGGGGACAGAGAGAGAGAGGGGGGGACAAAGAGAGGAAGAGAAAGATACAGGGCTTGATTCAGAGCCGCTCGTAAGCGGCCGCTCGTTCGTTCAGAAAAAGGGGTGGCTATTCAAATGAACCGTTCGCTCTTTGCGGTCTGTTGCCGCCTCCATGTCTGAACGAGCGAACAAAACATGCGGATGTTTATTTGTTAAAAACGCCCCCTGGCCGCTCGCACCATACGTCATGTCCGCTATTTATTAGATTAATCGAGTACATCGGACAGCGTATGAACTGCTCGCTATTCTTGTGGTTCCTTTTTCCTACTACTATATTGCGAGCAGTTCTGGCTATAAAACAACCCAGTGACATGGTCAATGACGCTGCTGTATTAATTATGCACACCCTTAAAATGCCCGTTTTGACCTTTAAGCACGCCTGCGTTCTTTATTCCACTCCCCGTTTTCAAGCACCTTCCCCTGTTACCACCCACATACGCCTCATCCTGTCACTCAAAATAGCACGCATTCGCTATATAGCGAACAAACGATTTTCGGCCGCATTGACTGGTTTGCGCATGCGTATTAAAAACCGTGCGCATGAGCAGATGTGCAAACAACGTTCCGAACGAACGAGCGTCCGCTTACGAGCGTCTCTGAATCAGGCCCACAGAGAGAGAGAGGGGGACAGAGAGAGGAAGAGAGAGGAGACAGACAGAGAGATGGGAGAGGGGCAGCAGAGAGGTGAGAGAAAGAGAGAGGAGAGAAAGACACAGGGTCTCATTCAGAGCCGCTCGTAAGTGGCCGCTCGTTCGTTCCGAGCGATGTTCGCACATCTGCGCATGCGTATGGGTATTAGTACGCATGCGCGAACCAGTCAGTGCGGCCAGAAATCGTTTGTTCGCTATATAGCGAATGCCTGCTATTTTGAGTGACAGAAGGAGACGTATGTGGGTGGTAACAGGGGAAGGTGCTTGAAAACGGGGGAGTGGAAATCAGAACGCAGAAGTGCTTAAAGGTCAAAACGGGTGTTTTAAGGGTGTGCATAATTAAGAAAGCAGCGTCATCGACCATGTCAGTTGGGTGTCTTTTAGCCAGAACTGTTCGCAATATTGCGGTAGGAAAAACCAACCACAAGAATAGTGAGCAGTTCATACGCTGTTCGATGTACTTGATCAATCTAATAAATAGCGGACATGACGTATGATGCGAGCGGCCATGGGGCGTTTTGTACTAAAAACCGTCTGCATGTTTTGTTCGCTCGTTCAGACATGGCGGCGTCAACAGACCGCAAAGAGCGAACGGTTAATTTAAATAGCCACCCCCTTTCTCTGAACGAGCGAGCGCAAATAGCGTCCGGCTCTGAATCAGACCCACAGAAAGGAGAGAGGGGGACAGAGAGAGGAAGAGAGAGGAGACAGACAGAGAGATGAGAGAGAGAGAGGCAGATAGAAGAGAAAGGGGAGACGTAGAGGGACGTAGACCCACCTGTCCTAATGCTGCAGCTATCTGTCTCCGTCCCTCCATAGAAGAAGCAGCGCAGAGCGTATCTCAACAAGCCTCCAACATGCGCTGAAAGCCTGCAGGACCCGGAAGTTACCAGTCAGCGGGCCGCAGTCACACATGCGGCTGCCTTTATAATGTGGCCCATTGCCAGCCCTTAAGTGAGTATTTTTCTAATTAACCTGTCACTGGCATGGCCCAAGCAAGGGCGCCCTCCTCTATGTGGCGCCCTACTCGGCTGCGTAACCAGCAAATGGGTAAAACCAGCCCTGGTAGTGACTTTTGCCTCACCACACTGATCACCAGGCAAGAACTTTTATTGAGGCCACCTATTTGGAAAGAGAGAACTCCCTCTTTCAAATGGGGCCCCCCATCTTCGCAGGTGCCAGGATTGGCGAGATAGAGGGACTCATACGCAGTTAAGGTGTTTATGCAGGTGAGTCCCACTCGCCATCCGCAGGGAAGGGGTTAAACATCAGACGGATTTTGTTATTATTGGTCAATGAGCCAGAGAAGAGATTACATAGAATGCTCTATACAAGGACGGGGCACTAAGCAGCTGATAAGACTTGAGGGCGGGGGGGGGGGGCATAAGAAAAACATATATATAGCTGATCACATTTTGTAGCACTGAGTGGGACAAGATGAGGGCATGTGACATGCCATGTTACCACCCGGTTATGCCCATTAAGCTGCAGGTGACTGCTGTGATACCCTGTCTCTTTTATTACTGTATTATAGAGATGAGCAATTCAGTTTTGCTGAATACCGAGCACACCCAGCTGAGGTCTCCCTGTATGTTCGGAACTCGAATCTAAAAACCGGGTTTGGGAGTGCATGCAATTACATCATCTTAGCTGTTTTTGTCAATTTTAAAGAAATCTAAAACCAAAAATTAATTCAAACCAAAACACTTGAGGGTGGTTTTTGCCAAAACACGAGGGTCTGCGTACATCTCTTCAATGTATTCCAATTGTACAGCACAATGGAATATGCTAGCATTATATACAGTGTATCATTTCCCTGCATTGGGTATAAGGCACCATGGGGTAGATGTATGAAGCCCAGAAACGGTATCAGCGCACGTTATGTGCGCTGATACCGCTTCTCCCCGATGTATTATCGGGGGTCTGGGCGGTAAATGACAGGGGCGCTATGCGCCCCTGTCAATATCGGCGCTGCTATCTACAAGATAGCATCGCCGATAGCCTGGGCCATGTACGAATGGTCATAACGTCTGACCGTTCGGCCGGCTGTAGCTGTCGTTATCGACAGCTACAGCCTGGCGTTAGCCTATCCCCACAGCAGGGACAGCGCTGTCCCTGCTGGGGCTGCTGCCGGCTCCAGGCTCCATGCGGGGATCTCGCGATACTTGCGAGATCCCGCGCATGCTCAGTGGAGCCGGCCGGGAAGAGACACAGCGCATCAGCACTAGGCTGATGCGCTGCTGTCTCTAACGGGTAGCGCCGGAGGGGGGAGTTAACGCTCCCCCTCTCCGGCCGATGAGATGTTCACACATGTCATCGATAGTGCTTCCTGCTTCGCCTCGGTAAAGAGGCGAAGCGGGAAGCGTTATAGTGGCACGTTAGGTGCCGCTATAATACATCTACCCCAATGATCTCTATGGCTACATGTATTTTCTGAGAAGTATTAGTGTGTTTTCATTGACAAATAGAGCTTACTAACTGCTTTGTGGCTCATTTACATTTAGGTGTAAGTCAATTATATGACACGCCTTTCAGATGTAGCAGGACACGCCCACTTTACCACCGCACTCATAGGTGCTGCTTTCACATACTCCCTGAAATGCTTTTTCAAAAGTAGGCAAATATGATAAAACTCAGAGGGGGATGAAGATTATTTTGCTCATCTGTAATGCAGCACATGTATACTATATAGGGGATGCAGCGCATGTATACTATATCGGGGATGCAGCACATGTATACTATATAGGGGATGCAGCACATGTGTACTATATAGGGGATGCAGCGCATGTATACTATATCGGGGATGCAGCACATGTATACTATATAGGGGATGCAGCGCATGTATACTATATCGGGGATGCAGCGCATGTATACTATATAGGGGATGCAGCACATGCGTACTATATAGGGGATGCAGCACATGTATACTATATAGGGGATGCTTCACATGTATAATATATAGGGGATGCAGCACATGTGTACTATATAGGGGATGCTTCACATGTGTACTATATAGGGGATGCAGCACATGTGTACTATATAGGGAATGCAGCACATGTATACTAAATAGTGAATGCAGCACATGCGTACTATATAGGGGATTCAGCACATGTATATTATATAGGGGATGCAGCACATGTATATTATATAGGGGATGCAGCACATGTATATTATATAGGGGATGCAGCACATGTGTACTGTTAAGGGGATGCAGTGCATGTGTACTATATAGGGGATGCAGCACATGTATACTATATAGGGGATGCAGCACATGTATACTATATAGGGGATGCAGCACATGTATACTATATAGGGGATGCTTCACATGTATACTATATAGGGGATGCTTCACATGTATTCTATATAGGGGATGCTTCACATGTGTACTATATAGGGGATGCTTCACATGTGTACTATATAGGGAATGCAGCACATGTGTACTATATAGGGGATGCTTCACATGTATACTAAATAGGGGATGCAGCACATGTGTACTATATAGGGGATGCAGCACATGTATACTAAATAGGGGATGCAGCACATGTGTACTATATAGGGAATGCAGCACATGTGCATACTATATAGGGGATGCAGCACATGTATACTAAATAGGGGATGCAGCACATGTGTACTATATAGGCGATGCAGCACATGTGTACTATATAGGGGATGCATCACATGTATACTATATAGGGGATGCAGCTCATGCATACTATATAGCAGATGCAACACATGCATACTATATAGGGGGTGCAGCACATGCATACTATATAGGGGATGCAGCACATGCATACTATATAGTGGATGCAGCACATGTATACTATATAGGGGATGCAGCACATGTATACTATATAGGGGATGCAGCACATGTGTACTATATAGGGGATGCAGTGCATGTGTACTATATAGGGGATGCAGCACATGTATACTATATAGGGGATGCAGCACATGTATACTATATAGGGGATGCTTCACATGTATACTATATAGGGGATGCTTCACATGTATTCTATATAGGGGATGCTTCACATGTGTACTATATAGGGGATGCTTCACATGTGTACTATATAAGGAATGCAGCACATGTGTACTATATAGGGGATGCTTCACATGTATACTAAATAGGGGATGCAGCACATGTGTACTATATAGGGGATGCAGCACATGTATACTAAATAGGGGATGCAGCACATGTGTACTATATAGGGAATGCAGCACATGTGTACTATATAGGGGATGCAGCACATGTATACTAAATAGGGGATGCAGCACATGTGTACTATATAGGGGATGCATCACATGTATACTATATAGGGGATGCAGCTCATGCATACTATATAGGGGATGCAACACATGCATACTATATAGGGGGTGCAGCACATGCATACTATATAGGGGATGCAGCACATGCATACTATATAGTGGATGCAGCACATGTATATTATATAGGGGACGCAGCACATGTATACTATATAGTATCTAGAGATGTACAAGGAGCCCCGTGTTTTAGTTTTGCCAAAAAACTCCTCCTCAAAGGTTTTGGCAAAACCACCCTCAAGTGTTTTTGTTTGGTTTTGGTTTTCTTTAAAAATGTATAAAAACAGCTAACATCATATAACTTGGACCTGTTTTTGTTCCATAGTTATTATTAACATCAATAACATTCATTTCTAGTCATTTCCAGTCAATATGAACCGCCTCACAACACCTGAAACCACAAGGGAGGGACTTAAATGCGATTCCAAACCACGTAAGATTAATTATTTAAGTCGGGACTCGGAACCCTAAACTTCGGGTGTGTCTAGTAAATCCGAACCGCTCATCTGTAATTGTAACTTTTTTTTAATTTAATACATTTACGCAATCTGGGATTATAAATGGATGTGACTATCATATTTCTACTTGTCATGCCCCATGTTCTGCAACGTGCCCACTTTCATTCTAAGGAACAACCCCATTATTTCCAGTTTTGTATGGAGCCAGGCATGATGCATGGTGATTGCTTTGGGGGTTATTAGGAGTAATTTATAGCATTCTGCCCAACAACTTTTTTCTTCTTCTAAAGCCTGCAATCCTAATTTTCAAATGAAATCAATATGATTTCACACTGCCCCTTTGTATACATTGGAAAATCAAACTGCGAGTAACTCACTTTTCATGAAGTATAAAAGGACAATTCTATAATACATTTCATGAGGACTCCACCTAGGGTTCTCAGAACAGACGGCCTGATTCAGTAAGGATCGCAATAGCGATTACGCACGCAGTCTCACTGCGAAGACATTTTAATGATTGGAAGTCTTTGAAACCATCGGTAACAGTGAGTACCATCGCAGCCTCACGCACACTTGCACAAGCTCTGACCTTACTCAGGAATTACTAACCTCATCACACACCGTGACTACACAAGACTGAGAGACCATCAGTAACATGGAGTACCATCACAGCCTCACACACACTTACACAGGCTCTGACCTTACTCAGGAATTACTAACCTCATCACACGCAGTGATTACACAAGACTGAGAAACCATCAGTAACATGGAGTACCATCACATCCTCACACACACTTACACAGCTCTGATCTTACTCAGGAATTACTAACCTCATCACACAGAGTGATTACACATGATTGAGAAACCATCGGTAACAGTGAGTACCATCGCAGCCTCACACACACTTACACAGGCTCTGACCTTACTCAGGAATTGCTAACCTCATTGCACGCAGTGAAAGTCCAAGCTGCGTATGACATCGCAATGGCTAATTTATGCACGCCACTGAAACGGCGCTCAAACGCACTGGCATGCCTGCGTTTCGCCGACCACCCCCCCGTCACCACCCCCAAATGGTACGTCCTGTCAATCACCCTGCGTTGGGTCTGCGTAGTCACTGCAATCGCCGGTCCTGATCGCAGTGGAGTGTTTGCGCACTGCCATACATACGCATGTGCAGAACACAACAATCAGCCAATCGCGGTAGTGAATCGGGAACAATGTTAAATAGCCCGTATACTGTATGTAACAAAGCCAACCTGTAAATGGAAATTTCTGGGGAGAGGAAGCTATAAACAACCCAAAAAGCTATTCACTGTAATTACACTTTATAATAACTATGTGGAAAGTCAGATTAGTATTTCCGGGGTGTAATAAAAAGATCAATAACTCTCAAAGAACAAACTTGCAATGACTGGATTAACGCTGTATAAACCACACGACGAGCTCCAAATATAAAATACATTTACAGTGAAAATAAACATAAGATCTTTGCATTCAAAACTGAATGTGACCCAAACTAGACGGCTTTGCTCTTATTCCATGTAATTTTACCGTTTGGCTGATCTATGATATCCGGAACCTGCTGGTTGGAAATGTGAGTAAATCAATAACTCTCATTATTACACATGATGAGGTAACTATTTATATAGGGCAGCAGTTCCCCGCATGTACTTGGATTGCACTTCATAATCCATTAGTCAACATGGGAGATTTCCAAGCTGCGGCCGGCCGTGTTCCATAGCGCTCACTGACACCTGATAGTAATACAGTGACTTATTACGTAGCCATTCTTTTATGTACCATTTACCATTATTACAGGGCCTGATTCACTCACGATTGCAACTGCGATTATGCACGCAATCGGCCGTTTGTTGCGTTTTGCGCATGCGTATGCATCCCAGTGCGCGTGCGCAAACCGGTCACTGCAATCAGGACTGCGATCGCAGTGACTACGCAGACCCATCGCAGAGTGATTGACAGGAAGTGCAATTTGTGGGAGGTGACGGGGGGATGATTGGCGAAATGCAGGCGTGCAGTTATGAACGGCGTTGCTTAAATTATCCACTGCGATGCCTTACACAGTCTGAGGACTCATAGCGTGTGATGAGGTTAGTAATTCCTGAGTAAGGTCAGAGCCTGTGTAAGTGTGTGTGAGGATGTGATGGTACTCCATGTTACTGATGGTGTCTCAGTCTTGTGTAATCACTGTGTGTGATGAGGTTAGTAATCCCTGAGTAAGGTCAGAGCCTGTGTAAGTGTGTGTGAGGATGTGATGGTACTCCATGTTACTGATGGTGTCTCAGTCTTGTGTAATCACTGTGTGTGATGAGGTTAGTAATTCCTGGGTAAGGTCAGAGCCTGTGTAAGTGTGTGTGAGGATGTGATGGTACTCCATGTTACTGATGGTTTCTCAGTCTTGTGTAATCACTGTGTGTGATGAGGTTAGTAATTCCTGAGTAAGGTCAGAGCCTGTGTAAGTGTGTGTGAGGATGTGATGGTACTCCATGTTACTGATGGTGTCTCAGTCTTGTGTAATCACTGCGTGTGATGAGGTTAGTAATTCCAGAGTAAGGTCAGAGCCTGTGTATGTGTGTGAGGCTGTGATGGTACTCCATGTTACTGATGGTTTCTCAGTCTTGTGTAATCACTGCGTGTGATGAGGTTAGTAATACCTGAGTAAGGTCAGAGCCTGTGTAAGTGTGTGTGAGGCTGTGATGGTACATCTACAGTGTAACATCTATGTTACTGATGGTGTCTCAGTCTTGTGTAATCACTGCGTGTGATGAGGTTAGTAATTCTTGAGTAAGGTCAGAGTCTGTGTAAGTGTGTGTGAGGATGTGATGGTACTCCATGTTACTGATGGTCTCTCAGTCTTGTGTAATCACTGTGTGTGATGAGGTTAGTAATTCCTGAGTAAGGTCAGAGTCTGTGTAAGTGTGTGTGAGGATGTGATGGTACTCCATGTTACTGATGGTCTCTCAGTCTTGTGTAATCACTGTGTGCGATGAGGTTAGTAATTCCTGAGTAAGGTCAGAGTCTGTGTAAGTGTGTGTGAGGATGTGATGGTACTCCATGTTACTGATGGTCTCTCAGTCTTGTGTAATCACTGTGTGCGATGAGGTTAGTAATTCCTGAGTAAGGTCAGAGCCTGTGTATGTGTGTGAGGCTGTGATGGTACTCCATGTTACTGATGGTGTCTCAGTCTTGTGTAATCACTGCGTGTGATGAGGTTAGTAATTCTTGAGTAAGGTCAGAGCTGTGTAACTGTGTGTGAGGCTGTGATGGTACTCCATGTTACTGATGGTCTCTCAGTCTTGTGTAATCACTGTGTGTGATGAGGTTAGTAATTCCTGAGTAAGGTCAGAGTCTGTGTAAGTGTGTGTGAGGATGTGATGGTACTCCATGTTACTGATGGTCTCTCAGTCTTGTGTAATCACTGTGTGTGATGAGGTTAGTAATTCCTGAGTAAGGTCAGAGCTGTGTTACTGTGTGTGAGGCTGTGATGGTACTCCATGTTACTGATGGTCTCTCAGTCTTGTGTAATCACTGTGTGTGATGAGGTTAGTAATTCCTGAGTAAGGTCAGAGTCTGTGTAAGTGTGTGTGAGGATGTGATGGTACTCCATGTTACTGATGGTCTCTCAGTCTTGTGTAATCACTGTGTGCGATGAGGTTAGTAATTCCTGAGAAAGGTCAGAGCCTGTGTATGTGTGTGAGGCTGTGATGGTACTCCATGTTACTGATGGTGTCTCAGTCTTGTGTAATCACTGCGTGTGATGAGGTTAGTAATTCTTGAGTAAGGTCAGAGCTGTGTAACTGTGTGTGACGCTGTGATGGTACTCCATGTTACTGATGGTCTCTCAGTCTTGTGTAATCACTGTGTGTGATGAGGTTAGTAATTCCTGAGTAAGGTCAGAGCTTGTGTAAGTGTGTGTGAGGCTGTGATGGTACTCCATGTTACTGATGGTCTCTCAGTCTTGTGTAGTCACTGCGTGTGATGAGGTTATCAATTCCTAAGTAAGGTCAGAGCCTGTGTAAGTGTGTGTGAGGATGTGATGGTACTCCATGTTACTGATGGTTTCTCAGTCTTGTGTAATCACTGCATGTGATGAGGTTAGTAATTCCTGAGTAAGGTCAGAGCCTGTGTAAGTGCGTGTGAGGCTGTGAGGGTACTCCATGTTACGGATGGTTTCTCAGTCTTGTGTAATCACTGCGTGTGATGAGGTAATTCCTGAGTAAGGTCAGAGCCTGTGTGTGTGTGTGAGGCTGTGATGGTACTCCATGTTACTGATGGTTTCTCAGTCTTGTCTAGTCACTGCGTGTGATGAGGTTAGAAATTCCTGAGTAAGGTCTTTAGCCTGTGTGTGTGTGAGGCTGCGATGGTACTCCATGTTACTGATGGTCTCTCAATCTTGTGTAGTCACTGTGTGATGAGGAAAGTAACTCCTGAGTAGGGTCAGAGCCTGTGTAAGTGTGTGTGAGGCTGTGATTGTACTCTATGTTACTGATGGTTTCTCAGTCTTGTGTAATCACTGTGTGTGATGAGGTTATCAATTCCTGAGTAAGGTCAGAGCTTGTGTAAGTGTGTGTGAGGCTGTGATGGTACTCCATGTTACTGATGGTTTCTCAGTCTTGTGTAATCACTGCGTGTGATGAGGTTATCAATTCCTGAGTAAGGTGAGAGCCTGTGTAAGTGTGTGTGAGGCTGTGATGGTACTCCATGTTACTGATGGTGTCTCAGTCTTGTGTAATCACTGTGTGTGATGAGGTTAGTAATTCCTGAGTAAGGTCAGAGCCTTTGTAAGTGTGTGTGAGGATACGATGGTACTCCATGTTACTGATGGTGTCTCAGTCTTGTGTAATCACTGTGTGTGATGAGGTTAGTAATTCCTGAGTAAGGTCAGAGCCTGTGTAAGAGTGTGTGAGGCTGTGATGGTACTCCATGTTACTGATGGTTTCTCAGTCTTGTGTAATCACTGTGTGTGATGAGGTTAGTAATTCCTGAGTAAGGTCAGAGCCTGTGTAAGTGTGTGTGAGGCTGTGATGGTACTCCATGTTACTGATGGTGTCTCAGTCTTGTGTGGTCACTGCGTGTGATGAGGTTAGTAATTCCTGAGTAAGGTCAGAGCCTGTGTAACTGTGTGTGAGGCTGTGATGGTACTCCATGTTACTGATGGTATCTCAGTCTTGTGTAATCACTGTGTGTGATGAGGTTAGTAATTCCTGAGTAAGGTCAGAGCCTTTGTAAGTGTGTGTGAGGCTGTGATGGTACTCCATGTTACTGATGGTGTCTCAGTCTTGTGTGGTCACTGCGTGTGATGAGGTTAGTAATTCCTGAGTAAGGTCAGAGCCTGTGTAAGTGTGTGTGAGGCTGTGATGGTACTCCATGTTACTGATAGTGTCTCAGTCTTGTGTAATCACTGTGTGTGATGAGGTTAGTAATTCCTGAGTAAGGTCAGAGCCTGTGTAAGTGTGTGTGAGGATACGATGGTACTCCATGTTACTGATGGTGTCTCAGTCTTGTGTAATCACTGTGTTTGATGAGGTTAGTAATTCCTGAGTAAGGTCAGAGCCTGTGTAAGAGTGTGTGAGGCTGTGATGGTTCTCCATGTTACTGATGGTTTCTCAGTCTTGTGTAATCACTGTGTGTGATGAGGTTAGTAATTCCTGAGTAAGGTCAGAGCCTGTGTAAGTGTGTGTGAGGCTGTGATGGTACTCCATGTTACTGATGGTGTCTCAGTCTTGTGTGGTCACTGCGTGTGATGAGGTTAGTAATTCCTGAGTAAGGTCAGAGCCAGTGTAAGTGTGTGTGAGGCTGTGATGGTACTCCATGTTACCGATGGTCTCTCAGTCTTGTGTAGTCACTGTGTGTGATGAGGTTAGTAATTCCTGAGTAAGGTCAGAGCTTGTGTAACTGTGTGTGAGGCTGTGATGGTACTCCATGTTACTGATGGTATCTCAGTCTTGTGTAATCACTGTGTGTGATGAGGTTAGTAATTCCTGTGTAAGGTCAGAGCCTGTGTAAGTGTGTGTGAGGATGTGATGGTACTCCATGTTACTGATGGTCTCTCAGTCTTGTGTAGTCACTGCGTGTGATGAGGTTAGTAATTCATGAGTAAGGTCAGAGCCTGTGTAAGTGTGTGAGGATGTGATGGTACTCCATGTTACTGATGGTTTCTCAGTCTTGTGTAATCACTGCGTGTGATGAGGTTAGTAATTCCTGAGTAAGGTCAGAGCCTGTGTAAGTGAGTGTGAGGCTGCAATGGTACTCCGTGTTACTGATGGTCTCTCAGTCTTGTGTAGTCACTGCGTGTGATGAGGTTAGAAATTCCTGAGTAAGGTCAGAGCCTGTGTAAAGTGTGTGATGCTGTGATGGTACTCCATGTTACTGATGGTGTCTCAGTCTTGTGTAATCACTGTGTGTGATGAGGTTAGTAATTCCTGAGTAAGGTCAGAGCCTGTGTAAGTGTGAGAGGCTGTGATGGTACTCCATGTTACTGATGGTCTCTCAGTCTTGTGTAATCACTGCGTGTGATGAGGTTAGTAATTCCTGAGTAAGGTCAGAGTTTGTGCAAGTGTGCGTGAGGCTGCTCGCTGTTACCGATGGTTTCGCAGTCTTGCCAAGTATTACCGATGTGTGTAAGGTATAGTGGGTGTCCTTATGTAGTGCTGCGACGGCAATGGATTAGCATACTATCGCAGTGAGACTGCGTGCGTAATCGCTATTACAATCGCTGTTGCGATCCGTAATGAATCAGGCCCTCTGTGTTATTTTTTTGTCTGTATCTTGCAAACATCTAGATTTGACACTCTCAATGACTCTCAGTATATTGGCTATTGGGCCTATTTAGCAATTTATAATTGCGGGATATCCCCCCAAAACACGTTTTTTTTGGTGTACCCAGAAATATTATGTATCCCCTGGATGTATCTACAGGGGACCACAGGAGATATCAGCTGCAACCCCCCATTTTTGACAGCTAAAAAGAAAATAGAGAGACCAATGGGGGTTGCTTTCTTGCCAAATTTACCAGATACCTACTGTAATGCATCTGAAGATGGCGTTAGTAATTGGAGCACCTTTTAGTGCCACTATAGCTCTTCCTGCTTCACCATCTCCCCCCTTCGGTGATCCGTGCTAGGTGCACAGCGCATCAGTCTAGTGCTGATCTTCTGCGTCTTATCTCCTGGTTGGCCCCACTGCGCATGCATGAGATCTGGTAAACATCGCACGATTTCATGCACAGCCTAAGACCCCCGGGGATGCCGACCAACCACTGCAGGTATGTACACAAAAGTGCACTTACCATTTTTAAATAAGTAGATTATTATTTAATTAAATTAAAAAGTGAATTTTCTTTAAGTTATCAGCTTTCATACACACCACGGTTTGTTGTAAGGGGTAAATTTACTAAGAATCGAGTCTGATCGAGTTTTTGTTTTTTAAACTCGATTTGCATCGCCGAAACTTCTGAAACTCTCAAATTTACTAAGAAGCATGTTTAGCTGAGATCAAGTTGGCCGATGGTGAAGCAGATTGAGATTTCTCACCCGAGTTGCAAGTTTAGAACGAGATTACTCACCCGAGTTTGCAGTGTCTTCTCTCAGCCAAACTCTCCTGAACAAGCAGTCCCCACATATCAGTGAGATATGTGAAGGCTGCTTGTCTGTCATACCTGGCAAAAAAGGGTTAAATGTAAAAAAAACAAAAATGATGTACAGTAGGTTCCCCCCCAAAAAAGCATAACCAGGCCCGGGCTGGTCAGCCAGTCATGGTTCCTAAAAATACAGATAAAAAAATTAGTAGGGTTCCCCCGTATTTTAGGAACCAGCATTGGGCTGCTGAGCCTGTCCTGGTTTTAAAAATAGGGGGGAAAAAATTGCGTCGTGTTCCCCTATTTTTAAAACCAGCACTGGGCTCAAATCCGGCTGGGGTGTAATGCAACAGGAGAGGGGGGACCCCTTTATT
This sequence comes from Taudactylus pleione, assembly GCA_031769625.1. Lineage (NCBI taxonomy): Eukaryota > Metazoa > Chordata > Amphibia > Anura > Myobatrachidae > Taudactylus > Taudactylus pleione. The sequence continues at coordinate 625,264 of JAUIMM010000123.1, forward strand.
GGGGGGTCCCCACCTCCCCTGAGATCCCCAGTTTGGGCTGACCAGCTTGGGGTGATGCTTTGGCTGGGGAGACCCGGTGAAAGGATCCCCTGGCTGTGGCATTACACCCCAGCCATATTTGAGTCCGGTGCTGGTTTTAAAAATAGGGGGACCCCTACACAATTTTCCCCCTCTCTTTTTAAAACCAAGACAGGTTCAGCAGCCCAGTGCTGGTTCTTAAAATATGGGGGAACCCTACTCGTTCCCCCCCTGTATTTTTAGAATCTAGGACTGGCTGAGCAGTCCGGGGGTGGTTATGCTTTTTGGTGGGGGGGACCCTACGTAATTTTTTTTATCTTAACCCTTTAGATAAGGTTTACATGCAGAAACATACACAAATCACACTGATCTGTGTATGTGTCTGCCAAACTCGCAGCTCAGGAGGTGGTCTGTTTGAAACTTCTATCTAGCTGCGAGTTTGCTACAATTACACCTGAGATTGTAAATCTCGAATCTTAGTAAATTCCCGAGTTGTATCTTTTTCATGAAAAGTTCCTCCGAGTTTGGCCGATGGTGAGTTTATTCGAGTTTGCAATCTCTCCCGAGTTTTTCAGTGAAAAGAGAAATCTCACCTGAGTTTGTCTTTAGTAAATTTGTGAGTTGAAAAAAATGCCTGAACTCACCCGAGATTGCAATCTCGACCGAACTTCAATCTTAATAAATTTCCCCTAAATGTCTAGTAGCGCTGGTTATAGTGCATTTGGCACTTACCAGCACTTCTTACGGGATCGGTATGAAATACTAACAGTCGGGATCAGTGGGGCTCCAGGGGTGAGGCTGCAGTACAGTCCAAAATTCAAATAGGGGAACCACACCAACTGCCAGTTAGCTCCAGCCAAAGATGGTTGGCAGCTTTTGAAGGGCTCCCCTATTTGAATTTTGTACTGCACTGCAGCACCGACAGGGTTACATACCAACACTTGTTGGTTGGTATGCTAACCCTTCCCCTCTCCCTACCCTAACCCTAACTCCCCCCTTGTGCCTGAACCTAACCTCCCACCCACTGCACCCTAACCCTCCCCCCTTGTGCCTGAACCTAACCTCCCCTTCACTGCACCCTAACCCTCCCCCCTTAGTGCCTAATCCCAACCTCTAACCCTCCCCCCAACCCCGCTACTTACCTTCAGCATCCCGGCGGTCGAGGATGCTGGCTTCAGGATTCTGACCGGCGTCGGTATTCCGGCGCCGGTAATGTAAGCATTGGCAGCACGGCCGCCGAGACGCCAAACACATCCCCTTCTTACATCTCCCGTTAAACTAAAGGGTCCTGTTCCTGCATGTGATCAATAACACGCCGGTGGTACTTAGGACCTGATTCAGACCCACTCGTTAGATGCGATCGCTCGCACCCAGCGTATGCAAATTCGGCTAAGTGATGGCATGGCAGGTGCTCGCTCGGAAAGGCATAAGCACGCCCACTTTGTTTTGGCGAGCGATCACTTTGTTTCTATAGACGCCCTTTAGCTTATGAGGTGACGCCCACTAGCGCACCTCATCTCCAGGAAGTGTTTAAAAAATTTGTACATCGAGGACAATCGAAAGCGATCGCAGCGCTTGTGGTGACCTTACCCTACCGCAAGCACTGCGAGGACTTCAGTGTAAAAAACAGGCATGTGACATGTACTATGACGCTGCGTGTTAATTATACATGCCTTAGAAACGGCGTTGAAACACCCAGGCACACCTGCGTCCGCACCTCCACTCCCCCGTTATCAGAGTCCTGCCCCTGTTACCACCCACAAACGGCCTCTCCTGTCACTCATTACACTGGCCTGTCTGTCCTGGGCGAGCGAGCGGATTCCGATCGCTCCGAGAAGTTTGCGCACGTGCAGAATGAAGCGTATGCATTCGCAGTCGATTACCATTGGCCGTGAACGAGCGGCTCTGAATGAGCTCCTTAATTTCTTATTGCTGCAAATAGCGGCCATAAGAAATTATAATTATTCGGTCAAAAAACTGATCATTAATTATTGGACCCCTTTATGTATACAGTGTAATTGATGTTCTTTAGAAACTGTTATCGCAGAATAACGGGGGAGGTAAAACAGTTTGTTTCCCAAACATTGCAAATATCTCCCTTTATTTCCATCCATACATTTATCAAGAAGGTTTTTAGAGATACTGTAGCTCTTTGAATCGGTACAAGCAGACATTGTACAGGACGTGCTCTTGAATTATACAGTTACAGTGTTTCACTTTGATGATCAATGTAGCTCACAGTCATCGCTTCTCAGGAGCACAATTAGGCCAAATATGTTGTCAAAAACAATTATAGCAGGAAATCACTTTGTGGTGGCTTTTCTGGGATAACGGGGCTGAACTGACTGCAGATCGTAGCGTAGATGCTCCAGCATTGAGTGTATGGTAACGTACAGCTCGCCAGACTGCAGAGTTGTGGGCATCTCCCGGCGAGCTCGTCAATACTGAGCACGCCCTCACTGGACTTTTCCTCCATTACAGCCCAGTTACGCCGCTTTAGTCGCAAGTGCAGATGCAACCGATATAAGAGATGTGCACAGACCCCCGTGTTTTGGTTTTGGTTCTAAATCATCGTTATGTTTTGTTTTTGGCAAACTCACCCTCCAGTGTTTTAGTTCAGCATTGGTTTTGTTTTTGGATTTCTTTAAAAATGTATAAAAACAGCTAAAATCATGTAACTTGGACTGTTTTTGTTCCTATAATATTATTGACAGCAATAACTTTCAATTTTGACCACTTTGCAGCACCAGAGGGAGGGGCTTACACGTACTACAAAACACGCAAGATCTGGTTTTTAGAGCTGAGTTCTGAACCTGGCGAGAAAACTTGTTGGGACTCGGGGCCTGATTAAGACCCGCTCGCGAGCGCATAGCGCTTGAAAGCGGGTCGATGGTGGCCCGACGGAGCCGGCTCCGTTGTACGCATGCGCGAGACCCGGATAGCGATGGGCAAACCGTCACTTCGGGTCTCGCTCCAAAGGGGGCGTGCTGTCGATGTTGAGTGACAGCACGCCCCCTTTGGTGGGCGGGCCGGGGGAGTGGATGCCCAAACGGAGGCGTTCCCATGTGAACGCCTCCGTTTGGGGGCGGCCCCACTGACATCACTCGCTGTTATCGCCAAAATCTCTCTGGGACTTGCGACCACGAGACCCTACCAGAAGGGTTTCATCGCAAGCCCGATGGTCGCGATGGTCTGGACCATCGCGACCATCTTCCTGGCCGCTCGCTATAGCTGTGGGTGGTCACCCACAGCTATGCGAGCGGCCAGGAGGCCGTTCTAAAAAAAAAAAAGACCGGCCCTGATTCAGAGCGAGCGCTCTGTCAGAGCGTCCGGCTCTGAATTAGGGCCTCGGTTCAACCCGGAACCCTAAGTTCAGGTAGGTTTTCGTTTTCCTAACTGCTCAACTCTATATTACTGAAGTCCACATCAGGGCCATGAACTATACCTGTCCCTCGGCCTGGGTTTTATGAAACAAGATCACTCCCCAATTACGCCCCATGTGACTTGCTAAATGTAAGAACATTTCGCTGGATTTCACCCCATGTAAGCTGGGTCACTCAGGCGACAAGAAGCAGAGTATTTATCCAGCTTTCCTAGGCTCAAAAAGCTTTGGGAAAGTTCCCACGAGGGCTTGGGATTATTATTATATGCAGAGAAAACAAAGGTTGTATATTTTAATAGCTCTTTATAGTGTGTGTGTCAGGCTAAACTGTTTTACATGTATTTCAATGGAGCTAGATTTCAGAGCAGATTAAATTATCACAAACACTCGTCGGAGCCTTGCGCGGTGTGCGGCTATGCGCACTTATGGGTATTACGGCAGGTAAAATATTACTTATTTTTAATAGACATGTGCAGTTCTGCTCTCCAGAAATCTGAATCCACCCGAATTTCGTGAATCCTGACAGATACGAGTCGCGGTTCTAATCTGAGGAGATCCGGATAAATCCGAGCCGCGATTCTGATCTTCCAGCAGCTCGTAAAATTAGAATTTAAATCTAACATTTGGGTGTTGGATTACAAAAATTACAAAATTTTAGAGGTTTTTAAAACTTTTTATTATTTAAAAAAATAAATAAATCCAGACCCAAAACCAAAACATGGGGGTTAGCGCACATCTCTAATTTTTAATAAAATAGCCATTTTTTAACTACAATAACATTCGTGCCATCGCGTGGCGTTCAACCAGGTGATTGTGCGCCAATTCTGTTGTTTAATTGTCGCCAAAGTCCAAAATGAAATATACATATAATAATAAATAACTTTATTGGGTGGATGCTTATAGTCTCACGTCACATTCTACTAAATTAGTTATTTTATATTTAACAGAGTCATTAAATCATCCCGGCTGTCTCTGACGAGTTATTTACAATGATCTATTATAAGGACTCACAGAAGAAAAGAGAAGTTATTCTGTACACGCAGAGCATCAGATCCGCCAGCTCATTCCCAGGCTATAAATTTCACCACGGCGCCTGGATGAGGGAGAATGTTTAACTTTCTTTGTTAACTAATTAAAATAGAAATTACGGAGCAGCTATAGGTCAAATGTGGCTCCACCAATGCCACCGGCGCTGTTACACTTGTTTGTTAAAAGCAGTTTTCTTCGGCGCATAACAAACGTTGCTGACGTAAAAGTCAAGTTGCATAGAAAAGATAGGGTTATGTTTTAGTGTAGGGTTAGGGTGTGGGACAGAATAATAATTATAAAATAATAATAATAATCATCATCGGACACAATGAGATGAGAGCTGACTGTGGGCCTGATTCAGAGCCGCTCGTAAGCGGCCGCTCGTTCGCTCCGAGCGATGTTCGCACATCTGCGCATGCGTATGGGTTTTAGTACGCATGCGCGAACCAGTCAGTGCGGTCGAAAATCGTGTGCTCGCAAAATAGCGAATGCCTGGTAATTTGAGTGACAGAATGAGGCGTTTGTGGGTGGTAACAGGGGAAGGTGCTTGAAAACGGGGAGTGGAGATCAGAACGCAGGCGTGCCAAACGGTCAAAACGGGCGTTTAATGGGAGTGCATAATTAATACAGCAGCGTCATCGACCACGTCACTTGGTTGTCTTTTAGCCTGAACTGCTCGCATGATTTTGGTAGGAAAATCCAACCACAAGCACTGTGAGCAGTTCAGACGCCTTTCGATGTACTCGATTAATCAAATAAATAGCGGAGATGACGTAGGATGCGAGCGGCCAGGGGGCGTTTTTTCCTAAATAGTGAGCGCATGTTTTGTTCGCTCGTTCAGACATAAAGGCGTCAACAGACCGCAAAGAGCGAGCGCTTATTTAAATAGCCAGCCCCTTTTTATGAACGAGCGTCCGCAAATAGCGTCCGGCTCTGAATCAGGTCCCGTATACACAGAAGGAAAAAAGTAGGGATGTGCGCCAACCCCCGTAATTTTGGTTTTGGATCTGGATTTTTTTTTAAAACAAATACATAAAAAGTTTTAAAAACAGCTAAAATCTTGTAAATTATGCAATCCAAAACCTGAAATTCGGATTTAAAATTTAAAATCCGAATTCCGAGCCGCAAAAAGATCAGAACCGCGACCCGTATTTACCCGGATCTCCTCAGGAGATCAGAACCGCGACGCGGGTTTACCCGGATTCGCGAAATTTGGGTGGATTCGGATTTCAGGAGAACTGAACCACACGTCTCTAGAAAAAACACAAACTTGATAATGAATGAACTGGGGCCTATTTATCGTGCAATTCATGAAATTGCGGTTTCCGCATGTCCAAGGGCAGAACTAAGTATCCCTGAAATGTAACAAGATAGAAAAAAGCAGATATTGGAAATATCTTTTCATGTCACCAGCCCTTGCATCAGCTGCCCCCATAGTTTTCTATGGGTGACGGTATCTTGCATGAATGGGCAAATGCCATCTTCGGGTTTATTCCGCCCAGCGCCGGTCCCACCCCCTACACCCATGACGTCATGATGTCACACCTAGGAGGTAGAGTACTGCACGGAACATCCTAAGGAGACTACGGGACGCTCTGCAGGCTGCAGGGTGCCTGCCCGGACCATCCCTTGGCAACTCCGGGACGCTTTGCAGCAGTGCTACTGCATTTTGTTCCCCGTAATTTTAGGTACCAGGACAGGCTGGCAAGTCCGGGGCTGGTTAAGCTTTAGGGGGGGACCCTACATAATTTTTGTTCAAATAAAAAAATATATATTAGGTATTCAGCCAGAAACATACACAAATCACACTGATCTGTGTATGTTTCTGCCAAACTCGCAGCTCAGGAGGTGAGTGTTTAAAACTTCAATTTAACAGTGAGTTTACTACAAACTGACCCGAGATTGTAAACTCGATTCTTAGTAAATTTGCGAGTTTCATCTTTTCCATGTAAAGTACTTCCTAGTTTGGCCGATGGTGAGTTTAGTTGAGTTTGCAAACTCGCATGAGTTTTAGCAGTGAGAAGAGAAAACACTTCCAAACTCACACCTGTTTGGTCTTAGTATATTTGCGAGTTTGAAAAAAAGGCTAAACTCGATTCTTAGTAAATTTACCCCCAGATGTTAGTATTTAATTTAAAATATACTTTCATCTTGTATTTGTGTTTTTGTATATTTTACATAGTACAGTAAATTTGACTATCGGATTTAGTAATAACACTGTCTAGACTCTATTCTATAATATGTGTGTGTGAAACTTCCGTACATTATATATATATTACATAGAAAGAAGGTAATGTGACTATAGCAGCACTGCCAAGCCTCATCTCTACTATTTTGTCAGGACCATAGCAGGTTTAAAATACCCCGTGCTGCACACCAGCCCCCACCACACATGTGATGCCATGATGTCACATCAAGGGGGCGGGGCTGCTTGGACTAGCAAGAAGAGGAGTGGACACATCCCTGGTGGTTCTACAAGCTACAGGGTGCCAAACCAGGCACCCTGCAAGCCAAATGCTGGTGCCATGGGGAAGCCACAGTGCCACTTCCTGTTCCCTGGGCAGTGGCACCACTCGCACACCCCTACTTATGGACCTGGTTTTTGTTACTCCTGGCATAAACCAAGTGCGAATGTTACTGGTTTCTCCTTGTGTTACCCTAGTAACAAAGACTCTACAGTGTAGAAATGCATGTGTGGTGTGGCAATTATAACTGAAATAACTATTGGCTGATCTGCGGGAACTACTTGTCACCTGCCTGGGACAGCAGTGAGTGCATTACCCAGAGAAAAGCTGTACCCTACAGGCTCTGGATTCCCTGTGCTGATTACTGAGATGGCTGGCAGTATAAGCATATTATCTGAAGGGTTTTTACCCTATACTTATTGACTGGTGATGACCAAATGGCGGCCATCTTGGTGAAGGCAGAGCACCATGGAGGTAGCGCAGTAGGGCACTCCATATTTCAACACCCCTTCTCGCTGCAAACTTCTCCATGTAACACAAACAATTTTTACTATTAGCTTTGTTGCAGCACCCTGTAAAAAATTGAGGGTTAGACAACAGGAATATATCAATATTTCAAGTAATCCTAGTCCACATTTCTTGGGTTAAGCATGTCAGCAAGATTCTGCTCACTGACTCTGTGGCCACATCAATAGTTTTTCTGTATGAGCTCACAACTGTTGTCACTCTCAATGTTGATGGTATCTCCCTTGCTTATGAGACTCAACTCACTCAAACAGTCTTTGATTACTTGGGATTTCGACTCACACAAGTCATTTCTTGGATATCTTGTGGTTCCCAGAACGTAATACTTGCACACTCCTCATACTGTAATATCTTCTCATGGTTTTCCACTATTTGATATTGCAGTAGTTCTTATCTCTGGTTGCATCCCCCTGCTGGTAGCTTCTGTTTCAATATGTCTCCAGGTGCTGGTATATCTAGTGACACATACTTGTTCTGCATTTCCAACTCCAGCTTTTCTTTAAGTACTGCTGTCTCTTGGAATATAACATCTCTTTATTTGATAAGCTTTCTAGTATTTGGGTTCCAGAGTCTGTACCATTTGCTCTCTTGGCAATATCCAATCATGATGCATTCATGGACTTTAAATTCAGTTTATGCCTTCTTTCTTTGGGAATATGTACATGTGCAGTACATCCAAAATCTCAGGTATTTCACACTAGGTTTTTTTCCAGACCGCACTTCTATTGCTGTTTTGTCTTTTAAGGCAACTGTGGGAGCACAATTCTTTAGATAAACTACTGTAGAAACTGTTTCCACCCAAAAGCATTTGTTTGGGTTGGCATCTTTTAGCCTACATCTTGATCTCTCCACTTACACCATTATGTTCAGGTGTGTGAGCAATGGTCAATGGATGTTCAACGCCATGCTTCTTTAGGAAGATTTCCACATCTATGTTTAGATATTCTCCTCCATTGTCGGACCTCAAGACTTTTAGTCTGTGACTGGATGGATTTTCTAATGCCGTATGCTCGAAGAAAATTACAAAGGATGGCTCTCCCGGTAAAAGCTGTCCTTTGTGATAGGATTTTCTGCGGTTTAGGACCCGGGAGTCCATCTGCACATGCGTTGAGTGATGCACGCCCCCACGTGGGGTACTGGGAGGGATCTGATTGGATCCCTCTCAGGGGGAAGTGCAAATAGAAGCCCATAGGCTCCTATTGGGTAGTGCACTGTCCACTGCATCCAAGCTCTGGAATGTATCGCATTCCAGAGCTTTTGCATATGTGGTAAGCAGGCAAACCTCCAAAAACATTATTTTTGCAGATTTGACAGCCAAATATGCATTGCTGCATCCTGCCCTTAAGCCGGCCACACACATGGCGATGTGCACACAATCAGCCGATGTGTACGACTTGAAACTCTCGCCGGCAGCTCTGCACAAGATCTCCACACGATCTGCACACGATTTGGTGTCCAACTTCATACGATCTCTCCTGCATCCAGACTTTCACAGTGCATTGCCTCCTAGATTGTCAGACCTGCCCTACTGCATGGCAGATCTGAAGATGCGATGTGTGACCAGCGGGGATATGCATTGCATCGTGAGTGCCATATTTTACATGATCTGTCATTCCAATGTGTCGGAATTGGCCAGATCGGGTAAAATATCGATATGTGTGTGGCCAGCATTAGTGTGTAATGTACTATTCTCAGTATTCAATTCAACTGGCAAACATTCTTTGAACTGTAAAGGAGCGTACACACTACACGATATGCTCCCTGAGCAATATCGTCTAGTGTGTCCCCGGCAGGGTATGCTCAATGTCGTTCATGACATTGAGCACACCCGCTGAACGATATCATTAACGATATCGTTCAGCACCGGGTTCTCTCCCCCATTCCCCAACATGCAGCAACCTGACAACATTGTCAGGTTGGCCTGCATGTTTACTCGATGAACGATAATGACGAATAACCCGCGGGAACGTGTGTCGTCGTTATTGTTCATCGTTTTGATGTTAAAAATGGATATAAAGTGGACGACTGAACAATAACGATATCGTTATCATTCAGTCATCCACTTTAATCGCCCAGTGTGTACGCACCTTAACAGTTTTGTTCTGATATTTTCTGTTAGCTTAGTTGTGTTTGTTTTTAACACTCTACCAATTTCATGCTTTTAGTTCTGTTTCATCACCATAGCAATCTCTTCATCATCTACTTTGACTTCTACAGATATTAACTGCTGTGATATGGACATCATGTAGTCACTTATACTTGTACATTCACTTAGCTTGGTAGAATATATATATATAATGCAAATAGGTTTGGTACGCCCCGTAAGAAAGATAAATGTCCTGCGTGCCTTTGTAACAAATCAGGTAGAGTATCATGGAAATGCCTAGTATGACAAATCACACACGCGGCACTGCAGTGCCGTGTGTGATTTGCCATACTAGGCATTTCCATGATACTCTCTCTCTCTATATATATATACATACACATATATATATATATATGGTAGCAAGTGTCTCTGGGGATATTGCAGCATCTGTCAGGAGCTAAGTGGAACAAGTACGTGTCCCACAATGGTGCTCTTGCACAGTGACAAGATGGTGCCGCACATGCGCAAAAGACCAAATGGCGGCCATCTTGGTAAAGGCAGATGCTTCCCTAGAGAAGCATCATTGATGTAGCTCAGTAGCGTTCACCCTATTTTTTATATATATGTCCACTGAATTCAAGGAAGAAGGTTTTATGGAGGGATATTGAGATACAACCCGACTATGGAGGGAATTCACAGTTTTATGTTAGATAAAGATTGGCGCAGTCTGACTAACTTATCTTCATTCTATAGTATTTTTGGAATTTGGTGGTTCTCATTGTATGTTAGTTAGTGCAGCCTTTGTGTAGAGCACCGTGAAGTGTTACGATTTCTGTTATTGCACGTTCTGATTTCTCGAGGCGTAAACTTGGCGCATATACTACAGTTGCAGAGCTATACGCATTTTACGTTGCATCCTGCTCAGCATACATACATACACACACATACATATATACACACATACATACATACACACACATACATATATGCACACATACAGACATACATACATACACACATACACATACATACATATTGTTGAATCGTAAATAAACCTTTAGTACATTCCTGCCTATAAACCTCTAAGATTCACCTGCCTAGAACCCCTAAGACAAAACCTGCCTATACCTTCTAAAAACCTTCCTATAAACCTCTAAACATAACACTTATTGCGTACGCAGTATGACCGCAAATAAAGACAGGAGTGGAATCTGTGATTCCAACGCACAAGTATTATTCAGGTAAAAGTACAGTCAGTTACACGCAATCTATACATACACAATTTAGGCGTAAAAGGAAATAATACAGACCCAAGTACAGTATACATACGCTGCGCCTCCGGACCCAGAGATAGACCTCAGACTAGAGATCCTCAGTACACACAAAATTCAGCATGAACTGGAAAACCAGTATTCGGACACATGTATTTATCCCCCCCCCAGACTAAAGCAGGACAAAGGGGAAACTTCCTGCTGATATCATTGGTTCCCAGGGGAGAAGCATATGTTACGGCACATTTAACAGGTTGTTTCAAATAGACTTTCCATGCCTCTAACAACAGGAGTCTTTCTAGTAACGCCTCCTGTAACATTTCATCAGCTAAACATTTTGTTGCTTGTAAGTTCTGCAATCTGTAACTTGAGTTTGCATGATGCGATCTCTCCACCGATAACACCGGGATGCTGTAAAAAGCGTACGCATCAGAACAAAACCAAACACACCTTGCTTATCATGTATAATACCTTAGTTATGAAAAACCTTTATTTCTTAGCATTTAAACTAACTTAACCAACTTGAATCATACATTTTGATGCTTATGGAACCTTATGTGTGAATATGAAGTGTGTGTGTATTCGGGGTTTGATATAAGGACGCTAGTTAACTTGGGGCAGATGCGTGCGCATAAAGCTACTTTTTCAGCGGTTTCATACAAAGTCTTATGCATTCTCTAATATGCGATCATTTAATAGCGCTCTTGTGAGTATTATTGTGTGTATAAGAAATGATGAAAGAAGCGATCGCATCGTGCTAATAAAAATATTGCCACATGTACTATATTGTAAGTTCACCTAAAATGGCGCTTAGGCGGCCATTCGCAAAATGGCGTCTTGCGATCGCATTTCTAAAATGGAGTCTTGCGGCCATTCGCAAGATGGTGTCGCTGCGATTAAATTTTAAACTGAACTTGTCTCAGCCAATTATTCAGCTTCGACAGTCCACCTTTTGATAGCAAACAACATGCTATCACAATCTGCTATATAAATTTATTTTAGGCTTACATTTACATATTATTTAGTGTTATTATGGGATGGCACAAGGTGGTTCTTAATCCATCAATAATGTGTCTCTGGGTGGGGGCATAAAACTACTATTATACGCACACCGCGGATCTTGGGAGATCATGTGACAGGTGTGGGAATGCACCAGTCTTATAACAGCAGTCTTGAAGGGGAATTTGAGACTGTACATTGTCTGGGTGTTCTATAAATAACATTTCAATAATATCTTCTATGCATGTCTAAATATTATACATTTAAATGATGGTACTTCCTAGCTCAGGGTTGTAATGCAGTTCTGTATCTACCTCGGTATACATATTATCATTTCTGACTACCATCATAGTTTCATTCCTTCGTTTCACTCTGTTTTCACATTTTCCACACTTCAACACAATAGGAACACACCGGATGCATATGCCAATTACTATGATGACAATCAGTATAAGGATCAAGAATTTGCCTATGCTGGCGATCACTTCCTGGACCCATTCCCCTAGACCTGAGAACCATTTCACTGGGTTCAGCCATGACACCCATCCTTCTATCTTTTCCCCTGCTTCAGCCACTGATGTGTTATGGTTCTTATGAAATTCCCACTTTAGCTGCAGAATCTCATCCATCTTCTGGTCTATCACCTCCTTAGGGTCGCTGGTATCATTGGTGACATAAGTGCAACATTTTACTCCAAATTGGGTGGCTAACGTTATGCAATACCCTCCAGTAACAGCAGTTAAATAATTCAACACTAGCCTGTGTTGCACTAGTTCTTTCTTGTACGCTTGCAATTCTCTCCCTGTATACCTGAATGTGTCATCGTACATCTCGGTGATATTGTCTATTAATTTATCAAGTTCCTGGATATATATAAAATTTAATGTACGAAAAGAAGGAGGTACTGCGCTGCTGTGGACAATCTAATTAAATATACTTGATTGATTTAAAGAAGTGCTTGAGCCTCTCTGATTAATAATTAAATATTTAATAACATACAATAAAAATACAACATCTATATGCAGCTTCTATTATAATAAGATGACATTAATGTCTTGGTTGCAACAACTAGTGTGACCATTCAAATAATTTGCGAAATACAATGTCTCCACTAAAATTCTTGGATCCTTTAGTAGTGAATTGATAAAATTGATACTTGTATGCTCACCACCGCTCTCACATATACGCTGAAAGTATCTGGTAACACTCTTGTAAATAGTGCCTGGATGTTACTTGTAGTGCGCCGGAGCTCGTTGGGATCAGTGTGCAGCACCGCTCCCAAATACACCTGGATCTTTGGTGGTAGTCTGGTACAATTCACCCGTCCTTAGAGGTGTGTCGGAGCTCGCCGACAAGTGTCGTGCGGCTGTGTTGAAGTCCCTCAGCCCGGCGTGGCAGCAAACAGTGTGGCCGTGAGTGACTCTTGGTACACTGAGGCGGACGGAGATCACAGGTGATCGGCGTCCATCCGACACCTGATGGTATAGAGCGGTCTCCTTCTTTCTCTGCCACAATGGATTAACGGCAGATGTCCCGTCTGAGCTAACAGCTGCTGCAAAGTTCAATCTGATCCGGAGCTCGTATGCCAGAGCGCAAAACAGTGTGACCAGCGGTGAAGTAAGGCAACAATGGGAGAGTTGTAGGTCACAGCTTACAATGGAAAGTTAACCCCTTCGACGCGTTTCGCTCCCCTCTTGGAGCTTTTTCAAGATAGGGGTATTCAGCTCTCATCCCTCCTTTAAATAGGATTGACAATTAGTCAAAAAGATTCGGCTGCATTAATTAATTAGCTTTTGCAATAGTTCAGAGGCTCAGAAAACTTACTTGTTCTATTGGTATTAACCCTTAAGACCCATTTCATATATTAACCATACAGTCTAACACTTTCTTCTTTAATTATATAGGTACTCATATCTACTTTCTTTAATAATAATAGCAGTAGTATGCAATTAATCTATGATACAAGCATAAACATACAGAAACATATACACATATATAAGTGAACATATCTCTATCATTCTTTATATATATTCAGTACTTATTTTTTTATTATTAAAAACTTTTTTGTACAGACAGAAATCTCCTCATTAAATCTACCCTCCTTTAGTATTCCATATATATTATTATAGTGTATATTTAACAATTTTATATATATTAAGTATTCTTATGTAAATACATTATACATTTTATCGTTATTAGATTAGTAAATTCTTATGATTTTAATTTCTACCAACCAACAATAGCCATATAGTTTCAAAAAATTCCTAGATCCTATAATAAACTATATAATCATTCCTTTCATTTTATGTCTATCCATCTCAGTAACGATATATTCTCCTAAAACCCTACACATTAAAAATAATATATAAAAAATCACATAAAATAAAAACACATATCAGATCCAAACATATGTCTCTTCATATCAATCCCAGTTAACCTATTTGTTCCTTGTTGTTTTATTATTTTCCAATTCACAATAAGCATCTTACTTATTCATGGACTCATTTGAGCTCCATGAAAATCATGAGGACTGGGTAAACTAAAGGGGGGGAAAGGGAGAAGGGAGAGGGGGAGAAGGGGAAATGGGAATGTAAGTCCTGATGGAGAAGACTGGAAGGAACCTCTTGGGATGTGGGACCTGTGGCGACATTGTCCACTCACAGTATGCCACTTCCCAAAACATATAACATTCCCCCTACATAGAAAACAGGAATCCAATTGAAATTCCATAGTACATAGTACATCAAAGGAGTATTCAGACACAAGGGAGGAGTTAGTCCAGACAAGAATAATCTAAAGCTATATTCAAACCCCTGGGTTGAAGTGTATCCAATTTGAGGATCCAAGAGGATTCCCCTAGACAAAGTTTCCTGAATCTATCTCCCCCTCTGGTGGTTCCTTCAAAATATTCAACTATTGTCAACTTCAATCCCAATGGGTCGCTTTTGTGTTTCAGAGCAAAGTGTCTGGACACACTGTGACTCTTCAGTCCCTTGAGAATATTGCGTCTATGCTCTCTGAACCTAACTTTGATGGTTCTGGTGGTTCTACCCACATATTGTAAGTTACATGGGCATTCGAGAACATAGACGCAATAAATCGATTCACAATTCAAAAATTTCACAATGGGATAGATTTGTGCATTTGAACTGGATACTACTTGGGTGCATTTGTTGGAGATGAACCTACATGTGAGACATACCCCTCTATTGCATCTATAACACCCAGATGGTCTAGAACTCAGCCACGATTTGTCTGTTGTTGTTTTTTTCAATGGCCTCAGTTCGCTAGGAGCCAAAATATTTTTTATGTTCTGGTTTTTTGGTTCTCTGGGGTGGCCCATATGGAGAGAACCTGGTCCTCTATGGCCGATATATAGATGACTTATTTATTATTTGGAATGGGGGTAGTGATTTAGTCAGAAGTTTGTTGATTATTTGAACACTAACACTTTTAATTTGAAATTCACTTATTCTTTTGATTTAAAACAAACCAACTTCCTAGATGTTTCTTTCACCATAGGGGAGGACAATACTGTGATAGCATCTAATTATGCCAAAAGTGTTGGAGTAGGCAATTACCTTCACTACACTAGTAGTCATTACAGACCATGGGTGTCTAATATACCTAAAAATCAACTACTAAGATTGAGACGCAACTGTGAGAGAGAGGATGAATTTCATAAACAGATGGAAATAATGTTGAAAGACTTTGAAAGGAGGGCATATCCAAAGGTTCTCTTAGAAGAAGCCAAAAGATATGCATTGTCCCTATCTAGATCTGAAATACTTGGAGTACAGGGCCCTAAACAAAAGAATCAATATGAACTTCAGACTAAAGAGACAAACATGGTACAATCTAGAGATAGGAAATTTATTCTATTTATTTCTAAGTTTAATGAGAAATCTGGCCAAATTAGAAAAATAATTAAAGCCAACTATAGTATACTGAAACAAGATCCAATCTTAGGACAATGTATACAGGAGAATCCAAATATTATTTTCAAAAAGAACCAGAACATAAAAAATATTTTGGCTCCTAGCGAACTGAGGCCATTGAAAAAAACAACAACAGACAAATCGTGGCTGAGTTCTAGACCATCTGGGTGTTATAGATGCAATAGAGGGGTATGTCTCACATGTAGGTTCGTCTCCAATAAATGCACCCAAGTAGTATCCAGTTCAAATGCACAAATCTATCCCATTGTGCAATTTTTGAATTGTGAGTCGGTTTATTGCGTCTATGTTCTCGAATGCCCATGTAACTTACAATATATGGGTAGAACCACCAGAACCATCAAAGTTAGGTTCAGAGAGCATAGACGCAATATTCTCAAGGGACTGCAGAGTCACAGTGTGTCCAGACACTTTGCTCTGAAACACAAAAGCGACCCATTGGGATTGAAGTTGACAATAGTTGAACATTTTGAAGGAACCACCAGAGGGGGAGATAGATTCAGGAAACTTTGTCTAGGGGAATCCTCTTGGATCCTCAAATTGGATACACTTCAACCCAGGGGTTTGAATATAGCTTTAGATTATTCTTGTCTGGACTAACTCCTCCCTTGTGTCTGAATACTCCTTTGATGTACTATGTACTATGGAATTTCAATTGGATTCCTGTTTTCTATGTAGGGGGAATGTTATATGTTTTGGGAAGTGGCATACTGTGAGTGGACAATGTCGCCACAGGTCCCACATCCCAAGAGGTTCCTTCCAGTCTTCTCCATCAGGACTTACATTCCCATTTCCCCTTCTCCCCCTCTCCCTTCTCCCTTTCCCCCCCTTTAGTTTACCCAGTCCTCATGATTTTCATGGAGCTCAAATGAGTCCATGAATAAATAAGATGCTTATTGTGAATTGGAAAATAATAAAACAACAAGGAACAAATAGGTTAACTGGGATTGATATGAAGAGACATATGTTTGGATCTGATATGTGTTTTTATTTTATGTGATTTTTTTATATATTATTTTTAATGTGTAGGGTTTTAGGAGAATATATCGTTACTGAGATGGATAGACATAAAATGAAAGGAATGATTATATAGTTTATTATAGGATCTAGGAATTTTTTGAAACTATATGGCTATTGTTGGTTGGTAGAAATTAAAATCATAAGAATTTACTAATCTAATAACGATAAAATGTATAATGTATTTACATAAGAATACTTAATATATATAAAATTGTAAAATATACACTATAATAATATATGTGGAATACTAAAGGAGGGTAGATTTAATGAGGAGATTTCTGTCTGTACAAAAAAGTTTTTAATAATAAAAAAATAAGTACTGAATATATATAAAGAATGATAGAGATATGTTCACTTATATATGTGTATATGTTTCTGTATGTTTATGCTTGTATCATAGATTAATTGCATACTACTGCTATTATTATTAAAGAAAGTAGATATGAGTACCTATATAATTAAAGAAGAAAGTGTTAGACTGTATGGTTAATATATGAATTGGGTCTTAAGGGTTAATACCAATAGAACAAGTAAGTTTTTTGAGCCTCTCTGAACTATTGCAAAAGCTAATTAATTAATGCAGCTGAATCTATTTGACTAATTGTCAATCCTATTTAAAGGAGGGATGAGAGCTGAATACCCCTATCTTGAAAAAGCTCCAAGAGGGGAGCGAAACGCGTCGAAGGGGTTAACTTTCCATTGTAAGCTGTGACCTACAACTCTCCCATTGTTGCCTTACTTCACCGCTGGTCACACTGTTTTGCGCTCTGGCATACGAGCTCTGGATCAGATTGAACTTTGCAGCAGCTGTTAGCTCAGACGGGACATCTGCCGTTAATCCATTGTGGCAGAGAAAGAAGGAGACCGCTCTATACCATCAGGTGTCGGACAGACGCCGATCACCTGTGGTCTCCATCCGCCTCAGTGTACCAAGAGTCACTCACGGCCACACTGTTTGCTGCCACGCCGGGCTGAGGAACTTCAACACAGCTGCACGACACTTGTCGGCGAGCTCCGGCACACCACTAAGGACGGGTGAATTGTACCAGACTACCACCAAAGATCCAGGTGTATTTGGGAGCGGTGCTGCACACTAATCCCAACGAGCTCCGGCGCACTACAAGTAACATCCAGGCACTATTTACAAGAGTGTTACCAGATACTTTCAGCGTATATGTGAGAGCAGTGGTGAGCATACAAGTATCAATTTTATCAATTCACTACTAAAGGATCCAAGAATTTTAGTGGAGACATTGTATTTCGCAAATTATTTGAATGGTCACACTAGTTGTTGCAACCAAGACATTAATGTCATCTTATTATAATAGAAGCTGCATATAGATGTTGTATTTTTATTGTATGTTATCAAATATTTAATTATTAATCAGAGAGGCTCAAGCACTTCTTTAAATCAATCAAGTATATTTAATTAGATAGTCCACAGCAGCGCAGTACCTCCTTCTTTTCTTCTTTATTCACTTGGTGAAGTTTTTTGTCAGACTAGCAACTGACATATAGGTTTTGCAGCGCTGTGTACATCAGTTTTTAATCAACCGAATTAGGAGTATTGTATTATTCAACAACACATTAGTGTTCTATTGAGCGCCAGGATAACTGAGGGTGTCTAGATGACCCACCTCAGTCATTTTTCTACTTTAAAATGTAATGTACCCCTAGCAATTCTGGTGGGATCCAGGGCGACTAAAACTTGGAAGCCAGTTGTCTCACTAATTAACTGAGCAGCTTTATGCATATAACCAGGTATCATATTTATCTTGCCTCTGTGTTCATATTGTGTGTGAAGATATGGTGACGGTGTGTTTTTATGTATTCCCAACATTTCAACATGTGTGAGGGTCATAACTTCTGGAAGTATTCTTCCCAAATAACATAACAATTACAATACTAGAATTGGTCAGAAACTCCCCTGATTGGCATTGCACTCCTCCTGACTCCACTCCATCAACTCCGCCATCAGCTCACATCTCCTTTATCGGTCCCCCATCACAGACACTGAGTATCCCCAAACAGATCATCATGACAAAAACTCTGGAAAGAAAAAGAACTAGGATGACCACAGCAGACCACTCCATTGCTGGAAGCACTGATCTACACATTTCTTTAGCTCAGATATCTCACCGTCACCTTTTTTAATTCTTCCGTCACAAGCTCGCAATCGACAGGTCCATGTTATCGGCCTTGTCTCTGTCTTGTATCTCCACCGGTTGGTTAACCTCCCTATAGTGAGTGGACTGGACCTACGTATCTTCCCTGGCCACCCTTTGAGGATGCTGTATCGTCAGATACGGACCTTTCCACCGATCAGTCAAACGACCTGAGCTAAAAAAATTTGGATCATAACAAATTCTTCCAGATTTTGACATCATGACAGTTTGCATTAGACATGTTAGTTAATAACACTTTCAATTTCAGTTATTCTCATTCATCTTCGTGAGACCCTGCACAATAACCTCATTATCATATTTTCACATGAGGCTGCCTGTTTGAACAGTATCTCAAAGGGGGGGCAAATAAAGGAAAAGACAGTCTGGGATAATCTTAGTGTTGTTACCCATCATCTTACACATGTTCTTGGAAACGTCACCTGTAAAATAAGTCCCCCTATCATTTTTAATAATTCTAGGGATACAGTATCTGCATACAGGTTCCTGCAATTAAATCTTGTTATTAATAGCTACTGTTCTAAGTAATGCCTGTGCCACTGGGTTGGATAATATTCCAAGTAGTTGACCTTAGCCTGGCATGGCTGCCGTTTATCCTTAGCAACCTTGTGTCCTATGAGTGGGAGATAAAGCACAACAGTTTAATATAATTTAAACATGACCTAAAATACAACAATAAATCGTCCACATTTTACATTAGAACAGATCCATTGACAGGTTGAAAAGATTGTAAACAGTCATATAAGGCCTGGGAGAAGATACTGGGGTTACCTATGAACCCATGGGAAACTCGTGTTCCTGTGTGGTGTTCTTCACTTTGCAGTACTTACTTATGTGTCCCACTTGGTGACAGTTAAAACATCATTTTGAACGGGGTGGATGAAAAGATTGTTGTGGGATTTGAGCAAGAGGGAAAGGTGGTGGGTATGGGTAAGGATAGGGAGGGTAAGGATATTGCGGGGGATATGAGTATGGGACCTGTGGTTGTGTATGATATGTGGGGTAAGGATGTGTTTGCTGTGGTGTGGGATTGGTGAGGACGTGTAATTGTTCAGGTGCAGGTGTGTGTGTTGGTGCAGGTGTGTCGGTTGGCTGTGATGTTATTGTCATTCCTTCCAGAGCTTGTATACTGACAGCCATTAGTTTCTCGCTCTGGGCTTCTCTCTTTTTGGAGATGTTTTTATCATGTTCTATGGCAGACTCTATGAGGTTATCTATTGTAAGTCCCCTCCAGCCAGGTTGTGAGGTCTGAACCCGAATCTTTAAATCGTCTTTCAGACCGTGCATGAGTACCGTGACTGTCATTCCCCTGTGGTGAGGGCTATCTTTAATATCTTCTATCCCAGTGTACTGGGTGATAGCCTGCAGAGCCCGATCACAGTAATCTTCTGCAGTCTCACTCTCTTTCTGTTTGATTGTGAAGATTTTGTTCCAGTTATCTACTACTGGAAAATATATACCCAATTCAGTCACAATGCGGGAAATGTTACCTTGGTTTACTTGGTCTGTTAAGGGAACGTCGCCATCCAATACACAGTCCGTGATAAATTTTGTCACGTCGGTATTGTGTGGACGACAGGCCCTTAACACCACACGCCAATCTTTATTAGTGGGCTCATGAGAACTACCCAAATTTCTCAAAAATCTTTGACATTTGGCTAGTTCCTTTTTGGGATTGGGGAAATCATTTATGATGGAATTTAGTTCTGCTCTTGTCCATGGACAATGCATTACTACTTCCCTCGTGGGCATTACACCGTTTGCATCCGCATTTCCATTCGGAACAGTTATTGTCCGAATGGGATGCAGACCGGCAGCGTTGCTACCTCTGACCTGGTTACCTGGCTGGGGGTTTAATCTGCTGCTGCTACGTATGGTATTAACAACTTCCTCTACGGGTGCAGAGTGTGTTAACACTTCCCTTGCTGTTACCGATGGAGATGGCGGCACCACCCGTGATTGTGGTGATGCAGCATCTATCATTTGCACAGCTTGGGAAATGGCAGACATTACAATAGGCTCATCATCCGCATCATGAACATTTTCTTTATAATTGTTTAAGAGAGGGTACAAGTTGCTTGTTACATTTTTATGGGTATTTTTGGTAACTGTACTTGCACCTCCATCCACATAAGGTGGGGGAGGTGAGCGTGAACTGCTGGCAATACTCTCCACGATGCTACTTTGCCGCACATGCGCGCCAATTTGCGGCTCGCCCGTATTGCAACTCAGCGTCGTGGATGTATTTTCTGGCAATGCGTTCGCAACGCTAGTTTGCGTCGTTTGCACATTTTCAAGCCAAGCATCCCCTTCATGCTGCCATATTTTTAAACATTCAAAATACTTAATCTTTTTCTCTCGGGATCGCACCATACTGATGTGATCCTGGACATTATCTAACACATTTTTGTCAAAACTACCAATTCTGGGAAACGGTCTAACACTCTTTCTCGTCATATTAAACCATAAATCACAATACCTTATTGCATAAGTACCGTACTTAGTATGCATAATACGACGGGCTGATCCAAACGGAGCCTCCATTAGCAGCACATCATTGCCTAACATTTCTACTGTTTGCGTGGCTCCCATTCTGAGACAACTCCTACGTTTTTCAATAAAAATTTAAACTGGTGAAAGACAATCAAGATACTTTCACTTACCTACGGATGAAATTTCTAGATGCGCCCGCTCACCTACGGAAGAAATTCTAGATGCCCCGCTCACCTACGGAAGAAATTCTAGATGCCCCCACTCACCTATTATCTCTCAGCTCACAATCACACCTAGTGCGGCTCAACTACAATGCTCAAATATTATTAAACACTGCAGTCACACTGAGAGCCGGTCCCTAACAAAAATAACAAACCATACACCTGCTCTGTGTACTGAACGGTAAGCTGCTTACCGAGCGGCTAGACTAACCCTTGCACCTAGCCCTTAAGGATCATACGATACCCTTAACTGTCCAACACATACTCACTGTTACACACTTTTTCCTGCGCAGAAAAATAAACGTTAACCCAGATATTGGTAATAGAAAAAAAAAAAATGTAAACCTCAATGGCTTTGTTCAAACACGTGGCAGCAGAACCGGAAGTGTGTATACGCTAATGTGCGACCGGCCGCATACACAATTATGCGACTACCACACAACCGTATAATGTCTTTTTAACTGCGTACACAAAAATGCGTTTTAGCCACGTACGCAATACTGCGGCACCCCTCTAAACACAAGGTTCTATCAACAGAGGAAAACAAACTTTTTCCTCTCTTGTCCCTGGATTCTGATCAGCGCTTCCTCTACACAATAACCGTCAGTACGCTCTCAGCAACACTGTGGTAATGAAAGACTAATGCGTCTCTCAAAAAGCGCCTCCACCCTTTTGCTGAGAGAGAACTGACCGAGTGTTACCGTGTATCAGATAACGTGATAAACCTACGAGCCCCCAACTGTTGAATCGTAAATAAACCTTTAGTACATTCCTGCCTATAAACCTCTAAGATTCACCTGCCTAGAACCTCTAAGACAAAACCTGCCTATAACTTCTAAAAACCTTCCTATAAACCTCTAAACATAACGCTTATTGCGTACGCAGTATGACCGCAAATAAAGACAGGAGTGGAATCTGTGGTTCCAACGCACAAGTATTATTCAGGTAAAAGTACAGTCAGTTACACGCAATCTATACATACACAATTTAGGCGTAAAAGGAAATAATACAGACCCAAGTACGATTATACATACGCTGCGCCTCCGGACCCAGAGATAGACCTCAGACTAGAGATCCTCAGTACACACAAAATTCAGCATGAACTGGCAAACCAGTATTCAGACACATGTATTTATTCCCCCCCAGACTGAAACAGGACAAAGGGGGAACTTCCTGCTGATCTCATTGGTTCCCAGGGGAGAAGCATATGTTACGGCACATTTAACAGGTTGTTTCAAATAGACTTTCCATGCCTCTAACAACAGGAGTCTTTCTGGTAACGCCTCCTGTAACATTTCATCAGCTAAACATTTTGTTGCTTGTAAGTTCTGCGATCCGTAACTTGAGTTTGCATGATGCGATCTCTCCACCGATAACACCGGGATGCTGTAAAAAGCGTACGCATCAGAACAAAACCAAACACACCTTGCTTATCATGTATAATACCTTAGTTATCAAAAACCTTTATTTCTTAGCATTTAAACTAACTTAACCAACTTGAATCATACATTTTGATGCTTATGGAACCATATGTGTGTATATGAAGTGTGTGTGTATTCGGGGTTTGATATAAGGATACTAGTTAACTTGGGGAAGATGCGTGCGCATAAAGCTACTTTTTCAGCGGTTTCATACAAAGTCTTATGCATTCGCTAATATGCGATCATTTAATAGCGCTCTTGTGAGTATTATTTTGTGTATAAGAAATGATGAAAGAAGCGATCGCATCGTGCTAATAAAAATATCGCCACATGTACTATATTGTGAGTTCACCTAAAATGGCGCTTAGGCGGCCATTCGCAAAATGGCGTCTTGAGATCGCATTCCTAAAATGGAGTCTTGCGGCCATTCGCAAGATGGCGTCGCTGCGATTAAATTTTAAACTGAACTTGTCTCAGCCAATTATTCAGCTTCGACAATATATACACATATACATACATACAGACATACATACATACACACATACATACATACACACATACAGTACATACATACACATACATACATATATACACATATACATACATACAGACATACATACATACACACATACATACACACACATGCATACATACCTACACATACATACACACATGCATACATACATACACACACATACCTACACATACCTACATACATCATACATACATATATACACACACATATATACACACATACATACACACATACATATATACATACACATACATACACACACATACATACACATATATACACACATACATACACACACATACATATACACACATACATATATACATACATACACACATACAAACACACACATACATACATACATACATACACACACATACATACACATACATATACACACATACATATATACATACACATACACACATACAGACACACATACATATGTACACATACATACACACACATACACACATACATACACACACACATACATAAATACATATTTGCATCTTTTTGTATGACTGCCTGTCACTATTTGTATATGGAAACTGCATCCAACTCAGCTTGAGCCCCAGTGTTAGGAGCATTAGGAGGAGCAGCGTATGTCATGGGGGGGGGGGGGATGTTGTAGCACAGACCTTGCCTGTGTGTGTAAATGAGTAACACTGGTAATGACGCTATCCTATACTGATATGAGGGAGTGTAGGAAGCAGTTATGTGTGACATGATTACAGGGTCTCACTACGGGTCGCTATTGTGATCGCAGCTTTGATTACGCACGCAGGTATGCTGCTAAAATATGCTAATGACTGCAATCGCAAAGCCAGTATAGAGACGCCCACTAACGCTTTTACATATTCATAATACCTCGCAGTCCTGCATATACATGGGTAACATGGAGTAACATCGGCCCCTCACGCACAATTACAGCAGCTCTGACCTTACTCAGACATTGATAACCTCGTCGCACGCAGTCAGTACACAGGCTGCGTATGCCGTCACAGTGGCTAATTTATGCATGTCTATGCAACGGCATTGAAACGGACAGGCACGCCCGCGTTTCTCCGACCACTTCCCCGTCACCTCCCCCAAACGCTGATCTGACGTCACTCACTCTGCGATGGCTTTGTTGTATCTGCGTAGTTAACTCACTCACACGCACTGCGTTGCATACACAAATGCGCAGTACGCACCATCAACCGATCTGCGTACGCGGTTGCGATCCATAATAATCTGGCCCACAATATGCAAGAGGTATGGCAGAGAGACCTGGTAATACATTAGGAACGCAGTACATATGGTACACACGATAACATGTAGATAATATTAATGATATTCACTAACATGTCACGCAGAGGGTTATCCTCTCATTACAGCTGTATTTTGTATTCCAGCTTTTATGACCATGGGCTGCATTGTGTCCAGATATTTCCTGTATTATACAGGTGTACAGGTAACAGGTGTACACGGCCTAAAGTAGAGGTAAGTCAGACCAAATAATGGACATTGAAAATGTTTTAAAAAGAAATAAATACTAAACGTTGGAAATATAAGAACTTGTCATATGAATATTTGGGTCTGCATTATAGCACCCCCCATAGATGACATTTATTGGGTAACGCTATTAAACAGCCCAATACTCTGTAGCTCTGCTATGCTGCAGGCCTGAGAGAAACTGCTTTAGGGGGAGATGCACCGAGCCTTGGAGAGATAACGTAAAGAAGTTGCCTAAAGTGGTCAATGAGCTTCTGACATTTCATAGCCCGTGCTAGATACAGTAAATGACAGGTAGAAGCTGATTGGTTTGTTTAAGCAAATTCTACACTTTATCCCTCTCCAAGTGGTTTATTTACTAAGGGTCGGGTTCTAAAACCTGGCGCTTCCGATTGTGTCTATGACTGACATTTAAAATGGCTTTTACTAGCAAAACACGGCTGACAGAATAATTGCCCTGTCGTAGATAAACACTATCGGCAGTGCCAGGTTTTAGGAATGGACACTTCGTAAATAAACCCCCAAGGCTTGGTACACCTCCCCCTGAGTGTACAGTTCCCGTTGTTCAGCATCGGCCCACAATGCACTGGACTACTGGGAGAGACCCATCTCCTGATTGGACAATCTACTGTCTCTCATCCTTCTCTAATCTTTAAATATTACATTAAAGGGGATATTTATCAAAGCTTGGAGAAAAGTAAAATGGAGATGGATAAGGTAATAACCAATCAGCTTCTAACTGTCATTTTGCAGGCTGTGTTTGAAAAATGACAGGAGCTGATTGGTTGGTCCCTTGGGCCTGATTCGGTAAGAATCGATATTCTGCTAATATGCAAGGAACACAGGGCCTGATTCAGAGCCGAACGCTCTAAAAGAGCGCTCGCACTGAATAAGGGCTTTTATTTTAAATTTTTGGAGCGGCCTCCCGGCCGCTCGCATAGCTGTGGGTTACCACCCACAGCTATAGCGAGCGGCCATGATGATGGTCGCGGTGGTCAAGACCATCGTGACCATCGGGCTTGCGACGAGACCCTTGTGGTAGGGTCTCGTGGCTGCAAGCCCCAGTGAGCTTCTGGCTCAAATTGAGCTGGAAGCTCTCCCACTGACATCACTGGTGATGTCAGTGGGGCCGCCCCCAAACGGTAGGCGTTCTCATGGGAACGCCTCCGTTTGGGCAGCCACCCCCCCAGCCCGCCCACCAAAAGGGGCGAGCTGTCACTCAACATCGACAGCACGCCCCCTTTGGTGTGAGACCCGGAGCTAGCCGGTCTCGCGCATGTGCACGACGGAGCCGGCTACGTCGCGTGCATGCGCTGTGGGCCACCATCGACCCGGTTGCGAGCGCTCAGCACTCGCGACCGGGCCTGAATCAGGCCCACAGTTGCTAATATCAGCGGTGATATGTAAATGTTTGCATTCGCATTGTGATCGCAGCCTGACATAAGGCCGCCCACTTCCCCTCACTCATATCCGTATACTTTGGCAACATAGCAAAATAATCGTTAACACATACACACAGTAAAGGCAGGTCAGACCTTACTCAGGAATTGCTTACTTCAGCGCACACTATGAGGCCTCAGGCTGCGTAGGGTATCACAGTGGATAATTTATGCACGTCCATGTAACGCCATTGAAGAGCACTGACACGCCTGCGTTCACCCGACCACCCCCGTTACCACCCACAAACGGTGCTTCCTGTCAATCACTCTGTGAGGGGTCTGCGTAGCTTCTGCGATCGCATTCCTGATCACAATAGGTAGTTTGTGCACTGATACAACAGAATGCAACAATCTGCCGATTGCATGCGCAGTAGTTAGCAACTGCGATGCTTGCTGAATCAGGCTCTTTATCTCTCTTTCCATTATATCTCCCTCCAAGGTTTGATAATCTCCCCTAGACTCTCTACCCCTTCAGTTTCATATTATGCTTTTTCTCCATAAATTCTAGATACTGGAGATATAAAATGTACTTTTTTATGTAATTAAATAGAATATCTTAGCAACTGTAGCAAATGAAACACATTTTCACGTAATTAACATATTTACTTCCTAAATAAATGTGTCGGGTAATTAGCTATTCAGCTTTTTTTTAATAGAAGTTTTCTTTTGCTTTTAGTCATCGTATTCTATTTTTTTTTATTTCAGAATTACTCTTCTCATCGGATTCCCACCAGCCCATGGCTAATCAGTCTGATATCTCTGAATTTATTCTACTTGGATTCCCACCAGCCCATGGCTAATCAGTCTGATATCTCTGAATTTATTCTACTTGGATTCCCACCAGCCCATGGCTAATCAGTCTGATATCTCTGAATTTATTCTACTTGGATTCCCACCAGCCCATGGCTAATCAGTCTGATATCTCTGAATTTATTCTACTCGGATTCCCACCAGCCCATGGCTAATCAGTCTGATATCTCTGAATTTATTCTACTTGGATTCCCACCAGCCCATGGCTAATCAGTCTGATATCTATGAATTTATTCTACTCGGATTCCCACCAGCCCATGGCTAATCAGTCTGATATCTCTGAATTTATTCTACTTGGATTCCCACCAGCCCATGGCTAATCAGTCTGATATCTATGAATTTATTCTACTCGGATTCCCAGGAATTGCGGAAAGGTTCCACACCCCGGTTTCCATAGCATTGTTTCTGGTCTATATCATATCACTCTTCTCCAATGGCACAGTGATCGCCCTGATTACTTGCAATCGGCATCTGTACCAACCCATGTACTTGGTCATCGTGAACCTTGCCATTTCTGACCTGCTCTTCGACACCATAATGTTGCCAAAAATCATTGCCAAGTATTGGTTTGATGACGGCGCCATCTCTTTTGCTGGGTGCGTCTTCCAATTATTCTGTGCTCATTTCCTGGGTAGCTTCGATTCGTATATCCTCCTTTTGATGGCAATTGACCGCTACGTTGCCATCTGCAAGCCCCTGAGATATGCCTCCATAATAACCAACAGACGCATCATGATGCTCTGCTGTTTCTTCTGGTTCTTCACAGCTACAATTGCCTTAATCATTGCTCTGCTGGACTCCAACGTCCCTTTGTGTGGCCAGAATGGAATCAGGAGCTGTTTCTGCACCAACACGGTGGTCTTGTCCATGGCGTGCACCGACGTGACATCTCTCAAGCGCCTGATCTTTGGGATTGCTATGTTTGTCCTTCTACTGCCGCTGACATTCATCCTCTTCTCCTACGGCGTCATTATCAAGGTGGTCATCTCGCAGACCCACTCTGAAAGCCGGAGGAGGGCGTTTTACACCTGTACCACTCACCTGTGCGTGATCGGTTTATATTTTGTCCCACGGATATTTGTGTACGTGGCCAACCAGGTCAATTTAATTCTCAGTGTGGATTTGAATGTCCTTATTCTCTGTTTCTACACATTTGTGCCGCACATGGCGAACCCCATTATTTACTGCCTGAGGACGGTGGAGATCAGGAGGACTCTCAGGAACCTCATCAACAGGAGGATACTAATGACAGCACAGCGCTTCCCTATGGTCAATGCAATCTCAAACTAATATAGCCTTCAAAACCTATTTATTACACAGTTTGCAAGAGAAGGCGTCAGTGGTGGAAATACCGCTATGGCAGTGGGTGCTGTGACACTGGCACCTGGAGGTGACGGGAGACCCCATGAGAAGGCATAAGTTATGGAATTACCACCATGGCAGTGGGTGCTGTGGCTATGGCACCCAGAGGTGACGGGAGACCCGATGAGAAGGCATCGGTTATGGAATTACCACCATGGCAGTGGGCACTGTGGCTATGGCACCTGGAGATGACGGAAGACCCCATGATGCTGTTGCTGAGGACCCTGCTCTCCTGTTAGAGGGCTGGCGCATGCGCAGCACAGCCCTGTTTGCATTTTCCACGACGGAACACGAACCTTCTAAAGAGGACAAGTTGAGAAGTGTCCGATAGGAACCAATCAGCTTCCAGCTGTCATATGTCTAGTACATTCTATAAAATGATAGCTAAGATCTGATTGGTTGCTATGGACAGCTTCTCCTGCTTAGAGGGTTTGATACATCTCCCCCGGAAAGTTCAAATGGGGCTCTATGCGCATGCACAATGAGTGTGTGTCGCAGTGGGGTAATCAGTTCAACTAACGTCCAAGACATTATCTGTGTAGGGTTTGCATGTTCTCCTCGTGCTTGCATGGGTATCCTCTGGGTACTCAGGTTTAATCCCACAACACCAAAAAAATACTGGTAGGTTACTTGGCTTATGACAAAAAAATAACCTGTGTGTGAAAGTGTTTGTGCGAGTGGACATGTGGTTGGGAATGTAGAGTGTAAGCTCCCTGGGGCAGTGACTGATGTGAATGACAATATATTCTCTGTGAAGCGCTGCGGAATAGATACGCTTTATATACTGTCATAACCGTTAAGATTGAAAAGTATGTACAGTATGTTTTAATATTTCAGTACCTACGGACCCCCAATAATTTTCTATGTAATAGTGGGCTTAGGGCCGGATTCAGCAAGGATCGCAGTTACTTATACGCACGCAATCAACCAATTATTTCGCACTGCGCATGCGTACGCATGGCAGTGCGTGTGCGTGAACCGGATGCTGTGATTGGGACTGCAGTCAAAGTGACCAAGCAGACCCACCGCCGAGTGTTTGACAGGAAGTGCCGTTTGTGGGTGGTGACAGGGGGGCGAGGCCCGGCGAACGTAGGAGTGCCAGTGCGTTTCAACGGTGTTGCAGGGGCGTGCATAAATTAGTCACTGCAATTCCAGACACAGGCCCTCATTCAGAGCCGTTCGCTAGCGGCAGTACGCTCGTTCCAAGCGATGTTCGCACATCTGCGCATGCGTACAGTTTTTAGTACGCATGCGCGAACCAGTCAGTGCGGCCGAAAATCGTTTGTACGCTATATAGCGAATGCCTGCTATTTTGAGTGACAGAATGAGGCGTCTGTGGGTGGTAACAGGGGAAGGTGCTTGAAAACGGGGGAGTGGAATTCGAATGCAGGCGTGCTTAAAGGTCAAAACGGGCGTTTTAAGGGAGTGCATAATTAATATAGCAGCGTCATTGACCACGTCACTTGCTTTTTTTTAACTCAGAACTGCTCGCAAAATAGCGGTTGATAAAACCAGCCACAAGAATAGCGAGCAGTTCATACGCTGTACGATGTACTCGATTAATCTAATAAATAGCGGACATGACGTATGGTGCGAGCGGCCAGGGGGCGTTTTTATCAAATAAACGAGCGTATGTTTTGCTCGCTCGTTCAGACTTAGGCCCTCATTCAGAGCCGTTAGCTATTTGCGGACATTCGTTCAAAAACAAGGGGTGGCTATTCAAATGATCCGTTCGCACCTCTAAGTCTGAACGAGCGAGCAAAACATACGCTCGTTTATTTGTTAAAAACGCCCCCTGGCCGCTCGCACCATACGTCATGTCCGCTATTTATTAGATTAATCGAGTACATCGTACAGCGTATGAACTGCTCGCTATTCTTGTGGCTGGTTTTATCAACCGCTATTTTGCGAGCAGTTCTGAGTTAAAAAAAACCAAGTGACGTGGTCAATGACGCTGCTGTATTAATTATGCACACCCTTAAAACGCCCGTTTTGACCTTTAAGCACGCCTGCGTTCGAATTCCACTCCCCGTTTTCAAGCACCTTCCCCTGTTACCACCCACATACGCCTCATTCTGTCACTCAAAATAGCAGGCACTCGCTATATAACGTACAAACGATTTTCAGCCGCACTGACTGGTTCGCGCATGCGTACTAAAAACCGTACGCATGCGCAGATGTGCGAACATCGCTCGGAACGAGCGTACTGCCGCTAGCGAATGGCTCTGAATGAGGGCCTTAGAGGTGTGAACAGACTGCAATGTGCGAACGGATCATTTGAATAGCCACCCCTTGTTTTTGAACGAACGTCCGCAAATAGCGAACGGCTCTGAATGAGGGCCACAGTCTGAGGCCTCATAGCGTGCGCCGAAGTAAGCAATTCCTGAGTGAGGTCTGACCGGCCTTATCTGTGCGTATGGGTCCGATGTTACCGATTGTTTTGCTATGTTACCAAAGTATACGGATGTGACAAAGGGGAAGTGGGTGTCCTTATATTAGGCTGCGATCGCAATTGCGAATTCAGACATTTGCATATCACCGCAGATATTAGTAACTGCATTGCGTGCGTACAGTATAAGCAGATTAACGATCCTTGCTGAATGAGGCCCTTAGTATATACTCCAATTTCTACCCCCCCCCCCATCTGCCAATAAATGTATTTATTTTTTAATGTCCTGTAAAACTCTTACACCTGGATATGACAGTCTGAGAAATGAAAACACTGGGAAAGTCTTAGTAATGTCTTTGATGGAGATACTACAGAATTTTAATAATTTTCTATTAAAAGTTCTTAAAAAGAAGTCCTGTATTTTCATGCTTACTTACTTAAAAATATTTTAAATCCAGGGATGTACAGTGTCATACTCCTGAGATTTGATATAAAAGTGATTAGAATAATACAAAGAAGATATTTATAAATTATTAACATCTTCGTTTATTGTAATCATTTTTATAGTTAACACTCACCAGCTTTGTGGAGCTCCCTGGGACTGCAGGGAGACGAGAGATGAGGCAGCAACAGCTCAGCCTCACTTCTGTATAGTCAGACACTACTTGCAGAGCTAGCAGCCGGGCCACACCACAGACAGTCAGCTGCACAGAAAGTGAGCTATTAGAGGCATGCCTCTGAGTATGGGGGGGCATGCCTTGATCACTGATGGACACTTTGGATGCGTCATGTGACCAGGAAGTGCACTGCAGTGTTTGGAGATCGAAGCTCAGTCAACAGCAGCCAGAGAACACACAGTGATGCAGGTAGGAAAATGGACAATGAAGCTTATTGTAGCGAGGGGAGAGTTACAGTGAGTAGGGGGTGAGACAGGCTCCCAGCACTCAGACCAATCTCCATGTGTGTCTCCCCAGCCATTCACCTCATCGCAAATCAATCTATCTATATACAACTTCCCCCCCCCCCCCCGTATTTTTAGAACCAGAACTGGGTCGGGAGCCCGGGGCTGGTTATGCTTTGGGGGGGGGGACCCCCACATAATTTTTTTTAAAAGTTAACCCCTTCATAATTCTTTAGTACACACAGGCAGCCTGCTTATATATCTCACTGATATGTGCAGACTTGCTTTGTTCGGGAGTGTTAGGCTAGGGAAACACGGATTAAACACGGGTAGGAACGATCACATACAACATTGGAAAACACGATCCTGACAAATACAGGAGCTTAGTAAATTCCAGAGTTTCTATTAAAAAAATACTGTGTCTAATTGGCTCGACTCGTGTTTAAATATGGTCAAACACGGGCAAAATATGATTCTTAGTAAATTTACCCCTACATTCATATTCTCTCTCTCTCTTCCCCAAGGCACAACATATGTCACACTGTTATCATCATGATGAGTCTCCCCTGCCCGGGTAGGTGGGCTTCATTAGTGAAAGCGACACATGAGAAAGTGAATCTAGTTTTGTGCCTCTTGACTGTGTTGCATAACTTTAAAATTATCATTAACTCCAGATCACACACCGGCTTTCACTGTATGTACATGATAAAATAACTTGTAAATGCACTTATATACTGGATGATTTGCATTGGCTGAATAGTTATGCTTTTTTTTTCCTGAATGGATTCAATTATTGTATTTCTGCTAAAAAGGGGCTATTTGGGGCAAATTGAGGACAGGTGTCCTGTATGTGTACACAGCTGTAGGTAGGAAGAAAATGTTTTACTCACTAATTAGGTAAATGGAAAACGGTAATTGTATTTCATTTTATGTAACATACAGAATGTAACATTTATTAACCTATTTTCAGGAATAATTTATAAAGTGTAGTGGGTGCAAATGTGAGACAGATTAGTGTTAAGGCATTGCTTGGTACATTGAGCCGGAATTACTGTATAAGTAGCAAATCTGCATCCCTCTTTGAAATTGACTCTCTAAAATATTTTTCAGAGGAAATAGTGTGTACTGTACCAGTTCCCATATAAGAAACTCTTATGTAAGAACCTCTGTTAACAATGAAATGTTTATATCACCTTATACCTGCTAATAGTGTCTGAATGAGAAAACATTCTAATGGTGCATACACAGATTTTCTGTCAGATCAGAACGATAACGACTTTAAAAATCGTTCAATCGTTCATATCTGAAATAAAATCTGACATGTGACCCTGCAACGATGAACGATGCGCGTTCCCGATGGTCAGATAACGATATCTGACATCTGAGGTGTTTGCAGTCAGATTTGGACGATTCCATTCATTTTTATACAGTCTGAAATCGTTCAATCGTTCATCTGACAGATCTGACCGTGTGTTTGCGCAATAAGAAGTGACCGTTTATAAAACAACCACTAGATGTCAGACTTTCAGTATAAATACAAAGAAAGGATGTGATCACATACAGTACAGGGCTCTATTTATTAACATTATTTTTACTAAAATAATGTAATAAAGGCTGTTTTGTGTTTTCACATTGTTTTAGTATCACCTACAGTTACTAAAGGGCAATTGGAGTAGAATTTGTAAAATTCTACTCCAACCCCTAAGTATCACTTATTTTTAGTAAGCAGATCGCATTTCCCATAATTGTAACGGGAAATGTGATCCGACCAGAGTTACTAAAAAAAAAATGTGAAAAAATACCGGGGAAAGCCCTGTGATAATAACGCCACCTGGAGGAGGCGTTAAAAAGGGTCTCCCCCAGTTACCGGACTTCTGCTCCGCTATAACGGGCAGAGCAGAGCCCGAAGCCGGCCCCAGTGATCAGCTGTGTAGTCTAAACAGACCACACGCTAAGCACTATTACACACACCACACACTGATACACTGCTATACACACCACACGCTGATCTCTGCTACACAAACCACACACTAATACACTGCTACACACACCACACGCTGATCACTGCTACACACACCACACGCTGATCACTGCTACACACACCACACGCTGATCACTGCTACACACACCACACGCTGATCTCTGCTACACACACCACACGCTAATACACTGCTACACACACCACACGCTGATCTCTGCTACACAAACCACACACTAATACACTGCTACACACACCACACGCTGATCACTGCTACACACACCACACGCTGATCACTGCTACACACCACACGCTGATCACTGCTACA
This sequence comes from Taudactylus pleione, assembly GCA_031769625.1. Lineage (NCBI taxonomy): Eukaryota > Metazoa > Chordata > Amphibia > Anura > Myobatrachidae > Taudactylus > Taudactylus pleione. The sequence continues at coordinate 659,572 of JAUIMM010000123.1, forward strand.
CACACCACACGCTGATCACTGCTACACAGACCACACGCTGATCACTGCTACACAGACCACACGCTGATCACTGCTACACAGACCACACGCTGATCACTGCTACACACACCACACGCTGATACACTGCTACACACACCACACGCTGTTCACTGCTACACAGACCACACGCTGATCACTGCTACACACCACACGCTGATACACTGCTACACACACCACACGCTGATCACTGCTACACAGACCACACGCTGATCACTGCTACACAGACCACACGCTGATCACTGCTACACACACCACACGCTGATCACTGCTACACACACCACACTGATCTCTGCTACACAGACCACACGCTGATCACTGCTACACAGACCACAAGCTGATCTCTGCTACACACACCACACGCTGATCACTGCTACACACACCACACGCTGATCACTGCTACACACACCACACGCTCATCTCTGCTACACACACCCCACGCTGATCACTGCTACACACACCCCACGCTGATCACTGCTACACACACCACACGCTGATCACTGCTACACACACCCCACGCTGATCACTGCTACACAGACCACACGCTGATCACTGCTACACACACCACACGCTGATCACTGCTACACACACCACACGCTGATCACTGCTACACACACCCCACGCTGATCACTGCTACACACACCCCACGCTGATCACTGCTACACACACCACACGCTGATCACTGCTAAACAGACCACACGCTGATCACTGCTACACAGACCACACGCTGATCACTGCTACACAGACCACACGCTGATCACTGCTACACAGACCACACGCTGATCACTGCTACACAGACCACACGCTGATCACGGCTACACAGACCACATTCTGATCTCTGCTACACAGACCACACGCTGATCACTGCTACACAGACCACACGCTGATCACGGCTACACAGACCACATTCTGATCTCTGCTACACACACCACACGCTGATCACTGCTACACACACCACACGCTGGTCACTGCTACACAGACCACACGCTGATCTCTGCTGCACACACCACACGCTGATCACTGCTACACACACCACACGCTGATCACTGCTACACAGACCACACGCTGATCACTGCTACACACACCACACGCTGATCACTGCTACACAGACCACACGCTGATCACTGCTACACACACCACACGCTGATACACTGCTACACAGACCACACGCTGATCACTGCTACACACACCGCACGGTGGTCACTGCTACACAGACCACACGCTGATCTCTGCTACACACACCACACGCTGATCACTGCTACACACACCACACGCTGATCACTGCTACACACACCACACGCTGATCACTGCTAAACACACCACACGCTGATCACTGCTACACACACCACACGCTGATCACTACTATGTGAGGGGTGCAATGCCTGCTGCCGTGCAGGTGTACGTCTGTTACTTACCTTGCGTCGCACCCTCTCACCTTCAGGCCGTGTGTTGAGCAGACGGTCCTGGAACCTCCAAATAGAACACGGACACGATGACCTTCGGGGGAAGGAGACGAGGTGAGTACCGTCCTTCCTCACATCGACCGATGCGCCCTACTGAACCGGGGGATAAATTCAGGTTTTAAGTGAAGATCATCATTGGCACTTTTGGCCTCAGATCCCGAATTTTCACCTATTGGTACTCACGCACCAGGTGAAGATCCGTCCTTGCACCGGGTTGCAAGGTTCACCGTCCGCCCAGAAGGCAGGATTGATAGATAGTGACAAACAGGAAGAGACAGTACACACAGATATTCCTCACCGTGTCCACTCTTGCTCTTCGTCCGCTCACTCGCCTACAGGTCCCTGTCAGGAGATACACAACACAGCCGTGCAGGGCCTAAACCTATGTCAAGCAACTACACATACTAAAACGGCATCATCCTCAACCTACAGTGTGTGTAGTGCGACAGATATAACAACAACTAAACTTTTGCCCTGCACGGAACACCAATCACAGACTAAATATACAAGAGCAAAACACGGTGCTGTCCCTTTAAATGTCTGCTACCTATCCAGAGCTGGCCAGCTCCTCTTCTCAGTGACTGGGGAAACCACTACCTCATGGGTGGAAGCTGTACAGCTCTCCACCACTGCTCACACCTCTCATCCGCCTCTCTATGTTAGCGCTGCAGCTAATGGGCTCAGGGCCCTGGGCCTAACGCCCAGGGTCTTACCTGTGGCTCAGGCCTAGGTGCCTGCCAAACGGTGGGCTCTGGTAGTGGTCTGGGCCTAATGCCCAGACCACGTTTTATGGGGCTCAGGCCTATTTGCCTGCCTGTCTGTGGGGCTCATATATATAGGGCCTAGTGCCCTCCTGTATGGGTACAGGCCTATGCCTGGTTTATGGCCACAGGCCTGCTGCCCGCCTACTTTATTATTTAGTGGCCTGGGCCTAGTACCCAGGCCACTCACACCTGATTATGGGCTAATCCTTCTATGGGGCCTAACGCCCGCTATAGTGCCCGGGCCTTGTGCCCGCCTAATTACCCATGGGCCTAGTGCCCGACAATGCTCCACGGGCCTAGCGCCCGACAACCCTGGCGGTCTAGGGAGGGGGGTATATGGTGGGCCTCACGGAGGGCCTACCTGCTACGTTGGAAGAGGCTGCGGGGGGGAACTTCGTGACGCTCTTTCACTTCCCTCCCCCGCAGTCCTCTCCTGTCCTCAGCCGCATTCTTCGGCCGCTGGCCGCTGGCCCGTCCTGGCCAGCGGCGCCGCCAAACGCCCGCTGCACTAAACGCCGTGCCCAACGCCTGACCGGCGCTGGGAGCAGGTACTCTGTCCCAGCCCCGGCTACCCGCCGCTTCTTGGCTGCCGGGCGCCAAGCTCCGCTGAGCTTGCGCCTGGAGCCATGCTTCTCCCGGCGCCACAGTACCGCCGGCACTGATGAAAGGGACCAGGCAGTCCCTTCACCATGTGCCCGCGGTGTCTGCACCGATGCTAGGGACATTACTGTCCCAGCGCCGGCAACGGATGTGTCCCGCAGAGGACACATCCCCTCTGCCTGCCCCTGCACCTCAGCTGATGCTGGGATTAAACACGTGATCCCAGCACAGACTTCCACATTTCCCCCCCCTTTTTCCTTTGTAGTCCCTACAAAGTGTTCTTCCATCTCTATCGTCCGCCGGTCAGGGTATTCTATGGTCCCTCCAGCGAGGATCTGTTCAAGGGCCCAGCCGGGACCGACTATGACCCCATATTCCTTCTCCACTGGCTCCGGGCTCTCCATCTTCGTACCTCCTGACTTCACTCTGCGGATCCTCTGTGGGAGTGGCAACTCGGAAGTGCCACTCACGATGGGCCACCATGGGGAATTTTCTTCTATGGGTGCCGCAGCCACCCACTCTACTTCCAACTTGTCTGGGGCATCTTCACTGAATTCAGGGTGTGGCACTAACCACCACCCAATAGTCGATTCCTCCGGGGCATCCTCTTCCTCCCGGGTATCCGCCGACATTTTCCATGAATCTGGACTCTTCTCCACAGACTCCTGCAGCAAGCTACAATTTCCTTCTTCAGCGTACTCCATCTCTTCCGCTGACATCTCCGGGTATCCAGGTCGTGGACTCTTCCAGCATGGGGAGATCCTAGACTTCTTTGACACTGGGTCTTCACGCTCTTCCTCATAGTGCGGCATCTTCACCTCCCAGTCATCCACATCCGTCCTCTGCAGGCAAGGATTCTTCTTCACTGGGACCTCTTCGGGGCATAACAGTGCCACTGCATCTTCCCAGGGACACTCATGGGCCAAGTGTCCCTGCCGCCGACACTTCCAGCACGGGGGTGCTGTTGCCATCTTCATCACAAAGGGGTCTCTACCCTTTGGCTCCTGCTCAGGAACAATGGGCACCTGCGAACGTACTTCCAGCAGGCTCTTCTGCTCCACTTCCCTGGCTTCTTCTATCCACTTCTGGGCTCGGCCAACCAAGATCATCCGGTTTTCGTCTCACGGACAATTTTGAAGCTCATGCTCTGGATCTCCACATCCTTCACACCGGAATTCTTCGTCCTCCTGGTGCCACTCTTCATCACGTGGACAGCTATTATGCTCATGCCCGTAGGTTCCGCAGAGCATACACCAGAGTCTCTTCTTCACAGAGTTCTTCTGACCACATCTCTGGACCGCTTGCTGGGCCATCTGTGTGATCTCCAACGGGGACATTTCTTCCTCTTCTGTCACCCTAAATTCACGCCAGGGACATTCGCTGGCATCATGTCCCAGCCGCTGACACGTCTTGCAGGGGGTCACAGCGGATTTCTTGAGCCTCTTCTCCCGGCGCTCTTCCTTGCTGCGCTGTACCGACTGCTGCACCATCTTCATGATTTCTTCTCCCGACACCATAATCCAGTCACTCTTGTCCTCATATGCCCGGGGATGGTTCCACTCCGGAGCTGTCCATAGGGGGGTCCTCTTGCCGGTGGTCCACATCGTGTCCATGATCCTGCCGTCTACGCCAAAATGTGAGGGGTGTGTGCGGTGCAATGCCTGCTGCCGTGCAGGTGTACGTCTGTTACTTACCTTGCGTCGCACCCTCTCACCTTCAGGCCGTGTGTTGAGCAGACGGTCCTGGAACCTCCAAATAGAACACGGACACGATGACCTAGGGGGAAGGAGACGAGGTGAGTACCGTCCTTCCTCACATCGACCGACGCGCCCTACCGAACCGGGGGATGAATTCAGGTTTTAAGTGAAGATCATCATTGGCACTTTTGGCCTCAGATCCCGAATTTTCACATATCGGTACTCACGCACCAGGTGAAGATCCGTCCTTGCACCGGGTTGCAAGGTTCACCGTCCGCCCAGAAGGAAGGAGAGATAGATAGTGACAAACAGGGAGAGACAGTACACACAGATATTCCTCACCGTGTCCACTCTTGCTCTTCGTCCGCTCACTCGCCTACAGGTCCCTGTAAGGAGATACACAACACAGCCGTGCAGGGCCTAAACCTATGTCAAGCAACTACACATACTAAAACGGCATCACCCTCAACCTACAGTGTGTGTAGTGCGACAGATATAACAGCAACAACTAAACTTTTGCCCTGCACGGAACACCAATCACAGACTAAATATACAAGAGCAAAACACGGTGCTGTCCCTTTAAATGTCTGCTACCTATCCAGAGCTGGCCAGCTCCTCTTCTCGGTGACTGGGGAAACCACTACCTCATGGGTGGAAGCTGTACAGCTCTCCACCACTGCTCACACCTCTCATCCGCCTCTCTATGTTAGCGCTGCAGCTAATGGGCTCAGGGCCCTGGGCCTAACGCCCAGGGTCTTACCTGCGGCTCAGGCCTAGATGCCTGCCAAATGGTGGGCTCTGGTAGTGGTCTGGGCCTAATGCCCAGACCACGTTTTATGGGGCTCAGGCCTATTTGCCTGCCTGTCTGTGGGGCTCAAATATATAGGGCTTAGTGCCCTCCTGTATGGGTACAGGCCTATGCCTGGTTTATGGCCACGGGCCTGCTGCCCGCCTACTTTATTATTTAGTGGCCTGGGCCTAGTACCCAGGCCACTCACACCTGATTATGGGCCAATCCTTCTATGGGGCCTAACGCCCGCTATAGTGCCCGGGCCTTGTGCCTGCCTAATTACCCACGGGCCTAGTGCCCGACAATGCTCCACGGGCCTAGCGCCCGACAACCCTGGCGGTCAAGGGAGGGGGGTATATGGTGGGCCTCACGGAGGGCCTACCTGCTACGTTGGAAGAGGCTGCTGGGGGGAACTTCGTGACGCTCTTTCACTTCCCTCCCCCGCAGTCCTCACCGGTCCTCAGCCGCATTCTTCGGCCGCTGGCCCGTCCTGGCCAGCGGCGCCGCCTCTTCTTCTTTTCTTCCAGCCGGCGCCGCCTGTCTTCTTTCTTGACAGCGGCGTCTTCTGGCCTCTTCCGCGGCCGCCGCCCCTGTTGACGCGCCGATCTTCTGCTCTTCGGGAGGTCTTCTCTCCTCCCTCTCCGCCGCCGAACTAACTTTTCCCGCTCGGCGCCGTCTAATACAAGACGGCGCGAGTGAGCGGGGCTATGACGCGGCGAGCCGCGATTGGCTCATTGCGTCCGCCTCTGATTGGCTGCTGGCCCGAGAGCTGCACTAAACGCCGTGCCCAACGCCTGACCGGCGCTGGGAGCAGGTACTCTGTCCCAGCGCCGGCCACCCGCCGCTTCTTGCGCCCGGAGCCAAGCTTCTCTCGGCGCCACAGTACCGCCGGCACTGATGAAAGGGACCAGGCGGTCCCTTCACCATGTGCCCGCGGTGTCTGCACCGATGCTAGGGACATTACTGTCCCAGCGCCGGCAACGGATGTGTCCCGCAGAGGACACATCCCCTCTGCCTGCCCCTGCACCTCGGCTGATGCTGGGATCAAACACGTGATCCCAGCACAGACTTCCACATTTACACAGACCACACGCTGATCACTGCTACACACACCACACGCTGATCACTGCTACACACACCACACGGTGATCACTGCTACACACACCACACGCTGATCACTGCTACACACACCACATGCTGATCAGTGCTACACACACCACACGCTGATCACTGCTACACAGACCACACGCTGATCACTGCTACACAGACCACACACTGATCACTGCTACACACACCACACGCTGATCACTGCTAAACACACCACACGCTGATCACTGCTACACAGACCACACGCTGATCACTGCTACACACACCACACGCTGATCACTGCTACACACACCACACGCTGATCAGTGCTAAACACACACCACACGCTGATCACTGCTACACACACCACACGCTGATCACTGCTACACACACCACTCGCTGATCACTGCTACACACACCACACGCTGATCACTGCTATACACACCACACGCTGATCTCTGCTACACACACATCACTGCTACACAGACCACACACTGATCACTGCTACACACACCACACGCTGATCACTGCTACACACACCACACGCTGATCACTGCTACACACACACCACACGCTGTTCACTGCTACACACCACACGCTGATCACTGCTACACACACCACACGCTGATCATTGCTACACACACCACACCCTGATCACTGCTATACACACCACACGCTGATCACTGCTACACACACCACATGCTGATCACTGCTACACACACCACACGCTGATACATTGCTACACACACCACACGCTGATCACTGCTACACACACCACACGCTGATCACTGCTACAAACACCACACGCTGATCACTGCTACACACACCACACGCTGATCACTGCTACACAGACCACACGCTGATCACTGCTACACACACTACACGCTGATCACTGCTGCACACACCACACGCTGATCACTGATACACACACCACACGCTGATCACTACTACACCCACCACACGCTGATCACTACTACACACACCACACGCTTATCACTGCTACACACACCACACGCTGATCACTGCTACACAGACCACATGCTGATCACTGCTACACAGACCACACGCTGATCACTGCTACACAGACCACACACTGATCACTGCTACACACACCACACGCTGATCACTACTACACACACCACACGCTGATCACTGCTACACAGACCACACGCTGATCACTACTACACACACCACACGCTGATCACTGCTGCACACACCACACCCTGATCACTGCTACACACACCACACGCTGATCACTACTACACAGACCACACGCTGATCACTGCTACACACACCACACGCTGATACACTGTAAAAAAAAGTTAAAAAAACCAAACTTACCTGAATCCATGTACCGGAGTTCGGGGCTCCGGTGATGTCCTCCCTCCGGTCAGCTGGTCTCCCATGCTGCACTGGGGCCCGGCCATCACCTGAAAGGCTCCCAGTGCAGTATGTGATGTCACCTGACTGGAGCGACAGAGGACATCACCGGAGGCTGATAACTGCAGGTAAGTTTAATTAAGGGAGGGCGGGTCATGGGGGGGTCCGCAATCGCGGGGTGTGGGGCTTAGTGATGGGGGCGGGGCTTGGCAACGGGGTGTAGCAACGGCGGCCAGTCTGCGCATGCGCGGGGCACTTGTCAAAGTATTTTTTGCGAAAATGCCGTGATAAGGCTCCGGAGGGGATTCGCAGGGACAGAGCTTTATCACAAGCTCTGTCCCTGCAAGGAATTTGTAGTAAATCCCTGTGATATTGCCTGATATCACATTACAATCTGCATTATAAATAGAGCCCATAAAGAGCTAAGCAGAACCAAAACTTTATATTGCTGTGGAATTAAATGAACATGGTGGGAGAGGGGAGTGGGGCACATTTTTAGGGTCATTCCTAGTCTGTGGCAAAACTAGAAATAACTTTGTGGGCACCATAGCACTATACGTAAGGGCTCCCCAATGTTTCTAGAGAGACATTCTACATATTGGTTGTTCATATATCATGCCTTATAATAATGTCATAGCTCATTTTATGTCTCAACATAATGCCTCAGTACACATCATGCCACTTTGTAGTGACTCTTTCTCACATAATGCCACTTTGTAGTGACTCTTGCTCACATCATGCCACTTTGTAGTGACTCTTGCTCACGTTATGCCACTTTGTAGTGACTCTTGGTCACGTTATGCCACTTTGTAGTACCTCATTTCACATTATACCAGTTTGTAGTGCCTCAAGTTTACATTAAACCACTTTATAATGCCCCAATTCACAATATAATTCTATGTAGTGCCCCCATTTCACATTATACCACTTTGTAATGCCCCAGTTCACATTATAATTCTTTGTAGTGCCCCATTTCATATTATACCACTTTGTAGTGCCCCAGTTCACATTATACCCCTTTGTAGTGCCCCATTTCACATTATACCACTTTATAATGCCCCATTTCACATCACACAGTGCCCCCCAGTTAACATTATTTTACACAGTGCCCCAGTTCTTATTGTACCACATTGTAGTACGCACAGCTCTCCTTGGGCGAGATGCACAAACAGTGCAAAACTAAAACTTACCGCCAGTCACCGCATTGGTACTGATTGTAAATGCACTAAGATATGCGATCAGTACAGCACAGGACGGTTCCTCCGATAAGATCCGTCCTTTGCGATCTCCGCTGAGCCCTGGACTTCTGGGTTTATGGCCCGGGGGTCCATCTACGCATGCGCAGAGTGATGCGGCGGTCGTGGAACTAGCTGGGAGGGATCCGATCGTATCCCTCATAGCAGCACGATGCAAAAGCTGGCGTTACCCACCGCATCGGAGCCTGGCGGCCACACAATAGTGCATACGGAAAATGCAGTAAAACCCCAAAAAACAGGGTTTTTACCGCATTTTCCATTTAGTGCATCTCGTCCCTTATGCCATGGAATGCATGTAAGTTTTCACTGGTTGAAGAGTCCATATTAATGAAAAGTAAAATCCAGTATACAGTAGGTAATTTGATTAAATATGTGAACTAGAATTTGGTGAGGAGCAGGTATATAAGAAACTCAGTGAATGGGGTGTACTTTTCATATGGCTGTATGTATTCCTGTTCTGCGCAAAGTGTCTTGTCAGAGGGGTAAAAAGATTTACTTGTTTTTTGTATTAGGCTGTGTTAGGAGGGTTAGGCTGTAGGAGGGGAGGGTTAGACTGTGAGACGGGATGGTTGGGGTTAGGCTGCAGGAGGGGAGGGTTAGGGTGGAGGAGGAGATGGTTAGGGTTAGGCTGTGGGATGGGATGGTTAGGCTGCAGGATGGCAGGGTTAGGCTGTGGGAGGGATGGTTAGGGTTAGGCTGCAGGATGGGAGGGTTATGCTGTGGGACTGGATAGTTGGGGTTAGGCTGCAGGAGGGGAGGGTTAGGCTGCAGGATGGGAGGGTTAGGGTTAGGCTGGAGGAGATGGTTAGGGTTAGGCTGTGGGATGGGATGGTTAGGCTGCAGGAGGGGAGGGTTAGGTTGTGAGATGGGATGGTTGGGGTTAGGCTGCAGGAGGGGAGGGTTAGGCTGCAGGATGGGAGGGTTAGGCTGGAGGAGGAGATGGTTAGGGTTATGCTGTGGGATGGGATGGTTAGGCTGCAGGAGGCGAGGGTTAGGCTGTGGGATGGGATGGTTAGGCTGTAGGAGGGGAGGGTTAAGCTGGAGGAGGAGATGGTTAGGGTTATGCTGTGGGATGGGATGGTTAGGGTTAGGTGGCAGGAGGGGAGGGTTAGGTTGTGGGATGGTTAGTCTGCAGGAGGGGCGGGTTGGAGTTAGGGGGAGGGTCAGGGTTAAAATACTTACCAAAATCCGTCTGGATTTTGACCATCGGGATGCTGCTTTTGGGATTCTGTATGTGATGGGATCCCGGAACCAACCCGGTCCCAGAGAAGGGGTCCAGCCACCAGACAGTACAGTCAGTGTACTCTACCCTTGTTATGGTAACAGACCAGACCAGCAAACTCCCATCCTGTAGAGAGTATTTCTGGCCAGCCACCAGTATAAGTTAAATTCAGGGTGAGGGGGATGAGGTAGCTCCTATATTCCATCTTTGGATCTGCAATTGCACAGCAAGGTGCACACTGAAGTTGGGGAGTCGATGGGTACCCACAGCACAGATGGGAGGCACATACTGTACATGCAGGCAAGCTCTGACCATTCAGCATTGATGCAGATATCAGCTGTGTGCAAGGCAGTCTGCTCCCCCAGGCATCTGAGCCCGTTAGCTTAGCACTGGCACCCCCTGCACCCACTATATCATCTTTCTTGCTTAAAATGTTCAACTTTTTCATTTAATAAAACAACTGAGAGCGACAAAACTACTTTGCTAGATGACACTAATCAATCTGATGTGCGACACTTGTGTGCGAATGAGTTTGAACTTGTACACGAAGTACCGCGATGCAGCAACTGCGCATTTTCTTCACACCAAGTTCTGTTTTGCACATATTAAATACTTTGCGGTTTAAATAGCCGCCCAGCGTCTGTAGTGCACAGCGAGTGGTGTTTTGCTTCATCTGCGATGCGAATTAGATACAAAATGTAAAGAAAAAGACCCTACTTTGCGCCTCTCTGAGCAGATCAGTCGTGCAGGGTGTCTTGCACCATATGGCGTATTAATGCTATATGTATGAGGACACATCTGTGTTTTTGCTGCTTAGTTGTATGATAACTTGAAGCTTGGGGCTTCTATGTCCTCTGATAAATGGTGCTATTTGCAGAAATGTTCTGTAATGTGTAGGAAACAATCTGACATTAGCACTCATGAAATTGTGCCAAAAAACGGGAGACTCTGCAGCAGCACAAATGTAACATAAAAATATAGGAGGCTATTTACTTATCTCACTCTGAAATGAGATAAGGTACCAGTCAATCAGCTCCTAACTGCCATCTCACAGGCTGTGTTTGAAAAATGACAGTTGGGAGCTGATTGGCTGGTACCTTATCACTTTTCACTCTGTCTCCTAACACCGCTTAGTAAATAGACCCCGTAGAGAGTAGAATACATTTTAGAGGAAACAAATTAGCATAAATGTGTAAGGTGGGGGGAGGTACCAAATGAATCATTTCGTTCTCCTGTACGGCGTGAGACCTCTCTGCGTTCGCCTGGTCAGACTTGCCGTACATGCTGTGTGACTGCCCGATGTGCGTCGATGTTACCTATGTTTACGCTGTTACACGCTATCGGACGGATAAGAGAAGGCAGAAGCGGGAGTCCCTATGCTCATAAACATTAGCATATTTTAGCAACTGCGATCCGTGAGAGAATGCAGTTGCATATACTGTACATCACCGTCCGTCTCTGAATTACGCCAATGTTGTACCATAGCACCCACACATTGCTGACACAACTATATTTCTCAGTGTTTTTCTTTTTCTACCACAGGATGATTAGATGTAATTAGCACTTATCCTACATTATGTCGCTACACTGTCAGATGTCTCCCTCCCAGGTGGCTCAGATGCACAGCACCCAGGTGTATATAAATACAGCACCCAGGTGTATATAAATACAGCACCCAGGTGTATATAAATACAGCACCCAGGTGTATATAAATACAGGTTCTGGGCACAGGTACGGAACACAGACACTGTCCACGGAAGAGATCCCCAGAAGATGTCCCTGTGAGTAATTGCTCTGTCTGTAGATCACAGTATACTATATATACAGTAATAATAATCTGTCTTTCTGTGTCTCTCTCCCTTTCCTATATCTGTATATTATTTGTTATAGATCACCAACTTCCACAGCTTAATGTCAGTGGCAAACGCAGGATTTCTAGAGGGGGGTTTCCAAATGCCTGATTTTAGAGCGAGTGTGGCCAGTCCATGAAGAGGGCAGAATTAGTACTTATCCAGCTTTAATATACGTCATACACAGTGACACTGGGGGAGATGTACGAAGCCCAGAAGCGGTATCAGCACACGTTATGTGCGCTGATACCGCTTCTCCCCGATGTATGATCGGGGGTCTGGGTGGTAAATGACAGGGGCGCTAAGCGCCCCTGTCATTATCGGCGCTGCTATCTACAAGATAGCAGCGCCGAGCGGCAGGGCCATGTACGAACGGTCATGCAGCATGACCGTTCGGCCGGCTGTAGCTGTAGTTATCGACAGCTACAGCCTGGCGTTAGCCTATACCAACAGTAGGGACAGCGCTGTCCCTGCTGGGGCTGCTGCCGGCTCCAGGGCTGCATGCGGGGATCTCGCAATACTTGTGAGATCCCGCGCATGCTCAGTGGAGCCGGCCGGGACAGAGAAACAGAGCATCAGCACTAGGCTGCTGCGCTGTGCTCTCTAGCGGGTAGCGCCGAAGGGGAGTTAACGCTCTCTCTTACATCTCATCGGTAGTGCTTCCTGCTTCGCCTCCGTAAAGAGGCGAAGCGGGAAGCGTTATAGCGGCACTTACCGTGCCGCTGTCATACATCCACCCCATTGTGTCATAATTCCAGCATATACAGGACCAGCAATCACAGTAACCATTATATGTGTCATACATAGTGTATTGTGTGTCATAATTCCAGCTTATACAGGACCAGCGATCACAGTAACCCATTATATGTGTCATACATAGTGTATTGTGTGTCATAATTCCAGCATATACAGGACCAGTGATCACAGTAACCATTATATGTGTCATACATAGTGTATTGTGTGTCATAATTCCAGCATATACAGGACCAGCGATCACAGTAACCCATTATATGTGTCATACATAGTGTATTGTGTGTCATAATTCCAGCATATACAGGACCAGCGATCACAGTAACCCATTATATGTGTCATACATAGTGTATTGTGTGTCATAATTCCAGCTTATACAGGACCAGCGATCACAGTAACCCATTATATGTGTCATACATAGTGTATTGTGTGTCATAATTCCAGCATATACAGGACCAGCGATCACAGTAACCCATTATATGTGTCATACATAGTGTATTGTGTGTCATAATTCCAGCATATACAGGACCAGCAATCACAGTAACCCATTATATGTGTCATACATAGTGTATTGTGTGTCATGTATCCAGCATATACAGGACCAGTGATCACAGTAACCCATTACATGTGTCATACATAGTGTATTGTGTGTCATAATTCCAGCATATACAGGACCAGTGATCACAGTAACCATTATATGTGTCATACATAGTGTAGTGTGTCATCATTCCAGCATATACAGGACCAGCGATCACAGTAACCCATTATATGTGTCATACATAGTGTATTGTGTGTTATAATTCCAGCATATACAGGACCAGAGATCACAGTAACCCATTATATGTGTCATACATAGTGTATTGTGTGTCATAATTCCAGCATATACAGGACCAGCGATCACAGTAACCCATTATATGTGTCATACAAAGTGTATTGTGTGTGATAATTCCAGCATATACAGGACCAGTGATCACAGTAACCCATTATATGTGTCATACAAAGTGTATTGTGTGTGATAATTCCAGCATATACAGGACCAGTGATCACAGTAACCCATTATATGAGTCATACAAAGTGTATTGTGTGTGATAATTCCAGCATATACAGGACCAGCTATCACAGTAACCCATTATATGTGTCATACATAGTGTATTGTATATCATAATTCCAGCATATACAGGACCAGTGATCACAGTAACCCATTATATGCCTCATACATAGTGTATTGTGTGTCATAATTCCAGCATATACAGGACCAGCTATCACAGTAACCCATTATATGTGTCATACATAGTGTATTGTATATCATAATTCCAGCATATACAGGACCAGTGATCACAATAACCATTATATGTGTCATACATAGTGTATTGTGTGTCATAATTCCAGCATATACAGGACCACCGATCACAGTAACCCATTATATGTGTCATACATAGAGTATTGTGTGTCATAATTCCAGCATATACAGGACCAGCGATCACAGTAAACCCATTAGATACGACTGTAGGACCGTCGTGTCTGAGCTAAATATTTTTATTTTAGATGTGGGCACCATTGCAGACTATTGGAGCAAGTCCGGGAGTTTGGGAGCAGCAGAATAACCTAGCACTGCCCTGGACATATATGTACATATTAGGCTCTATAGCAGCACATCCCTAACAGTGAATGTTTTCCAGATCTCCCAGTTGGTGCACAGGTTATTTATTACTGGCTGATACATGTTAAATGATCCACAGGTGGTACTAATTATTTAATTTGTGATACTGAGAAGAACATGCAGCACTTCTAAAATTCTATTATATTACTATTTCTATTGTGATCATGTTGTGGGCTGGGGAGGGGGGTTTCCAGACAGATGGAAACCCCCCCTGCGTTTGCCTATGAATGTAAAAGGAGTGTGGTGGTTTCTAGAGAACAGGATCCTGATTCAGAGCAGTACAGTCTATCATTAGTATATACAGAGCAGTACAGTATATCATTAGTATATACAGAGCAGTACAGTCTATCATTAGTATATACAGTGCAGTACAGTCTGTCATTAGTATATAAAGAGCAGTACAGTCTGTCATTAGTATATACAGAGCAGTACAGTATATCATTGGTATATACAGAGCAGTACAGCATATCATTAGTATATACAGAGCAGTACAGTATATCATTAGTATATACAGAGCAGTACAGTCTATCATTAGTATATACAGGGCAGTACAGCATATCAATAGTATATACAGAGCAGTACAGCATATCATTAGTATATACAGAGCAGTACAGCCTATCATTAGTATATACAGAGCAGTACAGCATATCATTAGTATATACAGAGCAGTACAGTCTATCATTAGTATATACAGAGCAGTACAGCCTATCATTAGTATATAGAGCAGTACAGTCTATCATTAGTATATACAGAGCAGTACAGCCTATCATTAGTATATACAGAGCAGTACAGCCTATCATTAGTATATACAGAGCAGTACAGTCTATCATTAGTATATACAGAGCAGTACAGTCTGTCATTAGTATATACAGAGCAGTACAGTCTATCATTAGTATATACAGAGCAGTACAGTCTATCATTAATATATACAGAGCAGTACAGTCTATCATTAGTATATACAGAGCAGTACAGCCTATCATTAGTATATACAGAGCAGTACAGTCTATCATTAGTATATACTAGGGGTGTGCACCGGCCACTTTTCGTGTTTTGTGTTTTGGTTTTGGATCTGGATCTTTCTTCGTGTTTTGGATCTGGATTGGTTTTGCCAAAACCACCCTTCCGTGTTTTGGGTTCTGGGTTTTGTGTTGTGGATCTGTATTTTTTTTAAAAAAAGCATAAAAACAGCTAAAATCACAGAATTTGTAGGTTTTTCTGCTCCTATGCTGTTATTAACCTCAATAACCTTAATTTCCACTCATTTCCAGTCTATTCTGAACACCTCACACCTCACAATAGTGTTCTTATGTCCAAAAGGTTGCACAGAGGTAGCTGGATGACTATGCTAAGCGACACGAGTGAGCGGCACAAACACGTGACCCATCTAGGAGTGACACTGCAGTGGCAGACAGGATGGCAGTTAGAAAAACTAGGCCCCAAACTGTACATAATGCATAGAAAAAAAAGAGGTGCAAGATGGAATTGTCCTTGGGCCCTCCCACCCACCCTTATGTTGTATAAACAGGACATGCACACTTTAACAAACCAATCATTTCAGCACCAGGATCTGCCACACAACTGTGGCTGAAATGATTGGTTCGTTTGGGCCCCCACAAAACAAGCTGGCAATTAATCTGTCCCTGCACAAACTGGCTCTACGGAGGCAAGATGTCATCCTCATCCTCCTCATCCACCGATTCCTCACCCTCTTCAGTGTGTACATCCTCATCCTCACAAAGTATTAACTCGTCCCCACTTGAATCCACCACCACAGGTCCCTCTGTATGTTCTGGAGGCTGGTCTCCCTGGAAGAGCTGATAATTCATTTTGATGAACATCATCTTCTCCACATTCTGTGGAAGCAACCTCCTACGCCTTTCGCTGACAAGGTTCCCGGCTGCACTAAACACTCTTTCGGAGTACACACTGGAGGGGGGGCAACTCAGGTAAAATAGAGCCAGTTTGTACAGGGGCCTCCAAATTGCCTCTTTTTCCTGCCAGTACAGGTATGGACTGTCTGACATGCCTACTTGGATGCTGTCACCGATGTAATCCTCCACCATTCTGTCAATGGTGACAGTATCATATGCAGTGACAGTAGACATGTCAGAAATTGTTGCCAGGTCCTTCAGTCCGGACCAGATGTCCAAACTTGGTCCTGCCTGCCCTGCATCACCGCCAGCGGGTTGCTTAGGATACCTAAATTTTTTCCTGGCAGCCCCAGTTGCGGGAGAAAATGAAGAAGGAGCCATTGACGTGTCACGTTCCGCTTCAGCTGACAGTGTGTTCACCAGCAGGTCTTTGCACCTCTGCAGGCTTGTGTTGGCCGGAAAGAGAGACACCACATAGGCTTTTAACCTAGGATCGAGCACGGTGGCCAAAATGTAGTGGTCTGATTTCAACAGATTGACCACCCTGGAATCCTGGCAAAGAGAATGAAGGGCTTCATCCACAAGTCCCACATGCCGAGCGGAATCGCTCCGTCTTAGCTCCTCCTTCACTTTCTCCAGCTGCTTCTGCAAAAGCCTGATGAGGGGAATGACCTGACTCAAGCTGGCAGTGTCTGAACTGACTTCACGTGTGGCAAGTTCGAAGGGCTGGAGAACCTTGCACAACACGGAAATCATTCTCCACTGTGCTTGAGTCAGGTGCATACCCCCTCCTTTGCCTATGTCATAGGTGGATGTATAGGCTTGTATGGCCTTTTGCTGCTCCTCCAGCCTCTGAAGCATATAGAGGGTTGAGTTCCACCGCGTCACAACCTCTTGCTTCAGGTGATGGCGGGGCAGGTTCAAGAGTGTTTGCTGGCGCTCCAGTCTTCGGCATGCAGTCGCTGAATGGCGAAAGTGGCCAGAAATTTTTCGGGCCACCCAAAGCGTCTCCTGCACGCCCCTGTCGCTATTCAGAAAATTCTGCACCACCAAGTTTATTGTGTGAGCAAAACATGGGACGTGCTGGAATTTGCCCAGATGTAATGCCCGCACAATATTGGTGGCGTTGTCAGATATCACAAATCCCCAGGAGAGTCTAAGTGGGGTAAGCCACTGGGCGATGATTTCCCTCAGTTTCTCTAAGAGGTTGTCGGCGGTGTGCCTCTTACTGAAACCGGTGATACACAGCGTAGCCTGCCTTGTAACGAGCTGGCGTTTCTGAGATGCTGCTACTGGTGACGCTGCTGCTGTTGCTGCGTAAGGTGATACATCTACCCAGTGGGCTGTCACAGTCATATAGTCCTTAGTCTGCCCTGTTCCACTTGTCCACATGTCCGTGGTTAAGTGGACATTGTGTACAACGGCATTTTTCAGGACACTGAGGACACTTTTTCTGACGTTTCTGTACAGTCTCGGTATCGCCTGCCTAGTGAAGTGGAATCTAGACGGGATTTGGAACCGGGGACACACTACCTCCATCAATTGTCTAAATCCCACTGCACTAATGGTGGATACCGGATGCACGTCTAACACCAACATAGCAGTCAAGGCCTCAGTTATACGTTTTGCTTCAGGATGACTGCTGTCGTACTTCATCCTCCTCACTAAGGACTGTTGGAGGGTCAATTGTTTAGTAAAAGTAGTGGTGTTCCTACTTCCTCTCTGGGATGATGAACGACTCCCAGCAGCAGCAACAGCAGCAGCAGGAGGCGTAGCAATGCAGGATCCTCCGGAGGAATCCCGGATAGGAGAGTCAGTCATGCCAGTGACATGGCCTGCAGGACTACTTCCGATCCTGACTAAGGAGGAAATTGACGAGGAGGGAGTTGACGGTGTGGTTTGCAGGTGCTTGGATACAACAGGACAACGGGATTTAGGTGTCCCTGGACTGCTTACGGTCTTAGCCAAAGTTTCTGAACTTGACAGTAACTTTTTATGAACGCGCTGCAGGTGCCGTATAAGGGAGGATGTTCCTAGGTGGTTGACGTCCCTACCCCTACTTATTTCACCTTTACATATGGTACATATGGCAAGACAGTTGTTGTCCGGATTTGGATAGAAATATTGCCAGACCAAAGAGGTGGAATGTTTGGTCTTCTGCCCAGGCATGACCGTGATGGGCTTTTTCATCCCACGGACAACAACTGTCTCCCCCGGAGCCTGATTTAAACAAACCACATCACCATCAGAATCCTCCTCGCCAACTTCCTCCTCAGCGCCAGCTACACCAGTATCCTCATCCTGTTGTACTTCAACAGTGACATCTTCAATTTGCATATCAGCAAGTGGACTGTGGGTGCTCCTTTCAGCACTTGCAGGGGGCGTGCAAATGGTGGAAAGAGCCACCTCTTCCCGTCCAGTGCTGGGAAGGTCAGGCATCGCAACCACCACCACACTTGGACTCTCCTTGGGGATTTGTGATATCTTCTTAGAAAGCACAGTTCTTCGCTGTGCTTTTGCCAGCTTAACTCTTTTGATTTTTTTAGTGGGAGGAGGGCTTCCATCGTCATGTGAAGCTGAACCACTAGTCATGAACATACTAGGGATCGACCTTAGCCGTTCCTTGCCACTCCGTGTCGTAAATGGCATATTGGCAAGTTTACGTTTCTCTTCAGCTGATTTAAATGTCTTTTTCAAGGTCATTTTCCTGAACTTTGCCATTTGGGATTGTATGTGCCCTCTACTATGACATTGGGCATCGGCCTTGGCAGACGATGTTGATGGCATGTTATCGTCTATGTCATGACTAGTGGCAGCAGCTTCAGCACTAGGAGGAAGTGGTTCTTGATCTTTCTCTATTTTATTTTTATCGGAGAAAGTTTGGTCCTCCATTTATGTTATATCGATTTGATATATACGTGCGGCTAAACACAGAAAATATTTTTTTTTTTGGTTTGGACTGGAGTGTACTTTGTGGGTTACAGCACCCTTTAACGGTCAAGCCAGCCGGCCCTTTACTTATGACACAGGCGCACTCTTGGCACTACTTTGTTGATGCACGTGCGGCTACTGCGCACACAATTCACAAACACAGAAAATAATTTTTTTTTGGTTTGGACTGGAGTGTACTTTCGGGGGTTACAGCACCCTTAACGGTCAAGCCAGCCGGCCCTTTACTTATGACACAGGCGCACGCTTGGCACTACTTTGTTGATGCACGTCCCGCTACTGCGCACACAATTCACAAACACAGAAAATATTTTTTTTTTGGTTTGGACTGGAGTGTACTTTCGGGGGTTACAGCACCCTTTAACGGTCAAGCCAGCCGGCCCTTTACTTATGACACAGGCGCACGCTTGGCACTACTTTGTTGATGCACGTGCGGCTACTGCGCACACAATTCACAAACACAGAAAATAATTTTTTTTTTGGTTTGGACTGGAGTGTACTTTGGGGGTTACAGCACCCTTTAACGGTCAAGCCAGCCGGCCCTTTACTTATGACACAGGCGCACGCTTGGCACTACTTTGTTGATGCACGTCCCGCTACTGCGCACACAATTCACAAACACAGAAAATATTTTTTTTTTGGTTTGGACTGGAGTGTACTTTCGGGGGTTACAGCACCCTTTAACGGTCAAGCCAGCTGGCCCTTTACTTATGACACAGGCGCACGCTTGGCACTACTTTGTTGATGCACGTGCGGCTACTGCGCACACAATTCACAAACACAGAAAATAATTTTTTTTTGGTTTGGACTGGAGTGTACTTTCGGGGGTTACAGCACCCTTTAACGGTCAAGCCAGCCGGCCCTTTACTTATGACACAGGCGCACTCTTGGCACTACTTTGTTGATGCACGTGCGGCTACTGCGCACACAATTCACAAACACAGAAAATAATTTTTTTTTGGTTTGGACTGGAGTGTACTTTCGGGGGTTACAGCACCCTTAACGGTCAAGCCAGCCGGCCCTTTACTTATGACACAGGCGCACGCTTGGCACTACTTTGTTGATGCACATGCGGCTACTGCGCACACAATTCACAAACACAGAAAATAATTTTTTTTGGTTTGGACTGGAGTGTACTTTCGGGGGTTACAGCACCCTTTAACGGTCAAGCCAGCCGGCCCTTTACTTATGACACAGGCGCACGCTTGGCACTACTTTGTTGATGCACGTGCGGCTACTGCGCACACAATTCACAAACACAGAAAATATTTTTTTTTGGTTTGGACTGGAGTGTACTTTCGGGGGTTACAGCACCCTTTAACGGTCAAGCCAGCCGGCCCTTTACTTATGACACAGGCGCACGCTTGGCACTACTTTGTTGATGCACGTGCGGCTACTGCGCACACAATTCACAAACAGAAAATATATTATTTTTTTAGCACTTGGGGGGAGCACCCCTGATGGACAGAGCACCCCCTGGACAACACTACAGCACTCCTTTAGGACTGGGACACTGCACAGGACTTTGGAGTGGACACAGCCCCTATGGAGAACTGACTGCACAACACAGTCCAGCCAGCCCCTATGGACTTTGAAGTAGTGGACACAGCCCCTATTAACAACAGCAGCACAGCACAACACAGCCAGCCCCTATGGACTTTGAAGTAGTGGACAACAGCAGCACTACACTACACTACACTACACAGCCCTAACTCCCACCCTCCCTCTTCACTGTCCACAGCCGAGTGAGAAAATGGCGCCGACGCGGGTACCTTATATAGGATCCAAAACCCGCGAGACTCGGAAGGCGGGATGATGACGTTTTGCCTCGATTTCAGATCCGAGTCAGGCGGGAAAAGTCGAGCCTGACTCGGATCGGACTCGGATCGGGGGGTCTCGGGGGGGTTCGGATTTCAGAAATCCGAACCCGCTCACCCCTAGTATATACTAATGATATGATGTACTGCTCTGTATATACTAACAGAGTTGCCTACCTTTAATATTCTCTTCCCGGGAGAAGCCCGGGTAAGAGAAGCAGCAGGGGGCCGACGGGTACGGGGCTTGACGATTCGCGTCATTAAGCCCCGCCCCCTCACGGTAAAATTGCCTTAATTGGGCACAATTTACATAGAATCACAGCTTAAGCCCCGCCCCCTTCACTGAGACCCGCGATTGCCGCTGGTATTCTCCTAATTCTGCCCACTTCACTAGGAAGTGGGCAGAATGCGGGAGAAATGCCTACCCTTCCGGGGGTGCGGGGGGTTACCCGAAAAATCGGGAGCCTCCCGCGAAAACCGGGAGGGTAGGCATGTATGATACTAATGATATACTGTACTGCTCTGTATATACTAGGGGTGTGCACCGGCCACTTTTCGTGTTTTGTGTTTTGGTTTTGGATCTGGATCTTTCTTCGTGTTTTGGATCTGGATTGGTTTTGCCAAAACCACCCTTCCGTGTTTTGGGTTCTGGGTTTTGTGTTTTGGATCTGTATTTTTTTTTTAAAAAGCATAAAAACAGCTAAAATCACAGAATTTGTTGGTTTCTCTGCTCCTATGCTATTATTAACCTCAATAACCTTAATTTCCACTCATTTCCAGTCTATTCTGAACACCTCACACCTCACAATAGTGTTTTCATGTCCAAAAGGTTGCACCGAGGTAGCTGGATGACTATGCTAAGCGACACGAGTGGGCGGCACAAACACGTGACCCATCTAGGAGTGACACTGCAGTGGCAGACAGGATGGCAGTTAGAAAAACTAGGCCCCAAACTGTACATAATGCAAAGAAAAAAAAGAAGTGCAAGATGGAATTGTCCTTGGGCCCTCCCACCCACCCTTATGTTGTATAAACAGGACATGCACACTTTAACAAATCAATCATTTCAGCGCCAGGGTCTGCCACACAACTGTGGCTTAAATGATTGGTTCGTTTGGGCCCCCACAAAACAAGCTGGCAATTAATGTGTCCCTGCACAAACTGGCTCTACGGAGGCAAGATGTCATCCTCATCCTCCTCATCCACCGATTCCTCACCCTCTTCAGTGTGTACATCCTCATCCTCACAAAGTATTAACTCGTCCCCACTTGAATCCACCACCACAGGTCCCTCTGTACCTTCTGGAGGCTGGTCTGCCTGGAAGAGCTGATAATTCATTTTGATGAACATCATCTTCTCCACATTCTGTGGAAGCAACCTCCTACGCCTTTCGCTGACAAGGTTCCCGGCTGCACTAAACACTCTTTCGGAGTACACACTGGAGGGGGGGCAACTCAGGTAAAATAGAGCCAGCTTGTACAGGGGCCTCCAAATTGCCTCTTTTTCCTGCCAGTACAGGTATGGACTGTCTGACATGCCTACTTGGATGCTGTCACCGATGTAATCCTCCACCATTCTGTCAATGGTGACAGTATCATATGCAGTGACAGTAGACATGTCAGAAATTGTTGCCAGGTCCTTCAGTCCGGACCAGATGTCCAAACTTGGTCCTGCCTGCCCTGCATCACCGCCAGCGGGTTGCTTAGGATACCTAAGTTTTTTCCTGGCAGCCCCAGTTGCGGGAGAAAATGAAGAAGGAGCCGTTGACGTGTCACGTTCCGCTTCAGCTGACAGTGTGTTCACCAGCAGGTCTTTGCACCTCTGCAGGCTTGTGTCGGCCGGAAAGAGAGACACCACATAGGCTTTAAACCTAGGATCAAGCACGGTGGCCAAAATGTAGTGGTCTGATTTCAACAGATTGACCACCCTGGAATCCTGGCAAAGCGAATGAAGGGCTTCATCCACAAGTCCCACATGCCGAGCGGAATCGCTCCGTCTTAGCTCCTCCTTCACTTTCTCCAGCTGCTTCTGCAAAAGCCTGATGAGGGGAATGACCTGACTCAAGCTGGCTGTGTCTGAACTGACTTCACGTGTGGCAAGTTCGAAGGGCTGGAGAACCTTGCACAACACGGAAATCATTCTCCACTGCGCTTGAGTCAGGTGCATACCCCCTCCTTTGCCTATGTCATAGGTGGATGTATAGGCTTGTATGGCCTTTTGCTGCTCCTCCATCCTCTGAAGCATATAGAGGGTTGAGTTCCACCGCGTCACAACCTCTTGCTTCAGGTGATGGCGGGGCAGGTTCAAGAGTGTTTGCTGGCGCTCCAGTCTTCGGCACGCAGTCGCTGAATGGCGAAAGTGGCCAGAAATTTTTCGGGCCACCCAAAGCGTCTCCTGCACGCCCCTGTCGCTTTTCAGAAAATTCTGCACCACCAAGTTTATTGTGTGAGCAAAACATGGGACGTGCTGGAATTTGCCCAGATGTAATGCCCGCACAATATTGGTGGCGTTGTCAGATATCACAAATCCCCAGGAGAGTCTAAGTGGGGTAAGCCACTGGGCGATGATTTCCCTCAGTTTCTCTAAGAGGTTGTCGGCGGTGTGCCTCTTACTGAAACCGGTGATACACAGCGTAGCCTGCCTTGTAACGAGCTGGCGTTTCTGAGATGCTGCTACTGGTGACGCTGCTGCTGTTGCTGCGTAAGGTGATACATCTACCCAGTGGGCTGTCACAGTCATATAGTCCTTAGTCTGCCCTGTTCCACTTGTCCACATGTCCGTGGTTAAGTGGACATTGTGTACAACGGCATTTTTCAGGACACTGAGGACACTTTTTCTGACGTTTCTGTACAGTCTCGGTATCGCCTGCCTAGTGAAGTGGAATCTAGACGGGATTTGGAACCGGGGACACACTACCTCCATCAATTGTCTAAATCCCACTGCACTAATGGCGGATACCGGACGCACGTCTAACACCAACATAGCAGTCAAGGCCTCAGTTATACGTTTTGCTTCAGGATGACTGCTGTCGTACTTCATCCTCCTCGCTAAGGACTGTTGGAGGGTCAATTGTTTAGTAAAAGTAGTGGTGTTCCTACTTCCTCTCTGGGATGATGAACGACTCCCAGCAGCAGCAGCAACAGCAGCAGCGGCAGCAGTAGGCGTAGCAATGCAGGATCCTCCGGAGGAATCCCGGATAGGAGAGTCAGTCATGCCAGTGATATGGCCTGCAGGACTACTTCCGATCCTGACTAAGGAGGAAATTGACGAGGAGGGAGTTGACGGTGTGGTTTGCAGGCGCTTGGATACAACAGGACAACGGGATTTAGGTGTCCCTGGACTGCTTACGGTCTGAGCCAAAGTTTCTGAACTTGACAGTAACTTTTTATGAACGCGCTGCAGGTGCCGTATAAGGGAGGATGTTCCTAGGTGGTTGACGTCCCTACCCCTACTTATTTCACCTTTACATATGGTACATATGGCAAGACAGTTGTTGTCCGGATTTGGATAGAAATATTGCCAGACCAAAGAGGTGGAATGTTTGGTCTTCTGCCCAGGCATGACCGTGATGGGCTTTTTCATCCCACGGACAACAACTGTCTCCCCCGGAGCCTGATTTAAACAAACCACATCACCATCAGAATCCTCCTCGCCAACTTCCTCCTCAGCGCCAGCTACACCAGTATCCTCATCCTGTTGTACTTCAACAGTGACATCTTCAATTTGCATATCAGCAAGTGGACTGTGGGTGCTCCTTTCAGCACTTGCAGGGGGCGTGCAAATGGTGGAAAGAGCCACCTCTTCCCGTCCAGTGCTGGGAAGGTCAGGCATCGCAACCACCACCACACTTGGACTCTCTTTGGGGATTTGTGATATCTTCTTAGAAAGCACAGTTCTTCGCTGTGCTTTTGCCAGCTTAACTCTTTTGATTTTTTTAGTGGGAGGAGTGCTTCCATCGTCATGTGAAGCTGAACCACTAGTCATGAACATACTAGGGATCGACCTTAGCCGTTCCTTGCCACTCCGTGTCGTAAATGGCATATTGGCAAGTTTACGTTTCTCTTCAGCTGATTTAAATGTCTTTTTCAAGGTCATTTTCCTGAACTTTGCCATTTGGGATTGTATGTGCCCTCTACTATGACATTGGGCATCGGCCTTGGCAGACGACGTTGATGGCATGTTATCGTCTATGTCATGACTAGTGGCAGCAGCTTCAGCACTAGGAGGAAGTGGTTCTTGATCTTTCTCTATTTTATTTTTATCGGAGAAAGTTTGGTCCTCCATTTATGTTATATCGATTTGATATATACGTGCGGCTAAACACAGAAAATAAATTTTTTTTTGGTTCGGACTGGAGTGTACTTTGTGGGTTACAGCACCCTTTAACGGTCAAGCCAGCCGGCCCTTTACTTATGACACAGGCGCACGCTTGGCACTACTTTGTTGATGCACGTGCGGCTACTGCGCACACAATTCACAAACACAGAAAATAATTTTTTTTTGGTTTGGACTGGAGTTTACTTTGGGGGTTACAGCACCCTTTAACGGTCAAGCCAGCCGGCCCTTTACTTATGACACAGGCGCACGCTTGGCACTACTTTGTTGATGCACGTGCGGCTACTGCGCACACAATTCACAAACACAGAAAATAAATTTTTTTTAGGTTTGGACTGGAGTGTACTTTCGGGGGTTACAGCACCCTTAACGGTCAAGCCAGCCGGCCCTTTACTTATGACACAGGCGCACGCTTGGCACTACTTTGTTGATGCACGTGCGGCTACTGCGCACACGATTCACAAACACAGAAAATAATTTTTTTTTGGTTTGGACTGGAGTGTACTTTCGGGGGTTACAGCACCCTTTAACGGTCAAGCCAGCTGGCCCTTTACTTATGACACAGGCGCACGCTTGGCACTACTTTGTTGATGCACGTGCGGCTACTGCGCACACAATTCACAAACACAGAAAATAATTTTTTTTTTGGTTTGGACTGGAGTGTACTTTCGGTGGTTACAGCACCCTTAACGGTCAAGCCAGCCGGCCCTTTACTTATGACACAGGCGCACGCTTGGCACTACTTTGTTGATGCACGTGCGGCTACTGCGCACACAATTCACAAACACAGAAAATAATTTTTTTTTGGTTTGGACTGGAGTGTACTTTCGGGGGTTACAGCACCCTTTAACGCTCAAGCCAGCCGGCCCTTTACTTATGACACAGGCGCACGCTTGGCACTACTTTGTTGATGCACGTGCGGCTACTGCGCACACAATTCACAAACACAGAAAATATATTATATTTTTAGCACTTGGGGGGAGCACCCCTGATGGACAGAGCACCCCCTGGACAACACTACAGCACCTCTTTAGGACTGGGACACTGCACAGGACTTTGGAGTGGACACAGCCCCTATGGAGAACTGACTGCACAACACAGTCCAGCCAGCCCCTATGGACTTTGAAGTAGTGGACACAGCCCCTATTAACAACAGCAGCACAGCACAACACAGCCAGCCCCTATGGACTTTGAAGTAGTGGACAACAGCAGCACTACACTACACTACACTACACAGCCCTAACCTCCACCCTCCCTCTTCACTGTCCACAGCCGAGTGAGAAAATGGCGCCGACGTGGGTACCTTATATAGGATCCAAAACCCGCGAGACTCGGAAGGCGGGAAGATGACGTTTTGCCTCGATTTCAGATCCGAGTCAGGCGGGAAAAGTCGAGCCTGACTCGGATCGGACTCGGATCGGGGGGGCTCGGGGGGGTTCGGATTTCAGAAATCCGAACCCGCTCACCCCTAGTATATACTAATGATATGCTGTACTGCTCTGTATATACTAATGACAGACTGTACTGCTCTGTATATACTAGGGGTGAGCGGGTTCGGATTTCTGAAATCCGAACCCCCC
Organism: Taudactylus pleione; assembly: GCA_031769625.1. NCBI lineage: Eukaryota > Metazoa > Chordata > Amphibia > Anura > Myobatrachidae > Taudactylus > Taudactylus pleione. Next base: position 686,678 of record JAUIMM010000123.1, read on the forward strand.
CGAGCCCCCCCGAACCGAGTCCGATCCGAGTCAGGATCGACTTTTCCCGCCTGACTCGGATCTGAAATCGAGGCAAAACGTCATCATCCCGCCTTCCGAGTCTCGTGGGTTTTGGATCCTATATAAGGTACCCACGTCGGCGCCATTTTCTCACTCGGCTGTGGACAGTGAAGAGGGAGGGTGGGAGTTAGGGCTGTGTAGTGTAGTGTAGTGTAGTGCTGCTGTTGTCCACTACTTCAAAGTCCATAGGGGCTTGCTGTGTTGTGCTGTGCTGCTGTTGTTAATAGGGGCTGTGTCCACTACTTCAAAGTCCATAGGGGCTGGCTGGACTGTGTTGTGCAGTCAGTTCTCCATAGGGGCTGTGTCCACTCCAAAGTCCTGTGCAGTGTCCCAGTCCTAAAGGGGTGCTGTAGTGTTGTCCAGGGGGTGCTCTGTCCATCAGGGGTGCTCCCCCCAAGTGCTAAAAATATAATATATTTTCTGTGTTTGTGAATTGTGTGCGCAGTAGCCGCACGTGCATCAACAAAGTAGTGCCAAGCATGCGCCTGTGTCATAAGTAAAGGGCCGGCTGGCTTGACCGTTAAAGGGTGCTGTAACCCCCGAAAGTACACTCCAGTCCAAACCAAAAAAAAAAAAATTTTCTGTGTTTGTGAATTGTGTGCGCAGTAGCCGCACGTGCATCAACAAAGTAGTGCCAAGCGTGCGCCTGTGTCATAAGTAAAGGGCCGGCTGGCTTGACCGTTAAGGGTGCTGTAACCCCCGAAAGTACACTCCAGTCCAAACCAAAAAAAAAATTATTTTCTGTGTTTGTGAATTGTGTGCGCAGTAGCCGCACGTGCATCAACAAAGTAGTGCCAAGCGTGCGCCTGTGTCATAAGTAAAGGGCGGGCTGGCTTGACCGTTAAAGGGTGCTGTAACCCCCAAAGTACACTCCAGTCCAAACCAAAAAAAAAAATATTTTCTGTGTTTGTGAATTGTGTGCGCAGTAGCCGCACGTGCATCAACAAAGTAGTGCCAAGCGTGCGCCTGTGTCATAAGTAAAGGGCCGGCTAGCTTGACTGTTAAAGGGTGCTGTAACCCCCAAAGTACACTCCAGTCCAAACCAAAAAAAAAAATTATTTTCTGTGTTTAGCCGCACGTATATATCAAATCGATATAACATAAATGGAGGACCAAACTTTCTCCGATAAAAATATAATAGAGAAAGATCAAGAACCACTTCCTCCTAGTGCTGAAGCTGCTGCCACTAGTCATGACATAGACGATAACATGCCATCAACGTCGTCTGCCAAGGCCGATGCCCAATGTCATAGTAGAGGGCACATACAATCCCAAATGACAAAGTTCAGGAAAATGACCTTGAAAAAAACATTTATATCAGCTGAAGAGAAACGTAAACTTGCCAATATGCCATTTACAACACGGAGTGGCAATGAACGGCTAAGGTCGATCCCTAGTATGTTCATGACTAGTGGTTCAGCTTCACATGACGATGGAAGCCCTCCTCCCACTAAAAGAATCAAAAGAGTTAAGCCGGCAAAAGCACAGCGAAGAACTGTGCTTTCTAAGAAGATATCACAAATCCCCAAGGAGAGTCCAAGTGTGGTGGTGGTTGCGATGCCTGACCTTCCCAGCACTGCACGGGAAGAGGTGGCTCTTTCCACCATTTGCACGCCCCCTGCAAGTGCTGAAAGGAGCACCCACAGTCCACTTGCTGATATGCAAATTGAAGATGTCACTGTTGAAGTACAACAGGATGAGGATACTGGTGTAGCTGGCGCTGAGGAGGAAGTTGGCGAGGAGGATTCTGATGGTGATGTGGTTTGTTTAAATCAGGCACCGGGGGAGACAGTTGTTGTCTGTGGGATGAAAAAGCCCATCACGGTCATGCCTGGGCAGAAGACCAAACATTCCACCTCTTTGGTCTGGCAATATTTCTATCCAAATCCGGACAACAACTGTCTTGCCATATGTACCATATGTAAAGGTGAAATAAGTAGGGGTAGGGACGTCAACCACCTAGGAACATCCTCCCTTATACGGCACATGCAGCGCGTTCATAAAAAGTTACTGTCAAGTTCAGAAACTTTGGCTAAGACCGTAAGCAGTCCAGGGACACCTAAATCCTGTTGTCCTGTTGTATCCAAGCGCCTGCAAACCACACCGTCAACTCCCTCCTCGTCAATTTCCTCCTTAGTCAGGATCGGAAGTAGTCCTGCAGGCCATGTCACTGGCATGACTGACTCTCCTATCCGGGATTCCTCCGGAGGATCCTGCATTGCTACGCCTCCTGCTGCTGCTGTTGCTGCTGCTGGGAGTCGTTCATCATCCCAGAGAGGAAGTAGGAACACCACTACTTTTACTAAACAATTTACCCTCCAACAGTCCTTAGCGAGGAGGATGAAGTACGACAGCAGTCATCCTGAAGCAAAACGTATAACTGAGGCCTTGACTGCTATGTTGGTGTTAGACGTGCATCCGGTATCCGCCATTAGTGCAGTGGGATTTAGACAATTGATGGAGGTAGTGTGTCCCCGGTTCCAAATCCCGTCTAGATTCCACTTCACTAGGCAGGCGATACCGAGACTGTACAGAAACGTCAGAAAAAGTGTCCTCAGTGTCCTGAAAAATGCCGTTGTACACAATGTCCACTTAACCACGGACATGTGGACAAGTGGAACAGGGCAGACTAAGGACTATATGACTGTGACAGCCCACTGGGTAGATGTATCACCTTACGCAGCAACAGCAGCAGCGTCACCAGTAGCAGCATCTCAGAAACGCCAGCTCGTTACAAGGCAGGCTACGCTGTGTATCACCGGTTTCAGTAAGAGGCACACCGCCGACAACCTCTTAGAGAAACTGAGGGAAATCATCGCCCAGTGGCTTACCCCACTTAGACTCTCCTGGGGATTTGTGATATCTGACAACGCCACCAATATTGTGCGGGCATTACATCTGGGCAAATTCCAGCACGTCCCATGTTTTGCTCACACAATAAACTTGGTGGTGCAGAATTTTCTGAAAAGCGACAGGGGCGTGCAGGAGACGCTTTGGGTGGCCCGAAAAATTTCTGGCCACTTTCGCCATTCAGCGACTGCGTGCCGAAGACTGGAGCGCCAGCAAACACTCTTGAACCTGCCCCGCCATCACCTGAAGCAAGAGGTTGTGACGCGGTGGAACTCAACCCTCTATATGCTTCAGAGGATGGAGGAGCAGCAAAAGGCCATACAAGCCTATACATCCACCTATGACATAGGCAAAGGAGGGGGTATGCACCTGACTCAAGCGCAGTGGAGAATGATTTCCGTGTTGTGCAAGGTTCTCCAGCCCTTCGAACTTGCCACACGTGAAGTCAGTTCAGACACTGCCAGCTTGAGTCAGGTCATTCCCCTCATCAGGCTTTTGCAGAAGCAGCTGGAGAAAGTGAAGGAGGAGCTAAGACGGAGCGATTCCGCTCGGCATGTGGGACTTGTGGATGAAGCCCTTCATTCGCTTTGCCAGGATTCCAGGGTGGTCAATCTGTTGGTATCCTAAGCAACCCGCTGGCGGTGATGCAGGGCAGGCAGGACCAAGTTTGGACATCTGGTCCGGACTGAAGGACCTGGCAACAATTTCTGACATGTCTACTGTCACTGCATATGATACTGTCACCATTGACAGAATGGTGGAGGATTACATCGGTGACAGCATCCAAGTAGGCATGGCAGACAGTCCATACCTGTACTGGCAGGAAAAAGAGGCAATTTGGAGGCCCCTGTACAAACTGGCTCTATTTTACCTGAGTTGCCCCCCCTCCAGTGTGTACTCCGAAAGAGTGTTTAGTGCAGCCGGGAACCTTGTCAGCGAAAGGCGTAGGAGGTTGCTTCCACACAATGTGGAGAAGATGATGTTCATCAAAATGAATTATCAGCTCTTCCAGGGAGAACAGCCTCCAGAAGGTACAGAGGGACCTGTGGTGGTGGATTCAAGTGGGGACGAGTTAATACTTTGTGAGGATGAGGATGTACACACTGAAGAGGGTGAGGAATCGGTGGATGAGGAGGATGAGGATGACATCTTGCCTCCATAGAGCCAGTTTGTGCAGGGACACATTAATTGCCAGCTTGTTTTGTGGGGGCCCAAACGAACCAATCATTTCAGCCACAGTTGTGTGGCAGACCCTGGCGCTGAAATGATTGGTTTGTTAAAGTGTGCATGTCCTGTTTATACAACATAAGGGTGGGTGGGAGGGCCCAAGGACAATTCCATCTTGCACCTCTTTTTTTTCTTTGCATTATGTACAGTTTGGGGCCTAGTTTTTCAAACTGCCATCCTGTCTGCCACTGCAGTTTCACGCCTAGATGGGTCACGTGTTTGTGCCGCCCACTCGTGTCGCTTAGCATAGTCATCCAGCTACCTCGGTGCAACCTTTTGGACATAAAAACACTATTGTGAGGTGTGAGGTGTTCAGAATAGACTGGAAATGAGTGGAAATTAAGGTTATTGAGGTTAATAATAGCATAGGAGCAGAAAAACCTACAAATTCTGTGATTTTAGCTGTTTTTATGCTTTTTTAAAAAAAAATACAGATCCAAAACACAAAACCCAGAACCCAAAACACGGAAGGGTGGTTTTGGCAAAACCAATCCAGATCCAAAACACGAAGAAAGATCCAGATCCAAAACCAAAACACAAAACACGAAAAGTGGCCGGTGCACACCCCTAGTATATACAGAGCAGTACAGTCTGTCATTAGTATATACAGAGCAGTACAGTATATCATTAGTATATACAGAGCAGTACATTATATCATTAGTATATACAGAGCAGTACAGTATATCATTAGTATATACAGAGCAGTACAGTCTATCATTAGTATATACAGAGCAGTATAGCATATCATTAGTATATACAGAGCAGTACAGTCTATCATTAGTACATACCGAGCAGTACAGTCTATCATTAGTACATACAGAGCAGTACAGTCTATCATTAGTATATACAGAGCAGTACAGTATATCATTAGTATATACAGAGCAGTACAGTCTATCATTAGTATATACAGAGCAGTACAGTCTATCATTAGTATATAGAGCAGTACAGTATATCATTAGTATATACAGAGCAGTACAGTCTATCATTAGTATATACAGAGCAGTACAGTCTATCATTAGTATATACAGAGCAGTACAGCATATCATTAGTATATAGAGAGCAGTACAGTCTATCATTAGTATATACAGAGCAGTACAGCATATCATTAGTATATACAGAGCAGTACAGTCTATCATTAGTATATACAGAGCAGTACAGTCTATCATTAGTATATATAGAGCAGTACAGCATATCATTAGTATATACAGAGCAGTACAGTCTATCATTAGTATATATAGAGCAGTACAGCATATCATTAGTATATACAGAGCAGTACAGTATATCATTAGTATATACAGAGCAGTACAGCATATCATTAGTATATACAGAGCAGTACAGTCTATCATTAGTATATACAGAGCAGTATAGTCTATCATTAGTATATACAGTTAAGTACAGTCTATCATTAGTATAATACAGAGCAGTACAGTCTATCATTAGTATATACAGAGAAGTACAGTATATCATTAGTATATACAGAGCAGTACATTATATCATTAGTACATACAGAGCAGTACAGTATATCATTAGTATATACAGAGCAGTACAGTATATCATTAGTATATACAGAGCAGTACAGTATATCATTAGTATATACAGAGCAGTACAGCATATCATTAGTACATACAGAGCAGTACAGTATATCATTAGTACATACAGAGCAGTACAGTATATCATTAGTACATACAGAGCAGTACAGTATATCATTAGTATATACAGAGCAGTACAGTATATCATTAGTATATACAGAGCAGTACAGCAGATCATTAGTATATACAGAGCAGTACAGTATATCATTAGTATATACAGAGCAGTACATTATATCATTAGTACATACAGAGCAGTACAGTATATCATTAGTATATACAGAGCAGTACAGCATATCATTAGTATATACAGAGCAGTACAGTCTATTATTAGTATATACAGAGAAGTACAGTATATCATTAGTATATACAGAGCAGTACAGCCTATCATTAGTATATACAGACCAGTACAGCATATCATTAGTATATACAGAGCAGTACAGTCTATCATTAGTATATACAGAGCAGTACAGTCTGTCATTAGTATATACAGAGCAGTACAGTCTATCATTAGTATATACAGAGCAGTACAGTCTATCATTAGTATATACAGAGCAGTACAGTATATCATTAGTATATACTAGGGGTGTGCACCGGCCACTTTTCGTGTTTTGTGTTTTGGTTTTGGATCTGGATCTTTCTTCGTGTTTTGGATCTGGATCTTTCTTCGTGTTTTGGATCTGGATTGGTTTTGCCAAAACCACCCTTCCGTGTTTTGGGTTCTGGGTTTTGTGTTTTGGATCTGTATTGTTTTGAAAAAAAAGCATAAAAACAGCTAAAATCACAGAATTTGTAGGTTTTTCTGCTCCTATGCTATTATTAACCTCAATAACCTTAATTTCCACTCATTTCCAGTCTATTCTGAATACCTCACACCTCACAATAGTGTTTTTATGTCCAAAAGGTTGCACCGAGGTAGCTGGATGACTATGCTAAGCGACACGAGTGGGCGGGACAAACACGTGACCCATCTAGGCGTGACACTGCAGTGGCAGACAGGATGGCATTGAAAAACTAGGCCCCAAACTGTACATAATGCAAAGAAAAAAAAGAGGTGCAAGATGGAATTGTCCTTGGGCCCTCCCACCCACCCTTATGTTGTATAAACAGGACATGCACACTTTAACAAACCAATCATTTCAGCGCCAGGGTCTGCCACACAACTGTGGCTGAAATGATTGGTTCGTTTGGGCCCCCACAAAACAAGCTGGCAATTTATCTGTCCCTGCACAAACTGGCTCTACGGAGGCAAGATGTCATCCTCATCCTCCTCATCCACCGATTCCTCACCCTCTTCAGTGTGTACATCCTCATCCTCACAGAGTATTAATTCGTCCCTGCTGGAACCACAGGTCCCTCTGTACGTTCTGGAGGCTGGTCTCCCTGGAAGAGTTGATAATTCATTTTATGAACATCATCTTCTCCACATTTTGTGGAAGCAACCTCCTACGCCTTTCGCTGACAAGGTTCCCGGCTGCACTAAACACTCTTTCGGAGTACACACTGGAGGGGGGGCAACTCAGGTAAAATAGAGCCAGTTTGTACAGGGACCTCCAAATTGCTTCTTTTTCCTGCCAGTACAGGTACGGACTGTCTGACATGCCTACTTGGATGCTGTCACCGAAGTAATCCTTTAACAGACAGACGCACACGCTTGTCGCTGCTGCTTTGAGGATTCAAGTGCGGCTACAGCCCACACAATTCACAAAGACAGAAAAAAAAAAAGAATATTTTTATTGTTTGTGGAGCACACTTTGAGGGTTACACCACCCTTTAACAGACAGACGCACGCTTGTCGCTGCTGCTTTGAGGATGCAAGTGCGGCTACAGCCCACACATTTCACAAAGACCGAAAAAAAAAGAACAATATTTGAATTGTTTGTGTAGCACACTTTGAGGGTGTCACCACCCTTTAACAGACAGACGCACGCTTGTCGCTGCTGCTTTAAGGATGCAGGTGCGGCTACAGCCCACACAATTCACAAAGACAGAAAAAAGAAGAATATTTTTATTGTTTGTGTAGCACACTTTGAGGGTGTCACCACCCTTTAACAGACAGACGCACGCTTGTCGCTGCTGCTTTGAGGATGCAAGTGCGGCTACATCGCACACAAGTCACAAACACATTAAAAAAATAGTTTTTTATTTTTTGGAGCACTTTGAGAGTTACACCACCCTTTAACAGACAGACGCACGCTTGTCGCTGCTGCTTTAAGGATGCAGGTGCGGCTACAGCCAACACATTTCACAAAGACCGAAAAAAAGAACAATATTTTAATTGTTTGTGTAGAACACTTTGAGGTGTCACCACCCTTTAACAGACAGACGCACGCTTGTCGCTGCTGCTTTAAGGATGCAGGTGCGGCTACAGCCCACACAATTCACATAGACAGAAAAAAGAAGAATATTTTAATTGTTTGTGTAGCACACTTTGAGGGTGTCACCACCCTTTAACAGACAGACGCACGCTTGTCGCTGCTGCTTTGAGGATGCAGGTGGAATCTAGACGGGATTTGGAACCGAGGACACACTACCTCCATCAATTGTCTAAATCCCACTGCACTAATGTCAGATACCGGACGCACGTCTAACACCAACATAGCAGTCAAGGCCTCAGTTATACGTTTTGCTTCAGGATGACTGCTGTCGTACGTCATCCTCATCGCTAGGGACTGTTGGAGGGTCAATTGTTTAGTAAAAGTAGTGATGTTCCTACTTCCTCTCTGGGATGATGAACAACTCCCAGCAGCAGCAACAGCACTAGGAGGAAGTGGTTCTTGATCTTTCCCTATTTTATTTTTATCGGAGAAAGTTTGGTCCTCCATTTATGTTATATTGATATATATACGTGCGGCTAAAGCGCACACAAACACAGAAAATATTTTTTTATTTTTGCTGGAGAGTAGTGCACTTTGTGGGTTACACCACCCTTTAAGAAATGAGCCAGCCGGCTCTTTACTTATGGGACACAGGCGCACGCTTGGCGCTGCTCCTTTGTTGATGCACGTGCAGCCACAGTGCACACAAGTCACAAACACAGAAAAAATATATTTTTTTGGTTTGGAGTGTACTTTGGGGGTTACAGAACCCTTTAACGGTCAAGCCAGCCGGCCCTTTACTTATGACACAGGCGCACGCTTGGCACTACTTTGTTGATGCACGTGCGGCTGCTGCGCACACAATTCACAAACACAGAAAATAATTTTTTTTTTGGTTTGGACTGGAGTGTACTTTGGGGGTTACAGCACCCTTTAACGGTCAAGCCAGCCGGCCCTTTACTTATGACACAGGCGCACGCTTGGCACTACTTTGTTGATGCACGTGCGGCTACTGCGCACACAATTCACAAACACAGAAAATAATTTTTTTTTTGATTTGGACTGGACTGTACTTTGGGGGTTACAGCACCCTTTAACGGTCAAGCCAGCCGGCCCTTTACTTATGACACAGGCGCACACTTGGCACTACTTTGTTGATGCACGTGCGGCTACTGCGCACACAATTCACAAACACAGAAAATAATTTTTTTTTTGGTTTGGACTGGAGTGTACTTTGGGGGTTACAGCACCCTTTAACGGTCAAGCCAGCCGGCCCTTTACTTATGACACAGGCGCACGCTTGGCACTACTTTGTTGATGCACTTGCGGCTACTGCGCACACAATTCACAAACACAGAAAATAATTTTTTTTTGGTTTGGACTGGAGTGTACTTTCGGGGGTTACAGCACCCTTTAACGGTCAAGCCAGCTGGCCCTTTACTTATGACACAGGCGCACGCTTGGCACTACTTTGTTGATGCACGTGCGGCTACTGCGCACACAATTCACAAACACAGAAAATAATTTTTATTGGGGTTTGGACTGGAGTGTACTTTCGGGGGTTACAGCACCCTTAACGGTCAAGCCAGTCGGCCCTTTACTTATGACACAGGCGCACGCTTGGCACTACTTTGTTGATGCACGTGCGGCTACTGCGCACACAATTCACAAACACAGAAAATAATTTTTTTTTTGGTTTGGACTGGAGTGTACTTTCGGGGGTTACAGCACCCTTAACGGTCAAGCCAGCCGGCCCTTTACTTATGACACAGGCACACGCTTGGCACTACTTTGTTGATGCACGTGCGGCTACTGCGCACACAATTCCCAAACACAGAAAATAATTTTTTTTTTGGTTTGGACTGGAGTGTACTTTGGGGGTTACAGCACCCTTTAACAGTCAAGCCAGCCGGCCCTTTACTTATGACACAGGCGCACGCTTGGCACTACTTTGTTGATGCACATGCGGCTACTGCGCACACAATTCACAAACACAGAAAATAATTTTTTTTTTGGTTTGGACTGGAGTGTACTTTCGGGGGTTACAGCACCCTTAACGGTCAAGCCAGCCGGCCCTTTACTTATGACACAGGCGCACGCTTGGCACTACTTTGTTGATGCACGTGCGGCTACTGCGCACACAATTCACAAACACAGAAAATAATTTTTTTTTTGGTTTGGACTGGAGTGTACTTTCGGGGGTTACAGCACCCTTAACGGTCAAGCCAACCGGCCCTTTACTTATGACACAGGCGCACGCTTGGCACTACTTTGTTGATGCACGTGCGGCTACTGCGCACACAATTCACAAACACAGAAAATATATTATTTTTTTAGCACTTGGGGGGAGCACCCCTGATGGACAGAGCACCCCCTGGACAACACTACAGCACCCCTTTAGGACTGGGACACTGTACAGGACTTTGGAGTGGACACAGCCCCTATGGAGAACTGACTGCACAACACAGTCCAGCCAGCCCCTATGGACTTTGAAGTAGTGGACACAGCCCCTATTAACAACAGCAGCACAGCACAACACAGCCAGCCCCTAAGGACTTTGAAGTAGTGGACAACAGCAGAACTACACTACACTACACTACACAGCCCTAACTCCCACCCTCCCTCTTCACTGTCCACAGCCGAGTGAGAAAATGGCGCCGACGCGGGTACCTTATATAGGATCCAAAACCCGCGAGACTCGGAAGGCGGGATGATGACGTTTTGCCTCGATTTCAGATCCGAGTCAGGCGGGAAAAGTCGATCCTGACTCGGATCGGACTCGGTTCGGGGGGGCTCGGGGGGGTTCGGATTTCAGAAATCCGAACCCGTTCACCCCTAGTATATACAGACAGAGCAGTACAGTATATCATTAGTATATACAGAGCAGTACAGCATATCATTAGTATATATACAGAGCAGTACATTATATCATTAGTACATACAGAGCAGTTCAGTCTATCATTAGTATATACAGAGCAGTACAGCATATCATTAGTATATACAGAGCAGTACAGTCTATCATTAGTATATACAGAGCAGTACAGTATATCATTAGTATATACAGAGCAGTACAGTCTATCATTAGTATATACAGAGAAGTACAGTATATCATTAGTATATACAGACCAGTACAGCATATCATTAGTATATACAGAGCAGTACAGTCTATCATTAGTATATACAGAGCAGTACAGTCTGTCATTAGTATATACAGAGCAGTACAGTCTATCATTAGTATATACAGAGCAGTACAGTCTATCATTAGTATATACAGAGCAGTACAGTATATCATTAGTATATACAGAGCAGTACAGTCTATCATTAGTAGGGGTGAGCGGGTTCAGATTTCTGAAATCCAAACCCCCCCGAGTCCCCCCGATCCGAGGCCGATCCGAGTCAGGCTCGACTTTTCCCGCCTGACTCGGATCTGAAATCGAGGCAAAACGTCATCATTCCGCCTTTCGAGTCTCGCGTGTTTTGGATCCTAAATAAGGTACCCGCGTCGGCGCCATTTTCTCACTCGGCTGTGGACAGTTTAGAGGGAGGGTGGGAGTTAAGCTGGCCACACACTAGACCAACTTACATCCAACCAGCCAACTTGTTGATTGGTTGGAATGAAAATCTGGTAAGGAATGGAATCAGCAATTTGCTCCCAAACGCTGGAAAATGGACCAAAACTGTTTGAACAAATAGTTTAGATCAAACATTTAACAAACTTGTTTGAATTACCATTTTCATCTGTTTTCTGGCATTTAGGAGCAAATTGCTGATCATTATTTACTCCCATACGTTACCAGATTTTCATTCCAACCAATCAACAAGTTGGCTGGTTGGATGTAAGTTGGTATAGTGTGTGGCCAGCTTTAGGGCTGGCTGGGCTGTGTAGTGTAGTGTAGTGCAGAGTAGTGTTGTGCTGTGCTGTGCTGCGCTGTGCTGCTGTTGTCCACTACTTCAAAGTCCTTAGGGGCTGGCTGTGTTGTGCTGTGCTGCTGTTGTTAATAGGGGCTGTGTCCACTACTTCAAAGTCCATAGGGGCTGGCTGGACTGTGTTGTGCAGTCAGTTCTCCATAGGGGCTGTGTCCACTCCAAAGTCCTGTGCAGTGTCCCAGTCCTAAAGGGGTGCTGTAGTGTTGTCCAGGGGGTGCTCTGTCCATCAGGGGTGCTCCCCCCAAGTGCTAAAAAATAATATATTTTCTGTGTTTGTGAATTGTGTGCGCAGTAGCCGCACGTGCATCAACAAAGTAGTGCCAAGCGTGTGCCTGTGTCATAAGTAAAGGGCCGGCTGGCTTGACCGTTAAAGGGTGCTGTAACCCCCAAAGTACACTCCAGTCCAAACCAAAAATAAAATTATTTTCTGTGTTTGTGAATTGTGTGCGCAGTAGCCGCACGTGCATCAACAAAGTAGTGCCAAGCGTGCGCCTGTGTCATAAGTAAAGGGCCGGCTGGCTTGACCGTTAAAGGGTGCTGTAACCCCCAAAGTACACTCCAGTCCAAACCAAAAAAAAAATTATTTTCTGTGTTTGTGAATTGTGTGCGCAGTAGCCGCACGTGCATCAACAAAGTAGTGCCAAGCATGCGCCTGTGTCATAAGTAAAGGGCCGGCTGGCTTGACCGTTAAAGGGTGCTGTAACCCCCAAAGTACACTCCAGTCCAAACCAAAAAAAAAATTATTTTCTGTGTTTGTGAATTGTGTGCGCAGTAGCCGCACGTGCATCAACAAAGTAGTGCCAAGTGTGCGCCTGTGTCATAAGTAAAGGGCCGGCTGGCTTGACCATTAAAGGGTGCTGTAACCCCCAAAGTACACTCCAGTCCAAACCAAAAAAAAATTATTTTCTGTGTTTGTGAATTGTGTGCGCAGTAGCCGCACGTGCATCAACAAAGTAGTGCCAAGCGTGCGCCTGTGTCATAAGTAAAGGGCCGGCTGGCTTGACCGTTAAAGGGTGCTGTAACCCCCGAAAGTAAACTCCAGTCCAAACCAAAAAAAAAATTATTTTCTGTGTTTGTGAATTGTGTGCGCAGTAGCCGCACGTGCATCAACAAAGTAGTGCCAAGCGTGCGCCTGTGTCATAAGTAAAGGGCCGGCTGGCTTGACCGTTAAAGGGTGCTGTAACCCCCAAAGTACACTCCAGTCCAAACCAAAAAAAAATATATTTTCTGTGTTTGTGAATTGTGTGCGCAGTAGCCGCACGTGCATCAACAATGTAGTGCCAAGCGTGTGCCTGTGTCATAAGTAAAGGGCCGGCTGGCTTGACCGTTAAAGGGTGCTGTAACCCCCAAAGTACACTCCAGTCCAAGCCAAAAAAAAAATTATTTTCTGTGTTTGTGAATTGTGTGCGCAGTAGCCGCACGTGCATCAACAAAGTAGTGCCAAGCGTGCGCCTGTGTCATAAGTAAAGGGCCGGCTGGCTTGACCATTAAAGGGTGCTGTAACCCCCAAAGTACACTCCAGTCCAAAGCAAAAAAAAAATTTTTTTCTGTGTTTGTGAATTGTGTGCGCAGTAGCCGCACGTGCATCAACATAGGAGCAGCGCCAAGCGTGCGCCTGTGTCCCATAAGTAAAGAGCCGGCTGGCTCATTTCTTAAAGGCTGGTGTAACCCACAAAGTGCACTACTCTCCAGCAAAAATAAAGAAATATTTTCTTCTTTTAGCCGCATGTATATATCAAATCGATATAACATAAATAGAGGACCAAACTTTCTCCGATAAAAATAAAATAGAGAAAGATCAAGAACCACTTCCTCCTAGTGCTGAAGCTGCTGCCACTAGTCATGACATAGACGATAACATGCCATCAACGTCGTCTGCCAAGGCCGATGCCCAATGTCATAATAGAGGGCACATACAATCCCAAATTACAAAGTTCAGGAAAATGACCTTGAAAAAAACATTTAAATCATCTGAAGAGAAACGTAAACTTGCCAATATGCCATTTACGACACGGAGTGGCAAGGAACGGCTAAGGTCGATCCCTAGTATGTTCATGACTAGTGGTTCAGCTTCACATGACGATGGAAGCCCTCCTCCCACTAAAAAAATCAAAAGAGTTAAGCTGGCAAAAGCACAACGAAGATCTGTGCTTTCTAAGAAGATATCACAAATCCCCAAGGAGAGTCCAAGTGTGGTGGTGGTTGCGATGCCTGACCTTCCCAGCACTGGACAGGAAGAGGTGGCTCTTTCCATCATTTGCATGCCCCCTGCAAGTGCTGAAAGGAGCACCCACAGTCCACTTGCTGATATGCAAATTGAAGATGTCACTGTTGAAGTACAACAGGATGAGGATACTGGTGTAGCTGGCGCTGAGGAGGAAGTTGGCGAGGAGGATTCTGATGGTGATGTGGTTTGTTTAAATCAGGCTCCGGGGGAGACAGTTGTTGTCCGTGGGATGAAAAAGCCCATCACGGTCATGCCTGGGCAGAAGACCAAACATTCCACCTCTTTGGTCTGGCAATATTTCTATCCAAATCCGGACAACAACTGTCTTGCCATATGTACCTTATATAAAGGTGGAATAAGTAGGGGTAGGGATGTTAACCACCTAGGAACATCCTCCCTTATACGGCACCTGCAGCACGTTCATAAAAAGTTACTGTCAAGTTCAGAAACTTTGGCTAAGACCGTAAGCAGTCCAGGGACACCTAAATCCCGTTGTCCTGTTGTATCCAAGCGCCTGCAAACCACACCATCTACTCCCTCCTTGTCAATTTCCTCCTTAGTCAGGATTGGAAGTAGTCCTGCAGGCCATGTCACTGGCATGACTGACTCTCCTAACCGGGATTCCTCCGGAGGATCCTGCATTGCTACACCTCCTGCTGCCGCTGCTGCTGTTGCTGCTGCTGGGAGTCGTTCATCATCCCAGAGAGGAAGTAGGAACACCACTACTTTTACTAAACAATTTACCCTCCAACAGTCCTTAGCGAGGAGGATGAAGTACGACAGCAGTCATCCTGAAGCAAAACGTATAACTGAGGCCTTGACTGCTATGTTGGTGTTAGACGTGCGTCCGGTATCCGCCATTAGTGCAGTGGGATTTAGACAATTGATGGAGGTAGTGTGTCCCCGGTTCCAAATCCTGTCTAGATTCCACTTCACTAGGCAGGCGATACCGAGACTGTACAGAAACGTCAGAAAAAGTGTCCTCAGTGTCCTGAAAAATGCCGTTGTACCCAATGTCCACTTAACCACGGACATGTGGACAAGTGGAACAGGGCAGACTAAGGATTATATGACTGTGACAGCCCACTGGGTAGATGTATCACCTTACGCAGCAACAGCAGCAGCGTCACCAGTCGCAGCATCTCAGAAACGCCAGCTCGTTCCAAGGCAGGCTACGCTGTGTATCACCGGTTTCAGTAAGAGGCACACCGCCGACAACCTCTTAGAGAAACTGAGGGAAATCATCGCCCAGTGGCTTACCCCACTTAGACTCTCCTGGGGATTTGTGATATCTGACAACGCCACCAATATTGTACGGGCATTACATCTGGGCAAATTCCAGCACGTCCCATGCTTTGCTCACACAATAAACTTGGTGTGCAGAATTTTCTGAAAAGCGACAGGGGCGTGCAGGAGACGCTTTGGGTGGCCCGAAAAATTTCTGGCCACTTTCGCCATTCAGCGACTGCGTGCCGAAGACTGGAGCGCCAGCAAACACTCTTGAACCTGCCCCGCCATCACCTGAAGCAAGAGGTTGTGACGCGGTGGAACTCAACCCTCTATATGCTTCAGAGGATGGAGGAGCAGCAAAAGGCCATTCAAGCCTATACATCCACCTATGACATAGGCAAAGGAGGGGGTATGCACCTGACTCAAGCGCAGTGGAGAATGATTTCCGTGTTGTGCAAGGTTCTCCAGCCCTTCGAACTTGCCACACGTGAAGTCAGTTCAGACACTGCCAGCTTGAGTCAGGTCATTCCCCTCATCAGGCTTTTGCAGAAGCAGCTGAAGAAAGTGAAGGAGGAGCCAAGACGGAGCGATTCCGCTCGGCATGTGGGACTTGTGGATGAAGCACTTCATTCGCTTTGCCAGGATTCCAGGGTGGTCAATCTGTTGAAATCAGACCACTACATTTTGGCCACCGTGCTCGATCCTAGGTTTAAAGCCTATGTGGTGTCTCTCTTTCCGGCCGACACAAGCCTGCAGAGGTGCAAAGACCTGCTGGTGAACACACTGTCAGCTGAAGCGGAACGTGACACGTCAACAGCTCCTTCTTCATTTTCTCCCGCAACTGGGGCTGCCAGGAAAAAACTTAGGTATCCTAAGCAACCCGCTGGCGGTGATGCAGGGCAGGCAGGACCAAGTTTGGACATCTGGTCCGGACTGAAGGACCTGGCAACAATTTCTGACATGTCTACTGTCACTGCATATGATACTGTCACCATTGACAGAATGGTGGAGGATTACATCGGTGACAGCATCCAAGTAGGCATATCAGACAGTCCATACCTGTACTGGCAGGAAAAAGAGGCAATTTGGAGGCCCTTGTACAAACTGGCTGTATTTTACCTGAGTTGCCCCCCCTCCAGTGTGTACTCCGAAAGAGTGTTTAGTGCAGCCGGGAACCTTGTCAGCGAAAGGCGTAGGAGGTTGCTTCCACAGCATGTGGAGAAGATGATGTTCATCAAAATGAATTATCAGCTCTTCCAGGGAGACCAGCCTCCAGAACGTACAGAGGGACCTGTGGTGATGGATTCAAGTGGGGACGAGTTAATACTTTGTGAAGATGAGGATGTACACACTGAAGAGGGTGAGGAATCGGTGGATGAGGAGGATGAGGATGACATCTTGCCTCCGTAGAGCCAGTTTGTGCAGGGACAGATTAATTGCCAGCTTGTTTTGTGGGGGCCCAAATGAACCAATCATTTCAGCCACAGTTGTGTGGCAGACCCTGGCGCTGAAATGATTGGTTTGTTAAAGTGTGCATGTCCTGTTTATACAATATAAGGGTGGGTGGGAGGGCCCAAGGACAATTCCATCTTGCACCTCTTTTTTTTCTTTGCATTATGTACAGTTTGGGGCCTAGTTTTTCAAACTGCCATCCTGTCTGCCACTGCAGTATCACGCCTAGATGGGTCACGTGTTTGTGCCGCCCACTCGTGTCGCTTAGCATAGTCATCCAGCTACCTCGGTGCAACCTTTTGGACATAAAAACACTATTGTGAGGTGTGAGGTGTTCAGAATAGACTGGAAATGAGTGGAAATTAAGGTTATTGAGGTTAATAATAGCATAAGAGCAGAAAAACCTACAAATTCTGTGATTTTAGCTGTTTTTATGCTTTTTTAAAAAAAAATACAAATCCAAAACACAAAACCCAGAACCCAAAACACGGAAGGGTGGTTTTGGCAAAACCAATCCAGATCCAAAACACGAAGAAAGATCCAGATCCAAAACCAAAACACGAAAAGTGGCCGGTACACACCCCTAATCATTAGTATATACAGAGCAGTACAGTATATCATTAGTATATACAGAGCAGTGACGTGCGGTGAGGTAAATGGCTGGGGAAGCACTGGCTAGTATCAGAGCCTGATTTACATATATACAGTATATATAGTAACCCCAGGGTACATGTGGGCATTATACACAGGTGCAGCAGTATATAGTGCTGGAAATTTGGTGTGTATTGATCAGGGATGTGTGTAAAAGGTAGACAGGAGAGGCAGTGCCTCACCTGCCATACACTTTTTACTCCAGTTTTGACTACAAAAATTATTAGAATAATACAAAGAGGATATTTATACTATTTTCTTTACATTTTTATTATACTTTTTATAGTCAACACTCGGAAGTATATATAAGTATGACAGGGAAGGCTCTGCCTCACCTGACCAGGTCAGGTGAGGCAGAGCCTTCCCTGTCATACTTATATATACTGATACAGACTGATATTGGCTCTGCCTCACCTGACCGCACATCACTGATACAGACTGATATTGGCTCTGCCTAACCTCACCGCACATCATTGATACAGACAGACTGATATTGGCTCTGTCTCACCTCACCGCACATCACTGATATAGACTGATATTGGCTCTGCCACACCTCACTGATACAGACTGATATTGGCTCTGCCTCACCTCACCGCACATCACTGATACAGACTGATATTGGCTCTGCCTCACCTGACCGCACATCACTGATACAGACTGATATTGGCTCTGCCTCACCTCACCGCACATCACTGATACAGACTGATATTGGCTCTGCCTCACCTGACCGCACATCACTGATACAGACTGATATTGGCTCTGCCTCACCTGACCGCACATCACTGATACAGACTGATATTGGCTCTGCCTCACCTCACATCACTGATACAGACTGATATTGGCTCTGCCTCACCTCACATCACTGATACAGACTGATATTGGCTCTGCCTCACCTCACATCACTGATACAGACTGATATTGGCTCTGCCTCACCTGACCGCACATCACTGATATAGACTGATATTGGCTCTGCCTCACCTGACCGCACATCACTGATACAGACTGATATTGGCTGTGCCTCACCTCACCGCACATCACTGATACAGACTGATATTGGCTCTGCCTCACCTGACCGCACATCACTGATATTGGCTCTGCCTCACCTCACCGCACATCACTGATACAGACTGATATTGGCTCTGCCTCACCTCACATCACTGATACAGACTGATATTGGCTCTGCCTCACCTCACATCACATCACTGATACAGACTGATATTGGCTCTGCCTCACTTGACTGCACATCACTGATATAGACTGATATTGGCTCTGCCTCCCCTCACCGCATATCACTGATACAGACTGATATTGGCTCTGCCTCACCTGACCGCACATCACTGATACAGACTGATATTGGCTCTGCCTCACCTCACCGCACATCACTGATACAGACTGATATAGGCTCTGCCTCACATCACATCACTGATACAGACTGATATTGGCTCTGCCTCACCTGACCGCACATCACTGGTACAGACTGATATTGGCTCTGCCTCACCTCACCGCACATCACTGATACAGAGTGATATTGGCTCTGCCTCACATCACTGATACAGACTGATATTGGCTCTGCCTCACCTCACCGCACATCACTGATACAGACTGATTTTGGCTCTGCCTCACCTCACATCACTGATACAGACTGATTTTGGCTCTGCCTCACCTGACCGCACATCACTGGTACAGACTGATATTGGCTCTGCCTCACCTCACCGCACATCCCTGATACAGACTGATATTGGCTCTGCCTCACCTCACATCACATCACTGATATCGACTGATATTGGCTCTGCCTCACCTCACATCACATCACTGATACAGACTGATATTGGCTCTGCCTCTCTGTCCTTCTCTCATTCACTAAGAAGCAGATTTTGGAAGCCGCCTATTGTCAGCTGTTACAACAACAATATCAGATGCTAAACATGTCAGGTTTGCACTGATTCGGATGTACAGTGTTGCAATCGCAGCTGCAATTTCATATGCTGCTGAGAAGCGATTGTTTGTAATATAGCCTCATCTCCTAACAGTACTGAGACGCCCACTGCAGCCATCGCCAACAGCCCATACGCAGTTTACTGAGACGCCCACTGCAGCCATCGCCAACAGCCCATACTCAGGTTACTGGGACGCCCACTGCAGCCATCGCCAACAGCCCATACGCAGGTTACTGGGACGCCCACTGCAGCCATCGTCAACAGCCCATATGCAAGTTACTGGGATGCCCACTGCAGCCATCACCAACAGCCAATATACAGGTTACTGGGACACTCACGGCAGCCATCGCCAACAGCCAATATACAGGTTACTGGGAAGCCCACTGCAGCCATCGCCCACAGCCCATACACAGGTTCCTGGGACGCCCACTGCAGCCATCGCCCACAGCCCATACACAGGTTACTGGGACGCCCACTGCAGCCATCACCAACAGCCCATACGCAGGTTACTGGGACGCCCACTGCAGCCACTGCCAACAGCCCATACACAGGTTACTGGGACGCCCACTGCAGCCATCACCCACAGCCCATACACAGGTTACTGGGACGCCCACTGCAGCCATCGCCCACAGCCCATACACAGGTTACTGGGACGCCCACTGCAGCCATCTCCCACAGCCCATACACAGGTTACTGGGACGCCCACTGCAGCCATCGCCCACAGCCCATACACAGGTTACTGGGACGCCCACTGCAGCCATCACCAACAGCCCATACTCAGGTTACTGGGACGCCCACTGCAGCCATCGCCAACAGCCCATACGCAGGTTACTGGGACGCCCACTGCAGCCATCGTCAACAGCCCATATGCAAGTTACTGGGATGCCCACTGCAGCCATCACCAACAGCCAATATACAGGTTACTGGGACACTCACGGCAGCCATCGCCAACAGCCAATATACAGGTTACTGGGAAGCCCACTGCAGCCATCGCCCACAGCCCATACACAGGTTACTGGGACACTCACTGCAGCCATCGCCCACAGCCCATACACAGGTTCCTGGGACGCCCACTGCAGCCATCGCCCACAGCCCATACACAGGTTACTGGGACGCCCACTGCAGCCATCACCAACAGCCCATACGCAGGTTACTGGGACGCCCACTGCAGCCACTGCCAACAGCCCATACACAGGTTACTGGGACGCCCACTGCAGCCATCACCCACAGCCCATACACAGGTTACTGGGACGCCCACTGCAGCCATCGCCCACAGCCCATACACAGGTTACTGGGACGCCCACTGCAGCCATCGCCCACAGCCCATACACAGGTTACTGGGACGCCCACTGCAGCCATTGCCCACAGCCCATACACAGGTTACTGGGACGCCCACTGCAGCCATCACCAACAGCCCAAACGCAGGTTACTGGGACGCCCACTGCAGCCACTGCCAACAGCCCATACACAGGTTACTGGGACGCCCACTGCAGCCATCGCCAACAGCCCATACACAGGTTACTGGGATGCCCACTGCAGCCATCGCCCACAGCCCATACGCAGGTTACTGTACTCTGGATAGTCGGTCATCTGAGTAACCCTAGAGTCGAGCAGCATGGGCGCTTGTACTGAGACACTGGAGCCATCTTATGTACGTAGGGGATCGCAGATGACTGCCATAACCCGCCCCCAAAATGGCACCGACCCGTCTGCGTTTTGCTGACCACATCCCCTTTTCTTCCCCCAAACGGTGCCTTCCTGTCAATCACACTGCGATCCTTGAAGGTATGCATGCGGGATCGCAGAAGGGGCTTGGCCCATGCGAAGTTCACAGACAGGCGCTCAACTGCGTAAAAACCCGGAATAGGGTACAGTACATCTCTGAATGAGGCCCTTAGTCACAACACAGACGCAGCAAAACACAAACTCCCAGTATACTAGAGACGCTGGGCTGCCACTTTAATGGCACAGGAATTGGTTTTACACACGTACAGAGTTGCAGATGAAGAAGAACGGAACTTGACGCGGTCGCATTTTGTTGCACAGGGTCAGACTCAGCCGCTCACAGACGTACAAATGTCGCACATCACAGTAATCAGAGTCATCTATCAGAGTCGTCTTGTCTCTCCCAGGTGTGTCATTTATGCATGAACGATGCACATTCTGTGCAAGAGAGACTCTCAGCGCGGCCGAATCGCACGGGAACTGGAACTATACTATAGCAGAAGAGGATATAACATTTCCCAACACTACGATTTACAAAAGCAGCTGTTCTGTTATATGGTCACCGACCTCTTAGTTGGCGGGATGCATGGTTGGCGCCCTGGACGCATGAGGCATCGCATTTGGTATGTGATGTATCCCGCTACCCTTTGCATGCCGCCATTAATTACGCCAGTATGCACGATGAAAATCTCTCTCTCCCGGTAGGAGCGGCCCTTTACGAATGATGGACTTCTAGGTCTAAAGGACGCACATTCTGGGGGGGGGGGGTGCTTGAAGGGATCCAATCAGAGCCTATCACAGCACTCTCTGGTGTTACCCTCTGCGCCCAAGCCCCAGTGTGCATCGCATTTGGCAGAGGCTTGGTACATATTAGAAATGCGGTCAAATCCGCATTTTCGGGGTTTGACCGCATTTCTCACTTTGCTGTATCCTTGCCCAGTATCTGCTATTATAAACCACAGAAGAGACAAAGTAGAACAATTATACATATTACTAGAAGTAAATAGAGATATAGGAGAATGAATGTAGAGGTTTTGGCTTATACGCAGCTGATAATGAGTCATATATTATAGTAGGTATTGAACAATGCACAAAGAAATTGTAAATAAGCTACTAATACAATGACATAACTAATATAATCAAAATATATGTATTATTTATTTATTACCAGTTATTTATATAGCGCACATATTACGCAGCGATTTACCGAGAATATTTGGCCATTTACATCAGTCCCTGAACCAGTGGAGCTTACAATCTATGGGCTCGATTCAGACCCGCTCGCAAGATGCGTTCACGCGCAGCCGTCAGCTGCTAAAGTATGCAAATCCTGCGATCGCACGGCAAGACATTAGCACGCCCACTATGTCTTAGCGTGCGATTGCGGTCTGTATTTAAGACGCCCACCAGCCAGTCATAAGACGCCCACTTTCCCTTAGTAACACACGTCATCTGCAGGAAGTGTATGCAACAATCAGCAACATCGAGTAACATCGGACCCATACGCAGCGCTCGAGGCTGACAGACCCTACCGCAAGCACTGCGATCGCTGCAGTGTGTAATACAGCCATGTGACTTGTACTATGACGCTGCGTCTTAATTATGCACGCCCCTGAAATGCCGTTAAAAAGCTCAGGCACGCTTCGGTTCGCACCACCATTCCCCCGTTTTCATCGATCTTCCCATCACCACCCAAAAATGGCCCGTCCTGTCACTCATTCTAGCGAGCCGTCTATGTTCAACATGCGATCGCTTCCTGATTGCAGTGACTGGTTCGTGCGTGCGCACTGCGTCTTTTATGCTTGTGCAGGTAGAGAAAATCGACCAGCTGCGTGTGAACGCGGCCTAGCGATCGGGTCTGATTCGAGCCCTATGTTCCCTCCCAGGATATTTTTGGATTGTGGATGAAAACCATAGTACCTGAAGAAAATCCACGCAAGCATTGGGGAGAACATACAAACTCTTCACAGATAGGGCAGTGGTGCCGTGAAACAGTAATGCTAACCATTATATATGTATAATAACTTTATTATCTCATACAAACCTACAATTACTTCATCTCATACAGGACAAAACTATTTACAAAATCATAATATTAATTCTAAACGGCCTCACAGTACTGAGGGCACGAGGTCAATTCCTGACCAAGGCACCTGTGTGTAGTTTGTCTGTTCTCCCCATGTTTTAGTGGGTTTCCTTTGGGTGCTCTAATTTCCTCCCACACTCCAGAAACATAATGATAGGATAATTAGTGTCTGATAACAATGAACCCTTGTACAGTATGTGCGTGTGTATGTGATAGGGAATATAGATTGCAAGCTCCACTGGTGCAGGGACTGATGTGAAAGACTGAAATATTCTCTGCAAAGCGCGGCGGAATGTGTGTGCGCTATATAAATCACTGGTAATGATAATAAAGAATGTTAATAAACATTTAGTTTAAATAAAATCCATAAAACATAAGGGACTCCGAAGTGACTGAGAATGGCTCATGTTCATACATAGATTCTGGCAGGAGCAATCTTAGCTGTTATACTTGTATGCAGAACCCGGTGCTTCCCAGAATGTGCGCTGAGGTGGTGGTCCAGCACCAAATTAAATTATTTATAGTAAATTTATGGCCAAACAGAAGTGCAAACCTGTCACCACCACATAACTGACCCTAAGGATGACAGCTCAGCACATAACTGACCCTAAGGATGACCGGTCAGCACATAACTGACCCTAAGGATGACATATAAGCACATAACTGACCCTAAGGATGACATATACGCACATAACTGACCCTAAGGATGACATATAAGCACATAACTGCCCCTAAGGATGACATATACGCACATAACTGACCCTAAGGATGACATATAAGCACATAACTGACCCTAAGGATGACATATACGCACATAACTGACCCTAAGGATGACATATACGCACATAACTGACCCTAAGGATGACATATAAGCACATAACTGACCCTAAGGATGACATATAAGCACATAACTGACCCTAAGGATGACATATAAGCACATAACTGCCCCTAAGGATGACATATACGCACATAACTGACCCTAAGGATGACAGCTAAGCACATAACTGACCCTAAGGATGACAGCTAAGCACATAACTGACCCTAAGGATGACAGCTAAGCACAATTTACTTCACTTTACTATTTTACTTATTTTTTTTATGAATTTCTCAATAACAAACTAAAATTTAGGGATGCCATGAAAGCAATGCTGATACTCCAGGGCGCCGTGATTAAACAAAGTTTGAATCCCACAACATATAATTTAATTACAGTACGTTCATTATAAAGTGTGTATTATTATTAGATGTTGGACTCGATGGTGTTCGTTTAACCCCATTTTCCTCACCAAAGGGACCCTAGGTTACCAGTTGCATTGGTGTCTATGGGGCCTACTCATCAAACCTAAAAATTCTCTGGAGGTAATTAGGGTTAGAACTGGCATGGAGCTCTACCTAATTACCGGGGGAATTCATCATTCCTCCTCTCCATCACTATCTATTCCCAAAAGCTGTCATGTTTGAGATGACAGCTTCTCAGGAAATAGATACTTTTCCCTGTCTGCTCTACCTTACCGCAGCTGTAATCAGTGCTGCGCATGCACTGTTACATCCACAAAACCAACGCATGCGCAGCACTGCCTACAGCTGCGGTCATTCGGTATGTCCCTGTCCCCCCCTCCCCCCTCCGCATGCCTCTCCCCTGTCCCCACACTTACCCGCCCGCTGCAGCGCCTCCAGCCTGCTATTCTGAGATGTGTTCTCCCAGCAGCACACTGTAAAGTTTAGAGAAAAAAAAACACTTTTTTTTTTTCTAAACTTTATTGTGTTCTGCTGGGAGAACACGTCTCAGAACAGCCACTGGAGCCAGAGGACGGACAGAGCGACGGAGGTAGATGCCGGGGGACCTCACCAGCTGGAAGCAGGTAAGTGCAGACCCTCCAATATGACCCGTTCCATTAGGTACAAAATACTCTGCTCCTTGACTTCCCACCTATTGTATGATTGCTGCCACCTGTGGTGAAACACCTGTCTCATCACAATTACCTTGTTCAACACAGGTGACAGCAGTCACAAATTAGTTGGGAATTCCAGGAGCAGAGCATTTTGTATCTAATGGAACGGGTCATGTTGGAGGGTATAAGTGTTACCTGCTATTCGCCATCTGACAGTGGTGAATAGTAACTCCATCAATTTCCGAAAATGCATAATTTTCGGAATTTGATGAATAGCATAATTTCCACATCCCCATACTAATGTACTAATGTGCTAATGTACTAATATATGGAGAGTGTGGAAATTAACGCAGGGGGACTTAACCAGGAGATATCAGTGATATATATATATATATATATATATACATACATACAGTATATACACAGTGTATATTAGGGGTGAGCGGGTTCGGATTTCTGAAATCCGAACCCCCCCGATCCGAGTCCGATCCGAGTCAGGCTCGACTTTTCCCGCCTGACTCGGATCTGAAATCGAGGCAAAACGTCATCATCCCGCCTTCCGAGTCTCGCGGGTTTTGGATCCTATATAAGGTACCCGCATCGGCGCCATTTTCTCACTCGGCTGTGGACAGTGAAGAGGGAGGGTGGGAGTTAGGGCTGTGTAGTGTAGTGTAGTGTAGTGCTGCTGTTGTCCACTACTTCAAAGTCCATAGGGGCTGGCTGTGTTGTGCTGTGCTGCTGTTGTTAACAGGGGCTGTGTCCACTACTTCAAAGTCCATAGGTGCTGGCTGGACTGTGTTGTGCAGTCAGGTGTCCATAGGGGCTGTGTCCACTCCAAAGTCCTGTGCAGTGTCCCAGTCCTAAAGGGGTGCTGTAGTGTTGTCCAGGGGGTGAACTGTCCATCAGGGGTGCTCCCCCCAAGTGCTAAAAAAATAATATATTTTCTGTGTTTGTGAATTGTGTGCGCAGTAGCCGCACGTGCATCAACAAAGTAGTGCCAAGCGTGCGCCTGTGTCATAAGTAAAGGGCCGGCTGGCTTGACCGTTAAAGGGTGCTGTAACCCCCGAAAGTACACTCCAGTCCAAATCAAAAAAAAAATTATTTTCTGTGTTTGTGAATTGTGTGCGTTGTAGCCGCACGTGCATCAACAAAGTAGTGCCAAGCGTGCGCCTGTGTCATAAGTAAAGGGCCGGCTGGCTTGACCGTTAAGGGTGCTGTAACCCCCGAAAGTACACTCCAGTCCAAACCCAAAAAAAAATTATTTTCTGTGTTTGTGAATTGTGTGCGCAGTAGCCGCTCGTGCATCAACAAAGTAGTGCAAAGCGTGCGCCTGTGTCATAAGTAAAGGGCCGGCTGGCTTGACCGTTAAGGGTGCTGTAACCCCCGAAAGTACACTCCAGTCCAAACCAAAAAAAAAATTATTTTCTGTGTGAATTGTGTGCGCAGTAGCCGCACGTGCATCAACAAAGTAGTGCCAAGCGTGCGCCTGTGTCATAAGTAAAGGGCCGGCTGGCTTGACCGTTAAGGGTGCTGTAACCCCTGAAAGTACACTCCAGTCCAAACCAAAAAAAAAATTATTTTCTGTGTTTGTGAATTGTGTGCGCAGTAGCCGCACGTGCATCAACAAAGTAGTGCCAAGCGTGCGCCTGTGTCATAAGTAAAGGGCCGGCTGGCTTGACCGCTAAAGGGTGCTGTAACCCCCAATGTACACTCCAGTCCAAACAAAAAAAAAAATTATTTTCTGTGTTTGTGAATTGTGTGTGCAGTAGCCGCACGTGCATCAACAAAGTAGTGCCAAGCGTGCGCCTGTGTCATAAGTAAAGGGCCGGCTGGCTTGACCGTTAAAGGGTGCTGTAACCCCCGAAAGTACACTCCAGTCCAAACCAAAAAAAAAATTATTTTCTGTGTTTGTGAATTGTGTGCGTTGTAGCCGCACGTACATCAACAAAGTAGTGCCAAGCGTGCGCCTGTGTCATAAGTAAAGGGCCGGCTGGCTTGACCGTTAAGGGTGCTGTAACCCCCGAAAGTACACTCCAGTCCAAACCAAAAAAAAAATTATTTTCTGTGTTTGTGAATTGTGTGCGCAGTAGCCGCACGTGCATCAACAAAGTAGTGCAAAGCGTGCGCCTGTGTCATAAGTAAAGGGCCGGCTGGCTTGACCGTTAAGGGTGCTGTAACCCCCGAAAGTACACTCCAGTCCAAACCAAAAAAAAAATTATTTTCTGTGTGAATTGTGTGCGCAGTAGCCGCACGTGCATCAACAAAGTAGTGCAAAGCGTGCGCCTGTGTCATAAGTAAAGGGCCGGCTGGCTTGACCGTTAAGGGTGCTGTAACCCCCGAAAGTACACTCCAGTCCAAACCAAAAAAAAAATTATTTTCTGTGTGAATTGTGTGCGCAGTAGCCGCACGTGCATCAACAAAGTAGTGCCAAGCGTGCGCCTGTGTCATAAGTAAAGGGCCGGCTGGCTTGACCGTTAAGGGTGCTGTAACCCCTGAAAGTACACTCCAGTCCAAACCAAAAAAAAAATTATTTTCTGTGTTTGTGAATTGTGTGCGCAGTAGCCGCACGTGCATCAACAAAGTAGTGCCAAGCGTGCGCCTGTGTCATAAGTAAAGGGCCGGCTGGCTTGACCGTTAAAGGGTGCTGTAACCCCCAAAGTACACTCCAGTCCAAACCAAAAAAAAAATTATTTTCTGTGTTTGTGAATTGTGTGCGCAGTAGCCGCACGTGCATCAACAAAGTAGTGCCAAGTGTGCGCCTGTGTCATAAGTAAAGGGCCGGCTGGCTTGACCGTTAAAGGGTGCTGTAACCCCCGAAAGTTCACTCCAGTCCAAACCAAAAAAAAAATTATTTTCTGTGTTTGTGAATTGTGTGCGCAGTAGCCGCACGTGCATCAACAAAGTAGTGCCAAGCGTGCGCCTGTGTCATAAGTAAAGGGCCGGCTGGCTTGACCGTTAAGGGTGCTGTAACCCCCGAAAGTACACTCCAGTCCAAACCAAAAAAAAAATTATTTTCTGTGTTTAGCCGCACGTATATATCAAATTGATATAACATAAATGGAGGACCAAACTTTCTCCGATAAAAATAAAATAGAGAAAGATCAAGAACCACTTCCTCCTAGTGCTGAAGCTGCTGCCACTAGTCATGACATAGACGATAACATGCCATCAACGTCGTCTGCCAAGGCCGATGCCCAATGTCATAGTAGAGGGCACATACAATCCCAAATGGCAAAGTTCAGGAAAATGACCTTGAAAAAGACATTTAAATCAGCTGAAGAGAAACGTAAACTTGCCAATATGCCATTTACGACACGGAGTGGCAAGGAACGGCTAAGGTCGATCCCTAGTATGTTCATGACTAGTGGTTCAGCTTCACATGACGATGGAAGCCCTCCTCCCACTAAAAAAATCAAAAGAGTTAAGCTGGCAAAAGCACAGCGAAGAACTGTGCTTTCTAAGAAGATATCACAAATCCCCAAGGAGAGTCCAAGTGTGGTGGTGGTTGCGATGCCTGACCTTCCCAGCACTGGACGGGAAGAGGTGGCTCTTTCCACCATTTGCACGCCCCCTGCAAGTGCTGAAAGGAGCACCCACAGTCCACTTGCTGATATGCAAATTGAAGATGTCACTGTTGAAGTACAACAGGATGAGGATACTGGTGTAGCTGGCGCTGAGGAGGAAGTTGGCGAGGAGGATTCTGATGGTGATGTGGTTTGTTTAAATCAGGCTCCGGGGGAGACAGTTGTTGTCCGTGGGACGAAAAAGCCCATCACGGTCATGCCTGGGCAGAAGACCAAACATTCCACCTCTTTGGTCTGGCAATATTTCTATCCAAATCCGGACAACAACTGTCTTGCCATATGTACCATATGTAATGGTGAAATAAGTAGGGGTAGGGACGTCAACCATCTAGGAACATCCTCCCTTATACGGCACCTGCAGCGCATTCATAAAAAGTTACTGTCAAGTTCAGAAACTTTGGCTAAGACCGTAAGCAGTCCAGGGACACCTAAATCCCGTTGTCCTGTTGTATCCAAGCGCCTGCAAACCACACCGTCAACTCCCTCCTCGTCAATTTCCTCCTTAGTCAGGATCGGAAGTAGTCCTGCAGGCCATGTCACTGGCATGACTGACTCTCCTATCCGGGATTCCTCCGGAGGATCCTGCACTGCTACGCCTACTGCTGCCGCTGCTGCTGTTGCTGCTGCTGGGAGTCGTTCATCATCCCAGAGAGGAAGTAGGAACACCACTACTCTTACTAAATAATTGACCCTCCAATAGTCCTTAGCGAGGAGGATGAAGTACGACAGCAGTCATCCTGAAGCAAAACGTATAACTGAGGCCTTGACTGCTATGTTGGTGTTAGACGTGCATCCGGTATCCGCCATTAGTGCAGTGGGATTTAGACAATTGATGGAGGTAGTGTGTCCCCGGTTCCAAATCCCGTCTAGATTCCACTTCACTAGGCAGGCGATACCGAGACTGTACAGAAACGTCAGAAAAAGTGTCCTCAGTGTCCTGAAAAATGCCGTTGTACACAATGTCCACTTAACCACGGACATGTGGACAAGTGGAACAGGGCAGACTAACTACTATATGACTGTGACAGCCCACTGGGTAGATGTATCACCTTACGCAGCAACAGCAGCAGCGTCACCAGTAGCAGCATCTCAGAAACGCCAGCTCGTTACAAGGCAGGCTACGCTGTGTATCACCGGTTTCAGTAAGAGGCACACCGCCGACAACCTCTTAGAGAAACTGAGGGAAATCATCGCCCAGTGGCTTACCCCACTTAGACTCTCCTGGGGATTTGTGATATCTGACAACACCACCAATATTGTGCGGGCATTACATCTGGGCAAATTCCAGCACGTCCCATGTTTTGCTCACACAATAAACTTGGTGGTGCAGAATTTTCTGAAAAGCGACAGGGGCGTGCAGGAGACGATTTGGGTTGCCCGAAAAATTTCTGGCCACTTTCGCCATTCAGCGACTGCGTGCCGAAGACTGGAGCACCAGCAAACACTCTTTAACCTGCCCCGCCATCACCTGAAGCAAGAGGTTGTGACGCGGTGGAACTCAACCCTCTATATGCTTCAGAGGATGGAGGAGCAGCAAAAGGCCATACAAGCCTATACATCCACCTATGACATAGGCAAAGGAGGGGGTATGCACCTGACTCAAGCGCAGTGGAGAATGATTTCCGTGTTGTGCAAGGTTCTCCAGCCCTTCGAAATTGCCACACGTGAAGTCAGTTCAGACACTGCCAGCTTGAGTCAGGTCATTCCCCTCATCAGGCTTTTGCAGAAGCAGCTGGAGAAAGTGAAGGAGGAGCTAAGACAGAGCGATTCCGCTCGGCATGTGGGACTTGTGGATGAAGCCCTTCATTCTCTTTGCCAGGATTCCAGGGTGGTCAATCTGTTGAAATCAGACCACTACATTTTGGCCACCGTGCTCGATCCTAGGTTTAAAGCCTATGTGGTGTCTCTCTTTCCGGCCGACACAAGCCTGCAGAGGTGCAAAGACCTGCTGGTGAACACACTGTCAGCTGAAGCGGAACGTGACACGTCAACGGCTCCTTCTTCATTTTCTCCCGCAACTGGGGCTGCCAGGAAAAAACTTAGGTATCCTAAGCAACCCGCTGGCGGTGATGCAGGGCAGGCAGGACCAAGTTTGGACATCTGGTCCGGACTGAAGGACCTGGCAACAATTTCTGACATGTCTACTGTCACTGCATATGATACTGTCACCATTGACAGAATGGTGGAGGATTACATCGGTGACAGCATCCAAGTAGGCAAGTCAGACAGTCCATACCTGTACTGGCAGGAAAAAGAGGCAATTTGGAGGCCCCTGTACAAACTGGCTCTATTTTACCTGAGTTGCCCCCCCTCCAGTGTGTACTCCGAAAGAGTGCTTAGTGCAGCCAGGAACCTTGTCAGCGAAAGGCGTAGGAGGTTGCTTCCACAGAATGTGGAGAAGATGATGTTCATCAAAATGAATTATCAGCTCTTCCAGGGAGACCAGCCTCCAGAAGGTACAGAGGGACCTGTGGTGGTGGATTCAAGTGGGGACGAGTTAATACTTTGTGAGGATGAGGATGTACACACTGAAGAGGGTGAGGAATCGGTGGATGAGGAGGATGAGGATGACATCTTGCCTCCGTAGAGCCAGTTTGTGCAGGGACACATTAATTGCCAGCTTGTTTTGTGGGGGACCAAACGAACCAATCATTTCAGCCACAGTTGTGTGGCAGACCCTGGCGCTGAAATGATTGATTTGTTAAAGTGTGCATGTCCTGTTTATACAACATAAGGGTGGGTGGGAGGGCCCAAGGACAATTCCATCTTGCACCTCTTTTTTTTCTTTGCATTATGTACAGTTTGGGGCCTAGTTTTTCTAACTGCCATCCTGTCTGCCACTGCAGTGTCACTCCTAGATGGGTCACGTGTTTGTGCAACCCACTCGTGTCGCTTAGCATAGTCATCCAGCTACCTCGGTGCAACCTTTGGGACATAAAAACACTATTGTGAGGTGTTCAGAATAGACTGGAAATGAGTGGAAATTAAGGTTATTGAGGTTAATAATAGCATAGGAGCAGAAAAACCTACAAATTCTGTGATTTTAGCTGTTTTAATGCTTTTTTTCAAAAAAATACAGATCCAAAACACAAAACCCAGAACCCAAAACACGGAAGGGTGGTTTTGGCAAAACCAATCCAGATCCAAAACACGAAGAAAGATCCAGATCCAAAACCAAAACACAAAACACGAAAAGTGGCTGGTGCACACCCCTAGTGTATATATATATATATATATATATATATATATATATATAATGATATCAGTGATATCTCCTGTGTTAAGTCTCTTCATGAATACTTAAATAACGGTAATTAAGGAAAGTGTCCTTAAAAATTTTATTTTAGTGTTGATGAATAGGCCCCTATATGTACCCACCCGTAACATCATGGTAAGTGGTATCAGTATGTATTAATGGGCCTACTTGGAAAAACCCATAAGTTGGTAACCAATAGTAATTAATAGTGTGAAATAACCTTTTGTATCCCTTGCATTATACCTTTTACTCTCCCTCGCTAGAAATCTTCAGTTTAAAATATATTTACTTCTCATGTACAGATAATTACATACTCCTCATAGATATATATATATTTATTTAAACCATACTTGCCGGGGAGGAGAAACAGGTGGGCGGAGTTGGGGACGGGGTCAGATGGTTAGAATCATTAAGCCCCGCCCCCTCACGGTAATTTGTCGCGACAAGCTCATTTTTTATAGTAGGCGTGGCCAAATAACACAATTCTCATAGAATTGCGTCATTAGAGCTGTCCCCTACCTCCAGATCCTCCGATCACCGGGAATATTCTCCCCACTTCACTAGGAAGAGGGCGGAATGAGGGAGAAGTGCCTACCCTTCCGGGGGTGTGGGGGGTTACCTGAAAAATCAGGAGGGTAGGCACTTCTCCCGCATTCTGCCCACTTCACTAGGGAAGAATTTCTGTGGCGATCGCGGGTCCCCGTGTAGGGGGCGGGACTTCATGACGTGATTCTTCATGACGCAAACCATCAGGACCCGCCCCCGTCACAACTCATTTGCTTCTCCTCCCCAGACATCTCCCGGGGAGGGGAAATTAAAGGTAGGCAACTATGTGTTGGGCATTACAAGCAATAACTTTGAGAGTTCGTAAGTCCAGGTATAAAATGAAAACTCCCACAACCACTTTCTCCAGCACTGTAATCTTTTTAAGGAATCAATTATTTGGTTGTCCCTATTTTCTCTGTAACAGTCCGCTGCATGCTGTGCGACAAAATGAAATCCTACAAACATACGTCATATTCTAACGTGCAACTTCAATTGTATCAGCTGGTGAAGAAAAAGGGGTCTCTTATTTTTTCCTGCAGAACCACCGCCTTTTATATGAAATGTTACTGCCGAGGTATTGTGAAAAGTAATTCCAGTATCTGAGGGGTCTATTCAGCATCCTATAATTGTATCTTTTTTACCCCCTATTTTCCATACATAAGTAGATTGTCCTATTCATGTAGCTTGTAACGCAGGAGTTTCACAGATATCTCCTGGTTACAGTCCTGCCACATTAATTTCCACACTCCCCATACTTCTGTATGGGGATGTGGAAACTGAGCCATTCATCAAGTTCTGAAAAAGCAATTTTCCGGAACTTGTGTGTGAAACTGTACGCCATCCCGAGATGGCGTACAGCCTCTGATATCCTGCACAAGCTGCTGTTTACAAAGCAGCTTGTTCAGCAGAAGGGATCTTTTCAGATCCCCCTCGCTTCCCCCCTCCCCCTGCTCTGTACTCACCTCATACTCCGCTTCCGGCTGTGTCCCGGATCTCTGCGTTTTTTTTCTTGCAGAGCTGCGGTGTCCCTGCGCTGCCCCCCAGTGCAGCCTCCTCCAGACCCCGACAGTCAAGTGGGCCCCACACCTGCCTCCCCATGATCCACATGGCCTGTTGTAATTACCGCTGAATCTGGGGGCAGGGGCCGTATGATTGACAGTTTGACCCCTGGTGCCCGGGCAGCAGACATTGCATGATGCACATAGCACTTGTCCTGCTGTGTAGAACATCGGAGGAAGACAGCCGCAGGTCAGACCTCACTAACTTCTGAAAAGTTGACTTTGCAAAAGAAGCAGCTTTTCGGAAGTGATACTTATGTACAGGAGAGATGATGAATCCCTCCGTTATTTAGATAGAACTCGATGCCAGTTCTAAACTTAATTAACACTTTCTATTTTCTAGGTTTGATTAATAGACCCCTCAGTTCTCTTTAAGTCCAGAGGAAAAAAAAAAATAAGTGACCACAGTATATTTAAGTCCCTCTCTACAGAAATGTAAGAGAAATGCTGGTTTAACTCTGTCCTGGGTAACAAATATATGTGATATCGCTTATGATCTGGCTTGGCTTCTGCTCCAATGTATGCATTAAGCTGCGTACACACGTAAAGATTTTCTGTCCAACCATCCAACTAGTTGATTGGTTGGAATGAAAATCTGGTTTGGTATGACAGCAAATGACAATCAGCAATTTGCTCTCAAACGCCGGAAAATAGACAAAAAACTGTTGTTTGAACAAATTGTTTAGATCAAACATTTAACAAACTTGTCTGACGCCATTTTCATCTGTTTTCTGGCATTTAGGAGCAAATTGCTGATCATTGGTTACTCCCATACGTTACCAGATTCTCATTCCAACCAATCAACTAGTTGGATGGTTGGACAGAAAATCTTTACGTGTGTATGCAGCATAAGTCTTTGGACTAATTTTACCAAAACATGGACATCTGTTTTATTCTAGCGTATCTATACCATTAGCCATATATTTTCTGTAGAGCGCTTTTACCCACTGAGTCCACAAGCTATCCTTGGATAGTGAGATGTAATTAAGCAAATCTGATTAAATGGTGACAGCTCCTCCCCCTACTCAGTCCTATGTCTTTCCTCTGTAAGGGTGCAATGTATTGGTGAATCAATATACAGGGCTATGTGAGGTATAACTATTGCCCTACAGCTGTTAGGCTCCTGTGGTGCATTAATGGATGGCTGCTTCCTTATTTTAACTCTTATCTCACCATCATTCAGTGTCACATTGTCTCCACTTTTATTTATTACCAATTATATAGCGCACACATATTCCGCAGCGCTGTACAGAGAATATTTGGCCATTCACATCTGTCCCTGCCCCAGTGGAGCTTACACTCTATATTCCCTATCACATGCGCACTCACATACACACTAGGGTGAATTTTGTTGGGAGCGAATGAACCTACAGTACCTGTATATTTTTGTAGTGCGGGAGGAAACTCCTTACTACACTGTAGTTAGGTTCTTAATGTAATGTCCCTTTTTGTGAGGACAAGGAGAAACTGAGGATTAATATTACTCTCCAATTATCCAGCAGTCCCATCTAGGGTTGTATTCAGAGAATATGCAAGTACAATACAGTATACTGAAGATTAGGAATCTAAGGTAACGTCCGATATCAGTATCCAAACCCACTAATGCACTTCAGCTTAAGAACTTATCTTGGAGATTCGCCCAATATGGTATTAATAAAGTTCCAATATTAGTATAAACAGTCCTGTCTGAGAGGGGTTAGTAAATATTAGTCAGAGCCTGCAAAGTCCCATCTGGGAGGGTTATTAATTATAAGACAGAATTTGGAAAGTTAGTGTACAAAAAAATCTGGATATAAAGAGGTCCCTAATCTTATAGTCCAATTCCGCTGGCGCAATCATATATCCAATTATAGTCACTCCTCCGGGGTCCTTGTAATGGTGCTCACCGCTGATGGAAAGGTGCACCTGCTCAAAGCTCTGTCTAACAAGTGCGGCTCACTGGTTCCCAGTGTCTTGAGGTTATTGTTATTGAGTTGTTAATAATAAAAAATTTCCACTCCTCATACAAATGAATATAACAAAGTTACTGCTCCTCGCAGGAAGTGTTACCGACGCGTTTCGCCTACTCTATAAGACTTTCAAAGCAATATTCTATAAAGGAAATGTAAAGTTTATTGTCCCTTTTACATATCATAGTTGTCACAAAGAAATGTATTATATAATGAATTTTGAGATTTGTTTTGTCTTCTCTAATCTCATTTATTTTCCTATTTTCCCAGGAATGTTCCAAAGAGGATCATCCAGACCAACCAATGGCAAATTATTCCTATGAATTTTACTTTGTACTCGTTGGTTTTCCAGGAGTGCCGCATCACTTCCATATTCTGGTCTCATTAGCAATGTTTCTGGTCTACAGCACAGCACTTCTAGCTAATGGAATTGTCATCGTACTGATCCTGGTAAACAGCCACTTACACCAACCCATGTATATAATTATCTGTAACTTGGCTGTGTCTGACCTCCTCTTTGACACAATCACCTTGCCCAAAATCATCGCCAAGTATTGGTTTGAGGCTGGAGAAATGTCCTCCTTGGGTTGCTTCTTGCAGCTGTTCTGCATCCATTGCTTGGGTGCTATGGATTCCTTCATCCTTCTGCTGATGGCCGGTGATCGTTATGTTGCTATCTGTAAACCCCTGAGATATTCCTCTGTCATCACCCAAAAAGTAACCATAGCTACATGTCTCTTCTCCTGGTTCCTGGCAGCAATCATTGCATTGAGCATGTCTTGGTTGGTTGCAAGACTTCCCTTTTATGGACGGAATAATGTAATCAGCTGTTTCTGCTCCACGTCATCTCTCCTACGCTTGGCGCGAGCAGACGTCACTTCAACCCGGGAGTCTATCTTAGTCGTGGCATTGTGTGTCCTCCTGATCCCGCTGTTCTTCATCATATTGTCTTACATCATCATCATCAACACTGTCCACCTCTCCGGCCGCACCGATAACTGGCAGAAGGCGTTTTACACGTGTACCACGCACTTATTTGTCATTTGCTTATACTTTGTCCCTCGAGTGTCTGTGTACATCATCAACTATACCCAATTAATCCTGAACCCTGATGTGAACGTTCTCATTCTCTGTCTGTACTCGTACTTCCCGCACATGGCAAATCCCATCATATACTGTCTCAGGACTGAGGAGATTAAAAGCACCATCGGAAATGTTTTTAAAAGGAGGGTTGATTTTACACTATAAGAAGGATGGAGCAGATATAGGGCACAGTTTATAAATATATATTCAAAGACGTAACTGGCGCCAATTAATCTACTCGGTGTGGAACTGAATTACCTGCTGCTCTCAAAGAAATGAGGGACTTACTCCACCCTCATACACAGAAAACTGAAGAAGGAAGGGCGGCATATTCAGAGGATTATATTAATCAGTGTTTAATGTGTAAGACATGTATGTTTGCTTGAGATATAAAGGTTGTCGATGACGGGACACTAGAACTGTCCTTGCTGGTGTCATTGTGCTCTTTTGGAAACAATATTGAGACACAAACAGGTATAGTAGGCAGGCTGGCATGTGAATGTTAAAGATATTTTTAGATGTCACAGCCTGACTTCCAAGTTACAATGCCTATATGGATAGTTAATATGTTTAATAAATTCATATACTGGAAATGATGTCTATCTTTGCAAATCTTTGAATACTGCAGCACAGTGGCGTTACTAGGGCAGGGCGAGCGGGGTTCGTGCCCTGGGCGCCATTGGACCGGCGGCACGGGGGGGCGCCGCCGGCCACGATACCGGCCCGCCCGCCCTAGATAGCCAGTGTAGCGCCAACCGCAATGAGTGCAGTCAGCGCTACTCATTTGCACAGGACCGGCGCTAGGCTTCCAGCGCCGGTCCTGTGTTGCACGCCTGAGCCCGTT
The DNA here is from genome assembly GCA_031769625.1 of Taudactylus pleione. Taxonomy (NCBI): domain Eukaryota; kingdom Metazoa; phylum Chordata; class Amphibia; order Anura; family Myobatrachidae; genus Taudactylus; species Taudactylus pleione. The sequence goes on from JAUIMM010000123.1 coordinate 724,166, forward strand.
CCCTCCCCCTGAGCGCTTGCCCAATAGCGCCAGGAGGCGGGCTCAGGCTGTGCATAACACACGCATCGCCGCCAGCGCTGGCAGCGATGCATGTGTTAAACAGCAGCCAATGAGAGTCAGATAGACTCTCATTGACTGCTGCAGCACCCACTGCAAGAGCCGGACTTCTGTCCGGCTCCTGCAGTGGGTAATGGGACTGACGTCATGACGTCATGACGTCAGTCCCATAATGCTGAGCGCTAGCCCGGGCAGACTGGAGGGCGGGAGCGGCATCGGCATCGTGGACAGGAGCAGCGTGGAATAAGGTAAGTATATTTTTATATTTATTTATTTTTAAACTTTACCTATCTGCACAACGGGGGAGGGGTTGGCTACTACTGGGGGGGACATCTACTGGGGGGGACCTCTACTGGGGGGGGGTACTCTACTGGGGACTACTACTTGGGGGGGGGACTACCACTGGGGGCATTCTAAAAGGGGCCTAGTATTACTAGAGGCACTGCACTCGGGGGACCACTAATGGGGGCAATAATAGGAAGGGCCACTACAGGGACCACTGGACAGGGGGGGGTCACTACTGGGAGCCTGCATCAGGGGGACCACTTCTGGGGGCACTGCATGGGAGGGGGGGACACTACTGCTGGGGGCACTATATAAGGGGCTTATTGCTAGGGGCACTGCGGGGACCACTACAGGGGGCACTAGATAGGGGGGATCACTACAGGGTGCCTGCATAAGGGGACCACTACTGGGAAAACTGCATGGGGGGGACTACTGCTGGGGGCACTATATAAAAGGGCACTGCATAGGGGGATACCGCTACTGGGCGCACTGCATTGTGGGGACTGCTACTGGGGGCACTGCATAAGGGGGAACACTACGTGGGGCACTGCATTTGGGGGGGCCACTACTGGGGGTACTGAGTAAGGGGAACTAATTGGGGGCTGTATAAGAGGGACCACTACTGGGGATACTGTATAAGGGGCACTACTATGGGCCTGCATGAGAGGGACCACAACTGCATACTGGGGGTACTGTATAAGGGGCACTACTGGGGTTAACGTGCATATGGATAGGAATGTTCAGTTTGAAAATAAAGGGGTGTGTCATGTTGACATGCCCCATTTTTAAGTGACCACGCCCATTTTTTGCAGCGCGCGCCTTCGGCGCGCGCGCATGGGGGTGTGCTCCCTTTTCAAATTTGCTCTGGGCTCCAAATACCCTAGTTACGCCACTGCTACAGCATGATCTTTTTGGTCAAGCTATTATTTAAAAAAAGCTAAATTTTACAAGCTTTAAACTAGGGGTGTGCACCGGCCACTTTTCGTGTTTTGTGTTTTGGTTTTGGATCTGGATCTTTCTTCGTGTTTTGGATCTGGATTGGTTTTGCCAAAACCACCCTTCCGTGTTTTGGGTTCTGGGTTTTGTGTTTTGGATCTGTATTTTTTTGAAAAAAAGCATTAAAACAGCTAAAATCACAGAATTTGTAGGTTTTTCTGCTCCTATGCTATTATTAACCTCAATAACCTTAATTTCCACTCATTTCCAGTCTATTCTGAATACCTCACACCTCACAATAGTGTTTTTATGTCCAAAAGGTTGCACCGAGGTAGCTGGATGACTATGCTAAGCGACACGAGTGGGCGGCACAAACACGTGACCCATCTAGGCGTGAAACTGCAGTGGCAGACAGGATGGCATTGAAAAACTAGGCCCCAAACTGTTCATAATGCAAAGAAAAAAAAGAGGTGCAAGATGGAATTGTCCTTGGGCCCTCCCACCCACCCTTATGTTGTATAAACAGGACATGCACACTTTAACAAACCAATCATTTCAGCGCCAGGGTCTGCCACACAACTGTGGCTGAAATGATTGGTTCGTTTGGGCCCCCACAAAACAAGCTGGCAATTAATCTGTCCCTGCACAAACTGGCTCTACGGAGGCAAGAAGTCGTCCTCATCCTCCTCATCCACAGATTCCTCACCCTCTTCAGTGTTATGTACATCCTCATCCTCACAGAGTATTAATTCGTCCCTGCTGGAACCACAGGTCCCTCTGTACGTTCTGGAGGCTGGTCTCCCTGGAAGAGTTGATCATTCATTTTATGAACATCATCTTCTCCACATTTTGTGGAAGCAACCTCCTACGCCTTTCGCTAACAAGGTTCCCGGCTGCACTAAACACTCTTTCGGAGTACACACTGGAGTGGGGGCAACTCAGGTAAAATAGAGCCAGTTTGTACAGGGACCTCCAAATTGCTTCTTTTTCCTGCCAGTACAGGTACGGACTGTCTGACATGCCTACTTGGATGCTGTCACCGATGTAATCCTTTAACAGACAGACGCACGCTTGTCGCTGCTGCTTTGAGGATTCAAGTGCGGCTACAGCCCACACAATTCACAAAGACAGAAAAAAAAAAAGAATATTTTTATTGTTTGTGGAGCACACTTTGAGGGTTACACCACCCTCTAACAGACAGACGCACGCTTGTCGCTGCTGCTTTGAGGATGCAAGTGCGGCTACAGCCCACACAATTCACAAAGACAGAAAAAAGAAGAAGAATATTTTTATTCTTTGTGTAGCACACTTTGAGGGTGTCACCACCCTTTAACAGACAGACGCACGCTTGTCGCTGCTGCTTTAAGGATGCAGGTGTGGCTACAGCCCACACATTTCACAAAGACCGAAAAAAAAAGAACAATATTTTAATTGTTTGTGTAGCACACTTTGAGGGTGTCACCACCCTTTAACAGACAGACGCACGCTTGTCGCTGCTGCTTTAAGGATGCAGGTGCGGCTACAGCCCACACAATTCACAAAGACAGAAAAAAGAAGAATATTTTTATTGTTTGTGTAGCACACTTTGAGGGTGTCACCACCCTTTAACAGACAGACGCACGCTTGTCGCTGCTGCTTTGAGGATGCAAGTGCGGCTACATCGCACACAAGTCACAAACACATAAAAAAAATAGTTTTTTATTTTTTGGAGCACTTTGAGAGTTACACCACCCTTTAACAGACAGACGCACGCTTGTCGCTGCTGCTTTAAGGATGCAGGTGCGGCTACAGCCCACACATTTCACAAAGACCGAAAAAAAAGAACAATATTTTAATTGTTTGTGTAGAACACTTTGAGGGTGTCACCACCCTTTAACAGACAGACGCACGCTTGTCGCTGCTGCTTTAAGGATGCAGGTGCGGCTACAGCCCACACAATTCACATAGACAGATAAAAGAAGAAGAATATTTTTATTGTTTGTGTAGCACACTTTAAGGGTGTCACCACCCTTTAACAGACAGATGCACGCTTGTCGCTGCTGCTTTAAGGATGCAGGTGCGGCTACAGCCCACACATTTCACAAAGACCGAAAAAAAAAGAACAATATTTTAATTGTTTGTGTAGCACACTTTGAGGGTGTCACCACCCTTTAACAGACAGACGCACGCTTGTCGCAGCTGCTTTAAGGATGCAGGTGCGGCTACAGCCCACACAATTCACAAAGACAGAAAAAAGAACAATATTTTAATTGTTTGTGTAGCACACTTTGAGGGTGTCACCACCCTTTAACAGACAGACGCACGCTTGTCGCTGCTGCTTTAAGGATGCAGGTGCGGCTACAGCCCACACAATTCACAAAGACAGAAAAAAGAAGAATATTTTTATTGTTTGTGTAGCACACTTTGAGGGTGTCACCACCCTTTAACAGACAGACGCACGCTTGTCGCTGCTGCTTTGAGGATGCAAGTGCGGCTACATCGCACACAAGTCACAAACACATTAAAAAAATAGTTTTTTATTTTTTGGAGCACTTCGTGAGTTACACCACCCTTTAACAGACAGACGCACGCTTGTCGCTGCTGCTTTAAGGATGCAGGTGCGGCTACAGCCCACACAATTCACAAAGACAGAAAAAAGAAGAAGAATATTTTTATTGTTTGTGTAGCACACTTTGAGGGTGTCACCACCCTTTAACAGACAGACGCACGCTTGTTGCTGCTGCTTTGAGGATGCAAGTGTGGCTACATCGCACACAAGTTACAAACACATTAAAAAAATTTTTTTGATTTTTTGGAGCACTTTGAGAGTTACAACACCCTTTAACAGACAGACGCACGCTTGTCGCTGCTGCTTTGAGGATGCAAGTGCGGCTACAGCCCACACAATTCACAAAGACAGAAAAAAAAAGAACAATATTTTAATTGTTTGTGTAGCACACTTTGAGGGTGTCACCACCCTTTAACAGACAGACGCACGCTTGTCACTGCTGCTTTAAGGATGCAGGTGCGGCTACAGCCCACACATTTCACAAAGACAGAAAAAAAAAGAACAATATTTTAATTGTTTGTGTAGCACACTTTGAGGGTGTCACCACCCTTTAACAGACAGACGCACGCTTGTCGCTGCTGCTTTGAGGATGCAGGTGGAATCTAGACGGGATTTGGAACCGAGGACACACTACCTCCATCAATTGTCTAAATCCCACTGCACTAATGTCGGATACCGGACGCACGTCTAACACCAACATAGCAGTCAAGGCCTCAGTTATACGTTTTGCTTCAGGATGACTGCTGTCGTACTTCATCCTCATCGCTAGGGACTGTTGGAGGGTCAATTGTTTAGTAAAAGTAGTGGTGTTCCTACTTCCTCTCTGGGATGATGAACAACTCCCAGCAGCAGCAACAGCACTAGTAGGAAGTGGTTCTTGATCTTTCCCTATTTTATTTTTATCAGAGAAAGTTTGGTCCTCCATTTATGTTATATTGATATATATACGTGCGGCTAAAGCGCACACAAACACAGAAAATATTTTTTTATTTTTGCTGGAGAGTAGTGCACTTTGTGGGTTACACCACCCTTTAAGAAATGAGCCAGCCAGCCCTTTACTTATGGGACACAGGCGCACGCTTGGCGCTGCTCCTTTGTTGATGCACGTGCAGCCACAGTGCACACAAGTCACAAACACAGAAAATATATATTTTTTTGGTTTGGAGTGTACTTTGGGGGTTACAGAACCCTTTAACGGTCAAGCCAGCCGGCCCTTTACTTATGACACAGGCGCACGCTTGGCACTACTTTGTTGATGCACGTGCGGCTACTGCGCACACAATTCACAAACACAGAAAATATTTTTTTTTTTGGTTTGGACTGGAGTGTACTTTCGGGGGTTACAGCACCCTTTAACGGTCAAGCCAGCCGGCCCTTTACTTATGACACAGGCGCACGCTTGGCACTACTTTGTTGATGCACGTGCGGCTACTGCGCACACAATTCACAAACACAGAAATTAATTTTTTTTTTGGTTTGGACTGGAGTGTACTTTGGGGGTTACAGCACCCTTTAACGGTCAAGCCAGCCGGCCCTTTACTTATGACACAGGCGCACACTTGGCACTACTTTGTTGATGCACGTGCGGCTACTGCGCACACAATTCACAAACACAGAAAATAATTTTTTTTCGGTTTGGACTGGAGTGTACTTTCGGGGGTTACAGCACCCTTAACGGTCAAGCCAGCCGGCCCTTTACTTATGACACAGGTGCACGCTTGGCACTACTTTGTTGATGCACGTGCGGCTACTGCGCACACAATTCACAAACACAGAAAATATTTTTTTTTTTGGTTTGGACTGGAGTGTACTTTCGGGGGTTACAGCACCCTTTAACGGTCAAGCCAGCCGGCCCTTTACTTATGACACAGGCGCACGCTTGGCACTACTTTGTTGATGCACGTGCGGCTACTGCGCACACAATTCACAAACACAGAAATTAATTTTTTTTTTGGTTTGGACTGGAGTGTACTTTGGGGGTTACAGCACCCTTTAACGGTCAAGCCAGCCGGCCCTTTACTTATGACACAGGCGCACACTTGGCACTACTTTGTTGATGCACGTGCGGCTACTGCGCACACAATTCACAAACACAGAAAATAATTTTTTTTCGGTTTGGACTGGAGTGTACTTTCGGGGGTTACAGCACCCTTAACGGTCAAGCCAGCCGGCCCTTTACTTATGACACAGGTGCACGCTTGGCACTACTTTGTTGATGCACGTGCGGCTACTGCGCACACAATTCACAAACACAGAAAATAATTTTTTTTTTGGTTTGGACTGGAGTGTACTTTCGGGGGTTACAGCACCCTTAACGGTCAAGCCAGCCGGCCCTTTACTTATGACACAGGCGCACGCTTGGCACTACTTTGTTGATGCACGTGCGGCTACTGCGCACACAATTCACAAACACAGAAAATAATTTTTTTTTTGGTTTGGACTGGAGTGTACTTTCGGGGGTTACAGCACCCTTTAACGGTCAAGCCAGCCGGCCCTTTACTTATGACACAGGCGCACGCTTGGCACTACTTTGTTGATGCACGTGCGGCTACTGCGCACACAATTCACAAACACAGAAAATAAATTTTTTTTGGGTTTGGACTGGAGTGTACTTTGGGGGTTACAGCACCCTTTAACGGTCAAGCCAGCCGGCCCTTTACTTATGACACAGGCGCACACTTGGCACTACTTTGTTGATGCACGTGCGGCTACTGCGCACACAATTCACAAACACAGAAAATAATTTTTTTTTTGGTTTGGACTGGAGTGTACTTTGGGGGTTACAGCACCCTTTAACGGTCAAGCCAGCCGGCCCTTTACTTATGACACAGGCGCACGCTTGGCACTACTTTGTTGATGCACGTGCGGCTACTGCGCACACAATTCACAAACACAGAAAATAATTTTTTTTTTGGTTTGGACTGGATAGTACTTTCGGGGGTTACAGCACCCTTTAACGGTCAAGCCAGCCGGCCCTTTACTTATGACACAGGCGCACGCTTGGCACTACTTTGTTGATGCACGTGCGGCTACTGCGCACACAATTCACAAACACAGAAAATTATTTTTTTTTGGTTTGGACTGGAGTGTACTTTGGGGGTTACAGCACCCTTTAACGGTCAAGCCAGCCGGCCCTTTACTTATGACACAGGCGCACGCTTGGCACTACTTTGTTGATGCACGTGCGGCTACTGCGCACACAATTCACAAACACAGAAAATAATTTTTTTTTTGGTTTGGACTGGAGTGTACTTTGGGGGTTACAGCACCCTTTAACGGTCAAGCCAGCCGGCCCTTTACTTATGACACAGGCGCACGCTTGGCACTACTTTGTTGATGCACGTGCGGCTACTGCGCACACAATTCACAAACACAGAAAATAATTTTTTTTTTGGTTTGGACTGGATAGTACTTTCGGGGGTTACAGCACCCTTTAACGGTCAAGCCAGCCGGCCCTTTACTTATGACACAGGCGCACGCTTGGCACTACTTTGTTGATGCACGTGCGGCTACTGCGCACACAATTCACAAACACAGAAAATAATTTTTTTTTTGGTTTGGACTGGAGTGTACTTTGGGGGTTACAGCACCCTTTAACGGTCAAGCCAGCCGGCCCTTTACTTATGACACAGGCGCACGCTTGGCACTACTTTGTTGATGCACGTGCGGCTACTGCGCACACAATTCACAAACACAGAAAATAATTTTTTTTTTGGTTTGGACTGGAGTGTACTTTGGGGGTTACAGCACCCTTTAACGGTCAAGCCAGCCGGCCCTTTACTTATGACACAGGCGCACGCTTGGCACTACTTTGTTGATGCACGTGCGGCTACTGCGCACACAATTCACAAACACAGAAAATAATTTTTTTTTTGGTTTGGACTGGAGTGTACTTTCGGGGGTTACAGCACCCTTAACGGTCAAGCCAGCCGGCTCTTTACTTATGACAGGCGCACGCTTGGCACTACTTTGTTGATGCACGTGCGGCTACTGCGCACACAATTCACAAACACAGAAAATAATTTTTTTTTTGGTTTGGACTGGAGTGTACTTTCGGGGGTTACAGCACCCTTAACGGTCAAGCCAGCCGGCCCTTTACTTATGACACAGGCGCACGCTTGGCACTACTTTGTTGATGCACGTGCGGCTACTGCGCACACAATTCACAAACACAGAAAATTATTTTTTTTTGGTTTGGACTGGAGTGTACTTTCGGGGGTTACAGCACCCTTTAACGGTCAAGCCAGCCGGCCCTTTACTTATGACACAGGCGCACGCTTGGCACTACTTTGTTGATGCACGTGCGGCTACTGCACACACAATTCACAAACACAGAAAATATATTATTTTTTTAGCACTTGGGGGGAGCACCCCTGATGGACAGAGCACCCCCTGGACAACACTACAGCACCTCTTTAGGACTGGGACACTGCACAGGACTTTGGAGTGGACACAGCCCCTATGGAGAACTGACTGCACAACACAGTCCAGCCAGCCCCTATGGACTTTGAAGTAGTGGGCACAGCCCCTATTAACAACAGCAGCACAGCACAACACAGCCAGCCCCTATGGACTTTGAAGTAGTGGACAACAGCAGCACTACACTACACTACACTACACAGCCCTAACTCCCACCCTCCCTCTTCACTGTCCACAGCCGAGTGAGAAAATGGCGCCGACGTGGGTACCTTATATAGGATCCAAAACCCGCGAGACTCGGAAGGCGGGATGATGACGTTTTGCCTCGATTTCAGATCCGAGTCAGGCGGGAAAAGTCGAGCCTGATTCGGATCGGACTCGGATCGGGGGGGCTCGGGGGGGTTCGGATTTCAGAAATCCGAACCCGCTCACCCCTACTTTAAACATGCTCAATAATACCCCTTTCAGGGCCTGATTCAGACCCGGATGCTATCCGCATTGCGCTCGCTATTGCCGATGGTTGCTAATCTGCGCATGCGTATGCATCACAGTGCGCATGCGTGAACTACACTGTGCGATCACAGATCCCTCGCTCGCCCAGCAAAACCAGCCCAGCAGAGTGAGTGACAGGAGAGGCTGTTTGTGGGTGGTGACGGGGCAGTCCAGTAAAAACAGGGGAGTGGAGGTGCGAATGCAGGCGTGCCCGAATGTATCAACGCCATTTTAGAGGCGTGCATAATTAACAGGCAGCGTCATAGTACACGTCACCAGCCATCTTTTTTCCTCAGTTTTCCTCGCAATGCTTGCGGTAAAAAGAAAGCTACCACAAGCACTGCGTTCACATCCGATAGTGGTCGATGTACCAATGTTTTCATAAACTTCCAGGAGATGACGTGGGGCAGTGGGCGTCTCTGCATACTCTAAGGGGAGTCTGCATACACAAAGCGAATGCTCGTACAGGTAAGATGGGCCTGCTTATGCTTTGGCGAGCGATCGCTCCCCGCCGTGTCACTTTCAAATATTTGCATACGCATCATGCGAGCGTACACTCATAGCGATCAGGTCTGAATCAGGCCGTCAGACAGTAAACCAAATTACCGGGAAAAACATTTCTACCCAGTAATTTGCTGATCAACACGGGTCCTTTTTCTGTCTGAAAGGGTCAATCCGAGTCAAAATTCGTGGGACTACAATCCAGGAATTTCCAGGGTCGGAGACCCGGGAATTTCGATTCAGGTTGACCCTTTCAGACCGAAAAAGGACCCGTGTTAATCAGCAAATTACTGGGTAGAAATGTTTGACCCGGTAAGTTGGTTTACTGTCTGAGGGCCTGATTCAGACCCGGTCACAATGAGCGTACGCTCGCATGATGCGTATGCAAATATTTGAAAATGACGCGGCGGGGAGCGATCGCTCGCCAAGGCATAAGCAGGCCCATCTTACCTGTACGAGCATTCACTTTGTGTATGCAGACTCCCCTTAGCGAATGCAGAGACGCCCACTGCCCCACGTCATCTCCTGGAAGTTTATGAACCATTGGTACATCGACCACTATCGGATGTGAATGCAGTACTTGTGGTAGCTTTTGTTTACCGCAAGCATTGCGAGGAAAACTGAGGAAAAAAATGGCTGGTGACGTGTACTATGACGCTGCCTGTTAATTATGCACACCTCTAAAATGGCGTTGAAACATTCAGGTGCAAGAAATACCACTGAAATACTTTGATGCTCCTCCCCTACGGTTTCAGGAGTGATACTGTGCAGGTACCAGGACAGGCAGTAAGGTAATAATAATGATACTGTGCAGGTACCAGGACAGGCAGTAAGGTAATAATGATACTGTTCAGGTACCTGGACAGGCAGTAAGGTAATAATGATACTGTGCAGGTACCAGGACAGGCAGTAAGGTAATAATGATACTGTGCAGGTACCAGGACAGGCAGAAAGGTAATAATGATACTGTGCAGGTACCAGGACAGGCAGTAAGGTAATAATGATACTGTGCAGGTACCAGGACAGGCAGTAAGGTAATAATGATACTGTGCAGGTACCAGGACAGGCAGTAAGGTAATAATGATACTGTGCAGGTACCAGGACAGGCAGTAAGGTAATAATGATACTGTGCAGGTACCAGGACAGACAGTAATGTAATAATAATGATACTGTGCAGGTACCAGGACAGGCAGTAAGGTAATAATGATACTGTGCAGGTACCAGGACAGGCAGTAAGGTAATAATGATACTGTGCAGGTACCAGGACTGGCAGTAAGGTAATAATGATACTGTGCAGGTACCAGGACAGGCAGTAAGGTAATAATGATACTGTTCTGGTACCAGGACAAGCAGTAAGGTAATAATGATACTGTGCAGGTACCAGGACAGGCAGTAAGGTAATAATGATACTGTGCAGGTACCAGGACAGGCAGTAAGGTAATAATGATACTGTGCAGGTACCAGGACAGGCAGTAAGGTAATAATGATACTGTGCAGGTACCAGGACGGGCAGTAAGGTAATAATGATACTGTGCAGGTACCAGGACAGGCAGTAAGGTAATAATGATACTGTTCAGGCACCAGGACAAGCAGTAAGGTAATAATGATACTGTGCAAGTACCAGGACAGGCAGTAAGGTAATAATGATACTGTGCAGGTACCAGGACAGGCAGTAAGGTAATAATAATGATACTGTGCAGGTACCAGGACAAGCAGTAAGGTAATAATGATACTGTGCAGGTACCAGGACAGGCAGTAAGGTAATAATGATACTGTGCAGGTACCAGGACAGGCAGTAAGGTAATAATGATACTGTGCAGGTACCAGGACAGGCAGTAAGGTAATATTGATACTGTGCAGGTACCAGGACAGGCAGTAAGGTAATAATGATACTGTACAGGTACCAGGACAGGCAGTAAGGTAATAAAAATGATACTGTGCAGGTACCAGGACAGGCAGTAAGGTAATAATAAAATATTTAAACAGAGCGCTGTTGACACAATCTAAATAAATTATATATAATAAATATTCCTAGCGCTGCAAGGCCAAGAGGAACTTACTGTGAGGGTTCCATAATAAATTGACAAGAAAAAACACACACAGGTCTTGCGCTACTAGGAATAGTATCAAAACTTTAATAAAATATCAAAATATTAAATAATAATAAATACATATATATGGCACATAAATATTAGGGATGTGCAGGCTCGGATAGGTTCGAGTTTGCACGTTGAGTTCGGATTTTTCCCTCCAAAAAAACGGAACTCAGAAAGAGGCTAAACGTCATCTTACATGGACGAACATCATCATTCCTGGACAGTCCAGGAATGATGATGTTCGTCCATGTAAGATGACGTTTAGCCTCTTTCTGAGTTCCGTTTTTTTGGAGGGAAAAATCCGAACTCAACGTGCAAACTCGAACCTATCCAAGCCTGCACATCCCTAATAAATATAGGAACTAAAAATAAAGGAAAAAAATATAATACAGCATCATGACATAGATTGAAATGAATAAGTAATACGCTAGTTATAGTGTGAAGATTGTCTTTTGATTTCATCCAGCCCAGTTTTATTACGGCAGATATCAGGATCCCAGAATATGTTTTAACTGGGAGTGCTTTACATCAGCTGTTAACAATGGGACTAATCAGTACGTTAATTGAGCCCCCTGCCTTATTCAAGAAATTAATTCAAACCACAAATACTGTAGATCTATTTGTTTTCTCTTACAGGGGATACATGACTGATTTGAATATAAGATACTATGGGCCTGATTCAGAGCCGCTCGTAAGCGGCCGCTCGTTCATTCCGAGTGATGTTTGCCCAACTGCGCATGCGTACGGATCGTTATACGCATGCGCGAACCAGTCAGTGTGGTCGAAATTCATGTGCTCGCAAAATAGCGAATGCCTGCTATTTTGAGTGACAGGAGTAGGCGTATGTGGGTGGTAACAGGGGAAGGTGCTTGTAAACGGGGAGAGGAGATCCGAACGCAGGTGTGCTTAAAGGTCAAAACAGGCGTTTTATGGGTGTGCATAATTAAAACAGCAGCGTCAATGACCACGTCACTGGGTTATTTTATAGCCAGAACTGCTCGCAAGATTGTGGTAGCAAAAACCAACCACAAGAATAGCGAGCAGTTCATACGCTGTTCGATGTACTCGATTAATCTAACAAATAGCGGACATGACGTAAGATGCGAGCGGCCAGGGGGCGTATTTTTTAAAAAAACGACCGCAAGTTTTGTTCGCTCGTTCAGACCTAGAGGCGTGAACAGACCGCAAAGAGCGAACGTTTGATTTGAATAGCCACCCCTATTTTCAGGACGAGCGAGCGCTAATTGCGTCCGGCTCTGAATCAGGCCCTATGTGTTTCTTTTCATATGAAGAGATACGTTGTTTGATTGCTGCAATTGAGAATCTTGGATTTCTGGTTTAGAATATTCATTTCAATCTATGTCATGATGCTGTATTATATTTTTTTCCTTTACTTTTAGTTCCTATATTTATGTGCCATGTATATGTATTTATTATTATTTAATATTTTGAAATTTTATTAAAGTTTTGATACTATTCCTAGTAGCGCAAGACCTGTGTGTGTTTTTTCTAGTAAGGTAATAATAATGATACTGTGCAGGTACCAGGACAGGCAGTAAGGTAATAATAATGATACTGTGCAGGTACCAGGACAGGCAGTAAGGTAATAATAATGATATTGTGCAGGTACCAGGACTGGCAATAAGGTAATAATGATACTGTGCAGGTACCAGGACAGGCAATAAGGTAATAATGATACTGTGCGGGTACCAGGACAGGCAGTAAGGTAATATGATACTGTGCGGGTACCAGCACAGGCAATAAGCTAATAATGATACTGTGCGGTTACCAGGACAGGCAGTAAGGTAATAATTGTACTGTGCAGGTAACAGGACAGTCAGTAAGGTAATAATAATACTGTGCAGGTACCAGGACAGGCAGTAAGGTAATAATGACACTGTACAGGTACCAGGACAGGAAGTAAGGTAATAATGATACTGTGCAGGTACCAGGACAGGCAGTAAGGTAATAATGATACTGTGCAGGTACCAGGACATGCAGTAAAGTAATAATGATACTGTGCAGGTACCAGGACAGGCAGTAAGGTAATAATGATACTGTGCAGGTACCAGGACAGGCAGTAAGGTAATAATGATACTGTGCAGGTACCAGGACAGGCAGTAGGGTAAAAATAATGATACTGTGCAGGTACTAGGACAGGCAGTAGGGTAATAATGATACTGTGCAGGTACCAGGACAGGCAGTAAGATAATAATGATACTGTGCAGGTACCAGGACAGGAAGTAAGGTAATAATGATACTGTGCGGGTACCAGGACAGGCAATAAGGTAATAATGATACTGTGCGGGTACCAGGACAGGCAGTAAGGTAATAATGATACTGTGCGGGTACCAGGACAGGCAGTAAGGTAATAATGATACTGTGCGGGTACCAGGACAGGCAGTAAGGTAATAATGATACTGTGCAGGTAACAGGACAGTCAGTAAGGTAATAATTGTATTGTGCAGGTACCAGGACAGGCAGTAAGGTAATAATTATACTGTGCAGGTACCAGGAAAGGCAGTAAGGTAATAATGATATTGTGCAGGTACCAGGACAGACAATAAGGTAATAATGATACTGTGCAGGTACCAGGACAGGCAGTAAGGTAATAATGATACTGTGCAGGTACCAGGACAGGCAGTAAGGTAATAATAATGATACTGTGCAGGTACCAGGACAGGCAGTAAGGTAATAATAATGATACTGTGCAGGTACCAGGACAGGCAGTAAGGTAATAATAATGATACTGTGCAGGTACCAGGACAGGCAGTAAGGTAATAATAATGATACTGTGCAGGTACCAGGACAGGCAGTAAGGTAATAAGGATACTGTGCAGGAACAAGGACAGGCAGTAAGGTAATAATAATGATACTGTGCAGGTCCCAGGACAGGCAGTAAGGTAATAATGATACTGTGCAGGTACCAGGACAGGCAGTTAGGTAATAATGATACTGTGCAGGTACCAGGACAGACAGTAAGGTAATAATGACACTGTGCAGTTACCAGGACAGGCAGTAAGGTAATAATGATACTGTGCAGGTACCAGGACAGGCAGTAAGGTAATAATGACACTGTACAGGTACCAGGACAGGCAGTAAGGTAATAATGATACTGTGCAGGTACCAGGACAGGCAGTAAGGTAATAATAATGATACTGTGCAGGTACCAGGACAGGCAGTAAGGTAATAATAATGATACTGTGCAGGTACCAGGACAGGCAGTAAGGTAATAATAATGATACTGTGCAGGTACCAGGACAGGCAGTAAGGTAATAATAATGATACTGTGCAGGTACCAGGACAGGCAGTAAGGTAATAATAATGATACTGTGCAGGTACCAGGACAGGCAGTAAGGTAATAATAATGATACTGTGCAGGTACCAGGACAGGCAGTAAGGTAATAAGGATACTGTGCAGGTACCAGGACAGGCAGTAAGGTAATAATAATGATACTGTGCAGGTCCCAGGACAGGCAGTAAGGTAATAATGATACTGTGCAGGTACCAGGACAGGCAGTAAGGTAATAATGATACTGTGCAGGTAGCAGGACAGGCAGTAAGGTAATAATGATACTGTGCAGGTACCAGGACAGGCAGTTAGGTAATAATGATACTGTGCAGGTACCAGGACAGACAGTAAGGTAATAATGACACTGTGCAGTTACCAGGACAGGCAGTAAGGTAATAATGATACTGTGCAGGTACCAGGACAGGCAGTAAGGTAATAATGACACTGTACAGGTACCAGGAAAGCAGTAAGGTAATAATGATACTGTGCAGGTAGCAGGACAGGCTGTAAGGTAATAATGATACTGTGCAGGTACCAGGACAGGCAGTAAAGTAATAATGATACTGTGTAGGTACCAGGAAAGGCAGTAAGGTAATAATGATACTGGGCAGGTACCAGGACAGGCAGTAAAGTAATAATGATACTGTGCAGGTACCAGGACAGGCAGTAAGGTAATAATGACACTGTGCAGGTACCAGGACAGGCAGTAAGCTAATAATGATACTGTGCAGGTACCAGGACAGGCAGTAAGGTAATAATGATACTGTGCAGGTCCCAGGACAGGCAGTAAGGTAATAATGATACTGTGCAGGTACCAGGACAGGCAGTTAGGTAATAATGTTACTGTGCAGGTACCTGGACAGGCAGTAAGGTAATAATGATACTGTGCAGGTCCCAGAACAGGCAGTAAGGTAATAATGACACTGTGCAGGTACCAGGACAGGCAGTAAGGTAATAATGACACTGTACAAGAACCAGGACAGGAAGTAAGGTAATAATGACACTGTGCAGGTACCAGGACAGGCAGTAAGGTAATAATGATAGTGTACAGGTACCAGGACAGGCAGTAAGGTAATAATGATACTGTGCAGGTTCCAGGACAGGCAGTTAGGTAATAATGATACTGTGCAGGTACCAGGACAGGCAGTAAGGTAATAATGATAGTGTACAGGTACCAGGACAGGCAGTAAGGTAATAATGATAGTGTACAGGTACCAGGACAGGCAGTTAGGTAATAATGATACTGTGCAGGTACCAGGACAGGCAGTAAGGTAATAATGATACTGTGCAGGTCCCAGAACAGGCAGTAAGGTAATAATGACACTGTGCAGGTACCAGGACAGGCAGTAAGGTAATAATGACACTGTACAGGAACCAGGACATGAAGTAAGGTAATAATGGCACTGTGCAGGTACCAGGACAGGCAGTAAGGTAATAATGATAGTGAACAGGTACCAGGACAGGCAGTAAGGTAATAATGATACTGTGCAGGTTCCAGGACAGGCAGAAAAGTAATAATGATACTGTGCAGGTACCAGGACAGGCAGTAAGGTAATAATGATACTGTGCAGGTCCCAGGACAGGCAGTAAAGTAATAATGATACTGTGCAGGTACCAGGACAGGCAGTAAGGGAATAATGATAATGTGCAGGTAACAGGACAGGCAGTAAGGTAATAATGATACTGTGCAGGTACCAGGACAGGCAGTAAAGTAATAATGATACTGAGCAGGTACCAGAACAGGCAGCAAGGTAATTATGATATTGTGCAGGTACCAGGACAGGCAGTAAGGTAATAATGATAGTGTACAGGTACCAGGACAGGCAGTAAGGTAATAATGATACTGTGCAGGTTCCAGGACAGGCAGTTAGGTAATAATGATACTGTGCAGGTACCAGGACAGGCAGTAAGGTAATAATGAGAGTGTACAGGTACCAGGACAGGCAGTAAGGTAATAATGATAGTGTACAGGTACCAGGACAGGCAGTTAGGTAATAATGATACTGTGCAGGTACCAGGACAGGCAGTAAGGTAATAATGATACTGTGCAGGTCCCAGAACAGGCAGTAAGGTAATAATGACACTGTGCAGGTACCAGGACAGGCAGTAAGGTAATAATGACACTGTACAGGAACCAGGACAGGAAGTAAGGTAATAATGACACTGTGCAGGTACCAGGACAGGCAGTAAGGTAATAATGATAGTGTACAGGTACCAGGACAGGCAGTAAGGTAATAATGATACTGTGCAGGTTCCAGGACAGGCAGGACAGTAATAATGATACTGTGCAGGTACCAGGACAGGCAGTAAGGTAATAATGATACTGTGCAGGTCCCAGGACAGGCAGTAAAGTAATAATGATACTGTGCAGGTACCAGGACAGGCAGTAAGGGAATAATGATACTGTGCAGGTAACAGGACAGGCAGTAAGGTAATAATGATACTGTGCAGGTACCAGGACAGGCAGTAAAGTAATAATGATACTAAGCAGGTTCCAGTACAGGCAGCAAGGTAATTATGATATTGTGCAGGTACCAGGACAGGCAGTAAGGTAATAATGATACTGTGCAGGTACCAGGATAGGCAGTAAGGTAATAATAATGATACTGTGCAATAATAATGATACTGTGCAGGTACCAGGACAGGTAGTAAGGTAATAATGATACTGTGCAGGTACCAGGACAGGCAGTAAGGTAATAATGATACTGTGCAGGTACTAGGACAGGCAGTAAGGTAATAATGATACTGTGCAGGTACCAGAACAGGCAGTAAGGTAATAATGACACTGTGCAGGTACCAAGACAGGCAGTAAGGTAATAATGATACTGTGCAGGTACCAGGACAGGCAGTAAGGTAATAATAATGATACTGTGCAGGTACCAGGACAGGCAGTAAGGTAATAATGACACAGTGCAGGTACCAGGACAGGCAGTAAGGTAATAATGACACTGTACAGGTACCAGGACAGGCAGTAAGGTAATAATGACACTGTGCAGGTACCAGGACAGGCAGTAAGGTAATAATAATGATACTGTGCAGGTACCAGGACAGGCAGTAAGGTAATAATGACACAGTGCAGGTACCAGGACAGGCAGTAAGGTAATAATGACACTGTACAGGTACCAGGACAGGCAGTAAGGTAATAATGACACTGTGCAGGTACCAGGACAGGCAGTAAGGTAATAATGATACTGTGCAGGCACCAGGACAGGCAGTAAGGTAATAATGATACTGTGTAGGCACCAGGACAGGCAGTAAGGTAATATTGAAACTGTGCAGGTATCAGGACAGGCAGTAAAGTAATAATGATACTGTGCAGGTACCAGGACAGGCAGTAAGGTAATAATGATACTGTGCAGGTACCAGGACAGGCAGTAAGGTAATAATGATACTGTGCAGATACCAGGACAGGCAGTTAGGTAATAATGACACTGTGCAGGTACCAGTACAGGAAGTAAGGTAATAATGACACTGTGCAGGTACCAGGACAGGCAGTAAGGTAATAATGATACTGTACAGGTACCAGGACAGGCAGTAAGGTAATAATGATACTGTGCAGGTACCAGGAAAGGCAGTAAAGTAATAATGATACTGTGCAGGTACCAGGACAGGCAGTAAGGTAATAATGATACTGTGCAGGTCCCAGGACAGGCAGTAAAGTAATAATGATACTGTGCAGGTACCAGGACAGGCAGTAAGGTAATAATGATACTGTGCAGGTACCAGGACAGGCAGTAAGGTAATAATGATACTGTGCAGGTACCAAGACAGGCAGTAAAGTAATAATGATACTGTGCAGGTAACAGAACAGGCAGTAAGGTAATAATGATATTGTGCAGGTACCAGGACAGGCAGTAAGGTAAGAATGATACTGTGCAGGTACCAGGATAGGCAGTAAGGTAATAATAATGATACTGTGCAGGTACCAGGACAGGCAGTAAGGTAATAATGATACTGTGCAGGTACCAGGACAGGCAGTAAGGTAATAATGATACTGTGCAGGTACCAGGACAGGCAGTAAGGTAATAATGATACTGTGCAGGTACCAGAACAGGCAGTAAGGTAATAATGACACTGTGCAGGTACCAAGACAGGCAGTAAGGTAATAATGATACTGTGCAGGTGCCAGGACAGGCAGTAAGGTAATAATGACACTGTGCCGGTACCAAGACAGGCAGTAAGGTAATAATGATACTGTGCAGGTACCAGGACAGGCAGTAAGGTAATAATAATGATACTGTGCATGTACCAGGACAGGCAGTAAGGTAATAATGACACTGTGCAGGTACCAGGACAGGCAGTAAGGTAATAATGACACTGTGCAGGTACCAGGACAGGCAGGAAGGTAATAATGATACTGTGCAGGCACCAGGACAGGCAGTAAGGTAATAATGATACTGTGTAGGCACCAGGACAGGCAGTAAGGTAATAATGATACTGTGCAGGTACCAGAACACGCAGTAAAGTAATAATGACACTGTGCAGGTACAAGGACAGGCAGTAAGATAATAATGATACTTTGCAGGTACCAGGACAGGCAGTAAGGTAATAATGATACTGTGCAGGCACCAGGACTGGCAATAAGGTAATAATGACACTGTGGAGGTACCAGGACAGGCAGTAAGGTAATAATGACACTGTGCAGGTACCAGGACAGGCAGTAAGGTAATATTGAAACTGTGCAGGTATCAGGACAGGCAGTAAAGTAATAATGATACTGTGCAGGTACCAGGACAGGCAGTAAGGTAATAATGATACTGTGCAGGTACCAGGACAGGCAGTAAGGTAATAATGATACTGTGCAGATACCAGGACAGGCAGTTAGGTAATAATGACACTGTGCAGGTACCAGTACAGGAAGTAAGGTAATAATGACACTGTGCAGGTACCAGGACAGGCAGTAAGGTAATAATGATACTGTACAGGTACCAGGACAGGCAGTAAGGTAATAATGATACTGTGCAGGTACCAGGAAAGGCAGTAAAGTAATAATGATACTGTGCAGGTACCAGGACAGGCAGTAAGGTAATAATGATACTGTGCAGGTCCCAGGACAGGCAGTAAAGTAATAATGATACTGTGCAGGTACAAGGACAGGCAGTAAGGTAATAATGATACTGTGCAGGTACCAGGACAGGCAGTAAGGTAATAATGATACTGTGCAGGTACCAAGACAGGCAGTAAAGTAATAATGATACTGTGCAGGTAACAGAACAGGCAGTAAGGTAATAATGATATTGTGCAGGTACCAGGACAGGCAGTAAGGTAATAATGATACTGTGCAGGTACCAGGATAGGCAGTAAGGTAATAATAATGATACTGTGCAGGTACCAGGACAGGCAGTAAGGTAATAATGATACTGTGCAGGTACCAGGACAGGCAGTAAGGTAATAATGATACTGTGCAGGTACCAGGACAGGCAGTAAGGTAATAATGATACTGTGCAGGTACCAGAACAGGCAGTAAGGTAATAATGACACTGTGCAGGTACCAAGACAGGCAGTAAGGTAATAATGATACTGTGCAGGTGCCAGGACAGGCAGTAAGGTAATAATGACACTGTGCCGGTACCAAGACAGGCAGTAAGGTAATAATGATACTGTGCAGGTACCAGGACAGGCAGTAAGGTAATAATAATGATACTGTGCATGTACCAGGACAGGCAGTAAGGTAATAATGACACTGTGCAGGTACCAGGACAGGCAGTAAGGTAATAATGACACTGTACAGGTACCAGGACAGGCAGTAAGGTAATAATGACACTGTGCATGTACCAGGACAGACAGTAAGGTAATAATGATACTGTGCAGGTACCAGGACAGGCAGTAAGGTAATAATGATACTGTGCAGGCACCAGGACAGGCTGTAAGGTAATAATGATACTGTGCAAGTACCAGAACAGGCAGTAAGGTAATAATGACACTGTGCAGGTACCAGGACAGGCAGTAAGATAATAATGATACTTTGCAGGTACCAGGACAGGCAGTAAGGTAATAATGATACTGTGCAGGCACCAGGACAGGCAGTAAGGTAATAATGATACTGTGCAGGTACCACGACAGGCAGTAAGGTAATAATGATACTGTGCAGGTACCAGGACAGACAGTAAGGTAATATAGATACTGTGCAGGTACTAAGACAGGCAGTAAGGTAATATTGATACTGTGCAGGTATCAGGACAGGCAGTAAAGTAATAATGATACTGTGCAGGTACCAGGACAGGCAGTAAGGTAATAATGATACTGTGCAGGTACCAGGACAGGCAGTAAGGTAATAATGATACTGTGCAGGTACCAGGACAGGCAGTTAGGTAATAATGATACTGTGCAGGTACCAGGACAGACAGTAAGGTAATATAGATACTGTGCAGGTACTAAGACAGACAGTAAGGTAATAATGATACTGTGCAGGTACCAGGACAGGCAGTAAGGTAACAATGATACTTTGCAGGTACCAGGACAGGCAGTAAAGTAATAATGATACTGTGCAGGTACCAGGACAGGCAGTAAGGTAATAATGATACTGTGCAGGTACCAGGACAGGCAGTAAGGTAATAATGATACTGTGCAGGTACCAGGACAGGCAGTAAGGTAATAATGTTACTGAGCAGGTACCAGAACAGGCAGTAAGGTAATAATAATGATATTGTGCAGGTACCAGGACAGGCAGTAAGGTAATAATGATATTGTGCAGGTACCAGGACAGACAGTAAGGTAATAATGATACTGTGCAGGTACCAGAACAGGCAGTAAGGTAATAATGACACTGTGCAGGTACAAGGACAGGCAGTAAGGTAATAATGATACTGTGCAGGTACCAGGACAGGCAGTAAGGTAATAATAATGATACTGCGCAGGTACCAGGACAGGCAGTAAGGTAATAATAATGATACTGTGCAGGTACCAGGACAGGCAGTTAGGTAATAATGACACTGTACAGGTACCAGGACAGGAAGTAAGGTAATAATGACACTGTGCAGGTACCAGGACAGGCAGTAAGGTAATAATGATACTGTGCAGGTACCAGGACAGGCAGTAAGGTAATAGTGATACTGTGCAGGCACCAGGACAGGCAGTAAGGTAATAATGATACTGTGCAGGTACCAGAACAGGCAGTAAGGTAATAATGACACTGTGCAAGTACCAGGACAGGCAGTAAAGTAATAATGATACTGTGCACGTACCAGGACAGGCAATAAGGTAATAATGATACTGTGCAGGCACCAGCACAGGCAGTAAGGTAATAATGATACTGTGCAGGTACCAGGACAGGCAGTAAGGTAATAATGAAACTGTGCAGGTACCAGGACAGGCAGTAAGGTATTTATGACACTGTACAGGTACCAGGACAGGCAGTAAGGTAATAATGATACTGTGCAGGTACCAGGACAGGCAGTAAAGTAATAATGATACTGAGCAGGTACCAGAACAGGCAGTAAGGTAATAATGATACTGTGCAGGTACCAGGACAGGCAGTAAGGTAATAATGATACTGTGCAGGTACCAGGACAGACAGTAAGGTAATAATGATACTGTGCAGGTACCAGGACAGACAGTAAGGTAATAATGATACTATGCAGGTACCAGAACAGGCAGTAAGGTAATAATGACACTGTGCAGGTACCAGGAAAGGCAGTAAGTTAATAATGATACTGTGCAGGTACCAGGACAGGCAGTAAGGTAATAATAATGATACTGTGCAGGTACCAGGACAGGCAGTAAGGTAATAATGACACTGTGCAGGTACCAGGACAGGCAGTAAGGTAATAATGACACTGTACAGGTACCAGGACAGGAAGTAAGGTAATAATGACACTGTGCAGGTACCAGGACAGGCAGTAAGGTAATAATGATACTGTGCAGGTACCAGGATAGGCAGTAAGGTAATAATGATACTGTGCAGGTACCAGGACAGGCAGTAAAGTAATAATTATACTGTGCAGGTACCAGGACAGGCAGTAAGGTAATAATGATACTGGGCAGGTCCCAGGACAGGCAGTAAAGTAATAATGATACTGTGCAGGTACCAGGACAGGCAGTAAGGTAATAATGATACTGTGCAGGTACCAGGACAGGCAGTAAGGTAATAATGATACTGTGCAGGTACCAGGACAGGCAGTAAAGTAATAATGATACTGAGCAGGTACCAGAACAGGCAGTAAGGTAATAATGATATTGTGCAGGTACCAGGACAGGCAGTAAGGTAATAATGATACTGTGCAGGTACCAGGATAGGCAGTAAGGTAATAATAATGATACTGTGCAGGTACCAGGACAGGCAGTAAGGTAATAATGATACTGTGCAGGTAACAGGACAGGCAGTAAGGTAATAATGATACTGTGCAGGTACCAGAACAGGCTTTAAGGTAATTATGACACTGTGCAGGTACCAAGACAGGCAGTAAGGTAATAATGATACTGTGCAGGTGCCAGGACAGGCAGTAAGGTAATAATGACACTGTGCAGGTACCAAGACAGGCAGTAAGGTAATAATGATACTGTGCAGGTACCAGGACAGGCAGTAAGGTAATAAAAATGATACTGTGCAGGTACCAGGACAGGCAGTTAGGTAATAATGACACTGTGCAGGTACCAGGACAGGCAGTAAAGTAATAATGATACTGAGCAGGTACCAGAACAGGCAGTAAGGTAATAATGATACTGTGCAGGTACCAGGACAGGCAGTAAGGTAATAATGATACTGTGCAGGTACCAGGACAGACAGTAAGGTAATAATGATACTGTGCAGGTACCAGGACAGACAGTAAGGTAATAATGATACTATGCAGGTACCAGAACAGGCAGTAAGGTAATAATGACACTGTGCAGGTACCAGGAAAGGCAGTAAGTTAATAATGATACTGTGCAGGTACCAGGACAGGCAGTAAGGTAATAATAATGATACTGTGCAGGTACCAGGACAGGCAGTAAGGTAATAGTGACACTGTGCAGGTACCAGGACAGGCAGTAAGGTAATAATGACACTGTACAGGTACCAGGACAGGAAGTAAGGTAATAATGACACTGTGCAGGTACCAGGACAGGCAGTAAGGTAATAATGATACTGTGCAGGTAGCAGGATAGGCAGTAAGGTAATAATGATACTGTGCAGGTACCAGGACAGGCAGTAAAGTAATAATGATACTGTGCAGGTACCAGGACAGGCAGTAAGGTAATAATGATAATGGGCAGGTCCCAGGACAGGCAGTAAAGTAATAATGATACTGTGCAGGTACCAGGACAGGCAGTAAGGTAATAATGATACTGTGCAGGTACCAGGACAGGCAGTAAGGTAATAATGATACTGTGCAGGTACCAGGATAGGCAGTAAAGTAATAATGATACTGAGCAGGTACCAGAACAGGCAGTAAGGTAATAATGATATTGTGCAGGTACCAGGACAGGCAGTAAGGTAATAATGATACTGTGCAGGTACCAGGATAGGCAGTAAGGTAATAATAATGATACTGTGCAGGTACCAGGACAGGCAGTAAGGTAATAATGATACTGTGCAGGTACCAGGACAGGCAGTAAGGTAATAATGATACTGTGCAGGTACCAGAACAGGCAGTAAGGTAATTATGACACTGTGCAGGTACCAAGACAGGCAGTAAGGTAATAATGATACTGTGCAGGTGCCAGGACAGGCAGTAAGGTAATAATGACACTGTGCAGGTACCAAGACAGGCAGTAAGGTAATAATGATACTGTGCAGGTACCAGGACAGGCAGTAAGGTAATAATAATGATACTGTGCAGGTACCAGGACAGGCAGTTAGGTAATAATGACACTGTGCAGGTACCAGGACAGGCAGTAAGGTAATAATGACACTGTACAGGTACCAGGACAGGCAGTAAGGTAATAATGACACTGTGCAGGTACCAGGACAGACAGTAAGGTAATAATGATACTGTGCAGGTACCAGGACAGACAGTAAGGTAATATAGATACTTTGCAGGTACTAGGACAGGCAGTAAGGTAATAATGATACTGTGCAGGTACCAGGAAAGGCAGTAAAGTAATAATGATACTGTGCAGGTACCAGGACAGGCAGTAAGGTAATAATGATACTGTGCAGGTCCCAGGACAGGCAGTAAAGTAATAATGATACTGTGCAGGTATCAGGACAGGCAGTAAGGTAATAATGATACTGTGCAGGTACCAGGACAGGCAGTAAGGTAATAATGATACTGTGCAGGTACCAAGACAGGCAGTAAAGTAATAATGATACTGTGCAGGTAACAGAACAGGCAGTAAGGTAATAATGATATTGTGCAGGTACCAGGACAGGCAGTAAGGTAAGAATGATACTGTGCAGGTACCAGGATAGGCAGTAAGGTAATAATAATGATACTGTGCAGGTACCAGGACAGGCAGTAAGGTAATAATGATACTGTGCAGGTACCAGGACAGGCAGTAAGGTAATAATGATACTGTGCAGGTACCAGGACAGGCAGTAAGGTAATAATGATACTGTGCAGGTACCAGAACAGGCAGTAAGGTAATAATGACACTGTGCAGGTACCAAGACAGGCAGTAAGGTAATAATGATACTGTGCAGGTGCCAGGACAGGCAGTAAGGTAATAATGACACTGTGCCGGTACCAAGACAGGCAGTAAGGTAATAATGATACTGTGCAGGTACCAGGACAGGCAGTAAGGTAATAATAATGATACTGTGCATGTACCAGGACAGGCAGTAAGGTAATAATGACACTGTGCAGGTACCAGGACAGGCAGTAAGGTAATAATGACACTGTGCAGGTACCAGGACAGGCAGGAAGGTAATAATGATACTGTGCAGGCACCAGGACAGGCAGTAAGGTAATAATGTTACTGTGTAGGCACCAGGACAGGCAGTAAGGTAATAATGATACTGTGCAGGTACCAGAACACGCAGTAAAGTAATAATGACACTGTGCAGGTACAAGGACAGGCAGTAAGATAATAATGATACTTTGCAGGTACCAGGACAGGCAGTAAGGTAATAATGATACTGTGCAGGCACCAGGACTGGCAATAAGGTAATAATGACACTGTGCAGGTACCAGGACAGGCAGTAAGGTAATAATGACACTGTGCAGGTACCAGGACAGGCAGTAAGGTAATATTGAAACTGTGCAGGTATCAGGACAGGCAGTAAAGTAATAATGATACTGTGCAGGTACCAGGACAGGCAGTAAGGTAATAATGATACTGTGCAGGTACCAGGACAGGCAGTAAGGTAATAATGATACTGTGCAGATACCAGGACAGGCAGTTAGGTAATAATGACACTGTGCAGGTACCAGTACAGGAAGTAAGGTAATAATGACACTGTGCAGGTACCAGGACAGGCAGTAAGGTAATAATGATACTGTACAGGTACCAGGACAGGCAGTAAGGTAATAATGATACTGTGCAGGTACCAGGAAAGGCAGTAAAGTAATAATGATACTGTGCAGGTACCAGGACAGGCAGTAAGGTAATAATGATACTGTGCAGGTCCCAGGACAGGCAGTAAAGTAATAATGATACTGTGCAGGTACAAGGACAGGCAGTAAGGTAATAATGATACTGTGCAGGTACCAGGACAGGCAGTAAGGTAATAATGATACTGTGCAGGTACCAAGACAGGCAGTAAAGTAATAATGATACTGTGCAGGTAACAGAACAGGCAGTAAGGTAATAATGATATTGTGCAGGTACCAGGACAGGCAGTAAGGTAATAATGATACTGTGCAGGTACCAGGATAGGCAGTAAGGTAATAATAATGATACTGTGCAGGTACCAGGACAGGCAGTAAGGTAATAATGATACTGTGCAGGTACCAGGACAGGCAGTAAGGTAATAATGATACTGTGCAGGTACCAGGACAGGCAGTAAGGTAATAATGATACTGTGCAGGTACCAGAACAGGCAGTAAGGTAATAATGACACTGTGCAGGTACCAAGACAGGCAGTAAGGTAATAATGATACTGTGCAGGTGCCAGGACAGGCAGTAAGGTAATAATGACACTGTGCCGGTACCAAGACAGGCAGTAAGGTAATAATGATACTGTGCAGGTACCAGGACAGGCAGTAAGGTAATAATAATGATACTGTGCATGTACCAGGACAGGCAGTAAGGTAATAATGACACTGTGCAGGTACCAGGACAGGCAGTAAGGTAATAATGACACTGTACAGGTACCAGGACAGGCAGTAAGGTAATAATGACACTGTGCATGTACCAGGACAGACAGTAAGGTAATAATGATACTGTGCAGGTACCAGGACAGGCAGTAAGGTAATAATGATACTGTGCAGGCACCAGGACAGGCTGTAAGGTAATAATGATACTGTGCAAGTACCAGAACAGGCAGTAAGGTAATAATGACACTGTGCAGGTACCAGGACAGGCAGTAAGATAATAATGATACTTTGCAGGTACCAGGACAGGCAGTAAGGTAATAATGATACTGTGCAGGCACCAGGACAGGCAGTAAGGTAATAATGATACTGTGCAGGTACCACGACAGGCAGTAAGGTAATAATGATACTGTGCAGGTACCAGGACAGACAGTAAGGTAATATAGATACTGTGCAGGTACTAAGACAGGCAGTAAGGTAATATTGATACTGTGCAGGTATCAGGACAGGCAGTAAAGTAATAATGATACTGTGCAGGTACCAGGACAGGCAGTAAGGTAATAATGATACTGTGCAGGTACCAGGACAGGCAGTAAGGTAATAATGATACTGTGCAGGTACCAGGACAGGCAGTAAGGTAATAATGATACTGTGCAGGTACCAGGACAGGCAGTTAGGTAATAATGATACTGTGCAGGTACCAGGACAGACAGTAAGGTAATATAGATACTGTGCAGGTACTAAGACAGACAGTAAGGTAATAATGATACTGTGCAGGTACCAGGACAGGCAGTAAGGTAACAATGAAACTTTGCAGGTACCAGGACAGGCAGTAAAGTAATAATGATACTGTGCAGGTACCAGGACAGGCAGTAAGGTAATAATGATACTGTGCAGGTACCAGGACAGGCAGTAAGGTAATAATGATACTGTGCAGGTACCAGGACAGGCAGTAAGGTAATAATGTTACTGAGCAGGTACCAGAACAGGCAGTAAGGTAATAATAATGATATTGTGCAGGTACCAGGACAGGCAGTAAGGTAATAATGATATTGTGCAGGTACCAGGACAGACAGTAAGGTAATAATGATACTGTGCAGGTACCAGAACAGGCAGTAAGGTAATAATGACACTGTGCAGGTACAAGGACAGGCAGTAAGGTAATAATGATACTGTGCAGGTACCAGGACAGGCAGTAAGGTAATAATAATGATACTGTGCAGGTACCAGGACAGGCAGTAAGGTAATAATAATGATACTGTGCAGGTACCAGGACAGGCAGTTAGGTAATAATGACACTGTACAGGTACCAGGACAGGAAGTAAGGTAATAATGACACTGTGCAGGTACCAGGACAGGCAGTAAGGTAATAATGATACTGTGCAGGTACCAGGACAGGCAGTAAGGTAATAGTGATACTGTGCAGGCACCAGGACAGGCAGTAAGGTAATAATGATACTGTGCAGGTACCAGAACAGGCAGTAAGGTAATAATGACACTGTGCAAGTACCAGGACAGGCAGTAAAGTAATAATGATACTGTGCACGTACCAGGACAGGCAATAAGGTAATAATGATACTGTGCAGGCACCAGCACAGGCAGTAAGGTAATAATGATACTGTGCAGGTACCAGTACAGGCAGTAAGGTAATAATGAAACTGTGCAGGTACCAGGACAGGCAGTAAGGTATTTATGACACTGTACAGGTACCAGGACAGGCAGTAAGGTAATAATGATACTGTGCAGGTACCAGGACAGGCAGTAAAGTAATAATGATACTGAGCAGGTACCAGAACAGGCAGTAAGGTAATAATGATACTGTGCAGGTACCAGGACAGGCAGTAAGGTAATAATGATACTGTGCAGGTACCAGGACAGACAGTAAGGTAATAATGATACTGTGCAGGTACCAGGACAGACAGTAAGGTAATAATGATACTATGCAGGTACCAGAACAGGCAGTAAGGTAATAATGACACTGTGCAGGTACCAGGAAAGGCAGTAAGTTAATAATGATACTGTGCAGGTACCAGGACAGGCAGTAAGGTAATAATAATGATACTGTGCAGGTACCAGGACAGGCAGTAAGGTAATAATGACACTGTGCAGGTACCAGGACAGGCAGTAAGGTAATAATGACACTGTACAGGTACCAGGACAGGAAGTAAGGTAATAATGACACTGTGCAGGTACCAGGACAGGCAGTAAGGTAATAATGATACTGTGCAGGTACCAGGATAGGCAGTAAGGTAATAATGATACTGTGCAGGTACCAGGACAGGCAGTAAAGTAATAATGATACTGTGCAGGTACCAGGACAGGCAGTAAGGTAATAATGATACTGGGCAGGTCCCAGGACAGGCAGTAAAGTAATAATGATACTGTGCAGGTACCAGGACAGGCAGTAAGGTAATAATGATACTGTGCAGGTACCAGGACAGGCAGTAAGGTAATAATGATACTGTGCAGGTACCAGGACAGGCAGTAAAGTAATAATGATACTGAGCAGGTACCAGAACAGGCAGTAAGGTAATAATGATATTGTGCAGGTACCAGGACAGGCAGTAAGGTAATAATGATACTGTGCAGGTACCAGGATAGGCAGTAAGGTAATAATAATGATACTGTGCAGGTACCAGGACAGGCAGTAAGGTAATAATGATACTGTGCAGGTAACAGGACAGGCAGTAAGGTAATAATGATACTGTGCAGGTACCAGAACAGGCAGTAAGGTAATTATGACACTGTGCAGGTACCAAGACAGGCAGTAAGGTAATAATGATACTGTGCAGGTGCCAGGACAGGCAGTAAGGTAATAATGACACTGTGCAGGTACCAAGACAGGCAGTAAGGTAATAATGATACTGTGCAGGTACCAGGACAGGCAGTAAGGTAATAATAATGATACTGTGCAGGTACCAGGACAGGCAGTTAGGTAATAATGACACTGTGCAGGTACCAGGACAGGCAGTAAAGTAATAATGATACTGAGCAGGTACCAGAACAGGCAGTAAGGTAATAATGATACTGTGCAGGTACCAGGACAGGCAGTAAGGTAATAATGATACTGTGCAGGTACCAGGACAGACAGTAAGGTAATAATGATACTGTGCAGGTACCAGGACAGACAGTAAGGTAATAATGATACTATGCAGGTACCAGAACAGGCAGTAAGGTAATAATGACACTGTGCAGGTACCAGGAAAGGCAGTAAGTTAATAATGATACTGTGCAGGTACCAGGACAGGCAGTTAGGTAATAATAATGATACTGTGCAGGTACCAGGACAGGCAGTAAGGTAATAATGACACTGTGCAGGTACCAGGACAGGCAGTAAGGTAATAATGACACTGTACAGGTACCAGGACAGGAAGTAAGGTAATAATGACATTGTGCAGGTACCAGGACAGGCAGTAAGGTAATAATGATACTGTGCAGGTAGCAGGATAGGCAGTAAGGTAATAATGATACTGTGCAGGTACCAGGACAGGCAGTAAAGTAATAATGATACTGTGCAGGTACCAGGACAGGCAGTAAGGTAATAATGATAATGGGCAGGTCCCAGGACAGGCAGTAAAGTAATAATGATACTGTGCAGGTACCAGGACAGGCAGTAAGGTAATAATGATACTGTGCAGGTACCAGGACAGGCAGTAAGGTAATAATGATACTGTGCAGGTACCAGGATAGGCAGTAAAGTAATAATGATACTGAGCAGGTACCAGAACAGGCAGTAAGGTAATAATGATATTGTGCAGGTACCAGGACAGGCAGTAAGGTAATAATGATACTGTGCAGGTACCAGGATAGGCAGTAAGGTAATAATAATGATACTGTGCAGGTACCAGGACAGGCAGTAAGGTAATAATGATACTGTGCAGGTACCAGGACAGACAGTAAGGTAATAATGATACTGTGCAGGTACCAGAACAGGCAGTAAGGTAATTATGACACTGTGCAGGTACCAAGACAGGCAGTAAGGTAATAATGATACTGTGCAGGTGCCAGGACAGGCAGTAAGGTAATAATGACACTGTGCAGGTACCAAGACAGGCAGTAAGGTAATAATGATACTGTGCAGGTACCAGGACAGGCAGTAAGGTAATAATAATGATACTGTGCAGGTACCAGGACAGGCAGTTAGGTAATAATGACACTGTGCAGGTACCAGGACAGGCAGTAAGGTAATAATGACACTGTACAGGTACCAGGACAGGCAGTAAGGTAATAATGACACTGTGCAGGTACCAGGACAGACAGTAAGGTAATAATGATACTGTGCAGGTACCAGGACAGACAGTAAGGTAATATAGATACTTTGCAGGTACTAGGACAGGCAGTAAGGTAATATTGATACTGTGCATGTATCAGGACAGGCAGTAAAGTAATAATGATACTGTGCAGGTACCAGGACAGACAGTAAGGTAATAATGATACTGTGCAGGTACCAGGACAGGCAGTAAGGTAAAAATGATACTGTGCAGGTACCAGGACAGGCAGTTAGGTAATAATGACACTGTACAGGTACCAGGACAGGAAGTAAGGTAATAATGACACTGTGCAGGTACCAGGACAGGCAGTAAGGTAATAATGATACTGTGCAGGTACCAGGACAGGCAGTAAGGTAACAATGATACTTTGCAGGTACCAGGACATGCAGTAAAGTAATAATGATACTGTGCAGGTACCAGGACAGGCAGTAAGGTAATAATGATACTGTGCAGGTACCAGGACAGGCAGTAAGGTAATAATGATACTGTGCAGGTACCAGGACAGGCAGTAAAGTAATAATGATACTGAGCAGGTACCAGAACAGGCAGTAAGGTAATAATGATATTGTGCAGGTATCAGGACAGGCAGTAAGGTAATAATGATATTGTGCAGGTACCAGGACAGACAGTAAGGTAATAATGATACTGTGCAGGTACCAGAACAGGCAGTAAGGTAATAATGACACTGTGCAGATACCAGGACAGGCAGTAAGGTAATAATGATACTGTGCAGGTACCAGGACAGGCAGTAAGGTAATAATAATGATACTGTGCAGGTACCAGGACAGGCAGTAAGGTAATAATGACACTGTACAGGTACCAGGACAGGAAGTAAGGTAATAATGACACTGTGCAGGTACCAGGACAGGCAGTAAGGTAATAATGATACTGTGCAGGTACCAGGACAGGCAGTAAGGTAATAATGATACTGTGCAGGCACCAGGACAGGCAGTAAGGTAATAATGATACTGTGCAGGTACCAGAACAGGCAGTTAGGTAATAATGACACTGTGCAAGTACCAGGACAGGCAGTAATGTAATAATGATACTGTGCAGGTACCAGGACAGGCAGTAAAGTAATAATGATACTGTGCAGGTACCAGGACAGGCAGTAAGGTAATA
The DNA here is from genome assembly GCA_031769625.1 of Taudactylus pleione. NCBI lineage: Eukaryota > Metazoa > Chordata > Amphibia > Anura > Myobatrachidae > Taudactylus > Taudactylus pleione. The sequence continues at coordinate 756,298 of JAUIMM010000123.1, forward strand.
ATGATACTGTGCAGGCACCAGGACAGGCAGTTATTTAATAATGATACTGTGCAGGTACCAGGACAGGCAGTAAGGTAATAATGAAACTGTGCAGGTACCAGGACAGGCAGTAAGGTATTTATGACACTGTGCAGGTACCAGGACAGGCAGTAAGGTAATAATGATACTGTGCAAGTACCAGGACAGGCAGTAAAGTAATAATGATACTGAGCAGGTACCAGAACAGGCAGTAAGGTAATAATGATATTGTGCAGGTACCAGGACAGACAGTAAGGTAATAATGATACTGTGCAGGTACCAGAACAGGCAGTAAGGTAATAATGACACTGTGCAGGTACAAGGACAGGCAGTAAGGTAATAATGATACTGTGCAGGTACCAGGACAGGCAGTAAGGTAATAATAATGATACTGTGCAGGTACCAGGACAGGCAGTAAGGTAATAATAATGATACTGTGCAGGTACCAGGACAGGCAGTTAGGTAATAATGACACTGTACAGGTACCAGGACAGGAAGTAAGGTAATAATGACACTGTGCAGGTACCAGGACAGGCAGTAAGGTAATAATGATACTGTGCAGGTACCAGGACAGGCAGTAAGGTAATAGTGATACTGTGCAGGCACCAGGACAGGCAGTAAGGTAATAATGATACTGTGCAGGTACCAGAACAGGCAGTAAGGTAATAATGACACTGTGCAAGTACCAGGACAGGCAGTAAAGTAATAATGATACTGTGCACGTACCAGGACAGGCAATAAGGTAATAATGATACTGTGCAGGCACCAGCACAGGCAGTAAGGTAATAATGATACTGTGCAGGTACCAGTACAGGCAGTAAGGTAATAATGAAACTGTGCAGGTACCAGGACAGGCAGTAAGGTATTTATGACACTGTACAGGTACCAGGACAGGCAGTAAGGTAATAATGATACTGTGCAGGTACCAGGACAGGCAGTAAAGTAATAATGATACTGAGCAGGTACCAGAACAGGCAGTAAGGTAATAATGATACTGTGCAGGTACCAGGACAGGCAGTAAGGTAATAATGATACTGTGCAGGTACCAGGACAGACAGTAAGGTAATAATGATACTGTGCAGGTACCAGGACAGACAGTAAGGTAATAATGATACTATGCAGGTACCAGAACAGGCAGTAAGGTAATAATGACACTGTGCAGGTACCAGGAAAGGCAGTAAGTTAATAATGATACTGTGCAGGTACCAGGACAGGCAGTAAGGTAATAATAATGATACTGTGCAGGTACCAGGACAGGCAGTAAGGTAATAATGACACTGTGCAGGTACCAGGACAGGCAGTAAGGTAATAATGACACTGTACAGGTACCAGGACAGGAAGTAAGGTAATAATGACACTGTGCAGGTACCAGGACAGGCAGTAAGGTAATAATGATACTGTGCAGGTACCAGGATAGGCAGTAAAGTAATAATGATACTGTGCAGGTACCAGGACAGGCAGTAAGGTAATAATGATACTGGGCAGGTCCCAGGACAGGCAGTAAAGTAATAATGATACTGTGCAGGTACCAGGACAGGCAGTAAGGTAATAATGATACTGTGCAGGTACCAGGACAGGCAGTAAGGTAATAATGATACTGTGCAGGTACCAGGACAGGCAGTAAAGTAATAATGATACTGAGCAGGTACCAGAACAGGCAGTAAGGTAATAATGATATTGTGCAGGTACCAGGACAGGCAGTAAGGTAATAATGATACTGTGCAGGTACCAGGATAGGCAGTAAGGTAATAATAATGATACTGTGCAGGTACCAGGACAGGCAGTAAGGTAATAATGATACTGTGCAGGTAACAGGACAGGCAGTAAGGTAATAATGATACTGTGCAGGTACCAGAACAGGCAGTAAGGTAATTATGACACTGTGCAGGTACCAAGACAGGCAGTAAGGTAATAATGATACTGTGCAGGTGCCAGGACAGGCAGTAAGGTAATAATGACACTGTGCAGGTACCAAGACAGGCAGTAAGGTAATAATGATACTGTGCAGGTACCAGGACAGGCAGTAAGGTAATAATAATGATACTGTGCAGGTACCAGGACAGGCAGTTAGGTAATAATGACACTGTGCAGGTACCAGGACAGGCAGTAAAGTAATAATGATACTGAGCAGGTACCAGAACAGGCAGTAAGGTAATAATGATACTGTGCAGGTACCAGGACAGGCAGTAAGGTAATAATGATACTGTGCAGGTACCAGGACAGACAGTAAGGTAATAATGATACTGTGCAGGTACCAGGACAGACAGTAAGGTAATAATGATACTATGCAGGTACCAGAACAGGCAGTAAGGTAATAATGACACTGTGCAGGTACCAGGAAAGGCAGTAAGTTAATAATGATACTGTGCAGGTACCAGGACAGGCAGTAAGGTAATAATAATGATACTGTGCAGGTACCAGGACAGGCAGTAAGGTAATAATGACACTGTGCAGGTACCAGGACAGGCAGTAAGGTAATAATGACACTGTACAGGTACCAGGACAGGAAGTAAGGTAATAATGACATTGTGCAGGTACCAGGACAGGCAGTAAGGTAATAATGATACTGTGCAGGTAGCAGGATAGGCAGTAAGGTAATAATGATACTGTGCAGGTACCAGGACAGGCAGTAAAGTAATAATGATACTGTGCAGGTACCAGGACAGGCAGTAAGGTAATAATGATAATGGGCAGGTCCCAGGACAGGCAGTAAAGTAATAATGATACTGTGCAGGTACCAGGACAGGCAGTAAGGTAATAATGATACTGTGCAGGTACCAGGACAGGCAGTAAGGTAATAATGATACTGTGCAGGTACCAGGATAGGCAGTAAAGTAATAATGATACTGAGCAGGTACCAGAACAGGCAGTAAGGTAATAATGATATTGTGCAGGTACCAGGACAGGCAGTAAGGTAATAATGATACTGTGCAGGTACCAGGATAGGCAGTAAGGTAATAATAATGATACTGTGCAGGTACCAGGACAGGCAGTAAGGTAATAATGATACTGTGCAGGTACCAGGACAGGCAGTAAGGTAATAATGATACTGTGCAGGTACCAGAACAGGCAGTAAGGTAATTATGACACTGTGCAGGTACCAAGACAGGCAGTAAGGTAATAATGATACTGTGCAGGTGCCAGGACAGGCAGTAAGGTAATAATGACACTGTGCAGGTACCAAGACAGGCAGTAAGGTAATAATGATACTGTGCAGGTACCAGGACAGGCAGTAAGGTAATAATAATGATACTGTGCAGGTACCAGGACAGGCAGTTAGGTAATAATGACACTGTGCAGGTACCAGGACAGGCAGTAAGGTAATAATGACACTGTACAGGTACCAGGACAGGCAGTAAGGTAATAATGACACTGTGCAGGTACCAGGACAGACAGTAAGGTAATAATGATACTGTGCAGGTACCAGGACAGACAGTAAGGTAATATAGATACTTTGCAGGTACTAGGACAGGCAGTAAGGTAATATTGATACTGTGCATGTATCAGGACAGGCAGTAAAGTAATAATGATACTGTGCAGGTACCAGGACAGACAGTAAGGTAATAATGATACTGTGCAGGTACCAGGACAGGCAGTAAGGTAAAAATGATACTGTGCAGGTACCAGGACAGGCAGTTAGGTAATAATGACACTGTACAGGTACCAGGACAGGAAGTAAGGTAATAATGACACTGTGCAGGTACCAGGACAGGCAGTAAGGTAATAATGATACTGTGCAGGTACCAGGACAGGCAGTAAGGTAACAATGATACTTTGCAGGTACCAGGACATGCAGTAAAGTAATAATGATACTGTGCAGGTACCAGGACAGGCAGTAAGGTAATAATGATACTGTGCAGGTACCAGGACAGGCAGTAAGGTAATAATGATACTGTGCAGGTACCAGGACAGGCAGTAAAGTAATAATGATACTGAGCAGGTACCAGAACAGGCAGTAAGGTAATAATGATATTGTGCAGGTATCAGGACAGGCAGTAAGGTAATAATGATATTGTGCAGGTACCAGGACAGACAGTAAGGTAATAATGATACTGTGCAGGTACCAGAACAGGCAGTAAGGTAATAATGACACTGTGCAGATACCAGGACAGGCAGTAAGGTAATAATGATACTGTGCAGGTACCAGGACAGGCAGTAAGGTAATAATAATGATACTGTGCAGGTACCAGGACAGGCAGTAAGGTAATAATGACACTGTACAGGTACCAGGACAGGAAGTAAGGTAATAATGACACTGTGCAGGTACCAGGACAGGCAGTAAGGTAATAATGATACTGTGCAGGTACCAGGACAGGCAGTAAGGTAATAATGATACTGTGCAGGCACCAGGACAGGCAGTAAGGTAATAATGATACTGTGCAGGTACCAGAACAGGCAGTTAGGTAATAATGACACTGTGCAAGTACCAGGACAGGCAGTAAAGTAATAATGATACTGTGCAGGTACCAGGACAGGCAGTAAAGTAATAATGATACTGTGCAGGTACCAGGACAGGCAGTAAGGTAATAATGATACTGTGCAGGCACCAGGACAGGCAGTTATTTAATAATGATACTGTGCAGGTACCAGGACAGGCAGTAAGGTAATAATGAAACTGTGCAGGTACCAGGACAGGCAGTAAGGTATTTATGACACTGTGCAGGTACCAGGACAGGCAGTAAGGTAATAATGATACTGTGCAAGTACCAGGACAGGCAGTAAAGTAATAATGATACTGAGCAGGTACCAGAACAGGCAGTAAGGTAATAATGATACTGTGCAGGTACCAGGACAGGCAGTAAGGTAATAATGATACTGTGCAGGTACCAGGACAGGCAGTAAGGTAATAATGAAACTGTGCAGGTACCAGGACAGGCAGTAAGGTATTTATGACACTGTGCAGGTACCAGGACAGGCAGTAAGGTAATAATGATACTGTGCAAGTACCAGGACAGGCAGTAAAGTAATAATGATACTGAGCAGGTACCAGAACAGGCAGTAAGGTAATAATGATACTGTGCAGGTACCAGGACAGGCAGTAAGGTAATAATGACACTGTGCAGGTACCAGGACAGGCAGTAAGGTAATAATGATACTGTGCAGGTACCAGAACAGGCAGTAAGGTAATAATAACACTGTGCAGGTACCAGGACAGGCAGTAAGGTAATAATGATACTGTGCAGGTACCAGGACAGGCAGTAAGGTAATAATAATGATACTGTGCAGGTACCAGGACAGGCAGTAAAGTAATAATGATACTGTGCAGGTACCAGGACAGGCAGTAAGGTAATAATGACACTGTGCAGGTACCAGGACAGGCAGTAAAGTAATAATGATACTGTGCAGGTACCAGGACATGCAGTAAAGTAATAATGATACTGTGCAGGTACCAGGACAGGCAGTAAGATAATATTGATACTGTGCAGGTACCAGGACAGGCAGTAAGGTAATAATGAAACTGTGCAGGTACCAGGACAGGCAGTAAGGTAATAATGATACTGTGCAGGTACCAGGACAGGCAGTAAGGTAATAATAATGATACTGTGCAGGTACCAGGACAGGCAGTAAAGTAATAATGATACTGTGAAGGTACCAGGACAGGCAGTAAGGTAATAATGATACTGTGCAGGTACCAGGACAGGCAGTAAGGTAATAATGATACTGTGCAGGTACCAGGACAGGCAGTAAGGTAATAATAATGATACTGTGCAGGTACCAGGACAGGCAGTAAAGTAATAATGATACTGTGCAGGTACCAGGACAGGCAGTAAAGTAATAATGATACTGTGCAGGTACCAGGACAGGCAGTAAGATAATAATGATACTGTGCAGGCACCAGGACAGGCAGTAAGGTAATAATGATACTGTGCAGGTACCAGGACAGGCAGTAAGGTAATAATGATACTGTGCAGGTATCAGGACAGGCAGTAAAGTAATAATGATACTGTGCAGGTACCAGGACAGGCAGTAAGGTAATAATGACACTGTGCAGGTACCAGGACAGGCAGTAAGGTAATAATGATACTGTGCAGGCACCAGGACAGGCAGTAAGGTAATAATGATAACTGTCACTGTACTGTAAATCTCTTCAGCAGGGCAGACTAATACAGGTGCGTCCTCCTTAGCCTAGTGTTTTTGTGTCATATAGCTGGAGAGTGTTGGCATGGCTTAGATGCTCTGCCATGCCTAGCGATTCCCATACCTGCATTATGAATCTTATTCTCAGCGTAGCCACATACAAAGTTCCCTATAGTGTGCTATGCACACGAGATTAGTTCTTATGTCACAAAGGGATTGGTATAGGATTAAACGGGTTTGGTATGAAATACCGACAGCTTAATAGGGGTTCAAATCCCGACAGCGGCATCCCAATGAGTGAAGATCCGGTAAGTACTCTAACCCTCCCCCTCTCCTCCATAAACCTAACCCTCCCTTAGTGATGCCTAACCCTAAATAGTTATTGTGCCAGCTTGTTCCCAGTCCCAATCCTGTCCCCTTCACTCGCCATGCTGTAATTCTGAGCGTCTCATGTAAATTAAATCCTTGAGTATTCTGACTAGACAAAAATACGACCAGATGGCAAAAGGGCCCAGCACATGCACAGACCTCTGTTCACCAGCAGAGTCTCAGACAGCAGGTGCTTTTCTGGAATCAGTATAATCGCACGGAGGTTGAAATCCTGACGCCGGCAGGCCGAACAGTGCAGATCCCGACGGAGGTAAGTAAAGTACTTAAACCTCCATTCTCCCCCTCTAACCCTCCTTTAGGGATGCCTAACCCTAACTCCCCCCCCCTAGTGCCTAACCCTAACCTCCCCACAGGGGTGCCTAAACCTAACCCCACTTCCCCGCACCCTAAACCTAACCCTCCCTTGCTGGGATTACACTGTCAGGAGTGTGACCGGCGCCACCGGTCACATAACTGCATCCTGTTTTTCCTATCCCAGCCTCAGGCCTATCTGACCTCTCTGCACTACATACCTGCCATTCAGAGTTACATCGGATTCCTAAATGCTTTAGGGCCTGATTCAAACCCGCTCGCGAGCGCTATTCGCTCACAAACGGGTCGATGGTGGCCCAGCGCGCATGCGAACGATGGAGCCAGCTCCGTCGTGCGCATGCGCGAGACCCGGATAGTGACGAGGAAGCCGTCGCTCCGGGTCTCGCTACAAAGGGGGCGTGCTGTCGATGTTGAGTGACAGCACACCATAGTTGCCGACATTCAGCTCCCTCCTTCCGGGAGGGAGCTGAATGCCTGCATTGTGTGGGGGGCGTGTCCGGGCTATGGTGCCGTTTTGGGGGCGGGGCCGGGGGCGTGCCCCCTCTTCACAATGCCGGAAAAAAGACATTGTGAAGCAGGGGGCGGAGCCACGATGACGCGATTCAGCGCGAATCGCGTCATCGGCCCCCCCGCCAGCGGGGTTTTTTACTATTAGTCTGGGGGGGTAGGCGGCAGCCGGGAGGCTTGCCTGCCTTTCCGGGGGGTCGGGAGCGGCACCCGATACTCGGGAGGCTCCCGACCAAATCGGGAGGGTAGGCAAGCCTGCAGCACACTCCCTTTGGTGGGCGGACCGGGGGCATGTCTGCCCAGACGGAGGCGTTCCCATGGGAACGCCTACCGTCTGGGGCCGGCCCCACTGACATCACAAGTGATGTCAGTGGGAGTGCTTGCCAAAAGCACTGTTGGGCTTGCGGCAACGAGACCCTACCGCAAGGGTCTCGACGCAAGCCCGATGGTCGCGATGGTGGTAACCCACAGCTATTCGAGCGTCCAAGAGGCCGCAACATTTAAAAAAAAAAATCGCCCTGATTCAGAGTGTCCGGCTCTGAATCAGGCCCTTAGTTCTTTATTGATCATTTCAAAAATATACTGTGATGTGCTAATTACATAAATAAAGGTTAATAAAAGAACAATACAACAAAAAAGAAGTGTTTTGGACTTAGACTTGGATAGTGAGCACCCTGAGGTAATGTTGGCTCTTTTGCAACTCATGTGTAGCTGGTCTGCCCAATCCTCCTGTGCTGAGCGAGGAGGCATGGTGTGGTATCACTATGGATTGGGAATCATTTATGCAAAGAGTTTGAATGTACAAATATATTTAATCATCTGCCTAGGATGAACATTACTATCAGTATTACATAGTGCATCTGCAACTCTGTTTTTTGTATATGTCACTTTGAAATCTCAGCATGATGGCACCTTTCATTACTATTAGGGTGTGCAGTCTAGAGCCCCTCCTTATACTCCATATTGTGTATTTATACACACATCTGAAGCCTGAGATTGCTCCAGTCTAGATTTGCACCCCTTCCCCACCTCCTCATATGTTTTTAAGCAGGGACCTACCTAGCATTTGACTGCACAAGGCAACAGGCATAATTACAAGTAAGTCCTATTTATATTGTTAGTATCAGTTTATTTGGGGTGAGCGTTTGGGTGTGGGGCCCCCTGAGCTGTTTTGGCTGGACCTCTCCGGGGTATCACCATTTAATACATTTAGGGCTCTATTTACTACAATCCGCATATTAAATGCGGATTGTAGTGTGATATTACCGAGTGAATTCGCATTGCGAATTCAGGCAATATCACAGGGATTTACTATAAATCCCTTGCAGGGACAGAGCTTGCGATAAAGCTCTGTCCCTGCGGATCCCCTCCGCACTCTAGTCGCGGTATTTTCGGAAAAAATACCGTGACTAAGAGCCCGCGCATGCGCCGACCGACCACCGCTACTACCCCCCCACCGATGCTAAGCCCCGCCCCCCAGTGCTAAGCCCCACCCCCCGCGATTGCGGAACCCCCCTCCCCCCCGCAACCCCCCCTCCCTTCATTAGACTTACCTGCATCCTCCTGGCCCCCGGTAATCTTCTTCGGGCTTCCCGATCAGGTGATCTCCCATACTGCACTGGGGCCCGATCACCTGATGACCGGGCCCCAGTGAACTGTGGGAGACCAGCTGACCGGAGAGGAGCCATCACCGGAGGCCCGATCACCGGTCCCTGGAGTCAGGTAAGTAAAAAATAAAAATGTTTAATTTTTTTTTTCTTTTTTTTACAGTAATCAGCTTGCGGTCTGCTTAGACCACACAGCTGATTACTGGTACCGACTCCCGGCTCTGCTCTCCTCGTTAGAGCATAGTGGGAGCCCGGTAACCAGGGCGTTCCCCGGTATTTTTGTACAATTTATTTTTAGTAACTTAGGTCGGATCACATTTCCCATTACAATTATGGGAAATGCGATCTGCTTTACTAAAAATAAGTGATATTTAGGGGTTGGAGTAGAATTTTACTAATTCTACTCCAATTGCCCTGTAATAACTACAGGTGAAACTAAAATAATGTGAAAAGTGTGTGAAAACACCCTTTTTCACTTTATTTTAGTAAAAATAATGTTAATAAATGAGGTGACCTTGACGCTGGTGGGCAGGCCGGTATCAGTGGCCATTGATATGCAAACTACCTCTGAAATTCTATATAATAAATTTAAATGTATACAGTAATGATCGCATAGTGCATCTGCAACTCTGTTTTTTGTATATATCAGTATTACTAACAAAGACCAGGGGACTCACCGCACAAAGGGCCTGATTCAGACTATGCTGCGCTCGCATTGAGCGATTTTTTGCAATCTGCACATGCGTATGAGTCCCAATGCGCGTGCGCGAACCAGTCATTGCGATGGGAAAGTGCTCACCCGTAGCCCGCAGTCGGGCCGCTTTTGAGTGACAGTGCCGTTTGTGGGTGGTAACAGGGAAAGGTGCTTGAAAACGGGGGGGTGTATATGCGAACGCAGGCGTGCCCGACCATCAGAACGGCGTTTAATGGGTGTGCATAATTAGCAAAGTAGCGTCATTACACACGTGACTGGGTTGTATTTTAGCCTGACCTGCTCACAATGTTGTAGTGGGAAAAGGCTACCACAAGCGCCGATAGCTCTCGATGTTCCCGCTTAATCCTACAACTGCCGGAGATGACGTGTGTTGCGAGTGGCAAAGGGGCATCTTTAAACAGATGCGAGCGCATAGTGTGGCCGCTCGATATTACTTACTGGGCGGCTTTACGTGACGCAGTGCGAGCTCATGATTTAAATAGCCGGCCCCTTTTAGCCGCAAATAGTGTCTGGGTCTGAATCAGGTCCTGTGGGTCGATGGTCCCCAACTGCGCATGCGCACGCCGGAGCACAGCGCTCGCAAGTGGGTTGATGGTCCCCAACTGCGCATGCGCACGCCGGAGCCGGCTCCGGTGTGTGCATGCGCGAGCCCCAGCGAGCGATAGCAGCTCCGTTGCTCCTGGGCTCACTACAAGACGGGGCGGCTGTCGATATTGATTGACAGCTCACCCCATTTTATAGGCGGGTCGGGGGGTGGCTTGCCGAACAGAGGCGATCCCGAAGGAATGCCTGCCATTTGGGGGCGGCCCCACTGACATCATGAGTGATGTCAGTGGTGAGCTTCCGGCTCTATTAGAGCCGGAAGCTCACTGGGGCTTGCGATGGACGAGACCCTACCACAAGGGTCTCGTCGCAAGCCCCGATGGTCGCGATGGTCGGGACCATCACGACCATCACCTGGCCGCTCGCTAAAGCTGTGGGTGCTCACCCACAGCTTAGCGAGAGGTCAGAAGGCCGGCTCAAAAAAAAAATGCCGCCCTGCTTCAGAGCGAGCGCTCTGAAAGAGCGTCCGGCTCTGAATCAGGGCCAAAGAGCCTATAAGACAACCCTATTGTAACCAGGCTAGATTCAGGATCAAAGGTGTCACTACATGACAAAACAAAAGCAAACGGGCATTATTACCTTAGGAGCTGGGCACGCTAGGCACTGCCCCAAGTTAATCCTTAGCCATCTTTTCCATGCAGTATGGACTATGGGCTGACCGGCACCATAGGACCTACATAAGTTCTGCAAAGTCTAATGCCACTGATCATGTTAGTGTCTATATGACAGTGGCTCATTCAGGAAGCATTTTGCTGTCTCTATGACAGTGGCTCATTCAGGAAGCATGTTGGTGTCTCTATGACAGTGGCTCATTCAGGAAACACGTTGGTGTCTCTATGACAGTGGCTCATTCAGGAAGCATGTTGGTGTCTCCATGACAGTGGCTCATTCAGGACGCATGTTGGTGTCTCTATGAGAGTGGTTCATTGAGGAAGCATGTTGGTGTCTCTATGACAGTGTCTCATTCAGGAAGCATGTTGCTGTCTCTGAGACAGTGGCTCATTCAGGAAGCATGTTGGCGTCTCTATGACAATGGCTCGTTCAGGAAGCATGTTTGCATCTCTATGACAGTGGCTCATTCAGGAAGCACGTTGGTGTCTCTATGACAGTGGCTCATTCACGAAGCCTGTTGGTGTCTCTATGACAGTGGCTCATTCAGGAAGCATGTTTGCGTCTCTATGACAGTGGCTCATTCAGGAAGCACGTTGGTGTCTCTATGACAGTGGCTCATTCAGGAAGCATGTTGGTGTCTCCATGACAGTGGCTCATTCAGGAAGCATGTTGGTGTCTCTATGACAGTGGCTCATTCAGGAAGCATGTTGGTGTCTCTATGACAGTGGCTCATTCAGGAAGCACGTTGGTGTCTCTATGACAGTGGCTCATTCAGGAAGCATGTTGGTGTCTCCATGACAGTGGCTCATTGAGGAAGCATGTTGGTGTCTCTATGACAGTGGCTCATTCAGGAAGCATGTTTGCGTCTCTATGACAGTGGCTCATTCAGGAAGCATTTTGGTGTCTCTATGACAGTGGCTCATTCAGGAAGCACGTTGGTGTCTCTATGACAGTGGCTCATTCAGGAAGCATGTTGGTGTCTCTATGACAGTGGCTCATTCAGGAAGCATGTTTGCGTCTCTATGACAGTGGCTCATTCAGGAAGCACGTTGGTGTCTCTATGACAGTGGCTCATTCAGGAAGCATGTTGGTGTCTCCATGACAGTGGCTCATTGAGGAAGCATGTTGGTGTCTCTATGACAGTGGCTCATTCAGGAAGCATGTTTGCGTCTCTATGACAGTGGCTCATTCAGGAAGCACGTTGGTGTCTCTATGACAGTGGCTCATTCAGGAAGCATGTTGGTGTCTATATGACAGTGGCTCATTGAGGAAGCATGTTGGTGTCTCTATGACAGTGTCACATTCAGGAAGCATGTTGATGTCTCTATGACAGTGGCTCATTCAGGAAGCATGTTGGTGTCTCTATGACAGTGGCTCATTCAGGAAGCATGTTGGTGTCTCTATGACAGTGGCTCATTCAGGAAGCATGTTGGTGTCTCTATGACAGTGGCTCATTCAGGAAGCATGTTGCTGTCTCTATGACAGTGGCTCATTCAGGAAGCTTGTTGGTGTCTCTATGACAGTGGCTCATTCAGTAAGCATGTTGGTGTCTCTATGACAGTGGCTCATTCAGGAGGCATGTTGGTGTCTCTTTGACAGTGGCTCATTCAGGAAGCATGTTGGTGTCTCTATGACAGTGGCTCATTCAGGAAGCATGTTGGTGTCTCTATGACAGTGGCTCATTCAGGAAGCATGTTGGTGTCTCTATGACAGTGGCTCATTCAGGAAGCACGTTGGTGTCTCTATGACAGTGGCTCATTCAGGAAGCATGTTGGTGTCTCCATGACAGTGGCTCATTGAGGAAGCATGTTGGTGTCTCTATGACAGTGGCTCATTCAGGAAGCATGTTTGCGTCTCTATGACAGTGGCTCATTCAGGAAGCATTTTGGTGTCTCTATGACAGTGGCTCATTCAGGAAGCACGTTGGTGTCTCTATGACAGTGGCTCATTCAGGAAGCATGTTGGTGTCTCTATGACAGTGGCTCATTCAGGAAGCATGTTTGCGTCTCTATGACAGTGTCACATTCAGGAAGCATGTTGATGTCTCTATGACAGTGGCTCATTCAGGAAGCATGTTGGTGTCTCTATGACAGTGGCTCATTCAGGAAGCATGTTGGTGTCTCTATGACAGTGGCTCATTCAGGAAGCATGTTGGTGTCTCTATGACAGTGGCTCATTCAGGAAGCATGTTGCTGTCTCTATGACAGTGGCTCATTCAGGAAGCATGTTGGTGTCTCTATGACAGTGGCTCATTCAGTAAGCATGTTGGTGTCTCTATGACAGTGGCTCATTCAGGAGGCATGTTGGTGTCTCTTTGACAGTGGCTCATTCAGGAAGCATGTTGGTGTCTCTATGACAGTGGCTCATTCAGGAAGCATGTTGGTGTCTCTATGACAGTGGCTCATTCAGGAAGCATGTTGGTGTCTCTATGACAGTGGCTCATTTAGGAAGCATGTTGGTGTCTCTATGACAGTGGCTCATTCAGGAAGCATGTTGGTGTCTCTATGACTGGCTCATTCAGTAAGCATGTTGGTGTCTCTATGACAGTGGCTCATTCAGGAAGCATGTTGGTGTCTCTATGACAGTGGCTCATTCAGGAAGCATGTTGGTGTCTCTATGACAGTGGCTCATTCAGGAAGCATGTTGGTGTCTCTATGACAGTGGCTCATTCAGGAAGCATGTTGGTGTCTCTATGACAGTGGCTCATTCAGGAGGCATGTTGGTGTCTCTATGACAGTGGCTCATTCAGTAAGCATGTTGGTGCATACGGTGTTGCCTAAAGAACCCACCTAGAGACATAAGATCAATGTTGTCATAACATTTAAACACATATCCAGCATCTAAATAAAACATGAGCTGCATAAAATGTGTTGGTGAGAGGGGTTTCCAAGTGGACTTCAACTTTTTTGGCAATAGCTAGACACCCTGTTCTCATCACAGTGATTAGCTACACTTATGGGTAAGTTGAAGTGGTGACTGGAAATGATGGAGGGCAGCCATGGTTGTACTTGTCAGGGAAACACCATGCACCTTCTTTCCTGGAGTAACATCCTATCTTTGCCAGTGACAACTAGCTCTTTACACATTACATTGTAGTATTGGTCCTTGACATCAGTTGACCCTATACAGTTAGGATCTAAAATAGCATGGCAAAGCATGTCCAAGCAGGTCCATAGTAACATACACCACATGGCAATGAGAGGTCCTGGCAATCACACTTCCTGCAGCTGCATTCCAAGAAAGGTTATTGACTTAGCATTAAGGCATCCTCTGTGCCGTAACCACTTACTCTACCAGCTATAGTTGATGTGACTGGATGATCTCACTTCCACCATCTGGTCACAGATTGTTATGATCCCACTGGATCTTGGGGCATAAGGGATTCCCTCTTACCGTAAGTAACCACCTGTGACTGACTCCGCCCACTGTGCTGAGGATGGGTAACAAGCTGCCACCAACAAACTCCTACAATCGGCACTTGGAACCACTTATGTACACCCGGGCTCCTACACTGTCACCTGGAACCACTTCTCCCTGGCTACTACCATCGACACCTGGAACTGCTTCTGCTGCATATGCGTAGACTAGCTGCAGTCACACCTGCTGATTGCTGTCGGCTGATACTCACTGATCCCTTGCAATGGTCCAGGCCCTGCACGGTAGCTGGCAGAGAGCTTGAGCTTGGAGACACTGAGCTCAATCCAGAACAGCTGGAGAATGGAATGGCGTTTGGGGCAATTCTGTTGTAGCAGGATTCAGATGCAGAAGTTGTAAAGGCAAAGATGTATATTGCTCAAATAGTCTTTAAAAAGACTCTTCCCCTTGGCTTAGGGGGTTTAGCTTACAGATGTTCACAGCAGTACAATCCTTCTTGATGTTCAAAAAGATATACACAAACCAGGCTCGCAGGCCTACTTTTATCTTACTCCAATACATCTTACCACAATCAATTAAGTGTATGTGCATTGCATGCCTAAGGCATGCTCACCTTTAACATTGTCCCTAATGGACAGTGGGAGGAGTGGTCACTCCTCTGTGCCTGAGACCACCCGCAGGGCTCATCAACGCCCAGGTGCCGTCATGTCTGGAATGCAAATAGTTCCTTCCAAAATGTACTTTTCCGGAATTTGCTAAGGGACCAAGCCTGCCACCTCTAGCCTGAGCCTGAGCTCCAGAGATGGGATCCAAGGTCCCCAGGCAGGGTTTCCTGGGCACAGAGGAGAAGCTCTTTGGAACCACTTTGCTGGCTGTGTTAGGCAACCTTCCCTCTACCTTCTCTTGCCACCTTCTGGCATGTGGCTGCAGAGGAAGGCAGATAATTTACCCAGTGTGGAGGCTGGGGGGCAGTAGCCCACAGAGAGCTCCGGATCCACCCTGGACCTCCACAGAACAAGGTAAGGGCAATTTTAAACCATAAAATAAAATCCATACATTTAAACATATTCCTGCACTCTGTATGTTCTATGCCTTATGCCCTGCACTAGGTGGTTACACACTGCAGCACAGGACCTATTTATCCTGGCTCAGTGCTGCACACAGGGCCGCCATCATCAGGGGGCACTTGCCAGAAAAGAGGGGGCCCGCCCACTCCTACCGCCCATTACTACCTCCTTGTGCTAACTCCTTATTAAGTGAAAGGGGCACCACTCCGACCAGCGCTGCTCTACAGACCTGATTGATTTACAGAGGCCGCTCCTCCTGCCCACCCACATGTTCAATAAACCTTTTTTCCCCTTCTCTTTGAGTCAGCGCGGGTGACGTCACACTGCGCCACTGGAAGGAGAGAGGAGCCGTGCCTGCCAGTCACCCAGCCCAGGAGAAGAAGGAGCCTCCTTCAGTGAAGTGAGTCTGCAGCAGCAGATGCGGGGATTGCGGACTGCCTGGCTAGGAATGGATTAGGCAGAGTGTACATTAAGAGAGTCTGAGGAGGATAGAGTGAGCGGGGCCATCTGTTTTAGTTATATATACACAGCCAGATGGGGCGTCGGGGGATGCGGGGGGAGGGGAATGGGGAATGGCTCTCCCACTCCCCTAGCACTCTTCTGCCAACCTGCACTAGGAGCTGGCTTCCACGGTCTCCCAGTTTGTGGCCATTAAGCCTTGCAGTCTGGGAAAATGGTCCTGGTGCAGCGGCTTCCTGTAACTCTCGGAGTGCTGGGGTGCCAGAAGCTGCGATCCCGGTCCCCACGTGGAGCACTTAGTGGCTCCCTGCACCTAGTGACTAGGTGCAGGAAGCCGCTGAGTGCCATGGCCGCCAGAAAGCGTCCGGGGCCACCGCACATGGAAAGTTTAACATATTAAAGTTCAACTGATCGGTGCCTAGCGCCGGTATGCAACCACCTTTGGTACCTAGAGCCGATAAAAGTCAAATGACATGCCACAGCATGAGGGTTAACCCCTTCAGTGCTGCGGCCGCCATTATCCACGTGGGAGGCGAGGGGGGTTCCAGCCGCAGTTGGTAAACGGATATTGGACCTCATTCAGACCCGCTTGCAAGCGATGAGTGCTCGCAAGTGGGTCGATGTTTAGGCCCTGCGCACTCCGGGGCTTGCTACAAAAGGGGCGGCTGTCGATGGTGATCGACAGCTCGCCCCGTTTTGTAGGTTGGGTGGGGGGGTGGCTACACAGACGGAGGCGTTCCCGATGTCAGTGCGGCCGCCCTCAAAACGGCAGGCGTTCCGTCGGGAACGCCTTTGTTTGTGTAGCCACCCCCCCGCCCCGCCTACAAAACGGGGCGAGCTGTCGATCACCATCGACAGCCGCCCCTTTTGTAATGAGCTCCGGAGCGGGAGAATTTCTCTCTTGCTCCGGGGCTTGTGCGCGAGCAGTGCAGCTGCTGTGCGTGCGCAGGGCCTAAACATCGACCGGGTTGCGAGTGCTCAGCGCTTGCGACCGGGTCTGAATGAGGGCCATAGACACATATGTAGACCCAGCTCACATACATACATACATACATACATACACATTTAGCCTCAGCACATGCATATACACACAACATAATTTATCAACAGGGGGAAACAGCAGCGCGGCTGGGGACTGGAATTACTGTAGCGAGTACTTACCATCAGAGTAGATGAGCAGCTAGAACCAAGTGGGCAAAGAACCTTGATGATGTCACAACCATGTGACCAGCTGGGGAGGAGTCAGTGTGTTGGTCCCGCTGCACTGCTGCAGCATGAGGAGCATGGACCTGTGACAGATCGGGTACAGGATCAGATCCCCTGAGGCCGGTTTTAATGCCGCTGGTTCCTGCCCCCGAATACACCAGCCACCCAGCATCCTTTGCATCAGCCAAAGGATATCCGCAGGGGCTGCTGGGAAACGTAGTGCCTTCCACCACTGTAACACTGGTCACAGAGGTGGAAGGGACTACATTTCCCAGCAGCCCCTGCGGAACATCTTTTGGCTGATGCAAAGGATGCCGGCAGGTCACATGACTGCTGTGTTTGAAAAGCAGCTACTAAATGAACAGCTAAGCTCCGGGGGGTGGGGGGAAGCTGCAGAGCTGAATGCCCCTAGGCGTTCCAGTCACCCTAGGCATTTGCTTAGAATGCCTATGCCTAGGGCCGGACCTGCACCCGTTGAGGTTAAAAGGTTTATCCATTTTCAGTCTAATGGTACAGTCCTCAGGTATTTTAAGTCATTACTTGGAATGAACCATTAACCTCTAGTAGGGGGAGAAGGAATACCCACAAGATAACACATTGACTAAATTAAATAAAATATAAACAACATTTACTGTGCATACCATACACTCTTAGTGCATTAAGGGCCTCATTCAGAGGCAGTCGTAGGATGCAAGTGGTCGCTCAGAAACAGGGCGGCCGCTTGCATCCTGAACGGCCGCCTCCATGTCGGTCGTTAGGCTGTGGGTTAACACCCACAGCTCTAACGACAGCTAAAGGAGATGTCGCGATGGTCAAGACCATCGCGACCATCGGGGCTTACAACGAGACCCTAGGGTAGGGTCTCGTCAACCTTAAGCTCCAGGGAGCTTCCTGCTCTGTTTGAGCAGGAAGCTCCCCACTGACATCACTGATGATGTCAGTGGGGACGCCCACAAAACGGCAAGCGTTCCAAAAGGAACGCCTCCGTTTGGCCGGGCACGCCCCCTGCCCGCCCAGCAAACGGAGCGAGCTGTCAATCAACATCGACAGCTCACTCCGTCTGCTTCGAGCCCGCTAACGACGGGTGATCCGTCGTTAGCGGGGGCTCGCACATGCACACGACGGAGCCGTCTCCATCGTGCGCATGCCCTGTGGACCAACATCGAGTCAGTTGCGAGCGCTCAGCACTCGCGACCGACTCTGAATAAGGTCCTAAATACCTAGGATTTCAATACAGCAATTGCAGACTTTATGTCAGCGTATGGGATACCATATATATATATATATATATATATATATATATATTAGGGGTGTGCACCGGCCACTTTTCGTGTTTTGTGTTTTGGTTTTGGATCTGGATCTTTCTTCGTGTTTTGGATCTGGATTGGTTTTGCCAAAACCACCCTTCCGTGTTTTGGGTTCTGGGTTTTGGATCTGTATTTTTTTGAAAAAAAGCATAAAAACAGCTAAAATCACAGAATTTGTAGGTTTTTCTGCTCCTATGCTATTAATAACCTCAATAAACCTTCTATCGGATGAGGTGTTGTCATGTGTGCAAACCACTTATCATACTAACATAAAATAAAGACACTGAGACGTGGATTTGGCAGATAACTTGATGGCGATTTATTGGAGAAATTAATATTATTTATTAATTCTTAAATTAATTAAGGATGTATGGTGGCAAAGAAAGGACGGCCAGAAATCAGCCAGATCTGCTATGCCCACACACAAACAACAAAAGACATAGCAGGCGTAGATCGCCCAGAGTGCATACACATAACCATGTAAACCATGTCAAACACAAAAGGTAACGCTCACCCTCTAACTTGACTACCCACCCGTTTAGGTGATGATACTGCCCCCCGTTAGGTTGGTACAGCCAACTACCAGTCAACGAAGGGAGCGCCCTTAAATCATAATTGCACCTGGACTGGTGAACTGCCGTTCTTTCCCGCCACAGCAAGGTTCAGCTTATAGAACCGCCGCACCGCCACCATACCAAGTACTACCCCAATAACGCCAACTCCTCAAAAAGATCCCCAATAAACAATGACACACCCTCCTCTGTTAAATGAACTCCATCAGGTCTATACATATAACTAAATCGAAATTGAATGTTATTATGGAAAATGAAACGGCCATAATTGGCCATCACAAATTTGGCAACTGCGAAATTAAGTTTCTTCCTAGCTTCGTCATTAGCAGGAAAACTCCTAACCCCACGCCAGACCTGTCGAGGTACAATGCAAGACCAAATTAATTTACACAAGGGCCAGGCCGATAGCACCCTCGCCAAATCGTTGACAATATCAACTCGTAATTCTACAGTGGACCTCTGCCCTAAGTCGTTGCCTCCTAAATAAGCCACCAAAATACGTGGTCTACCAAAAAGCCTTGCATACTCTAACAGTTTAGGACAAAAGGAATGCCATCTCATACCTCTGGAACCTATCCAACGGACCCTAGCTGAATATTCAAAAATTGGAGCTTGATCTGAACTCAAACCTAGCAGCCCAGAAAATATATGAGTGGCCTATAACCCAAATGTCCTGCGTGTCAAAGAGCAATCCTAAAGGTGGAGGAAAGCAGTAAATAAAAAATTAGTAATTGTCATAAAACAATAAAATTTTATGGTGTATTAGTGGGATCTGATAGAACATAAGTGAGTATCTGCCAAAAAGAAAAATTTTCTATTGGTCGCCGACTTGACTATTTGAAGTGGCTGAGACAAACAGAAGACACAAAGGGGAAGAATGGGTGGGGGGGAATTGGGAAAAAACAGGTGAACTCGGCAAGAGGTAAAA
Source organism: Taudactylus pleione (assembly GCA_031769625.1). Classification (NCBI taxonomy): domain Eukaryota; kingdom Metazoa; phylum Chordata; class Amphibia; order Anura; family Myobatrachidae; genus Taudactylus; species Taudactylus pleione. Next base: position 776,054 of record JAUIMM010000123.1, read on the forward strand.
TAAAAACCTGCTGAGGGATGGACTATGGCCTAATTAAATGATTGAGAATAGCCGAATTGAATCCATCAGTTCAGGTAAAAATTGTAAAATCCCTCAAGACTCCCATTGCCAGCAATGGCGAGTAGCTAATCCCGAGTAGGACGGACAGGGGTAACAGACAAGACAGGACAGTACATGAGACAAGACAAAAACCAGGCAAGCATAAAATATAAACGTAACCGGAACAGACTGTGAAATGACTTTAAACAAAGGGCCTTCATGCCTAGGTCGAATGTAACCTTTATAACTATCCGATTTCCAATGTCCTAGGGCCTTAATTTCTGATGCCGAGAAACCCGCAGCTGCCGCCGAAGTTGCGGCTCCGATCAGAAACGAGTGTGTACCAAAATCTTGAGGCGGGAGGCCTAAAACTGATACACACCTCTTCAAAAACCAACCAAACTGGTATTTGGTAAGCGGAGTCCTGTCCATATGCATGAGTCATGAACCAGGAACATCCGGCCGCAATAACTCATACCGCATAGCTAGTGCCACGGGGCAGATCTGTTCGTCCCTAGATGGACCCAACGAGATCCACCTACCCCTACCAGTCTGGTTGGTCTTCGACTGCCGAATCCTACAGAGAACAGACCTCTCACTGACCAGGATATCCGAGAGGAGCATGGCGGCATCAACCCATTTGGATGATGCCACCAGCTCCGATACCCTCAAGGTGCCGTGAAAAGCCTCCGAACACACCACTTGAATCAGGACCGCCTCATACGCAGTAAGAGCCACTCCGAGAACCGCCCCTAATACTGCCGGAAGCAGATGAGCGTCCACAGGTCTCCTACGGTCAGCTACTGGCCGGGAGACCCGTGCCCAACCCTTTAAAGCCTTCACTATCAGAAAACTTTTAGTAAAGTCCGGTTGGCCCTTCAATTTACAATAAAATGCAATGCCCCCCAAAGAGCGCGCAACAGAAGCCCTGGATCTGCCAGCCAAACGGAGACTCCAAATAAAAGAAAGCATCGAATGATGCTGACTCTTACCTGCCTGTTTGCTGCTACGGGAATAATCTTCCCATTCATTCCATGCCTGCCGATATGCTCGCAACGTGGAGGGGGCTAAAGACTGTTCTGCTTGGCCCTCCATGCCGGCTCGATCACCTGCCAAACATAAGAGGGGCAAAGCACAACGTCAGCACCAGGGCCACAGATCGGGACCTAGCCCACTGGAAACGTGATAACGCATCGTCTATCTCATTCTCCACCCCAGGAACGTGTCTTGCCTTAAACATGATGTTACAGCGCAAACATGTGAGCACAGCTGCGCTAGCAAGCGCAAAACCAGAAGGGAAGCCGCATGTTGCTGATTGTATCGCATGGACCATGCCCAGGTTGTCCCACCTGATAATGATGCTGCGATTGCGTAACCATTCCCCCCAGATTTCCAAGGAAACCATTATGGGAAAGAGTTTGAGAAGGAGTAAGTCCTTAGTCAAACCCTTTCCCACCCATTCTTCCAGCCAACGGCCAACGCACCAGGAGCCATCAAGGTAACATCCGAACCCCGTGGTGCCTGCTGCGTCGGTGAACAGCTGCAGCTGCAAATTGTCAGCGGCTGGAGACATCCACAACCGAACGCCATTAAAATCCCGAAGAAACGAGACCCAGACAGAGAGGTCCTGCTTAATCTCTGAGGATAAACGTAGCAAATGTCTCGGTTAGTGACACCAGCCGTGGCCCTTTCCAATTTACGTGAAAAAGCTCTGCCCATTGGAATTACTTTACAGGCCCAGGAGGGATTGCGCCTGCCGCAGGGTAATTCTACTGGAAGCCGTGCATTCCGCTATGGCATTACTTGACAGGCTTATCGAGAGGAATGCGACAAGAACCCACTGAGGTACAGATCTCGATACCCAGGAATGACAAGGGGAAGGGCCCTCCGTTTTGTCCACAGCAACGGGAACTCCAAATGAAAAAACAGCGCTCGGAAAGAAAACAAAAGATAACTGCATCTGCCTGAACCGGAAGGGCCGACACACAGAAAGTCATCGAGATAGTGGGCTATTCCATGACTACCACAAAAATTAAATAAATAAATTCCGCGCACCAGTGTAGGAAGGTGCTAAAATGCTCGAAAAACGCACAGGACACAGAACACCCCATAGGCAAGCATTTGTCTATGCAATATCCGTTGTCCAAGCTAAAAACCCATAAACTGGAATGACTCTGGGTGCAAAGGAAGTAGACGAAAAGCTGACTCAACATCTATCTTAGCCATCAGTGCGCCCGGACCATAACACCTAATGACGTCCAAAGCATCGTCAAAAGACTGGTACACCACCGAGGAAACCTCAACTGGTATGGCATAATTTACTGACGAGCCTGGCGGATAAGACAGATGTTGCATGAGCCCTTATTTTCCTGGAATTTTCTTGGGAACCACTCCCACCGGGGAATTCACAAGATCCCTAATGGGGGTTCTGCAAAAGGCCCAGCAATGCGCCTGCGCTAACCTCGCCAGCCACTTTTTCCCTAAGAATGTGAGGCAATTCAAAGGCAGACTTCAAATTTCTAGGCGAATATGTGTCGACATCCCTGCAAATAGGTAAACGAAAACCAAAACTGAAGCCTTTTAACGAAAATTCTGCGTCCTGCAGAACCGGGTACCAACTCAACCATTTTGCTATCGCTGTGACACGGACAGGGGATGGAACTTTACTTAGCACTTGTGCCTTTTGCTGGCTGTGCAGGCTGCTGCTGGGCACCCCCCTTGAAACACTTGGCAACTGGGTGATTGCCACCACATCGCAAGCAGAGGTGACGAAAACGACATTTTAATGTGGAATTATTAAAGGCGAAGCATTTTCCCCAGACGCCTGCTGTTAGCCCTGACGAACTGAACTAGCTGCTTTGCACGCGTTGTACCCCTCATAGGCAGGACGCGAAGGCTGCGTGACCTCCAGCAATGTATATTTGTCGAAGTAGGAGCATAGCTGAGAATGGAGCTTCCCGGTGATAGCTGCTTGGGGCAGTGATTGCAATAATAAGCTGTGCACCCTGTAGAAATTCACTGTAGCACATGTATTCTGTCTATTTTGTAAGTTAAATGCTCAGAATACAGTATATAATACAATCTCCTCTATTGGCTGATAATAATGATTCAAAGGAGATAAAAGCTAGATCTTAGGTGCTATAGATAAATAAAGCAGTGTCAAAGCCATTACCCCTTACTGTCATATAACGCATCACTAAAGCATTCTATTCCCCCAATGATACCTCAATGCCCAGCATAATACTGACACTGTTTGCTGCAACTGTTTTCTACCATTAAGAGGGCATAATCAGCACTTAGACCATCTATAAAATACATCATACGAATGTACTGAATGATATAATTCTGGCATATACAGGACCAGCAAACACAGTAAGTAATTATATGTAGAAGTAGAGCCATCCTGTCTGAGCTGAATCTTTTTATTTCATGTGCCGGCCCCTTTACAGATCATATGAGCAAGTTGGGGAATCTGGGGGAGGGCAGAAAAAGAAACCATGCACTGTCCTGGACACAGATGCACAGATTGGTCCCCCTATGTACTGGATGGTGTATTATCCAGTATTAATAATTGATCCAATAGGTGATCCATATCAGTGCACCCCGTACAGTGCATGTTTTCCAGATCTAGTTGGTGCACAACAATATTCATTACTGGCTTTTTAACTTTTTCTACTGGCTGACACATTTAAAAGATCAACAGGGACTGTAGTGCTAGTTATTTCATTTGTGACACTGAGGGGATCCTAAAAAACATGCAACTTTAGTATTATATGCTATTTCTATTGTAGTCATCATGGTGTGGGCTGAGGGGGGGTTCAGGCAAGGCACTCATAAACCCCTCCTGCATTTGCCTATGGTGCTGGCCATTGCAGCCACAAAGATAATATTGACCAGGGGCATTAAGGACTAAAGGGAAGCACCCCTCCCCCACACTGGCACACCTTCCACAAAGCTGCTGCAGCCTGAGGGGGGATAGAACTATCAATAGGGGAACCACACCTGCAGCTCCTAATAACATGGGGCCACTGTGGAGCCAGGGACCAGGGTCTGGGGAGGCTCATTACTAGGCAGGACATAGCTACACCCACCCCCAGCAGAACAAGAAACCAGAAAAGACAGTGATTGAGGATAGAAAGGAAAAGTAAAAGCAATGATATGAAGTAAATGAAAAGAGACTAAATACAATAAGGAAAAGGAGGAGAGAAGAAGAGAAGAAGGAGAAGCACTAAGAGAGTTTTATTAAGGAAAATGACAACTGACAAAATGCACTTCCCTGTCCTGGAGGAATCTGGAACCAAGAGGCTTTGGCCCTCACTTCTAGCCCCTTATATAATGTCTCTATTGAAAACCCGCCCCTGCTAACGATAGGCTAACTCTAAACAGTAATTTGCATACATGCCGGCCCCCATCCTAGAGGTTTAACACACCTCTTTTCTTATGCAATCTTTCGGTTTCACTAACCTTAATTTCCACTCATTTCCAGTCTATTCTGAACACCTCACACCTCACAATAGTGTTTTTATGTCCAAAAGGTTGCACCGAGGTAGCTGGATGACTATGCTAAGCGACACGAGTGGGCGGCACAAACACGTGACCCATCTAGGCGTGAAACTGCAGTGGCAGACAGGATGGCAGTTTGAAAAACTAGGCCCCAAACTGTACATAATGCAAAGAAAAAAAAGAGGTGCAAGATGGAATTGTCCTTGGGCCCTCCCACCCATCCTTATGTTGTGTAAACAGGACATGCACACTTTAACAAACCAATCATTTCAGCGCCAGGGTCTGCCACACAACTGTGGCTGAAATGATTGGTTCGTTTGGGCCCCCACAAAACAAGCTGGCAATTAATCTGTCCCTGCACAAACTGGCTCTACGGAGGCAAGATGTCATCCTCATCCTCCTCATCCACCGATTCCTCACCCTCTTCAGTGTGTACATCCTCATCCTCACAGAGTATTAATTCGTCCCCGCTGGAACCACAGGTCCCTCTGTACGTTCTGGAGGCTGGTCTCCCTGGAAGAGTTGATAATTCATTTTATGAACATCATCTTCTCCACATTTTGTGGAAGCAACCTCCTACGCCTTTCGCTGACAAGGTTCCCGGCTGCACTAAACACTCTTTTGGAGTACACACTGGAGGGGGGCAACTCAGGTAAAATAGAGCCAGTTTGTACAGGGACCTCCAAATTGCTTCTTTTTCCTGCCCGTACAGGTACGGACTGTCTGACATGCCTACTTGGATGCTGTCACCGATGTAATCCTTTAACAGACAGACGCACGCTTGTCGCTGCTGCTTTGAGGATGCAAGTGCGGCTACAGCCCACACAATTCACAAAGACAGAAAAAAAAAGAAGAATATTTTTATTGTTTGTGGAGCGCACTTTGAGGGTTACACCACCCTTTAACAGACAGATGCATGCTTGTCGCTGCTGCTTTGAGGATGCAGGTGCGGCTACAGCCCACACATTTCACAAAGACCGAAAAAAAAAGAACAATATTTTAATTGTTTGTGTAGCACACTTTGAGGGTGTCACCACCCTTTAACAGACAGACGCACGCTTGTCGCTGCTGCTTTAAGGATGCAGGTGCGGCTACAGCCAACACAATTCACAAAGACAGAAAAAAGAAGAAGAATATTTTTATTGTTTGTGTAGCACACTTTGAGGGTGTCACCACCCTTTAACAGACAGACGCACACTTGTCGCTGCTGCTTTGAGGATGCAAGTGCGGCTACATCGCACACAAATCACAAACACATTAAAAAAATAGTTTTTTATTTTTTGGAGCACTTTGAGAGTTACACCACCCTTTAACAGACAGACGCACGCATGTCGCTGCTGCTTTGAGGATGCAGGTGGAATCTAGACGGGATTTGGAACCGGGGACACACTACCTCCATCAATTGTCTAAATCCCACTGCACTAATAGCGGATACCGGACGCACGTCTAACACCAACATAGCAGTCAAGGCCTCAGTTATACGTTTTGCTTCAGGATGACTGCTGTCGTACTTCATCCTCATCGCTAGGGACTGTTGGAGGGTCAATTGTTTAGTAAAAGTAGTGATGTTCCTACTTCCTCTCTGGGATGATGAACAACTCCCAGCAGCAGCAATAGCACTAGGAGGAAGTGGTTCTTGATCTTTCCCTATTTTATTTTTATCGGAGAAAGTTTGGTCCTCCATTTATGTTATATTGATATATACGTGCGGCTAAAGCGCACACAAACACAGAAAATATTTTTTTATTTTTGCTGGAGAGTAGTGCACTTTGTGGGTTACACCACCCTTTAAGAAATGAGCCAGCCGGCTCTTTACTTATGGGACACAGGCGCACGCTTGGCGCTGCTCCTTTGTTGATGCAAGTGCAGCCACAGTGCACACAAGTCACAAACACAGAAAATATATATTTTTTTGGTTTGGAGTGTACTTTGGGGGTTACAGCACCCTTTAACGGTCAAGCCAGCCGGCCCTTTACTTATGACACAGGCGCACGCTTGGCACTACTTTGTTGATGCACGTGCGGCTACTGCGCACACAGTTCACAAACACAGAAAATAATTTTTTTTTTGGTTTGGACTGGAGTGTACTTTGGGGGCTACAGCACCCTTTAATGGTCAAGCCAGCCGGCCCTTTACTTATGACACAGGTGCACGCTTGGCACTACTTTGTTGATGCACGTGCGGCTACTGCGCACACAATTCACAAACACAGAAAATAATTTTTTTTTTGGTTTGGACTGGAGTGTACTTTGGGGGTTACAGCACCCTTTAACGGTCAAGCCAGCCGGCCCTTTACTTATGACACAGGCGCACGCTTGGCACTACTTTGTTGATGCACGTGCGGCTACTGCGCACACAATTCACAAACACAGAAAATAATTTTTTTTTTGGTTTGGACTGGAGTGTACTTTGGGGGTTACAGCACCCTTTAACGGTCAAGCCAGCCGGCCCTTTACTTATGACACAGGCGCACGCTTGGCACTACTTTGTTGATGCACGTGCGGCTACTGCGCACACAATTCACAAACACAGAAAATAATTTTTTTTTTGGTTTGGACTGGAGTGTACTTTGGGGGTTACAGCACCCTTTAACAGTCAAGCCAGCCGGCCCTTTACTTATGACACAGGCGCACGCTTGGCACTACTTTGTTGATGCACGTGCGGCTACTGCGCACACAATTCACAAACACAGAAAATATTTTTTTTTTTGGTTTGGACTGGAGTGTACTTTGGGGGTTACAGCACCCTTTAACGGTCAAGCCAGCCGGCCCTTTACTTATGACACAGGCGCACGCTTGGCACTACTTTGTTGATGCACGTGTGGCTACTGCGCACACAATTCACAAACACAGAAAATAATTTTTTTTTTGGTTTGGACTGGAGTGTACTTTGGGGGTTACAGCACCCTTTAACGGTAAAGCCAGCCGGCCCTTTACTTATGACACAGGCGCACGCTTGGCACTACTTTATTGATGCACGTGCGGCTACTGCTCACACAATTCACAAACACAGAAAATAATTATTTTGTTGGTTTGGACTGGAGTGTACTTTGGGGGTTACAGCACCCTTTAACGGTCAAGCCAACCGGCCCTTTACTTATGACACAGGCGCACGCTTGGCACTACTTTGTTGATGCACGTGCGGCTACTGCGCACGCAATTCACAAACACAGAAAATAATTTTTTTTTTGGTTTGGACTGGAGTGTACTTTGGGGGTTACAGCACCCTTTAACAGTCAAGCCAGCTGGCCCTTTACTTATGACACAGGCGCACGCTTGGCACTACTTTGTTGATGCACGTGCGGCTACTGCGCACACAATTCACAAACGCAAAAAAAATATTATTTTTTTAGCACTTGGGGGGAGCACCCCTGATGGACAGAGCACCCCCTGGACAACACTACAGCACCCCTTTAGGACTGGGACACTGCACAGGACTTTGGAGTGGACACAGCCCCTATGGACAACTGACTGCACAACACAGTCCAGCCAGCCCCTATGGACTTTGAAGTAGTGGACACAGCCCCTATTAACAACAGCAGCACAGCACAACACAGCCAGCCCCTATGGACTTTGAAGTAGTGGACAACAGCAGCACAGCGCAGCACAGCACAGCACAACACTATTCTGCACTACACTACACTACACAGCCCAGCCAGCCCTAACTCCCACCCTCCCTCTTCACTGTCCACAGCCGAGTGAGAAAATGGCGCCGACGCGGGTACCTTATATAGGATCCAAAACCCGCGAGACTCGGAAGGCGGGAAGATGACGTTTTGCCTCGATTTCAGAATCCGAGTCAGGCGGGAAAAGTCGAGCCTGACTCGGATCGGACTCGGATCGGGGGGGCTCGGGGGGGTTCGGATTTCAGAAATCCGAACCCGCTCACCCCTAATATATATATATATATATATATATATATATATATGCATTATCTACAGTCAGGTCCATAAATATTGGGACATTGACAGAATTTTCAGATTTTGGCCTCTATTCACCACCACAATGGTTTTGAAATGAAACAAACAAGATGTGCTTTACCTGCAGACTTTCAGATTTAATTTGAGGGTAATTACATCCAAATCGGGTGAACGGTGTAGGAATTACAACGGTTTCAATATGTGCCTCCCACTTTTTAAGGGGCCAAAAGTAATGGGACTATCAACTCAAAAGCTATTTCATGGACAGGTGTGGGCTATTCCCTCGTTATTTCATTATCAATTAAGCAGGTAAAAGGTCTGGAGTTGATTCTAGGTGTGACATTTGCATTTGGAATCAGTTGCTGTCGACTCTCAATATGAGATCCAAAGAGCTGTCACTATCAGTGAAGCAAGCCATCATTAGGCTGAAAATTCAAAACAAACCCATCAGAGAGATAGCAAAAACATGAGGTGTGGCCAAATCAACTGTTTGGAACATTCTTAAAAAGAAAGAACGCACTGGAGAGCTCAGCAACACCAAAACACCCGTAAGACCACGGAAAACAACTGTGGTGGATAACAAAAGAATTATTTCCCTGGTGAAGAAAAACCCCTTCACAACAGTTGGCCAAATCAAGAACACTCTCCAGGAGGTAGATGTATATGTGTCAAAGTCAACAATCAAGAGAAGACTTCACAAGAGTGAATATAGAGGGTTCACCACAAGATGTAAACCATTGGTGAGCCACAAAAACAGGAAGACCAGATTAGAGTTTGCCAAACAACATCTAAAAAAGCCATTACAGTTCTGCAACAACATCCTATGGACAGATGAGACAAAGATCAACTTGTACCAGAGTGATGGGAAGAGAAGAGTATGGAGAAGGAAAGGAACTGCTCATGATCCAAAACATACCACCTCATCATTGAAGCATGGTGGTGGTAGTGTCATGGTGTGGGCATGTATGGCTACCAATGGAACTTGTTCCCTTGTATTTATTGATGATGTGACTGCTGACAAAAGCAGCAGAATGAATTCTGAAGTGTTTCGGGCAATATTATATGCTCATATTCAGTCAAATGGTTCAGAACTCATTGGACAGCGCTTCACAGTGCAGATGGACAATGACCCGAAGCATACTGCAAAAGCAGCCAAAGAGTTTTTTAAGGCTAAAAAGTGGAATGTTATGCAATGGCCAAGTCAATCCCCTGACCTGAATCCGATTGAGCATGCATTTCACTTGATGAAGACAAAACTGAAGTAAAAAATGTCCCAAGAACAAGCAGGAACTGAAGACATTTGCCTGGCAGAGCATCACCAGGGATGAAACCCAGCGTCTGGTGATGTCTATGCGTTCCAGGCTTCAGGCTGAAATTGCCTGCAAAGGATTTGCAACAAAGTATTAAAAAGTGAAAGTTAGATTTAGGATTGTTTAGTTTGTCCCATTACTTTTGGCCCCTTAAAAAGTGGGAGGCACATATAGAAACCGTTGTAATTCCTACACCGTTCACCTGATTTGGATGTAATTACCCTCAAATTAAATCTGAAAGTCTGCAGTTAAATCACATCTTGTTTGTTTCATTTCAAAGCCATTGTGGTGATGAATAGAGGCCAAAATATGAAAATTCTGTCAATGTCCCAATATTTATGGACCTGACTGTATATTCCCACGTTTCAGGCGCTTCCTTTTACATAAGTTTTTAGTTAATCTATACGTTTTTATTATAGCTTGTTACTTGTATACCAGTTGCCGGTCATCGTATACGGTATGCTTAATTTTTCTTTTTATTTATTTAGATGAAGTAACCATAATGACTAGTCACAAAAAGCTGCAACATGTAGAAGTAAATGTCCCTTTGGAGTCTGGCTCGTGGGACGCTCATAGTAATTAATGAGTAATGAGATTGATACAATGTGACAGGCTGACTGAGTCTGCGGCATCGACGTCTGTATAAATACACCTGGAAGAGCAGCGAGCGAGGTATAATGAGGAGCAGCATGTGCGCACTGTCCCGTATACTCTGGTTTTATCTGTAAGTACCTACAGGTTTCATTATTATGTAATACAATGTTTATCATCACATGGAATTAAGGACAATCATTAAGCAGACACTGGGCAGATATGTATACAGTATGTCTAGTGATATCCCAGAGAGAGAGTAGATAACACTGGAGAACAAAAAAAGATATATTTTTCTTGCCAAGGATTTAAGGGCCTGATTCAGACCCGCTCGCTAAGATGCATACGCTCGCTGCTGCCGATGGTATGCAGTGTGTATACATTGTGCGCTTACCTTAGTGAACGTTCACAATGCGTTCGCTCGCTGCACATAGACAGCCCAGCAGAGTGAGTCACAGTAGAAGCCGTTTGTAGGTGGTAACAGGGGCTGGCCATTAAAAATGGGGGAGTGGAGGTGCAAACACAGGCGTGAATGAGAGTCTCACCGGCGTGTTAGAGGTGCGCATAATTATAGAACAGCATCATAGTACACGTCACCTGGCTGGTTATTACACTGATGTGCTCGCAGTGCTTGCGGCAGGGTGTGGTCAACCTCAAGTGCTGCGATAGCATCCGATGTACCGATGGTTGCATACACTTCCTAGACATGACGTGCACAGGTGGGCGTCTTAAAACAGGCTGGTGGGCGTCTGCATTAGGGGTGTGCACCGGCCACTTTTCGTGTTTTGGTTTTGGATCTGGATCTTTCTTCGTGTTTTGGATCTGGATTGGTTTTGCCAAAACCACCCTTCCGTGTTTTGGGTTCTGGGTTTTGTGTTTTGGATCTTCATTTTTTCTTAAAAAATAAAAAAAATGCTAAAATCACATAAAATGGGCCTTTTTTTGTTCCTACGCTATTAATAACCCCAATAACATTAATTTCCACTCATTTCCAGTCTATTCTGAACACCTCACACCTCACAATATTGTTTTTAGGCCAAAAGGTTGCACCGAGGTAGCTGGATGACTATGCTAAGCGACACAAGTGGGCGGCACAAACACGTGGCCCATCTAGGAGTGGCACTGCAGTGGCAGACAGGAAGCCAATCAGCGTTATGGTGCCCATTTGCATGTAGCACGAACCTGGGGGATTCGTGCTACATGCATCTGTGTGATTGGCACAGAGCAATGACTTAGTACCGTTCTACAGAACGGTACTTCCCGAATGAGAGCTTAGCGGCGGGGTATCACCATGGAAACCCCGCTGCTAAGCGTTCATTGGCTGAGAGAGGTCATCTCCCGTCTCTCAGCCAATGAACGGCTCCCTCCATTGTAGTCAATGGTGGGAGCCGCAAGATTATTAAAGTTTACCCTGCGGTAAAAGTCCAGTGCTGGTTCTGGAACATACAGGGGAACCCTACTAATTTTTTTCCCCTGTATTTCCAGAACCAGGACTGGATCAGAGCCCAGAGCTGGTTGCGCAGAATACAGGGGACCCCTACGTCGTTTGTCCCCCGTATTTTGGCAACCAGCGCTGGTTCTGACTAGCCCGGTGCTGGTTGTGCTTAAGTACAGGGGACCCCTACGTCGTTTGTCCCCTGTATTTAAGCACTAATGCCCGGGGCTGGTTGCTCTTTTTTTGGGGGGGGGGCACGCCATTTTTTTCTTTTTTTACACAGGTTTTTTTTTTTTTTTTTTACCACAGCAGCACAGACGGGTCTCACGGACCCGTCAGTGCTCTGTGTCAATGACACAGATGCAAGTAGCACGGATCTCCTGGTCCGTGCGTGCATCTGTGTCATTGAAATACACAGCAGCACAGACGGGTCTCACTGACCCATCTGTGCTCTGTGTCACTGTCAGTCACACAGATGCATGTAGCACGGATCTCACGAGTCCGTGCTACATGCAAATGAGCACCATAATGCTGATTGGCTGAGAGCCGTGACAGACGGCTCTGTCAGCCAATCAGCACTTTGCCCATTAAAGGCAAAGGCATTTTTTTTAAAATGGCCGCTCGAGGCAAAACCTCGAGATCCGACAGCAGATCTCGAGGTTTTACCTCGGGAGAGGGATCCGGGGCAGACAGGGAGATCCGAGCTTGGGCTCGGATCGCCCCGGATCCGCGAAGTTCGGGTGGGTTCGGTTCTCAGGGAACCGAACCCGCTCATCCCTAGTCTGCATACACTATGTGATCGCTCTCTAAGAAATACTGGGCGTGCTAATGTATTGCTGTGCGACAGCAATGCCTACGCAATTTGCATACACATCGTGCGAGCGATCGCATCTAGCGAGCGGCTCTGAATCAGGCCCTAAGATCGCTTTGAGAGTACTCGCAGGTCCGATTTTCACATTAGATCTTCGCTATAGCTGAATTGGCTCCGGTTTTCAAATTAATTAAAAATTATAAAATTCAATAATTTTCTCCATTTGAAGTACCTTACTAGTCAGATTCGACTTAGTTTTGCTTTTTAACAACTACCCTCTTTCAACAATTACAAGAATTTGTTTTATTTGTGATAACGTAGCTGGTGGTCACGTTTGAGACACATAACACATTCATATCTCCTCACTAACGCTGGGAGGAGGCGTGGCCGTGCACTGCTGAGCCTGCTGGGACATCCTCAGTAAAAGCATACAATGTAAAAGCATTGGACAAGTCAGGAGATTGTTTCACATATATTTGTCGAACATTTCCAACTCTTAGTATTGAAAAATTAAAGGCAGGAATTTTTGACGGCTCACAGATACGGAAACTGGTGAAGGATCCAAATTTGACCACATCATTGACGGAAACCGAAGCTGAAGCATGGCTGAGTTATGTGTCTGTCATTCAAAATGTTTTAGGCAATCACAAGGCCGACAACTATGATGAATTAGTCCACAACATGCTAAAATGTTTCGAGAAAGTAGGTGCCAACATGAGTATTGAAGTACATTTTTGTAGAACCATTTAGAACACTTCCCGTCCAATCTAGGAGATTTAAACAAAGAACAGGGTGAACGGTTCCACCAGGACATTCAGGTAATGGAAGAAAGATATCAAGGATTGTGGGATCGTCACATGATGGCCGATTACTGTTTTAGTCTGCAGAGGGACTGCCCACAACAAGAATACAAAAGAAAATCCTACAAAAAATGGTTCTCATAGCTTCCTAAGACTTAAGTATGTAATTATCCTGTGTCATTTTATAACATTTTACGAATCAAATTTAATCAGAATAAAATGCATATCTCAAAAACTAGAGCCAATTGAAAAATATGCATGGCATATTCATGATCAGGAGCACAAAATTAATCAGAATCGACTCTTAAATCCCTGGCAACAGATTGACTGTTCCCAGTGTAATAATTTGAGCAAAAAGATAAGCAATGTGTCCTTCACGTCATAAGCAATGTGTCCTTCACGTCATAAGCAATGTGTCCTTCACATCATAAGCAATGTGTCCTTCACGTCATAAGCAATGTGTCCTTCACATCATAAGCAATGTGTCCTTCACGTCATAAGCAACGTGTCCTTCACGTCATAAGCAATGTGTCCTTCACGTCATAAGCAATGTGTCCTTCACATCATAAGCAACGTGTCCTTCACGTCATAAGCAACGTGTCCTTCACGTCATAAGCAATGTGTCCTTCACGTCATAAGCAACGTGTCCTTCACGTCATAAGCAACGTGTCCTTCACGTCATAAGCAACGTGTCCTTCACGTCATAAGCAACGTGTCTTTCACATCATAAGCAATGTTTCCTTCGTGTCATAAGCAATGTGTCCTTCGTGTCATAAGCAACGTGTCCTTCACGTCATAAGCAACGTGTCCTTCACGTCGTAAGCAACGTGTCCTTCGCGTCATAAGCAATGTGTCCTTCGCGTCATAAGCAATGTGTCCGTCACGTCATAAGCAATGTGTCCTTCACGTCATAAGCAATGTGTCCTTCACGTCAGAAGCAATGTGTCCTTCGTGTCATAAGCAATGTGTCCTTCGCGTCATAAGCAATGTGTCCTTCGCGTCATAAGCAATGTGTCCTTCGCGTCATAAGCAATGTGTCCTTCGCGTCATAAGCAATGTGTCCTTCACGTCGTAAGCAACGTGTCCTTCACGTCGTAAGCAACGTGTCCTTCACGTCATAAGCAGTGTGTCCTTCACGTCATAAGCAATGTGTCCTTCACGTCATAAGCAATGTGTCCTTCACACCATAAGCAATGTGTCCTTCACGTCATAAGCAATGTGTCCTTCACATCATAAGCAAAACCTCCTGATAATATTTTTCTGATGTAAATATGAAGGGATGAAATTATAAAAAATATTCTTGTTATAGGAATTAATTAGGTTCTATGACGGTCTAGTTTGTCTGCTTACAGAGTTCCCCATTCAGGAGAGGTGTCATTAGTTATTCCCTTCTCTATAAACCCTTTAGCTCTGCTCAGAGTTCTGCTGTTAATTGTAGTGGAGTTTGATATTCCTTTTTTTAAGGATGTAATACAATATAAAATAAGATGAATGACTAGTTGTGGTTATACACATGTTGAAAACCAAAATCTTCACTGAGGGGGAGATTTAACAAATCACGGAGAGAGATAAAGCTGAGAAATTTCTCATAGCAACCAATCAGCTCCTAACGGCCATTTATCTAGCACAGCCCGTAAAATAACAGCTAGAAGCTGATTGGTTGCTATGAGCACTGGATCTATCTCCAAGATTTGATAAATCTCCTCCTCTGGGTCAGTGAGAGTTGGGAGAAAGGTGTAATTTTGCACCTTGTGAATCATGTTGGGCTGCAGGGGGGCAGATTTAGGGTTGGGAGGGGGACGCCTCCCTAGTCAGTTGAAAATTGCAGCATGAAAATGAAGCCGGTTAATATTTACGGTTCGGTTCTCCAGAAATCCGAATCGAAACGAATTTCACGAATCCGGGTAAATCCGATTCGTTGTTCTAATCTCCTGAGGAGATCTGGGTAAATCCGGGTCACGTTACTGATCTTTTTGTGGTTCTGATCTTTTTGCGGTTCAGAATTCGGATTTTAAATCAGAATTTCGAGTTTGGGATTGCATTAATTACATGATTTTAGCTGTTTTTACAACATTTTATCTATTAAAAAAAATAAAAAATCCAGATCCAAAGCCAAAACACTTGAGGGTGGTTTTGCAAAACCAAGTCCAGATCCAAAACTTTGAAGGAGATACAGATCCAAAACCAAAACACAGGGGTCAACGCACATCCCTAGTGTTTACGTGCTACATGGTAATATAGGCAGAATTTCCCCTGCATGCAGAGAAAAAATGACATATACCTACACCCCCTGCACTGCACCACGACTGCCTGTCGTTCTCTGACAGTCTTTTTTGTTTGTAAGGTCATTAATTTGTCCTGTGCCATGGTTTATATTGTTGGAAACAAAATGTTTATAGAGGCACTGATTCAAATGTTTATTTATTATTTATCTATTACCAGTTATTTATAAAGCGCACACACAGATTCCGCAGCGCTGTACAGAGAATATTTATCCATCAGTCCCTGCCCCAGTAGAGCTTACACTCTATGGGCCTAGCTAAACTTGGAGCGGCCTCTTGGACGCTCGCATAGCTGTGGGTTACCACCCACAGCCTATGCGAGCGTCCATGATGATGGTCGCGATGGTCAAGACCATCGCGACCATCGGGCTTGCGATGAGACCCTGCGGTAGGGTCTCGCTGCCGCAAGCCCTGGAGTGATTTGGCTCTATCAATCACAACTAGTGATGTCAGTGGGGCCGGACCCAGACGGGAACGCCACCGTCTGGCAGCCACGCCCCCGGCATGCCCACCAAAGGGGGCGTGCAGTCACTCACCATCGACAGCACGCCCCCTTTGGTGCGAGACCCCGAACGACAGCTACCCCGTCGCTCACCGGGTCTCACGCATGCGCACGACGGAGCTCCCTCCATCGTGCGCATGCGCATTTCGGTACCATCGACCCGCTTGCGTCCTGCGCTCGCGAGCGGGTCTGAATGAGACCCAATATTCCCTATCACATGCACACTAGTGTTACATTTTTTTGGGTGCCAAGTAACCTACCAGTATATTATTGGAGTGTTGGAGGAAACCGGAGCGCCCAGAGGAAACCCAAGCATGCACAGGGAGAATATACAAACTCCACACAGTTAGGGCCGTAGTGGGAATCGAACTCATGACCTCAGTGTTGGGAGGTAGTTATGCTAACCATTACATCGTCTGTGCTGCCCCAAATTTATATAAAGGCACTGATTCCGGTGAAGCTACTTAAAATCTAAATTGTATAAAAAAATGAAATAAATGTTGGTAACTAATACATTTTAAAAAAAAGCAGTGCCTCAATGTGATCCTGTGGATGGTCACTACAAACTCGAGAACATGATGCTAATAATCTGTCCTGGCAGGGATGCATCCATAAAGACACATGTGAAGTTTAAAAACATGTAAGGGGACTGACAAGCTCAGTCAAGGACTGCTGATCCCGGCTGGCAGGTATTATGCGGCTTACTGCTTCCTGCTGGTATAAACCAGGGGTTCTCAAACTCGGTCCTCAGGACCCAACACACTTTACTTTTTCCAGGTCACCTAGCAGGTGCACAGGTGAATTCATTACTCACTGACACATTTTAAAAGATCCACAGGTGAAGCTAATTATTTCAATTGCGATTCTGTAAGGTGACCTGGAAAACATGACCTGTTTGGGGTCCTGAGGACCGAGTTTGAGAACCTGTGGTATAAACAATGGGCCTGATTCAGCGTGCACTGCTGAACGCAGATTCCTGATGGTCAGGAATCTGCACAGATGCCTGACCCGTTCTGCGTATGTGCAGAACAGATCTGCGATCTTGCACGCAGACTGGCAGCAGACTGTCATTGATTGACAGTCTGCTGCCGTCTGTGGGCAGGGAGGGGGTGGCTACGGCCTCCGTTTCCCGAAACGGAGGCATCTCCCCACTGTTGGGGGATGCATAGAGGTCAGGATCTTCGTCGGCAGTTTTCCTGGCCTCTTTATCTTATAGGCGGCGGCCGGCTTGTGTGGCCCCATGCAGGGCCAGATTAACAATGGGGCGGTTGGAGCTACAGCTCCAGGCCTCCAAATAAAAATAGGCCCATCATCATGACAGCATAATGTTGACTGACCATCTGCTGTCCACACGGTCAGCCATAAATCATTAGTAAAATTGTATTTCTATTTGCCTCACAAATAAAGCATTTTTTTTCTTTTACATATTTACAGAGACAGTGGTGTTGAGATTATAGAGGGTGTATATGCCCATGTGGCTCTGGCCACACCACACAACACTGGTCACACATCATCTACTTCCTATAATAAAAGGCCCTTCATCATTTTCAGCTCCAGGCCCATGTGGCCCTAAATCCGGCCCTGGCCCCATGGGTCACTTAGGCAGCCGATGTTCCCGCAGATTATCCGATGCTGTGTTGTACAGCGCAGCTCGGATAAGTAATGCAGGCAGGGGGCGTGACGCTTCCTGCTGCATTGCCATAATTGCAAGCGTGGAATTGCTTGCGTGCATAAATCATATATCTATAGCGTGCATGCAGCTTTGCAATTCCGTCTCTGGCGAAATATCTGTAGAAGCTGCAATGCTGGTAAATGCAGGTGTACCACTAAATCAGCAAAGCTTGCAGGTGTTACTGGTGCATATTTATCACAATCAGCATCTCAGATGCAGATGGGATGGGATAAATTTAGCCAAATTTGCAATGCAATATTTGAATACATTGCAAGGCTATATCAAATATTGTATGTAGGGAAAGAGGGTCTCATTCAGACCCGCTCATGAGCGCAGTACGCTCGCAGGCGGGTCGATGATGCCCAAGTGCGCATGCGCACGACGGAGGGAGCTCCATCGTGCGCATGCGCGAGACCCGGCGAGCGACGGGGGAAACCGTCACTCGGGGTCTCGCACCAAAGGGGGCGTGCTGTCGATGGTGATTGACAGCATGTCCCCTTTGGTGGGCGTGTCGGGGGCGTGGCTGCCCAGACGGAGGCGTTCCCATGGGAACACCTACCGTCTGGGTCCGACCCCACTGACATCACTAGTGTTGTCAGTGGGAGTGATTTTGGCTCTGATAGAGCCAAAATCACTCCAGGGCTTGCAGCCACGAGACCCTACCGCAAGGGTCTCGTCGCAAGCCCGATGGTCGCGATGGTCTTGACCATCGCAACCATCATCATGGATGCTCGCATAAGCTGTGGGTGGTAACCCACAGCTATGCGAGCGTCCAACAGGCTGCTCCAATTTTAGGTAGACCGGTCCTGATTCAGAGCGAGCACTCTGGTCAGAGCGTCCGGCTCTCAATCAGGCCCAGAGCTTGCAAGAAAGCTGCGTCCCTGCGAATCTCTCACCTGCACTTCTCAGGGTACAGATGTGTCCTCATTAGTCTTTGCTGCAGTCGGGCCAAACAGCCCCTCTCTGCGCACCTGGTCCCGTGATACTATGGTAGCACCAGGCGTTTTCTTTGCGTCTTTTTAGTAAAAATTGTGTCTAAGAGCCGTATTCAATTTGATTCGCACCCACGATACTTTTTTGCCTACTTTGCCTATTTTGCAGGCGGAAAAGTATCACGCGTATTCAATTTGAAAGAACATGAAAACGGGACCCGGCGGAACTGAAACAAGCGAAAAGTCCTGTCAGATTTGGGGAAATCAGCCTGACACCCCCCAAATGATGCTCTGACATGGGGCTTAGCTATGGTACCCCCCGATTTGGCTTGCTCAATGTATTTGATGTTTTTAATCGTGCTAAAAAAAAGCTGCTAAATAGCGTTTTTCTATACGTGGTGCAGAATAGTATTCAGGTGTTTTTTTTTCCTGAAATTAACTTATCCCAGCAAATTTTGGGGACTTGAAAATGGGGGTCAGCATATTTTAAAGTTGCTAATGTAAAGTTTAAAAAATCGTGAAAACTCCACCTGCCACATGCGCCTACATGTTTTTTATAAAATTTTTGATGCAGATTACCTTTGGGGGACTGTCTGAAGGCTGCACAGGGGTTACCGCAACGTTGCACCCCAAAACCCCAATTCTGCACTTTTTTCCGCCTGCTATTCATAGGCGAAACTTTTTTGCCTATTATATTGCATTGACTTTCCGCCTAGGCGGAAAATTGAATACGGCGATACTTTTCTGCCTGGCGAAATGACGTCATCGGCGAAACTTTTTCGCCGATCTCGGCTTTTCACTCCAAATTGAATACGGCCCTAAGCCGCAATGCACCAGAACTATGCTGATTAATCTGATATGTGACACTTGTATATCTGTGTGCGGAGAACTACCATGCAGCGGCCATAGCTTTATTCAGCTCACCAATAGGGAGACTAAAACTGGGTGCACACTAGGATGATGGATTGGCCGGTCAGCTGATCCGCCGTCCTATCTGATGATTGGTAAGTGCATACACACTTACGGTAACAATCATCAGACTGATGCACCGTGATTGATGTCACGGCTGGCCGAGCATTTACATGTGCCGCCCAGTTTTGATGTCAGTCACCAGCAGCCTCTGCAGCAAGTGTACGGGTGATCAGCTGCCCTCCCATACACACAGCTCTCAATGTGCCGATATATCGGCCATCGGCTGTGCTGCACAGCCGACACAATATTTCTGTGAATGATGCCATTCTCAGGCATACCGTCTGTACACACTGACCAATGCACACACGATATGTCGGCCAGTGTGTACCCAGCATTAACGACTGCATAACCTCCAATGATGTCAAAGTTGGTAGTGGATATATGGGTAATATAAAGACATGATTTCTACGATACATTTATTTGGTGATTAGGAGATGTCATAATTATGTCTTTCAAAAAAGTCATTACTACTGTATGCTGTAAACGCTAAGGCCCATATTGAATTAGCGGTGAAAAGTCAAAATTTGCGAAAAAGTATCGCTGATGACGTCATTTCGCCAGGCGGAAACTCTTCACCCTATTCAATTGGAAAAACTTTTCGTGTACGCGGAATGTCAATGCAATGTAATAGGCAAAAAAGTGCAGGTTTTGGGGTGCAAAGGTGCGGAAACCACTCTGCACCCTAAGGACAGCCCACCCAAAGGATAACTGCATAAAAAAATCCCTATAAAAAAATGAGGAACATCCCAAAAAATTACTTTGAAAATGGGGACGAAAAAGTACAAAGTGAGGGTACACACAAAAAAAGTAGCAAAATAGACTTTTGGGGGGGTCTGCAAGTATGGATGAGGTGTTTTTTATTGCAGGTGCTTGCTGATGGTGCATTTTTGGCGTCAAAAATTCACTTTAGCGATTTTAAACCTTGCTTGCACCCATGTTCAAGTACCCCAAATTTTACAGGCGTACTGTACTTAATATCTCGAAAAAATACTGCTTAATGCTATTCTTCACCACTTGTGCAAAGACGCTATTTAGAAGCAATTGACTTAAGTACCCCAAATAGTTTCAGTAGGGCTATTCGGGGACATCTACATATTGAACCACAATGTTAGTGCATCTTTTGGGGGGTGTCAGGCTGATTTCCCCATCTCTGACAGCACTTTTCGCCTATTTGAGTTTCGCCGGGACGCGTTTTCACATCCTTTGGAATTGAGGGCCTGATTCAGACCCGGACGCAAATTTACGTCCGCTCGCTGGCTAAAAGGGGCCGGCTATTTAAATCATGCGCTTGCACTGTGTCGCGTAAGCCGCCCACTAAGTAAGAGCGAGCGGCCGCACTATGCGCTCGCACCTGTATAAAGACGCCCCTTTGCCACTCGCAACACACGTCATCTCCGGCAGTTGTAGGATTAATCGGGAACATTGAGAGCCATAAGAGCTGCTCGCAGTGCTTATGGTAGCCTTTTCCCACCACAACATTGCGAGAAGTTCAGGCTAAAATACAACCCAGTCACGTGTGTAATGACGCCACTTTGCTAATTATGCACGCCCATTAAACGCCATTCTGACGGTCAGGCACGCCTGCGTTCGCACATCCACACAACCGTTTTCAAGCACCTTCCCCTGTTACCACCCACAAACGGCACTATCTGTCACTCAAAATAGCGGCCCGACTGTGGGCTACGGGCGAGCACTTTCACATCGCAATGACTGGTTTGCGCACGCGCATTGCGACTCATACGTATGCGCATATTGCAAAAAATCGCTCAATGCGAGCGAGCGCAGCATAGCGTCTGTCTCTGAATCATGCCCTGAATACGGCGAATAGCGGGGGCGCGCCCGATAAGTTTCTGCACACAAAATACGCGATGTAGGTGAAAAGTGCGGCATGTGGAAAAGAATCGCTGGTGCAAAACTAATTGAATACGGGCCTAAAATGGAAGTATAATATAGGAAGTAACCACATAACAAACACTAAAGCTATAATAATCCTAAAAATATAATAACATTGTGCCGTTGGGTTATTCATTACCCTTAAAATCTTAAACTATTGTATAAGGCTTCATAATGGTACCGCTCTGTGGTATAAGGATCACCAGCTGAGGAGCCAGGTAGGGTTTAATGAGCCCCCTGCTGTATGATCACAGGCTGTGCAAGGCCTTGTTGTGAGCTAACATTCTAGAGCTGCAAAATTGAATTCTGCTTGTACGGGAAGGGAAGACTTGGGGACCCCTGTAAAATATCACTCTGGGGTCTTGAAATTTGTAGCTACTTCCCTTGGCTGTATTGTACCTGATTATGAAGCTGGAAAGAAATAAAAGATGCATTTTTTTTTTTACTTGTACTTTTCTTTTGCAGGAACCTTCCCATGCCAACGTAAGTTGATGGCCGACCAGAACGCGTCATATGTCTTGGAATTTTTCCTCGTCGGATTTCCAGGCCTCCCGGAGAACTTCTACTCTGTGCTTTCAATGACAATCTTCTTGCTCTACAATGTCTCTCTCTTTGCAAACGGCATTGTGGTCACTCTGATTATTCTGAGAGAACATCTGCACCAGCCCATGTATGCCATCATTGGAAACCTAGCCCTCTCCGACTTACTTTTTGACACGTTAACCTTGCCAAAAATCATTGCTAGGTACTGGTTCGGGGACGGATCCTTGTCCTTCTCTGCCTGCTTTATCCAAATGTTCTTTGTACATTATCTGGGATCCCTCGATTCTTTCTTAATCATGTTGATGGCTATTGACCGTTACGTTGCCATATGCAAACCCCTTAGGTATCACTCTATCATCAGCAACAGAGTAGTAGCATTTTTCTGTATAGTTTTCTGGCTCTTTGCAGCAGTTATCGGGTTTGTTATTACTGCTTTGGGTCTGTGGCTGCCATACTGCGGCCCCAACAGAATCAAGAATTGTTTCTGCTCCCTAACGCCCGTGGTCGTGCTGTCTTGCACGAATTCTGCCGCGGCCAGGAGGACTGGTTTTATTATTGCCATGATTGTACATCTCTGCCCTTTGTCATTTATTGTCTTCTCCTACATCATCATCGTGTCAAAGATCCACTCGTCAGCCCACTCCCACAATTGGCAGAAGGCTTTTTACACCTGCACGACGCATTGGCTGGTCATTGGATTGTATTTCGTCCCTCGGCTCATCGTTTACACCTATAATCAGATCCAGTTAATTCCAAATGCTGATGTCAATGTTTTGTTTATCTGCCTGTACACATTTGCACCACACTTTGCCAGCCCGATTATATATTGCCTTAGAACTGAGGAAATCAAAAGGACTCTGGGACATGTATTAAAAAGGCTAATTAGTACGTAAATGAAATGTATTAAAAATGGGGGTGTCAAAGTGTGTCCATGGGCTCGATGATTACGATGGCCAATCAGACTGTCTTACATGAAATCTGAAGCAACTCGGACTGAGTATGGACACAGAAAGCCACGGTGGGCCTTTACCTATCAACTGAGAGTCATGGTTAACATGGTGGGGTGACGATTCCATATGACTGTGGTTATTATTCATTCTTACTAATGTAGCAGATCTGAGGGCTGATCAGTAGCTCTCATGTCTACATGTTTATGTACGTGTACAGACACTCTATGGTCAGGTATTGTAGACTACAACTACAGTATAAGGCCTATGTTGTAACTTCCCACAGGAACAGTGGGGCAGATATATCAAAATGTGGGGAGAGATAAAGTACCAATAATATACAGTATGGTTCAAATAATGGCGCTTAAATTCACAATTCTAATCATTTACTTTTAAGAGAAAATTATAAACAGTACTTCCCTTTTCTTTTTTCTTTTTTGTGTAGTTTTTTGTTCATACAAATGTCAGATATCCTCTTTGCACAGGAATTATTCAATATATGAAAAAGAAGAATATAAGGGAGAAAATATCCCAGACATCGTGTAATAAAATTTATAACAAGGTTTTATTAACAACTAATAACATCATAAAATCATGAAATCACATTCCATATAGGTATAGAATGGAGGCTTTTACCAGAAGGAATTTCAATAGGTGCATATAGATATACCGGTGGATTAAAGGCTCTGGAACCTCTCCAACTCAGCATCCAATCTCACCCACTCCTGGAACAGGCTCCTACTCTCACCCAATATGCTCCACTCCACTTCCAATGCATTTTGAGCTATGGCTCGTCTTCCAGGCTGTGTGAAGTGGAGTATCCTGAGAGTCCCTTTTATAGCAGCCTTTGCAGCTCCTGAAGAGGTCAGGAGCAGGTGATATGACCAGTGTCAGCCCGGTGACTGCTGGAAGCGAGCAGCAGATGGTCAGGGTAAGTCTGAGAGCAGAACGCTGGTGCTGGTAAAAGGCTCCTGACAGGAAAAAGCGGCTGTGACAGGTGGCACTGTGTGAGAGGGCAGAGATGAGGCGCGGCCCCCCTAAGCTGGGTGAAGCTGGAGATGTGGCTGCAGCAATGGAGAGACATGCTCTGAGGACAGGTTTTCAGTGCCCAGCTGATTGTAGGTTGCCAGAGAAGAGTGGAATGTGGGCAGCACATAAAGTGAGGACAACAAGGGACCGGTCTGTGTAATCCTGCACACATCTCTACCCCTCAGATATGCACTCCCACTGGCGCCACAAGGGGTGCACAGGGGGTGCAGGCCGCACTCGGGTGTCACCCGCCGAGGGGTGAAACCAAGGTGCAGACTCCCCCTCAGTGACAGGAGATGGGTGCTGCACTATGTGGTTAATATGGACGCTGATACAGCAATGTGTATATATTACTGTATGTCCTACAAGGTTCTGTACTGTAAGTCACTTTTCTTGTGTTGTACTTACTGTTTTTGTCTATGTTCTTTGTAAGGCGCTACGGTGCCATTGTGGCATCATGTAAATAAAGGATAATAATAGTGATGATAATAATAATAAGTAGCAGGCCTAGGCACATTGTTTAAGAATAATATATTATTATTATTATTATTATTATTATTATTATCATTATTATTATTATTATTATTATTAATAATAATAATAATAATAATAATAATAATAATAATAATATTATAACAATAATAATAATAATAAGTAGCAGGTCTAGGCACATTGTTTAAGAATAATATATTATTATTATTATTATTAATAATAATATTATAATATAATAATAATAATAATAATAATAATTAAAAAATAATAAGAAGAAGAAGTAGCTGGTCTAGGCACATTGTTTAAGAATAATATAATATTATTATTATTAATAATAATAATAATAATAATAATAATAATAATATAATCATATCCTCTAACTCTCCAAGGTGCAACCACCCACAAATGTTTTGGATTTTCTAAACATTTTATAAAAGCACCTAAAATCACATAATTTGGGCCTATATTTGTTCCAACAGTATTATTAACATCAATATCATCAATGTTCAGTCATTTCCAGTTAATTTTGACCACCTCACAGCTCACAATATTGTTGTCACCCTTAGCAGCCTTAGACCAATATGGGTGAAAACAAACTTTATTAAACTTTTTATGGCCCTGCACCGGTTTCAAAATTTATCAGTACCCTGTATCAGGGATATAAATATATGTTTAATCAACCCAAACTCTTGTACCTGTATAAATATATTATTTTAAATACTCAGATATATTGTCATGGTGCTGCCGTCAACTCTGACATATTACTTGTATAAGATACAAAGAAAAGAAGCAAGAAGAGTATATATGACAGTGAACTTATGTCAATTTGTTAAAATCAATAAATCTTTATTAATCACTTTATTAAAATATTGTGTTCAATGTAGAGGTGAATATTCTTTAAAATCTAGAGAGATTATAGATCGGTAAAGTGTGTTATAAAATATTCAGAAAGGTGTTGTTAAAATTCCTGTCACTGATTAATCATTGTCTGCATATCTGACCATTGTTTTTTTAGGTGTGATGTCTTCTATTCTAGACACAATTTTGTCCCTGTGGAATTCGAGGACTTTAAACTTCAATAACTCATATACTTATTGCTAATGGTTATTATCATATATAAATCATCTTAGACATTGAAGCAATCTCTGACTTTCTGAGTAAACATGGGAATTTCCTCAATTCTCATCCCTATCCTTATATCATGAAACTGATTTTATTCTCATTCATTAGTGGTGCTGTTGTAATTCCACTGTGTTAAGTGGCCCATACACGGTGCGATTTTTTACACGATGTGCACGATCGTGTGTTGGTTCTGTATGCATACGATGCATGTCCCCACAGTCATATAGTTGGATTGTAGATCTTACTGCAAAACAGTAAAATCTACAATCTTGAGTATAATGTGTAATACACTTTAGGCATCACTTGCTGAGTGGTTTAGATACACTTATTGCAACATTGTGTGATGTGTGGTAGAAATACAAGGAAAAAATGGCATGGGGTCCCCCATATTTTTAGAACCAGCATCAGTTTGCAGTGTCCCCCGGCCAAAGAATTTGGACCCCACACTAGTCAGCCTAGACTGGGGATCCCTGGGGAGGTGGGGACCCCCCCAATAAAGGGTTTACCCCTCTCCGTGATACCCCTTGCCTGGGCTGAAGCACAAGGATGTCCTCAGCACCCCTGGCCGTTAGGTGTGGAGTTCATGGGGTTAATAAGTATTGTAAAAGTAATATCGTCTTTTACAGGGGGGAATAGTGGTCCCAGCAAACCTCCCCTGTATGCCGGTACTTGTGGAACTACAAGTACCAGCATTTGGGGCATTAAGGGCCCGCTGGTGCTTCTACTCCTCCTGTAAAAGAAATGTTAAAAAAAGACATGACACATACACACACCGTAGGTTTTAAGATTTTATTACACATACTGTACACTCACTGAATCACTCACCTGCACTCACACTACATACCTACCTTGCCCCTAGCGCCAGTCTGTCCCCTTGTCAACTAGGATATATGATCGGTACCTGTAAAAATAAAAATCCATACTGACCCACCCCTTGGTTCAGGTCCTCTTCATTCCATGTAGGCATCCTTGGTCTTGGTAAAATAAAAAAACGCCAACCTGGAGCCCACCATACAGCTTCCCATATGCCGGTTTAGAAATGCATTGGGTGAGAGAGGTGAGCCTCCGCCTCTCAGCCAATGAGCGGTTCCCCCATTGACTTCAATGGTGGGAACCATGTGTAAAAAAAAACAAAGAATTATTTTTTATTGGTAAACTACAGGTGTCAGCAAGCCCTATCATGCCCAAATATAATGGCATGCTGGTACTTGGGGGATGTGGGACTGGAGTCCACCTTTAAAAAATACAGTAAAAGAAAATGCACACACCTTTTCGTATTTTGTTATTGATATATATACTCCCCTAGGGGGATAGAGCTCCATGTTGTCTGGCCTAGGGCTGGGCTAGCACTAACGTGGGGTACACACTTGTCCAATCCTCAGGACATCAGACCACAGAACAGACTGTTTATACAATCCTTCTGCAGACCTGCTCATAGATTTTACATCCAATCTAAGCGTACACACTTGTCCAATTTTTCAGCAGACCTCCAATCTGCATCTGCTGAAAGCAGCTGTCAAACACAAATATGATTTATGAAGGCTAAAGAAAAGGTTCATTTTAAAGAAAAAAAAAGTGTAGGATCCCTCCCAAACCAGTAACCAGCCCTGGACTTCTGAGTCTGATCCGGTATTGGAAAATAGAGGAAAAAAACTGTATGGGGTCTCCCCTATTTTCCAAAAACTAGGAGGAACAATGCCATAGCAGGGGGACACACAGAGTGGGATGGCCTTTGAGCTTTTTTTTGCATGGCCGCCGCCCCTCAGGACTTCCGGTGCCTTCTGCCTTTAGGAGCTCTAGCCTACTCCTTTCCAGCCTTCGGACTGCTATTCGCTGCTGATATCAGCCAGCTAAAGGTGGCGGGGTGATGACGTGGATCGATGCGGCCATCTTGAATTTTAAAAATGGTTCTGCAGCTCCATTTTTTAAATGGGATATGCCGCCATTGTGCCCGTAAGGCAAGGCAATGAGTTGAAGACAGCCTTTTACACTTGTGTAGGGCATTATGAGTATTTAGTCATGCCCATCGGTCTCTGTAATGCATCAGCCATCTTCCACATTTTCCTAAACAAAATCTTCAGGGACCTTCTCTATGTCTACCTTGATGACATACAAATCTTTTCAAAGGATATTTTTTTACATTAGAACAATGTCTGTGAAGTACTCACTCAACTATAATGGACCATACAACAGGTCATCTGTACAGTTTTGTTTTTTTTAGAAACTCTGTTTACTTTCTTATTTGTGCATTCCAAATTCCTTCCACATTTCTCTGCTCAAACCACTATTTATCAATTGGTTCTATACTCACAGTCCCCACTTACTGGGTCCTGATGGGTTCTGCCTTATTTTCGATTGCTGTTGGTCCATGATGGTCAGTGGCTCCCTCTCTGTACTGTCAAATGGATGCCACCATCTTGGAAATGTCTCTGTTTGTCTGCAGCCAATCACAGCCCTTGCAATGCTGGTCAAGTGACCGGTTATCCTAAGCCTAAGATCCTGGGTTTAGGTGGGCTATTTAAATCCCTCTCTTCTGGCATTTCCTTGCAAGAACATCTTCATATCTCTCTTTATAGTGAACCTTAGGCTCCTGGTCACCCTGATGTTTTCAGCCTCCATGGTGCTTGTCTCTCAGTTCCACTCTGTACTGTACCTCCGCGCTCACTGTGGTGATCATCTCACAGTTCTAATATGTGCCTCAACACTCTCCACAGAGCTTCATCCCACAGTTTTAACTTGTGTCTCTGCCCTTCCTGTAGTGCCCATCACAGAATTCCTGCTTGTGCCTCCACACTCCCTGCAGTGCTCATCTCTCAATTCCAGTTTGTGCCCTGTGCCGTGCCTCACCCTGTATTTCTCTTAGTGCCTCATCTCATAGTTGCAGTCACTGCCTGCAGTACCTCATCCCAATCTATGCCTCTGTACGTCCCACGGTGCCCCACAGCTTGAGCCTCACTCAATGTTCCTTATAGTGAATTGCAATTTAGCAGCACATGTCACTCAATGCTCAGATAAACAGGTACATTCTGAGTACCCCGCTTCTCCACTTCCCACCCCAATGTCACCCCATGCTAGCTTAGATATCGCAATTCTGTGGGCTCTTGGCAGCAAAGTCCACCCCGCCTGGCTGTAGTCCATTAGACCGTGCACATCTGAGCTACAGTAGTGTCAAACGGGGGTAGATTGACTTAGGGTCATCAAGTCCTAGTGAAGCTGTGACAGTCATGTTTTACTGTTACTGTGTATGTATGCTGCATAGCCCTGTCTAATCTGTATTACACCTTAAAAATAAAAAATAATAATTATAATAATAATAATAATAATAAAAAATATTTATTTTGACACACACCCAATAAATCACCATTACAAATAAAGTTGAGTGTGGGGCACCTCTACACATAATACTAACGTGTGAATTGTTACAGCACTGATCAATGATGTGAATTAATGAATAGTCCCTTAGGGGTGTAGCACTTCTTGACTGTAGATTAATAAGCAATTATACCTTGGTGAAGGCCATTGGGGACCATGTCTGCAGAGTACACATCAGCGTGTATATAGAGGCGATGAGAGCTTGAGATGGACACATCGGAGGCCAGATCATGACTCTAGATATTTTTTCAATTTCAGCATTTCGCCGTAAGTTACAGATTTGACGTAATACAAAATTATTGTGTTCAAGCCAGGAGAACTGTAATCTGATAGCTGGTGTAGTGGATAATTTTTTTCCTAACTTGTCCTGTGTGTTATATTTATCGTGTGTTTATATTTATCATGAACATAATTAAAGAAAATAAGCTGACATCAATATAATGTAAATATGCAATATAAAGTAAGTAGAATGCTGCCCCCCTCCTTTAATTATCACGCATCTCTTGTGATCATTTAACTCAAATGTGGATCAGCAAATACGAGTACATGAATTGTGATCCAACTGAGTTTATGCAATGTGACAAAGGTGAGAGTCCAAATCACTCATCGACTGTTGGGTATTGGTTGATTGGTTGCACAGAATAACCATATTACAAAGTGTGTGTGGAACTTTAGAGATATTCTAATTGAGTTATCCAGAGACATTTTAATTAAAATTATCTTGTGGCATGTATAATAAGTGAGTCATTACGTTTATCCATGCTAAAGGCTGTTCACTATAAGTTTATATGTTTCATTTGATAACCCATCTTCTTTCCATATTGAATAAAACTGACAAAAATTATCCTATATAGTAGGCTAACAGAAATAAACTCCTTTGTGGGGGCACTCTTAGTAAATAATAGTTCTCCAAATATATTAATACATAACTTTTATTTTCTATGCACTTAAAAAGTACCAACAAAAGACAAAAGACAAAAAACACAGACCACAACACATACATTATAACATAATCAGCACCACGGTATTGTGTACCACATATAACTGCAGCGCAGAAGATATAAGTTAAAAATAAAAATGTCTGCACCACGGTTTAAATAGAACAAAATATGGCCGCAGCACATTAAAGAATGTAGTAACCATTCAATATCTTAATAGGTCTCATACCCTGCTATTAGCAATGGAAGAGAAAGGCGAAATATTAGATATGCTTGTCACAGTAAATATTGATATGTAACAATATGAGCTATCCGTGTGTACAAGCTATATCAATAGCCGGCGTCTGATATTTTAACCCTTAATTCCAAATGCAAAACCTTAATACAGATAATTGTTACATCATTTATTTAATACTTCCTAGCATATATGGTTTGCAGTTCTAGTACCTGGGTGTTGTTATTACGCTTAGTGCACCAGACAGATTCAATCAACAGTGATATCCCCACTTGCTGATCCTGTATGTAATAAACATTTCAGTGACTCTATATAATTGCCTAATCCTATTGCTTCTCTGAACAGAGCACATACACTTCTCCCCACAATGCATAAATCAAGCAATTTATTAAATTGTATATTTGACAGTCAATGAATATATTGTATTCATATAACAGGTATATTGCTGAGGGAAAGAAATGCCCCTTAAGTGTCCGAGAGTTAGGCACACATAATAGTCAGAGCACTACTGGCTCGTCTGACTATTGAGACAGAGAAGCACGAGTGTCACTTCAAGGAGCAGACTGGAGAACAAGGGGAAATGTGTGTGGTATCTGTGCATTGTGTCCGCGATGTGCGGTGGGGCTATGCAGTCGCCGGCCGGGAGGTCAGCTGAGCACAGCCGATACTCACATGTCCTGTGACACGCGTTTCGCTGTTCGGGCTTTCTCACACATGGGGGCCGGATAAAACTGCTAATTTATATTTATTTTTTTAACAAATAAGAATGTATGTAATGGCAATGGGTGAGGGAATTTATTATGGTATCTTACACTATTTATCTTTCTTTGTATATAGTGCCACTTGTGGAAGTTCTCAGATGAAGAAATGGCCAATACAACAAATGTCTTCGAATTTGTCCTTCTCGGCTTCCCAGATCTTTCAGAAAAGTTTCTTGTAGTGGTTTCCTTAATATTCTTCCTAATCTACAATATATTTCTGTTCTCGAATGGCATAGTAATAGGCTTGATCATTCAGAGAGAGCATCTACACCAACCAATGTATGTTATTATCGGAAACCTGGCTCTTTCTGACCTCATATTCGACACATTGACCTTGCCAAAGATCATTGCCAAATATTGGTTCGGAGCTGATTCTTTGTCCTTTGTTGCATGTTTTTTCCAAGTGTTCTTTGTTCATTATCTGGGTACTCTAGATTCCTTTATTATCATGCTGATGGCGGTTGATCGCTTTGTTGCTATATGTAAACCGCTTCATTACAGCTCCATTATTACCAACAAAGTGGTTTCGATCTTCTGCCTAATTTTTTGGCTGATAGCAGCAGCCATTGGACTAGGCATCACTGTTATGGGGGCTCGTCTGCCGTACTGTGGCCCAAATAAAATTAAGAACTGCTTCTGCTCTCTCACCTTTGTTTGCTGTTTTGTCCTGTGCAAACTCTATACCGACCAGACGCGCTGTGTTTACTATAGCTTTGGTTGTGCATCTTTTACCATTGTCCTACATTATATCTTCATATATGATAATAATCTGGAAGATTCGCTTAATAACCCATTCTGGAAATTGGCAGAATTTAATTTACACATGCACCACCCACTGGCTGGTAATTTTTCTGTACTTTGTTCCCAGATTGGCTGTTTATGTGTACAATCAGTTTCAGCTAATATCTGACGCTGATGTCCATGTCTTACTTATTTGCATCTACACGTTCGTGTCGCATTTTATCAGTCCTATAATTTACTGTCTGAGAACGGCAGAGATTAAACAAACTCTGAGAAAAGTCTTTTGGACTATGGTCGGTTTAGCACTGTGTAAAAAGAAAAATGTCTTGTAATGTATATGTGAATGAAAGAGAATGACAGTGCAAGAAAAGACCAGAAACCTTAAAACAGAAACAATAAAATACTTTCCTGAAACAAAATAAAAATAAATTAAAGAAGCATAATAATTGTTGAAATGATTACACACGAAAAACATAATAAAAAATTATAATGAAACAATTTCAATGAGATAGCAAACGGCAATGAGTATATATATATACAATTTGCATGTTTATGGGCACTCCGGGTATAGAATCAACTGCCAAGGTGCCTTCCTAGGTGCAATGTACAAAAAATCGGTCTTCCATATAGAAGGAGGCGGCACTCATTTGGACTTTTTCAAAAGGTAAAGTGCATATTTAATTGAGCCGACATTTCAAAGCCGGAAAGGCTTTGTCATCAGGGTGCAGAAGTGGAAACATACAACAGTAAAAAGTGCTTACCTTATATAGAGTATTGCATAAAGTGAGGTGCAGAGAATCTCGTGTTCACACATGCAGCGCGGCGCGGGACTCCGACGTCATCAACCTGGGACCTGGCGCAAGGCAATCTGGGATGGTAACCAGGGACGCTGTCGGGTCCCGATACTGACACTGTTGCTTAGCAACAATGTTCAGCGCCGCGGCTGTGAAATGAGAGGACTGCATTACATGATAGCAAAGCATTCAGTTATATCAAATCAACATATTAGAAATGAAACTAACTATGATCCAAACATGATGGCTGAATATACTTACAACAAATAATAATATTAATGCCCTCTAGTGGGAAATGCTGAAGTGAGTATATATAAGGATATCTAGATATTAAAGAATTGTAAGTATATTCAGCCATCATATTTCTTACTTTAACCTGACTATTAAGATGGAGGACGGATCAAGTAGGTCAGACTCCATGTCATTTATTAATCTTGAACTGCCCAAAGGAGAAACTTTATCATTCACAGAAGCTCAAATTTCTGCAATCCTTTTTAAAGATTCAGACACCTCCACTTTGGAATACAACACTGCTGAAGACATTTACAACTGCCTGTTAAAATTGAAAAGAAAGGAAATTGATTACCTCGTTCATGGGACTACCCTTTCAGACTATTTTAGAGCAAAACTGATACCACGGGGGTTTAGGGTAAAAAATTGCCCCACAATAGGCAGAAATAATGCAGACTTTTGTAGGCGCTGGATAGCGATACTTAATAAGTGCAGTCTTGACTTAATGATCCTAGTCATTGAGCAAGCAGGAAAATAATTGCAGACTGTCAGGTCCAAAATTGAGACATATACCATGACTCATAGAAATATACTTGAGGATACAGCTTATCAACAATATTGGAATAAATTATCCATGCAATGTGAACAGTACAAGAAAGACCTTCTTAAGTTTAAGAAAAATAAATTGGGTAAAGTAAACAATGATTATGACACCAATACTGTGTATAGATGGTTAAGTGGCATAAATGATAAAACTTCTCAATCATTAAGACCCCAGAGACCTACCTGGAGAGATAGGAGGAATCGTCCCGGTAAAGAGGGGTCGACTTCCAACAGTGACAGCGACTTCCAAGTGGTGGAATCAGATGACCCTATATCTGGAAGGCAAATCCCTTTAGGGGTAGCCACCAGAGCACGCGTGGACATTCCACCTGTAAACCCACAATACGCGGGGGCCAAAACAAAAGGAACAACAAAAACAAACAAAAAGAAAACTTAGTTTACAATTTGTCTTCCTCACCTCTTACAGAGTCTGAACTAGCTGTTTTAAACAAGGGTCTTACTTTCATTCCAACAAATAAGTACAAAGATTTTGACTGGAAAATAGACAACTACAAATTTGCCAGGCAATTAAGGCTAAAAGAATTCTTTCAGTATAAGACCACCGCTAGTACCTCAGATTCTACATCACTGCCCCCTAGAATTGGCTCTGCATCGACCTTTGACCCTCCATTGATAAATCCATCTATTAAGACGTTTTCACGTCTGATGGACGATTCAGTTCACAGATATAACCAGGCGCAAACAAAAATATTCCACAATTTGACACCTAATGAACAGAGGGCCCTTAAGAACTTGTCCAAACGTTCGGATATAATTATCCGCCCCGCCGACAAAGGCGGGGGAATAGTAGTTCAAGACGTGCTGGCTTATAAAGAGGAACTTGATCACCAATTATCAGATACCTCTACATATGAGAAACTAATAGAGGATCCAACTGGGACATATAAAAAGGAATTGGATGATATAATACATAGAATGGAAGTAAACAAACATCTAGATGCTAAAACAGCTAAAGCATTACATACAGAATATCCAAGAGTACCATTGATTTATACCGTACCGAAAGTCCATAAAAATCGACACAAGCCAAGGCCGATCATTTCCGCCATGGGTTCTCTGTTCCAACCAGTTTCCCAGTTTTTAGATTTTTTGATTCAACCATATGTTATGAACAGACCACGTTTTTATAGGATACTACATCTTTTTTATTAAATCTTAGGAATCTTACTGAAATTCCATCAAAAGCACTCCTTTGCACTTTAGATGTTAAAAGCCTATACACCGTGATCCCCCAGCAAGAAGGCCTTCGAGCGGTGGAACGTTTTCTGGTAGCCAACTCTTTTCAGGAATGCGATATTGATACCTTTGTGCAGTTATTACATCTTACACTCACCCGCAACTATTTTTATTATAATGGGTACAGACAACGGACAGGATGCGCGATGGGCTCAAATGTATCTCCAAGCCTCGCAAATATATACATGTTTGAACAGGAAGAGTCCTTTTTCTTTGCAGATCCAAACATCAAACGTAATATCCTTACATACACCCGTTATATAGATAACATCTTTATGATATGGATAGGAGAGGAAGATCTCCTCAATTCAACAATTGCTAATATTAATCAGAGGGACTCCCCGATCAAGTTGATCTCAAATTATAACTCTGAAGAAATACATTTTTTGGATGTGAAAGTTACACTCATAGGAGGTAAAATCAATACATGTATGCATTCCAAAGAAACAGATCGCAATCCGCTATTGATTTCCAACAGTTTCCACCCTCCAACGTTAAAAAGGAGTTTAGCAAAATCACAGATGATGAGAGCTGCTCGCATCACAAGTACACCTGAGGATGTAGAGACAGCCCTGGATTCTATCGTCTTGAAATTTGTACAACGTGGATACAACAAACAACTTTGCAACATCAAAAACAAGAGGTACTACAAAGATCAAGAGACCAGCTACTTGCTACCAAACCTAAGGTGAAAATGGACCTTAGAATTCCGTTTGTCACGGAGTACACATTGGTGAGCCCAGTTATATCTCAAGCTGCTAAAGCCTTGTGGCCCATCATACGTACTGACAAAGACTTACCAGCACTCCATGACAAATCTCTCCTTATGAGTTATAAAAGGGGTAGAAATGTAAAAAATATATTGATGAAAATGGATATTACCTCTATGTTACAACAACATACAGGGACCACATATAAAAAACCGGGATGTTATAGATGCACATCGTGTGTGACATGTGGTTACCTGGACCCAGGGCCAAACTTTTTCCATCCCCATACTGGCAGAAAATTTAATATCCAGCATGTATTAACCTGCACTTCAAAGTATGTGATCTATTTGTTGACTTGTCCGTGCGGATGAAGCTACGTGGGTCAGACTACGCGAATGTTTAAGGAGCGTATGGCTGTCCATCGCTCCTCCATAAAATTAGCACTCCAGGGAAGAAAATCTGACCAGCCTGTGGCTAGGCATTTTAAGGAGGCAAATCACCAACTTGCCAGCTTCAAATATAAAATAAAAGACCACGTTCCCCCGTTGAAATTGGGAGGGGATCGAGCGAATAAACTTCTACGTATGGAGTCAAAATGGATTTCAATTTTGGAAACCACCCATCCAAAAGGCCTTAATGATAAAAGTATGTGGTCTGCTTTCCTATAATGTTTATGTGGGAGATGCAAGTCTTTGTGATAAACAACTATGTGAATTGGATTTTTAAGATTATTTTTTCTATGTATCTGTGGAGGATTAGAGAATTATGTAATATATGTTGCCTTAGTGGAAGTTATTCTTTAATATCTAGATATCCTTATATATACTCACTTCAGCATTTCCCACTAGAGGGCATTAATATTATTATTTGTTGTAAGTATATTCAGCCATCATGTTTGGATCATAGTTAGTTTCATTTCTAATATGTTGATTTGATATAATTGAATGCTTTGCTATCATGTAATGCAGTCCTCTCATTTCACAGCCGCGGCGCTGAACATTGTTGCTAAGCAACAGTGTCAGTATCGGGACCCGACAGCGTGCCTGGTTACCATCCCAGATTGCCTTGCGCCAGGTCCCAGGTTGATGACGTCGGAGTCCCGCGCCGCGCTGCATGTGTGAACACGAGATTCTCTGCACCTCACTTTATGTAATACTCTATATAAGGTAAGCACTTTTTACTGTTGTATGTTTCCACTTCTGCACCCTGATGACAAAGCCTTTCCGGCTTTGAAACGTCGGCTCAATTAAATATGCACTTTACCTTTTGAAAAAGTCCAAATGAGTGCCGCCTCCTTCTATATGGAAGACCGATTTTATATATATATAATAATAAAAGAATATAATCCTAAACAGAAAAGTACAAAAGGTAAAAATTGTAATGTCCCCAATAAGTCAGTGCATGAAAAAAAAAGTTCTTTAAAATGGTGAGGGACTCACCACCCGGGAGTAATATAAAAGGACTGTTAATGTAAGTGTACCTTACAGTAGGTGAAAAGATCGGTCACGATGGTGGATGGTTCCGGGCCACCGGCCAGCTGAGAACTGCTCATCCTTGCGAGAACAGGAAACTGAGTGGACGCAGATCCTAGTCTTGCCACTCCTGGAATATGGGGCGTCGCGCCCCCATTTCTGGGAACGCCTCCATCCCCACACCGCCCCTTAAATGCATCTGCCTGTCAATCAGGCAGAGGCATAGCAGGGGATGCTTGCGATCACACAGGACCAATTCTGCACATGCACAGAACGGATCCTGTCCATGCGCCGATTCCCGATAATTGGGAATCTGCGTTCAGCATTACACTTACGTGCAATGCCGAATTAGTCCCTATATCCAATAAGGTTAAGAGATAGTCATTCTATGAATACACTTATAAAACAAGGACACATTTTAATAATACATTCTTGCCAGACTCCAGTCCATGTTTACAAGCTGTAGAGAATATAATCATCTAGAAAAAAACATATAAATATAAAACTAAATATATATCGGTTCACTAGTTCCTCAATTAGTACAAAATGTGGTAAAATAAACCAGAGGAAATAAAGACAACAGATTCAGAAATTAAATCAACAATCGGAATGGGAGAAGCTGTGTGGAGCCTGGATCACTCTTTAGAGGTAAACTGACCCCTCCCCTCATGCAGGTAGTAGGTGGTAGTGTAACTCAACAGAGATAATGGGGAGGCTGCAAACGGATGGAGGATAAGGATGAGGAGGGGGTATAAAAAAAAATCAAGGAAGATTGCAATATATATGTGCATGTGTCATGGGATAAGATAGTAAGGATACAATTTGCAGGACGGACACAAAAAAACAACTATTTAACACTTTGTCGAACAGATCTGATAAGTTGTTGATTTTTATTAATTGTATTGGAAAACAAAATCACATTTGTAACTTCTAACATTAATTAAAGGGATTTATTTTTATTAATATTTGCACAAACATCCACAATCACGTTTTTTTTTTTTTAAACAATCCCAAAAGACGTCATGGTTCAATAGCAAATCATGTATTTTTAGAAGCTAAGAACAAAAACAATTGTTTTGTAAATGCATTTTATATTTTTAAAGCATTTTTCATGCATTATGCTTTTACTAATGGAGGCAATAAAAAACTGTAGTAGTGTGAGCAAATTGACAAGAATTAGGTTGTTCTAGGTTCTGAGTAGTTACGCACATATTTCAAATCTTAGAGCACACTGGTGAAAACGACACCGTCAGCTTTTACTTGAGAAAGTAATTTAATATCCTAAAATTTAATTTGAGTCCATTAGAAAAATACCACCACATTGTGTTTTTTTTACTGTACTATTTTTTTTATTTTTTATGCACAATTCAAAAACTAGCTTCTGTTCCGAACAGCACTGTGACAGCATTAACCATTCTGGGTGAACACTTACATGAGCACAATAAGTAACACTTACTGTACATTGCATAATGGTGGGTTTCGTTCTGATCGAAATAAATAGTTACACACACGTAACCATTTGAGTGATTCCACATACATAAACACACTTTATTTACAAGTTACTAACAAACAATTAACATACAAAGTATGCAGTATACTCACCTTCTGTCTATGTATTCAGATGACACCAGTAGTTCATCATCTTCAACATAAGATGTACTTCATCTTCTCTGGGGAGCCCTCATTTTATCAACACCCAGGTCTTCCAATATACATTGCAGGCACCCTACTGCAGTCTCAGGTCCATGCACGAGCCAAAGAGCCTTTGTCTATGTCTTGATTTATATACCCTAGTATGGGTGTTGGCGTTCCGGATATTAAACCCATAGTAGTTACATACTGGGTACCAAGCACTGATTGGTACAGCATAGCATGGACCATTCTTACCTCTTGCACATGCTCTGTAAGCACTAACATATACTACCAATCAAAGAAATACGGTAATAACGTATCCTAATGCCTGGAGATAAACTCTCAAAGCCCCTTTGTGTAGAATAACCCAGAATGTGGCTAACTGTCTACTGATAACACCATATAAGGTATGAAGGGCTCATTATACATCTACTAATAATGACAGGTATAAGTTAGGGCTCCTCAATATATGTCTTGTTTGACCTCAAAAGGTTATCTGACCAGTATGTGCATAGACTGCATGAATACAATCTCTTTTCAAACCTCAATGGGTCGCAGCAAGGGTATAAGTGTTACAACTTATATGCCTATGTAGAAATTAATTATTTAACCCACTTGTTACAACATTTACATGATACAGTATATAACACTTATAAAACTTACATTTACATAATTATTGGAAACCTGACTATTATTTGACAAAAACCAAGTCATTGCTGTGTACTAGTTTTGGGGATGGATCTATATACTGTATGTATACTCTGTTGTCATTTGCAAACTTCTTGGCTAAGTAACTAACACTCCAACATCAGCAATAGAGTCACTGCTATGTTTCCTGGATTGCAGGAGTAGAACTTGGGTTACAGTATGTGTTGGTGCACCTACTGTTGCCCTAATGCAATCAGTCACAATTGCGGCGCTGTCACACCAGTCTCAATTTCTCATTATCATGTTTACATTCTCATATATAATTATTATAATGAACTTTTGTTATACAACATAGTCTGGCATCGGATAAAAGAGATTTTATATATGTCACAAACTGCTTGGTCATCACTTCATACTACTTACATCTGCCAGCTATGATCAAGGCCCAATGAAGGTTCCCATGTTTCTGTGGTGAAATCTGTGCACCAACGCATACTGGCCTTCATTCAGAGGCGGCCGTACGGTCTACGACCGCACGGTTGCCTCGATGTTTGGCCAGTGCGCATGCCCATGAGGGAGCCGGTTCCCTCGTGTGCATGCATGAGATCCGCTACGACCGACAGCGCCGGTCGTATCGGGTCTCTTTCCAAAGGGGGTGAGCTGTCGATGTTGATTGACAGCTCGCCCCGTTTGGAAGGCGGGCCGGGGGGGTGGCAGCCCAAACGGAGGCGTTCCCATTTGGTGGAGGTCCCACTGACATCACTAGTGATGTCAGTGGAGAGCTTCCGGCTCAGACAGAGCCAGAAGCTCTCCGGGGCTTACGACAAGTGAGACCCTACCCTAGGGTCTCGTCGTAAGCCCCGATGGTCTCTGACCATCGCGACCATCACCGGAGCGGTCATTAGAGCTGTGGGTGTAAACCCACAGCCTAACGACCGAAACAGAGGCGGGCGGTCAGGATGCAAGCGGCCGCTCAGTTTCTGAGCGACCGCTTGCATCCTCCGACCGCCTCTGAATGAGGCCCTGTAACCCAAGTTCTTCTCCTGCAATCCAGGAAATATAGCAGTGACTCTATTGCTGATGATGGAGTGTTAGTTACTTAGCCAAGAAGTTTGCAAATGACAACAGAGTATACATACAGTATTAAGGGAATGCTATAGATCCATCCCCAAAACTAATACACAACAATGACTTGGTTTCTGTCAAATAATAGTCAGAAATTTGTGTCCGTAGTTTTACTGTGACCACACAACATGGCGGATGGAGTTGACCATTATCCTCTAAGCTCTATTCATAGACAAAATATTCTGCAAGGTGCAAATTTACAAATGCTGCGCAAAATGGCAATTCTGTGGAACGGAAAAGCAAAATTGGAAATTGAAAATGGAACCAGCGGAGCTCGGTGCAACGGCGTGCTCCATGGGCAAAATTGTTCTGTAACTCCTGCTCTTCTCTCGAACACCAAAAGAAAAGGACTCTGGGAAATATTTTTAACAGACCAATTAGTTTCTAGTTGATAAGTAGTTAAAACTGTAATTTAATAGAACACTGAAGAATGAATTAATTTTAATAAAGTACTTAGATTACATTCATTCAATGCTTTTTATTTTTTTCATAGAACAAATATTTGGGTAAAAGTGTTTTGCTTCCCTCTGTTGCAGATTCCTCCTGGCTAGTTCTGGCTCCCTGACCACCTCCAACACAGGTGTCTTACCTAAATCCCCCCTCATTCTGCACACCTGCCCTACCAGCCTTTTCACTCATATAACTTACTAAGCCTTATTGCTCAATAATCCTTTTTTTTAAAGTTCCTTGATCTCACCTGCACAAGACTGAGATGTATTTTGTAGTGATTTGTATTTTTTCTTTTTCAAACATGTCATTTGAATGCACCTTGTCTCCCAATTTCACAGGAACGTGTACAGTATGCCTTAATTTCTGCTTCCATTGATCCCCTAATCCTTCAGCCATCTTTCCTATGAATATCAAATAGGAGGTGTCAAAATGATATGTCCAGCTTAGGCTTTGCCCAATGGTTCTCAAGTGGGACCTGACTCAGAAGGGGGGATAGGGACTTGGAGAGTAAGAGGATACAAATTATTTTTATGTATACAGTATATAAAATCCAGCAAGTTTTGCACACTCATACAAATATAGAATTCTAGGGTGCTTGGTCACAAATGCATGTAAAACAACGGTTATCCAGAATAAACTAGAAGACCAGCAAACCATTTAAATGCAAAGTATTTTAGTATCATCAGTCACTTAGAACCTGTTACCAAAAAAGACATGTCTCAAAATATGCCATCAGTTCACGCATGGTGATACTCAACCATTGGTATAATGTGTGAACCAGGGCTGCGGAAACAGTTCGGTGGCCCTACAGCTGTTTTGGTGCCCCTAGGTATCTGCCTTTATTTTTTTGAGACTTTTTTTTGGAACCACTGCACTCACCATAATGAAACATGGGGAATTTACTTCACAACCGTTAAAAACATTTGAGCTTGTGCCCAGCCATCAAGGGACCCCAATTTTCTTGAAGTCCTATCCTGTCACTTGGAATTAAACTTAAGATATGCTTCCTGACTTGAAACTCTTTTAAAGGTAAGACATCCACCAAGCATATCAGCCAGTAAACTCATTGGAAAGCATCTAACACAAGTTGGCTTAAATGAGCTAGCACTGATGTGCTTGATTATTGTTTTAATTAGTCTGTTAATTAAGGAATGACACATTTGTAGCAGAATGTCAGGAACTCACTATTTCATTTTGGTAGTAAAGGGCCAGGAACCCAAGATTACACTGAGATACAGTAGAAGAGTGTCAGGAATTCAGGATTTAGAAAAAGTGTACCAGGAACTCACAATAACACATAAACAGTATCACGGGATTGCACCCATGTAATAGGTTAGCTAAAAATTCAGGATTGCATACTAATAAAATGATGTCAGGAGCTCAAGATGACTCAGATGACAAAGACATTTCGGCTTTGAAACGTCGGCTTAAATAAAATATGCACTTTACTTTTTAACAAGTCCAGGTGAGTGTCGCCTGCTTCTGTATTGGGAAGAATTGCTTGGTAAATATCCCCCTATTTATTTATTAATATAAATAATTTCCTTGTGGGTGGTCTTAAACAAATATATATAATATATATATATATATATATATATATAAAATGTATATATATATATTTAATGTATATATATATATATATATACAGTGCATCCGGAAATTATTCACAACGCTTCACTTTTTCCACATGTTATTATGTTACAGCCTTATTCCAAAATGGAATAAATTCATTTTTGTCCTCAAAATTCTACATATAATACCCCATAATGACAACGTGTAAAAAGTTTATGAATATCTAATGATCTATACACCCTAAATGTCGCTATTTAGCGTTATGAGTCGCACAAGAAATAATTGCTTTCCAGACTTTGATTGTGTTTCCAAAGCACAAAAAGATATTATTCACCAAAAAGCATTTAGTTACACGCTGTGATCTAAATACAATTAGCGCAAACAAATTATACAATCACAAGGTACAGTCGATACATACGCATGCGCTCTGGATCCAGATTTCCCGGCATCAACTATGAAACCTCCGCCACCAGAAAGAAAGCGATGACTCACTACCAGATCTAGAGTGCTTGCATATGTACCCTTGCAGAGATAGGCAATACAATAGAATGAGTTGGCATGATCCCATTGGTTCTTCCTCTTGGTTCTTCTGTAACAATGCAGTCCATAGGCCAGTTTGTACAGTATGGGTTCAGCCCTCCAACGGCTCTTTGTGTGTGTTTTCCCGCTAAAGAACAAGTCTAAACTGGCTAATAAACATTACATTACAGAGTACATTTCAGTACCTAACTCTATATGATGCAGAATTTACAGACGCATGTTGTGATCTCCTTGCCAATGAAATCGGAGACCTGCAAATAAACAGTGGTTTAGAATAGCACCAAACATGGTCTGCTTATCATGTACTAAACCTTAGATCTCAAATACAGTTACTTCATAACATAATTAATAATGAATAAAACCTTGGATATTAACCTTAATGCTAGGGAACCTTTCTGTGTAAGTGTGCAAAGTGTAAGTGTAGGGATATTAAGAAAAGACGCAAGTTAGCGTTGTGCATCTACGTGTTTGTGGAGTACACCGTGGTACGTGTTTTGCAGGATTGTTCCTATTATGGGGATTAATAAATGGGTGTATAGTTTTAGTAAGGACTTTTAATAGTGTTCTACAGCGTAGGAGACGCACAACGCTAAATAATAGCATCGCCGTATGTACTGATATTGTGTGAGATTCGCT
Source organism: Taudactylus pleione (assembly GCA_031769625.1). Lineage (NCBI taxonomy): Eukaryota > Metazoa > Chordata > Amphibia > Anura > Myobatrachidae > Taudactylus > Taudactylus pleione. The sequence goes on from JAUIMM010000123.1 coordinate 819,565, forward strand.
AAAATGGCGTTGGGCGGCCATTCGCAAAATGGTGTCTTGTTGCCATTCGCAAAATGGCGTCGCGCTGATTTTAATTTTTAACAGATTCTGTCTCAGCCAATCATCCGGCTTCGACAGATTTTTTGGGGGATTTTTGCAAATCTAATTGAAAAAAAACACTAAGAAATCACATGTACATAAGTATTCACAGCCTTTGCTATGAAGCTCAAAATTTAGCTCAGGTGCATCCTGTTTCCACTGGTCATCCTTGAGATGTTCCTACAGCTTAATTGGAGTCCACCTGTGGTAAATTCAGTTGATTGGACATGATTTTGAAAGGCATACACCTGTCTATATAAGGTCCCTCACTTGACAGTGGATGTCAGAGCACAAACCAAGCATGAAGTCCAAGGAATTGTCTGTAGACCTCCGAGACAGGATTGTCTCGAGGCACAAATCTGGGGATGGGTACAGAAAAACATCTGCTGCTTTCAGAGGCGGGCTGGGCCGGGGGGCAGGGTGCCATGTGCCCCCTGGGCCGGTAAAATTTTAGTGGTCCAAGGCCGCCCGCAGCCGTGCTCTGCATATACATAGCAGGCTGTGGAAGGCTGTCGGCTGGTCCTCTGCTCCATCGGACGTCCTACCTCTTGCTCCGCCTCCTGTTCCCCGTGCTGAGTGCACGTCATCACCCTGGGCCCCCCCCTCGCAGCGGATCCCCCGGCCATTGATAATTGCAGTCACAGTGCAGTGCAGTTCGAAGGAGGCTAACAGGGAGGCGGAGTCGGGGCAGGGGGCGGGGCTACACGGCAGTCAGAGGCCAGGCCAGCATCATGAAGGGAGAGAGGAGGTGATGGAGGTGAGTATACTGTACCCTGCTTGGCTGTAAGGTGATAGGGAGGAAGGGGGGGGAGGTTCTGTGACTGTGTATGTATTTGTGTGTATAAGTGTGTATCTGTATGTATGTGTTTATTTGTGTGTAACTGTGTGTATGTCTGTCTGTATAAGTGTGTGTATGTATGTCTGTGACTATGTGTGTCTGACTCTATTTATGAATGTGTGTGTGTATGTGATTATATATGGACTGTGTATGTGTATTAATTTGTGACTGTATTTGTGTATTAGAGTGTGACTGAATGTGTGTGTATTATTGTGTAACTATGTATGTGTGTATTGGTGTGTGACTGTGAATAAGTGTGTCTGTATGTATGTGTGTAATTATGTATGTATGTGTGTGTATGTGACTATGTATGACTGTGTGTGTGTGTGTATTAATTTGTGACTAAGTGTGTATTAGTGTGTGACTGTATGAATGTGTGTGACTGTGAATAAGTGTGTCTGTATGTACAGTATGTATGTGACCGATGGCTTCCTGACTACATCCCGTGCTGTACATACTTCATTTTTATGTCTCTGGGTGATTATAAAGATGCAGTCATAGTAATTTGTTTTTTAAAAAACTTTTCTTAATTTTATCCTGATTGTTTTGGGCTGTGCAATAGAGTAAATCTGCCTCTAGTTTTAAGGTGGCCATACACGGTGCGATGCACCGTGTAATGCGACTGCTGATCTGCCAGCAGACAGATCGTGCTGTCAACGCCGGCAATCGTGCGGTCCCCGCAGACCGCATGATATGCCGGCTCCCCCCTCCTCAATTTGAATGGGATCGTACATTGCATCCCAGATCAGATGGTTCTGCAGGAAGACCTGGGGATGCAATGTACGACCCCGCGGGAGCGCGCAGCACGATATCAGGTACGATATCGTGCCCATACACGGCACGATATAGCACCTATATCGTGCCATGTATGGGGGCCTTTAGACTTGTAATCCAGAATGTTACCATGGGATAGAATGGTAAAAAGAGGTGGTAAGTTGCCATGTGCGGGTAGAAACGCCCGGGTCACTTGATTGGATGTGCCCCCCACACTAAAAGTTGCCAGCCAGCCCCTGGCTGCTTTGAAGGTCCCAATGAGCACAGTGGCCTCCATCATCCATAAATGGAAGAAGTTCGGAACCACCAGGACTCTTCCTAGAGTTGGCCGGCCGTCTAAACTGAGCGATCGGGTGAGAAGGGCCCTAGTCAGGGAGGTGGCCAAGAACCCGATGGTCACTCTGTCAGAGCTACAGCATTCCTCTGTGGAGAGAGGAGAACCTTCCAGAAGGACAACCATCTCTGCAGCAATCCACCAGTCAGGCCTGTATGGTAGAGTGACCAGACAGAAGCCACTCCTTGATAAAAAGCACATGGCAGCCTACATGGAGTTTGTCAAAATGCACCTGAAGGACTCTCAGACCATGATAAGACAAAGATTGAACTCTTTGGTGTGAATGCCAGGCGTTATGTTTGGAGGAAACCAGGCACCGCTCATCACCAGGCTAATACCATCCCTACAGTGAAGCATGGTGGTGGCAGCATCATTCTGTGGGGATGTTTTTCAGCGGCAGGAACTGGTAGACTACTCAGGATAGAGGGAAAGATGAATGCAGCAATGAATAGAGACAACCTGGATGAAAACCTGCTCCAGACCGCTCTTGACTTCAGATTGGGGCGACGGTTCATCTTTCAGCAGGACAACGACCCTAAGCACACAGCTAAGATATCAAAGGGGTGGCTTCAGGACAACTCTGTGAATGTCCTTGAGTGGCCCAGCCAGAGCCCAGACTTGAATCCAATTGAACACCTCTGGAGAGATCTGAAAATGGCTGTGCACCGATGCTTCCCATCCAACCTGATGGAGCTTGAGAGGTGCTGCAAAGAGGAATGGGTGAAACTGCCCAAAGATAGGTGTGCCAAGCTTGTGGCATCAAATTCAAAAAGACTTGAGGCTATAATTGCTGCCAAAGCTGCATCAACAAAGTATTGAGCAAAGGTTGTGACTACTTATGTACGTGTGATTTCTTAGTTTTATTTTTCTTATTAAATTAGCAAAAATCGCCAAAACAACTTTTTACATGTTGTCATTATGGGGTATTGTGCGTAGAATTTTGAGGACAAAAATGAATTTATTCCATTTTGGAATAAGGCTGTAACATAACAAAATGTGGAAAAAGTGAAGCGTTGTGGATACTTTCCGGATGCACTGTATATATATATTAATAGAAACAAAATGGAAGTGTCTATACTTTACAGAAGCAAGTGCCCTCCATAAGCCACTCTAATATGTGATGCTGTATGCAGAGATTCCATGATGGCGACACTCGGAATAAATACACAGGCAGGCTGGATTACCAATGTTTCAATGTTTTATGTGTCACAATTTTGTCATGGTGCTGACCCTGACGAAAATGCGACACATATAGCATTGAAACATTGGTAATCCAGCCTGCCTGTGTATTTATCCCAAGTGCCACCATCATGGAATCTCTCTCTCTCCACACCGTAGTTGGCACCAGTCAATATTTTGCCTAGGGCACCGACTTGGCTTGGGCCGGCTCTGGTTAGTGAGGCATGACGAGTTTAAAACATAATTATCACAAATGATAATTATGTAATGATAAATAGATCCCTGAGTATTGAACACTAGTAGCAGGTCACCAGGAACTCAGGGTAGCACATGGTTAGCAGAGTATCATGAGCTCAGAATTGTTTACAGGTAGAAGAGTGTCAGGAACTCAGGATTGAAAATTGATCACAAAATATCAAGAACTCATGGTTGCACATGAACAGCAGATTGCTCTCCGGTAGCTGTCAGAAATTCAGAATTGTACTTTCATAGCAAAGGTTTTGGTACTCCTGATTGCACAACATGTCAGAAACTCAGGAATGCAATTTGGTTCAAAATTGCAAATGTCTCTGGGTAGTAAATGGATATCAGAGTGTCAGGAACTAATAACACTGCACAACAATGAAAATGTTTCCGATGTGAAAATAGTTACTTCTAATTGATGTCAGCATGCAAAGAATGAATATGACATGTAAAACTCTCAGGTAGCTCTGAGTTCTGAGATATAGCCCACTTATGACGATGTAGGGGTATTCCTAGTGACGTGGGCAGAATGGAGAGAATCTTACCAGCAATCTGCGTTCCGCGCAGAGGGGGCGGGGCCTAATGACCCAATTAAATGAATCAGTTATTTGTCCCCTCCCCTATTCAAATATATGCGATTCACAGGATTACCCACACAAGATAACTGTGGTGCACTGAGTGACAGCATAGGGAGCGATTCCACCAAGACATTTCAGCAATGGAACAAAGATATCAGGGTAGGTGACAGTGACAAGAGAGGCCCCAGAAGAGGAGTACAAGCGACAAGCAAAGAGAAAGCACCCCCATGTATAGGCCACTATATTACATTGTACTTTCCTATGCTGTATGTTTGTTTCCTATGCTGTATGTTTGTTTCCTATGCTCTGTTTGTTTCCTATGCTGTATGTTTGTTTCCTATGCTGTATGTTTGTTTCCTATGCTGTATGTTTGTTTTGTATGCTGTATTTTTGTTTCCTATGCTGTATGTTAGTTTCGTATGCTGTATGTTTGTTTCCTATGCTGTATGTTTGTTTCCTATGCTGTATGTTTGTTTCGTATGCTGTATGTTAGTTTCCTATGCTGTATGTTTGTTTCGTATGCTGTATGTTTGTTTCCTATGCTGTATGTTTGTTTCCTATGCTGTATGTTTGTTTCCTATGCTGTATGTTTGTTTCGTATGCTGTATGTTTGTTTCCTATGCTGTATGTTTGTTTCGTATGCTGTATGTTTGTTTCCTATGCTGTATGTTTGTTTCCTATGCTGTATGTTTGTTTCCTATGCTGTATGTTTGTTTCCTATGCTGTATGTTTGTTTCGTATGCTGTATGTTTGTTTCCTATGTTGTATGTTTGTTTCCTATGCTGTATGTTTGTTTCCTATGCTGTATGTTTGTTTCGTTTTATGTTCTTATTTGTGATTGATTGAATTAAAACAACTGTTATTTATTTTCTATCAAGAAAACATCAGATTATTTTAAAATAGCTTTTCACTATGACTATATTACTAATGTACATACAGTATAGTGCAAGTAGTGTAGCTCAAAAAATAGAGCTAGTAAAAACATTCTGAAATCATTTTAGTTTTTCTTGACCTCAAATTAGTAATGTATGACTATTTTTTACAAAGGAAACAAATAAAAGTATTAATTTGTTGTACAGTGAATTGTACTGATAGACCTATACCAGGAACTCAAGATTGTAAGATGGTAGCAGAGTGTGAGGAACTCCGAATTGCACACTAAGAAGTGTGTGCTATGGGATCAGGATGGCACATGTATAGCAGAAAAGCAGAGTTTCAGGAACTGTACAGTCAGAAGCTCAGCATAGTGTTAGCATATCATGACTACACACTAATAGTAAGACATCAGGCAAACAGCTCAAGGTTTCACACTGATAAAGTGGCTCTAAGAACATTAAATTGCATCCAGCAGTTGGTTCCCAAACTTTTTTGAATCACGGTGCCCTAGAATATCTGCATTGTTTTCACGGCACCCCTAAGTTTAACTTTGTTATTGATAAATTCAGAAACAAGTGAAGAAAAGTAGTAAAGTGAAGTAAATTGTGCTTACCGGTCATTCTTAGGTTTGGTTATATAGTGGTGGACAAGTTTGTGCTTCTGTTTGCCCACATATTTACATTACATTGACCATAAATAAGTTGATTTGGTGCTGGACCACCAACCTGAGGCACCCCTGCAAGTGTCCTGAGGCACCCAGGGTACCACGGCGCACAGTTTGGGAACCACTGGCATACAGTATGGTTAGATTAGTGTCAGGGACTCATGATTCAAACATGTAGCTTAGTATCAGGAAATGAGCATTGCACTTACAGTAGACATTGGAGTGTCACAAATTTTAACTTGGTCAGAGGCTTCTACATAAAAGGATGGCACAAATCCAGGATTGCATACTGCTAATATGATGTTAGGAAATGCTGCCATGCTGAGACTTGTAGTGCCATGCAGAAAAAATGAAATGCAGGTGCTCACTCTAAGCACTAAAGCTGGGTACACATTAAATGATGTTTCGCCCGATCCGTCCCCCTCCATGCAGTCTATTTTGTCCCGTGTTTGGCACTTTTATTGCATGGTGTATATGACTAGTATTAATAACCACTCATCTAAATTATTTGATAAAATATGGAGCCCATGGTTGGCTTCTCAGTCTGCTCCTTCCCCTTTTGCCCTATATATTTAGTTTTATATGTGTATTGAGTATAGAGTCTCGCCCCAGAGATCGTCTGCTTTCTTTATATTATTTCATTTCTTTCCTATTTTTTTCCTCTTTTTCTTTCTTTTTTTCTTCTATTCTATCTCTTTCCTTTTTTTATAAGGCCTACATTAATGCTGTTTATTATGGTACCCTGTTTTAGCCTTAATAACTGTTAAACTTTAAAATGGATCGTACATTTTTTTGTTTTTTTCTGTATACGGAATTGACCTTATACTGTATTTTGTTATCTTTTTATGTCAAAGCAAATTGGGAATGTAAGTGGTCTCTGTTATTTATGGCGATCTTTCAAATACAAAGTGTTTAAAAAATATATATATTTTGCCTGATCCAGCGGATCGGGCCGACATATCGTCAAAATTGTCTACTGTGTTTCCATGGGGTCATCAGTTGCATTGTCAGGTTGGTCCTACATGCAGCTCAATCTGATAATGCGAATGATGACCCCACCAGATCGTCTAATGTGTGCTGGCCATCCGATATGTTGGCCCATTGGCGGTGGGGTCAGCAGTCACATTGCTGGGTACACACATCATTTAGTGTGTACCCAGCAATAATCAAATTATGATATTCTAAAATTAACATGGAGTATATAAAAGGTTCTTGGCATGTTAATTATGCAAATCCATCTACCACGTCAAGCTGAACCTCGGCAGATGGGTCCCTAACACATTGTATAAATATATCCACACAGTTATAATAGTGTCTATTCATAAATGTAGACAGCAATGCAGGGACCTGTACTAATTAAAATGGTAGTAAACTTTCTAAACAAAAATACAGAGGAAAAGGGGTGGGGCTGGACTGTACACCCTAATTTTAAACATAAACATTGCTACCATGAAGAAACTTGTAGTGCCATGCAGAAAAAAAGAAAATGCAGGTGCACACTCTAAGCACTAAGAATACTGATCATTAATACAATTATAATAATCTCTACAATTAACATGGTGTATAAATAAGGATTGCAAACTAATAGAAGGATGCCACTTACTCAGGATTGCAGATGGCAACCAGAGAGTCAGCTATGTATAATTGCACATTAGTAGCAGAGAGTTATTTTTTTAGAATTCCACACTGATAGCAGAGTGTCAGAAACTTTAAGATTGTAAATGGATAGCATAGTGCCAGGAAAACCCAATTGCAAATGGTGACTAGAATGATGCCAGGAACTCAGGATAGCATGAGATAGAAGAGTACTACAAACTCAGAATTGTTCGCAAAATGCAGTAAATCAGGACTGCCAGTGGGAAACATATTGTCAAGAACTCAGGATTGCACTTTTAAAGCATAGTTTCAGAACTCATGATTGCACATCTACAGTTTTAGTGTGTTAGGGAACTCTTGATTGCACATGGGTAGCCGAGTTTTAGGAACACATGATTGCACATGGATAGCAGAACATCAAGAATTTAGGATTTCACACTGGTTTGAGAATTTTAGAAAATCGTAATTAAATATGGGTAGCAGGGTGACAGGAACTCGGGGTTGCACTTGAATCTCAGAGTATCAATATCAGTATTGCACACTCCTAATAGAGTTTAAGCAACACATGAATTTACATGGATAGCATAATGTTAAGAACTCAAGATTTCACAGTGGTTTAAAAGTGTCAGAAAATCACAATTGCATGTAGCAATGTATAAGGAACTCAGAATTGAACTAGGGTAGCAGGATGCCAAAAACTCAGGTTTTCACTCTGGTAGCATGTTGCCAGGACTTAAGTATTGCATCATGTTAACAGGAGTCCATTGACTTAGAATTGCACACTGATAACTGAGTGTTAGGAATTCAAGAATTCACTCTGGATTGCATATTGGTGGCAGGGTGGCTGGAACTAATGATTGCACATCCTGTCTGACCTTGCCAATTCCAATCTTCTCTCGCCCTTGAGCTCAAATCATCTCTGACTTCCTTTACTTTTCACTGACCACTTCCTTGACCTGGTTTTTATCCAGTTTTGTGCTATCTTCTGCATCATTAACCCCCCTTCCCTTTTTTGAGCCCCCATCTTCTCTCCTTTAGCATTTTCACATACCTCTTGCCTCCACCTCTTTTAAAGGCCCTTTCATTAAGTGCAACCTGGAGGATCTTAACCCTTCCATCTTCTCCTCCTTTCTGGGATCTATTTTTTCCCACTATGACCACACATTCCCATCCAAGCCTGACTATTTCCCTCTCCAAATGCACACTTAGATCTGCCCTGGTCTGCACCTCACCAGTGTTACTCTAAACCTCAGTGGCCACCTCCTCAACAGTAACAACCAGACTGACCCACTGACTACAAAAATTCTCTTGCACTGTTGCACATTTCTGGAGAAAATCGCCCTATTTAAAATGATTTCTTCTCTTTTTTTTGTACAGTTCTGGCTTTTCTTTCTATAAAGAGTTTTACTTTAAATCTCTTATTTACTCCCAATACTTTAAGCCATATCACCCTTTAACCAACTTCAATTCCCTTATCTGTCCCATCTCCACCCCACCTCTCCTCCCTGTTTCCACTTTTTTTTGTGGAGGAGAGTAACTAGGAATTTGTAGGTCCCATAGCCAAAGTTTGTAAGGGCCCCTATATACCACCCAATGGTGAAAAATGTATATAACACATGTCTATTTGACAAGGAAGATGGGAACCCTCAGCTCTGGGCGCTATAGCAGCTGCACCCCTTACTCCTATGGTAGTTACACCCATGTGACAAGGAAGATGGCCCGCTCAGCTCTGGGCCCTATAGCAGTTGCTCCCTTTAGACCTCTGGTAGTTACACCCATGTGACAAGGAAGATGGCCCCTCAGCTCTGGGCCCTATAGCAGCTGCCCCCCTTATAACTATGGTAGTTACACCCATGTGACAAGGAAGATGGGCCCCTCAGCTCTGGGCCTTATAGCAGCTGCACCCCTTACTACTATGGTAGTTACACCCATGTGACAAGGAAGATGGCCCCTCAACTCTGGGTCGTATAGCAGCTGCACCCCTTACACCTATGGTAGTTACACCCATGTGACAAGGAAGATGGCCCGCTCAGCTCTGGGCCCTATAGCAGCAGCTCCCTTTAGACCTGTGGTAGTTACACCCATGTGACAAGGAAGATGGGCCCCTCAGCTCTGGGCCCTATAGCAGCTGCACCCCTTAGACCTGTGGTAGTTACACCCATGTGACAAGGAAGATGGGCCCCTCAGCTCTGGGACCCATAGCAGCTGCACCCCTTACACCTATGGTAATTACACCCATGTGACAAGTAAGATGGGCCCTTCAGCTCTGGGCCCTATAGCAGCTGCACCCCTTACACCTATGGTAGTTACACCCATGTGACAAAGAAGATGGGCCCCTCAGCTCTGGGCCCTATAGCAGCTGCCCCCCTTACACCTATGGTAGATACACCCATGTGACAAGGAAGATCGGCCCCTCAGCTCTGGGCCCTATAGCAGCTGCACCCTTTACACCTATGGTAATAACACCCTTGTGACAAGGAAGATGGGCCACTCAGCTCTGGGCCCTATAGCAGCTGCACCCCTTACACCTATGGTAGTTACACCCATGTGACAAGGAAGATGGGCCCCTCAGCTCTGGGCCCTATAGCAGCTGCACCCCTTACACCAATGGTAGTTACACCCATGTGACAAGGAAGATGGCCCCTCTGCTCTGGGCCCCATAGCAGCTGCCCCCTTAAAACTATGGTAGTTACACCCATGTGACAAGGAAGATGGGCCCCTCAGCTCTGGGCCCTATAGCAGCTGCACCCCTTACACCTATGGTAGTTACACCCATGTGACAAGGAAGATGGGCCCCTCAGCTCTATGGCAGCTGCACCCCTTACACCAATGGTAGTTACACCCGTGTGACAAGGAAGATGGCCCCTCTGCTCTGGGCCCCATAGCAGCTGCCTCTCTTACAACTATGGTAGTTACACCCATGTGACAAGGAAGATGGGCCCCTCAGCTCTGGGCCCTATAGCAGCTGCACCCCTTACACCTATGGTAGTTACACCCATTTGACAAAGAAGATGGGCCCCTCAGCTCTGGGCCCTATAGCAGCTGCCCCCTTACACCTATGGTAGTTACACCCATGTGACAAGGAAGATGGGCCCCCCTCAGCTCTGGGCCCTATAGTAGCTGCACCACTTACACCTATGGTAGTTACACCCATGTGACAAGGAATATGGGCCCCTCAGCTCTGGGCCCTATAGCAGCTGCACCCTTTACCCCTATGGTAGTTACACCCTTGTGACAAGGAAGATGGGCCACTCAGCTCTGGGCCCTATAGCAGCTGCACCCCTTACACCTATGGTAGTTACACCCATGTGACAAGGAAGATGGCCCCTCTGCTCTGGGCCCCATAGCAGCTGCCCCCCTTACAACTATGGTAGTTACACCTATGTGACAAGGAAGATGGGCCCCTCAGCTCTGGGCCCTATAGCAGCTGCACCCCTTACACCTATGGTAGTTACACCCATGTGACAAAGAAGAAGGGCCCCTCAGCTCTGGGCCCTATAGCAGCTGCCCCCCTTACACCTATGGTAGTTACACCTATGTGACAAGGAATATGGGCCCCTCAGCTCTGGGCCCTATAGCAGCTGTACCCCTTACACCTATGGTAGTTACACCCATGTGACAAGGAAGATGGGCCCCTCAGCTCTGGGTCCTATAGCAGCTGTACCCCTTACACCTATGGTAGTTACACCCATGTGACAAGGAAGATGGGCCTCCTCAGCTCTGAGCCCTATAGCAGCTGCACCCCTTACACCAATGGTAGTTACACCCATGTGACAAGGAAGATGGCCCCTCTGCTCTGGGCCCCATAGCAGCTGCCTCCCTTACAACTATGGTAGTTACACCCATGTGACAAGGAAGATGGGCCCCTCAGCTCTGGGCCCTATAGCAGCTGCACCCCTTACACCTATGGTAGTTACACCCATGTGACCAAGAAGATGGGCCCCTCAGCTCTGGGCCCTATAGCAGCTGCCCCCTTACACCTATGGTAGTTACACCCATGTGACAAGGAAGATGGGCCCCCCTCAGCTCTGGGCCCTATAGTAGCTGCACCACTTACACCTATGGTAGTTACACCCATGTGACACGGAAGATGGGCCCCTCAGCTCTGGGCCCTATAGCAGCTGCACCCTTTACCCCTATGGTACTTACACCCTTGTGACAAGGAAGATGGGCCACTCAGCTCTGGGCCCTATAGCAGCTGCACCCCTTACACCTATGGTAGTTACACCCATGTGACAAGGAAGATGGGCCCCTCAGCTCTGGGCCCTATAGCAGCTGCACCCTTTACCCCTATGGTACTTACACCCTTGTGACAAGGAAGATGGGCCACTCAGCTCTGGGCCCTATAGCAGCTGCCCCCCTTACAACTATGGTAGTTACACCTATGTGACAAGGAAGATGGGCCCCTCAGCTCTGGGCCCTATAGCAGCTGCACCCCTTACACCTATGGTAGTTACACCCATGTGACAAAGAAGATGGGCCCCTCAGCTGTGGGCCCTATAGCAGCTGCACCCCTTACACCTATGGTAGTTACACCCATGTGACAAGGAAGATGGCCCCTCTGCTCTGGGCCCCATAGCAGCTGCCCCCCTTACAACTATGGTAGTTACACCTATGTGACAATGAAGATGGGCCCCTCAGCTCTGGGCCCTATAGCAGCTGCACCCCTTACACCTATGGTAGTTACACCCATGTGACAAAGAAGATGGGCCCCTCAGCTGTGGGCCCTATAGCAGCTGCACCCCTTACACCTATGGTAGTTACACCCATGTGACAAGGAAGATGGGCCTCCTCAGCTCTGGGCCCTATAGCAGCTGCTCCCCTTACACCTTTGGTAGTTACACCAATGTGACAAGGAAGATGGGCCCCTCAGCTCTGGACCCTATAGCAGCTGCTCCCCTTACACCTATGGTAGCTTCACCCATTTGACAAGGAAGATGTTCCCTCAGCTCTGGGCCCTATAGCAGCTGCACCCCTTACACCTATGGTAGTTACACCCATGTGACAAGGAAGATGGGCCCCTCAGCTCTGGGCCCTATAGCAGCTGCACCCCTTTCACCTATGGTATTTACACCCATGTGACAAGGAAGATGGGCCCCTCTGCTCTGGGCGGTATAGCAGCTGCCCCCCTTACACCTATTGTAGTTACACCCATGTGACAAGGAAGATGGGTCCCTCAGCTCTGGGCCCTATAGCAGCTGCACCCCTTACACCTATGGTAGTTACACCCATGTGACAAGGAAGATGGGCCCCTCAGCTCTGGGCCCTATGGCAGCTGCACCCCTTACACCTATGGTATTTACAGCCATGTGACAAGGAAGATGGGCCCCTCAGCTCTGGGCCCTATGGCAGCTGCACCCCTTGCACCTATAGGTGGTTAATTCCAATTCCCCTGGGCAGCGGAGGATGGACTAATTAATTAGATTGGAACCTTTGCCCATTATACAAGGAGATATTTGTTGAAATAAACTTAATTTGAATAAACAACATTAAAGTCAATGGTGGGAACCGCTCACAGGTTTGCAGGTTATTACATTTGGTAAGTTGCAGGACAATCTCAGACCTTTAATTATGCAAAAAGGACAGAGTTTGTCTCACAGTAATAACTCGGACCCTATTGCAATTTTTCAAATACAGTAATAACATCTAATAATGTGATGTATATTTTATATTGTAGACATTGATCACAAAATGTCTTTGTAAACAATATTTGCAGCTTTTCCTTCAGGGATTAACACAAAATGATGCTTGGGGCTACTAACTTGTGAGCAATCCATGTAAAGCTGCCCATTGGAGCAGTGGCGTAACTATAAATTTTGGTACCCCCTGCCAAAGAAGTTTCTGGCACCTCCTCCCCATGGCATTTTGGTAAAACTAATACAGGACCGTTTCCATGCAATTTGGCTCTCAGGGCCTGATTCAGAGCTGGACGCTCTGACCAGAGCGCTCGCTCTGAATCAGGGCCGGCCTACCTAAAATTGGAGCTGCCTCCTGGCCGCTTGCATAGCTGTGGGTGACCACCATAATGCCCTTTACACATTATGCCACACACCATCATGCCCCTTACACATTATGCCACACACCATAATGCCCATTACACATTATGCCACACACCATAATGCCCCTTACACATTATGCCACACACCATAATGCCCTTTACACATTATGCCACACACCATAATGCCCATTACACATTATGCCACGCAACGTAATGCCCATTACACATTATGCAATCTACAGTTATGCCCCTAACATTTTATGCCCCACAGTAAAACTTCCAAATAATTATAAATTACCTGCTCATTGTCACTGGTCTCATGTCCATTGTCAGGGGTCTCATGTTCATTGTCAGGGTTTTATGCTGTGGGGTCCAATGCTTGTTGCCAGGGGTTTCATGCTATGGGTTTCCATGCTCAATGTCAGGGGTTCTATGCGCATTGCCAGGAGTTTCATGCTTGTTGTCAGGGGTCCATGCTTGTTGCCAGGGGTCCATTCTCATTGCCAGGGTTTCCATGCTCGTTGTCAGGGATCTCATGCTCATTGTAAGGGGTTTCCATGCTGATTGTCAGGGGTTATATGCGTGTTGCCAGGGGTATCATGCTCGTTGTCAGACATTCCAAGCTCGTTGCCAGAGGTCTCTTGCTTGTTGTCAGGGCTTTCACGGCAGAAGATGAAGTTTTCTGCAGCTTCTGCCAGTGACACCAGCGTTCCTGGCACATCCGGGTAAAGCTATCTGCCCTGTGCTTCCCTGACAGATGCTAGAGGTCAAATTCTGCAGAAGCATGATGGGAACACCAATTTTCAGTTCAATGCTGTTCACTGGAAGTCCAGCTGCACTACCATGTAGATCCCAAATCCATTGCTACTTAACCTTCAGTAACACTGAAGGTTGCAAGTAACATGAGCAGCGACTCTATGATATGTAGTATTTGTCTTGGTATGCCATCTACTGGATTGACATGTTTACTGCAAATTCATGAGTCAAGATAAACTGCCTAATTAGTGCTTATTATATACAGTAGTTGGATTTCCAGGTGAAATAGATCTTGAGATATATATATATCTGTGTCATACATATATAACTGTTTGCATTCGGATGTGCAATATATGTATAAATTGTATATATATATATATGTATATATATTTATATATATAGTCATTTTGGACTTGAGGAGCCTGTGCATATTTTGATTAAAAAAAAATTGTCTCCATAGTTCATAAACAGTCCCTAAAAGTATATTTGTCCCAAAAAGATTATATTTATATACTTCTAGTCATTTTTGGCATGAGGAGCCGGCACACTGCACACGCTTAGTATCTAGAGTATTTTGTCTTCATAGTTCATACACAGTCCCAAAGAGTACATTTCTCCCAAAAAAATTCTATGTACAGAAACTGCCATTACAACTGTATTATAAGTATAGATATTGTATATAGCGATGTAATTTATGTATACAGGTACTGTATATGTATTTCATGTATTTACAACAACCTCAGGCAAATTGTGTGTGCGTATATATATATAAAAGAGATGTCTATGTCGGAACAATAGACCAGGCGGCACTCACCTGGACTTTGAAGAAAAGCAAATGTGGTTTTATTTAGGCCGACATTTCAAGGCTCACTAACCTTTTCATCAGGGTAGTGATCCGTGAAACGTCGGCCTCAATAAAACCACGTTTTTCTTCAAAGTCCGTATGAGTGCTGCCTGGTCTATTGTTACGACATAGACATCTCTTATATGTTAATTATATTGGGAAGGCACCCTGGCAGTTGACATAATTTGTACCAAGAGTGCGATTCTACATATATATATTAGGGGTGAGCGGGTTCGGATTTCTGAAATCCGAACCCCCCCCGAGCCCCCTGATCCGAGGCCGATCTGAGTCGGGCTCGACTTTTCCCGCCTGACTCGGATGTGAAATCGAGGCAAAACGTCATCATCCCGCCTTCCGGGTCTCGCGGGTTTTGGATCCTATATAAGGTACCCGCGTCTGCGCCATTTTCTCACTCGGCTGTGGACAGTGAAGAGGGAGGGTGGGAGTTAGGGCTGGCTGGGCTGTGTATTGTAGTGTAGTGTTGTAGTGTAGTGCAGTGCAGTGCAGTGTTGTGCTGTGCTGTGCTGCGCTGTGCTGCTGTTGTCCATAGGGGCTGTATCCACTACTTCAAAGTCCATAGGGGCTGGCTGGACTGTGTTGTGCAGTCAGTTGTCCATAGGGGCTGTGTCCACTCCAAAGTCCTGTGCAGTGTCCCAGTCCTAAAGGGGTGCTGTAGTGTTGTCCAGGGGGTGCTCTGTCCATCAGGGGTGCTCCCCCAAGTGCTAAAAAAAATAATTTTTTCTGTGTTTGTGAATTGTGTGCACTGTGGCTGCACGTGCATCAACAAAGGAGCAGCGCCAAGCGTGCGCCTGTGTCACATAAGTAAAAGGCCAGCTGGCTAGTCCGTTAAAGGGTGGTGTAACCCCTAAAGGACACTCCAAACAAAATAAAAAAATATATTTTTTGTGTTTGTGAATTGTGTGCGCAGTAGCCGCACGTGCATCAACAAAGTAGTGCCAAGCGTGCGCCTGTGTCATAAGTAAAAGGCCGGCTGGCTTGTCCGTTAAAGGGTGCTGTAACCCCCAAAGTACACTCCAAACAAAATAAAAAAATATTTTCTGTGTTTGTGAATTGTGTGCGCAGTAGCTGCACGTGCATCAACAAAGTAATGCCAAGCGTGCGCCTGTGTCATAAGTAAAAGGCCGGCTGGCTTGTCCGTTAAAGGGTGCTGTAACCCCCAAAGTACACTCCAAACAAAATAAAAAAATATTTTCTGTGTTTGTGAATTGTGTGCGCAGTAGCCGCACGTGCATCAACAAAGTAGTGCCAAGCGTGCGCCTGTGTCCCATAAATAAAGGGCCAGCTGGATTGACCATTAAAGAGTGCTGTAACCCCCAAAGGGCACTCCAAACAAAATAAAAAAAAAATTTCTGTGTTTGTGAATTGTGTGCACTGTGGCTGAACGTGCATCAACGAAGGAGCAGCGCCAAGCGTGCGCCTGTATCCCATAAGTAAAAGGCCGGCTGGCTTGTCCGTTAAAGGGTGCTGTAACCCCCAAAGGGCACTCCAAACAAAATAAAAAAAAATATTTTTTTGTGTTTGTGAATTGTGTGCGCAGTAGCCGCACGTGCATCAACAAACTAGTGCCAAGCGTGCGCCTGTGTCCCATAAATAAAGGGCCGGCTGGATTGACCGCTAAAGGGTGCTGTAACCCCCAAAGTACACTCCAAACAAAATAACAAAATATTTTCTGTGTTTGTGAATTGTGTGCGCAGTAGCCGCACGTGCATCAACAAAGTAGTGCCAAGCGTGCACCTGTGTCATAAGTAAAGGGCCGGCTGGCTTGACCATTAAAGGGTGCTGTAACCCCCAAAGTACACTCCAAACAAAATAAACATTTTTTTTCTGTGTTTGTGAATTGTGTGCACTGTGGCTGCACGTGCATCAACAAAGGAGCAGCGCCAAGCGTGCGCCTGTGTCCCATAAGTAAAGGGCCGGCTGGCTCATTTCTTAAAGGGTGTGACCCACAAAGTGCACTAGTGCACTAGTGTCCAACAAAAATAAAAAATTATTTTCTGTGTTTGTGTGCGCCTTAGCCGCACGTATATATCAATATAACATAAATGGAGGACCAAACTTTCTCCGATAAAAATAAAATAGGGAAAGATCAAGACCCACTTCCTCCTAGTGCTGAAGCTGCTGCCACTAGTCATGACATAGACGATAACATGCCATCAACGTCGTCTGCCAAGGCCGATGCCCAATGTCATAGTAGAGGGCACATACAATCCCAAATGGCAAAGTTCAGGAAAATGACCTTGAAAAAAACATTTAAATCAGAGAAACGTAAACTTGCCAATATGCCATTTACGACACGAAGTGGCAAGGAATGGCTAAGGTCTTTCCCTATGTTCATGACTAGTGGTTCAGCTTCACATGACGATGGAAGCCCTCCTCCCACTAAAAAATTCAAAAGAGTTAAGCTGGCAAAAGCACAGCGAAGAACTGTGCGTTCTAAGAAGATATCACAAATCCCCAAGGAGAGTCCAAGTGTGGTGGTGGTTGCGATGCCTGACCTTCCCAGCACTGGATGGGAAGAGGTGGCTCTTTCCACCATTTGCACGCCCCCTGCAAGTGCTGAAAGGAGCACCCACAGTCCACTTGCTGATATGCAAATTGAAGATGTCACTGTTGAAGTACAACAGGATGACGATACTGGTGTAGCTGGCACTGAGGAGGAAGTTGGCGAGGAGGATTCTGATGGTGATGTGGTTTGTTTAAATCAGGCTCCGGGGGAGACAGTTGTTGTCCGTGAGATGAAAAAGCCCATCACGGTCATGCCTGGGCAGAAGACCAAACATTCCACCTCTTTGGTCTGGCAATATTTCTATCCAAATCCGGACAACAACTGTCTTGCCATATGTACCATATGTAAAGGTGAAATAAGTAGGGGTAGGGACGTTAACCACCTAGGAACATCCTCCCTTATACGGCACCTGCGTTCATAAAAAGTTACTGTCAAGTTCAGAAACTTTGGCTAAGACCGGAAGCAGTCCAGGGACACCTAAATCACATTGTCCTGTTGTATCCAAGCGCCTGCAAACCACACCGTCAACTCCCTCCTCATCAATTTCCTCCTTAGTCAGGATCGGAAGTAGTACTGCAGGCCATGTCACTGGCATGACTGACTCTCCTATCCGGGATTCCTCCGGAGGATCCTGCATTGCTACGCCTCCTGCTGCCGCTGCTGCTGTTGCTGCTGCTGGGAGTCGTTCATCATCCCAGAGAGGAAGTAGGAACACCACTACTTTTACTAAACAATTGACCCTCCAACAGTCCTTAGCGAGGAGGATGAAGTACGACAGCAGTCATCCTGAAGCAAAACGTATAACTGAGGCCTTGACTGCTATGTTGGTGTTAGACGTGCATCCGGTATCCGCCATTAGTGCAGTGGGATTTAGACAATTGATGGAGGTAGTGTGTCCCCGGTTCCAAATCCCGTCTAGATTCCACTTCACTTGGCAGGCGATACCGAGACTGTACAGAAAGGTCAGAAAAAGTGTCCTCAGTGTCCTGAAAAATGCCATTGTACCCAATGTCCACTTAACCACGGACATGTGGACAAGTGGAACAGGACAGACTAAGGACTATATGACTGTGACAGCCCACTGGGTAGATGTATCACCTTACGCAGCAACAGCAGCAGCGTCACCAGTAGCAGCATCTCAGAAACGCCAGCTCGTTCCAAGGCAGGTTACGCTGTGTATCACTGGTTTCAGTAAGAGGCACACCGCCGACAACCTCTTAGAGAAACTGAGGGAAATCATCGCCCAGTGGCTTACCCCACTTAGACTCTCCTGGGGATTTGTGATATCTGACAACGCCACCAATATTGTGCGGGCATTACATCTGGGCAAATTCCAGCACGTCCCATGTTTTGCTCACACAATAAACTTGGTGGTGCAGAATTTTCTGAAAAGCGACAGGGGCGTGCAGGAGACGCTTTGGGTGGCCTGAAAAATTTCTGGCCACTTTCGCCATTCAGCGATTGCGTGCCGAAGACTGGAGCACCAGCAAACACTCTTGAACCTGCCCCGCCATCACCTGAAGCAAGAGGTTGTGACGCAGTGGAACTCAACCCTCTATATGCTTCAGAGGATGGAGGAGCAGCAAAAGGCCATACAAGCCTATACATCCACCTATGACATAGGCAAAGGAGGGGGTATGCACCTGACTCAAGCGCAGTGGAGAATGATTTCCGTGTTGTGCAAGGTTCTCCAGCCCTTCGAACTTGCCACACGTGAAGTCAGTTCAGACACTGCCAGCTTGAGTCAGGTCATTCCCCTCATCAGACTTTTGCAGAAGCAGCTGGAGAAAGTGAAGGAGGAGCTAAGACGGAGCGATTCTGCTCGGCATGTGGGACTTGTGGATGAAGCCCTTCATTCGCTTTGCCAGGATTCCAGGGTGGTCAATCTGTTGAAATCAGACCACTACATTTTGGCCACCGTGCTCGATCCTAGGTTTAAAGCCTATGTGGTGTCTCTCTTTCCGGCCAACACAAGCCTGCAGAGGTGCAAAGACCTGCTGGTGAAAACACTGTCAGCTGAAGCAGAACGTGACACGTCAATAGCTCCTTCTTCATTTTCTCCCACAACTGGGGCTGCCAGGAAAAAAATAAGGTATCCTAAGCAACCCGCTGGAGGTGATGCAGGGCAGGCAGGACCATGTTTGGACATCTGGTCTGGACTGAAGTACCTGGCAACAATTTCTGACATGTCTACTGTCACTACATATGATACTGTCACCATTGACAGAATGGTGGAGGATTACATCGGTGACAGCATCCAAGTAGGCATGTCAAACAATCCATACCTGTACTGGCAGGAAAAAGAGGCAATTTGGAGGCCCCTGTACAAACTGGCTCTATTTTACCTGAGTTGCCCCCCCTCCAGTGTGTACTCCGAAAGAGTGTTTAGTGCAGCCGGGAACCTCGTCAGCGAAAGGCATAGGAGGTTGCTTCCACAAAATGTGGAGAAGATGATGTTCATAAAAATGAATTATCAACTCTTCCAGGGAGACCAGCCTCCAGAAGGTACAGAGGGACCTGTGGTGGTGGATTCAAGTGGGGACGAGTTAATACTCTGTGAGGATGAGGATGTACACAACACAGAAGAGGTTGAGGAATCGGTGGATGAGGAGGATGAGGATGACATCTTGCCTCCGTAGAGCCAGTTTGTGCAGGGACAGATTAATTGCCAGCTTGTTTTGTGGGGGCCCAAACAAACCAATAATTTCAGCCACAGTTGTGTGGCAGACCCTGGCACTGAAATGATTGGTTTGTTAAAGAGTGCATGTCCTGTTTATACAACATAAGGGTGGGTGGGAGGGCCCAAGGACAATTCCATCTTGCACCTCTTTTTTTTCTTGGCATTATGTACAATTTGGGGCCTAGTTTTTCAAACTGCCATCCTGTCTGCCACTGCAATGTCACTCCTAGATGGGTCACGTGTTTGTGCCGCCCACTCGTGTCGCTTAGCATAGTCATCCAGCTACCTCGGTGCAACCTTTTGGACATAAAAACACTATTGTGAGGTGTGAGGTGTTCAGAATAGACTGGAAATTAGTGGAAATTAAGGTTATTGAGGTTAATAATAGCATAGGAGCAAAAAAACCAACACATTCTGTGATTTCTGCTGTTTTTATGCTTTTTAAAAAAAAAATACAGATCCAAAACACAAAACCCAGAACCCAAAACACAGAAGGGTGGTTTTGGCAAAACCAATCCAGATCCAAAACACGAAGAAAGATCCAGATCCAAAACCAAAACACAAAACACGAAAAGTGGCCCGTGCACACCCCTAATATATATATATATATATATATATATATATATAGGTACACAGTGTAAGTCTCAGATTGTGTCCAAACACACAGCGTCACTCCAGGATTTTCACAAATAGCAGCTTTAATGTGGTTTCAACGTTTCAAGGCTCCTTGGCCCCGTCGTCAGGAAAACAGTACACAAACAGACACAAACATACACTTACCTATATACCCCACCGAGTGCACAGAAAGATTGAAGCAGCCGCTGACCCGCGATCACGTGACCGGAGGGCGTGAGTCGCCTTCAATGTGACGTCACTCGTCTCACCTCCGGAGGTTGCTAAGACAACCGAACACGCTACTGCAATTGTTGGCTGAAAGGAAGAAACATAGTAAGAAAAAACACTTAGTGAAAAATACTGTGCTTAAGAATAATGTCTGCATTCACAGTAAGAGTAAAATACAGTTATTAGTTGTAATATGTATAAGGAACACTGAATACCAAAAGGCTATCAATACTGAAAAAATATACAAAACAAGAAGTCATAAGAATGAATAAGAATTAAAGAAAAGAGTTCCAGGCAATACGCTCATTCAGCCCATACGGCTGTACTGTATTCAATCTTAGGATCCACTTCGCTTCAAGTATACTGAGCGCTGCCACTCTGTCACCACCTCTGGGAAGATCCGGTATGTGATCAATGATTCTGTAGCGTAAAGTGGACAGCTGATGTCCCAATCGTTTGAAATGCTTGGCAACCAGCTGTTCTATATCCCTTCCTGTGAGAGCTAGTCTAATTGAAGACCTATGTAAGGCCATACGTTCCTTAAAGGAGCATGATGTCATGCCCACATAACACAAGGAACATGGGCATGTGATTAAGTACACCACAAATTGGGTGTTACATGACAGCACATGCCTGATTTTATATTTTTTGCCTGTGTGTGGATGATGGAAAATATTGCCTGTTTGCAAAAAGCCGCATGTTACACAAGACGGACATTTGTAACAACCTGGCTTTTTATACGATGTCATAAGTTCCGTAGGTTTATAGTCCGTAATGTCAGCATGAACAAGAAGATCCTTCAAGTTTTTCCCACGTCTATAGCAAACCATAGGCTGGGTCTTATTGAAAACGGGAAGATCCTTGTCACTGGAGACAATTGGCCATAATGCTTTAGAGCCACGGGGTAGCACTGCGCTAGATGAAGAGAAAGTAGTGACCCAAGGGAAACGATCTTGTTTGTTGTTTTTAGGTTTAGACAATAAAAGGTCATCACGGTTAAGGGTCAACACTCGTTGTTTGATAGCTGTTAGTTGTTTCATTGGGTATCCCCTTGATCGAAATTTGTATATAACTTCATCTAAGCGGTCTGATAATTCATTCCTATTGCTGGTAATTCGTGCTATTCTAATCATCTGTGAAAACGGAAGGCCTTTTTTAAGTGATAGAGGATGATGACTTCCTTTGACCAATAAGGTGTTCCTGTCTGTATCCTTTTGGAATACCGATGTACTGATAACTCCATCATGGATGCTGATCTCTACATCCAAAAAGTCTATTTTTGCCTTATCCCATCTATAGGTGAACTTAATAGGGCCATTAGATTGATTTATGTTCATCATCAAAGCTTCAAACAAATCGCTGCCTCCAGACCATAACATAAAAAGGTCATCTATATATCGCGTGAACAATTTGATATAGGAAATGTTGTTAGAAGACCCAAAAAATAATTGTTGTTCCTGCTGCAACATATAAACGTTGGCGTACGATGGGGCCACATTGGACCCCATCGCACAGCCAGATTGTTGGAGGTAGTACTCCCCGTCAAATAAAAAGTAATTGCGTGTGATGGTTAATTCCAAGAGGGTCATAAAGAGATCTTTATCAATCCCTAATGGGGATGATAGATTATCCAAGAATATTCTCATGGCTGTCAATCCTGCTACATGAGGTATTGAAGTGTACAGGCTCTGAACATCCATCACACACATAATTAAATCATTGTCAATTGTCGAAAAGTTCTTTAATAAATTCAAAAAGGACGTAGTGTCCTTCAGACATATCGGTTGTTGAGTGACATGGGGTTGTATCAACGAATCCAATAGCAGAGAGACCGGTTGGTACATGGAACCTCTGGCAGAAATGATGGGACGTCCTGGCGGAGGAAAATTTTTTTTGTGGATCTTTGGAACACTGTACATGACAGGAGTAATCGGAGCCTTCTGTTGTATTGCTTCATAGGTTTTTTGATTGATCATCTTATCATCCAAGGCCTTTTTTAGGATAGTATTGAGTTCTCTGTGGAATTCTTTAGTGGGATTAGTTGGTAACTTGACATATGTATGCTGATCCGCTAGTTGCCTCATGATTTCATCCTTATAGGGTTGTAGGTCTTGTATTACGATGCCCCCGCCTTTGTCGGCAGGGCGTATAACAATTGAGCGATCTTGACTCATACTACGTAAAGAGTCCTGTTCAGCCCTGGTGAGATTAGAGTGCTTCTTTATAGGAACTTGGGAGTATCTTTGTATAGCATCATTCATCAGGCGTGAATAGGTCTTAATGGAAGGATTGGTGGAAGGTGGATCAAACTTAGACCGGGATCGGGCTGATAGAAATGGAGTAAGAGGAGTTGCAGTATCTAAAAGAGGCTGATGTTGAAAATATTCCTTACGACGAAGATTTCGTGTCATTTTGTGTAAGTCAACCTGCCAGCTAAATTCATCATGTGAATTAGTAGGGTTGAACGATAATCCCTTATTAAGTACCCGTTCCTCCGTTCTAGTAAGGGGACGTGATGAGAGATTGAAAACTAATTTTTCTTTCTTGTTGTTCCTCTTGAAAATCCTCTCGTTTTGGCCACTTCTTCTGGTACGACCAAGTTTTTTGACCCTTTGGCCCGTGTGTGTATGCCTGGGGGGGCTCTTTGAGATTGGGATGATTCATCAGAATCCATGACCGCAAAGTCACTGTCACTACATGAGGATTGTGATTCACCTAATGATTTATCATGACGTGATCGCCATGATTGTCGTCCTGGGAAACGCCTGGGTCTTTGTGCCTGATTCGTGCCTGTTAGCCAACGGTACACCCGCTTGTCCTCATAATCTTGTTGTACCGTCATAAGTTTGGTCTTTTTAAATTTCAACAGCTCCTTTTTGTACATATCACATTGTGTGTTTAATTTAGTTTCTCCCACTGGCAAGTTTAAACCTGCAAAATCTGTAGCAGCCATGTCTGGTGTTAAAATAGGTTCCATATTTAAATCCCACTCTTTTTCTCAAAAAGAAGTGTGCCGCAGACACAGTTCTAGCAAGGGCGCACAGATGAGAGTAAAAATAAGCATATAATAAAAAGTAAGCGGTGCCTTAACCCTGTAGAAACCCACAATGGGTCCCTATACACATAGTCCACTATGGCCCGGCACTCGCTGATCCTCCATGTAATAATAAGACCTGGGTGCTCGCTTGAGGCAGTAGTATACAGGTACACAGTGTAAGTCTTCTTTTTGAGAAAAAGAGTGGGATTTAAATATGGAACCTATTTTAACACCAGACATGGCTGCTACAGATTTTGCAGGTTTAAACTTGCCAGTGGGAGAAACTTTATGTTTCACAGATGCTGAAGCCAGCAATATTCTATTCCCATCTGATGTAACTAAGGACATCACTGACATACAGGTGGAGGATATTTATCATCAGCTCTTAAAATTAAGAAAACGGGAAATCGATTATTTACTCCATGGCACGACCCTGTCGGATTATTTTCGTCAAAAATTGATACCAAGGGGATTTAGGGTCAGGAACATCCCTACTATCGGCAGGACAAGCCCTGATTTTTGTAGAAGATGGGTAGCCGTCCTTAATAAATGTAGCCTGGACCTCATGCTCCTTGTCATAGAGGAGGCAGGAAAGGAACTTGCCAGTGTTAAAAATAAAATAACATCGATTAAGGTCACCCATGCCTCTATATTATCTGATCAAATTCACAACTCCTGGTGGCAAAAATTAAACATACAATGTGATATGTTCAAAAAGGAGCTGTTGAAATTTAAAAAGACCAAACTTATGACGGTACAACAAGATAATGAGGACAAGCGGGTGTACCGTTGGCTAACAGGCACGAATCAGGCACAAAGACCCAGGCATTTCCCAGGATGACAATCATGGCGATAACGTCATGACAAATCATTAGGTGAATCACAATCCTCACGTAGTGACAGTGACTTTGCGGTCATGGATTCTGATGAATCATCCCAATCTCAAAGAGCCCCCCCCAGGCATACACACACGGGCCAAAGGGTCAAAAAACTTGGTCGTACCAGAAGAAGTGGCCAAAACGAGAGGATTTTCAAGAGGAACAACAAGAAAGAAAAATTAGTTTTCAATCTCTCATCACGTCCCCTTACTAGAACGGAGGAACAGGTACTTAATAAGGGATTATCGTTCATCCCTACTAATTCACATGATGAATTCAGCTGGCAGGTTGACTTACACAAAATGACACGAAATCTTCGTCATAAGGAATATTTTCAACATCAGCCTCTTTTAGATACTGCAACTCCTCTTACTCCATTTCTATCAGCCCGATCCCGGTCTAAGTTTGATCCACCTTCCACCAATCCTTCCATTAAGACCTATTCATGCCTGATGAATGATGCTGTACAAAGATACTCCCAAATTCCTATAAAGAAGCACTCTAATCTCACCAGGGCTGAACAGGACTCTTTATGTAGTCTGAGTCAAGATCGCTCAATTGTTATACGCCCTGCCGACAAAAGCGGGGGCATCGTAATACAAGACCTACAACCCTATAAGGATGAAATCATGAGGCAACTAGTGGATCAGCATACATATGTCAAGTTACCAACTAATCCCACTAAAGAATTCCACAGAGAACTCAACACTATCCTAAAAAAGGCCTCGGATGATAAGATGATCAATCAAAAAACCTATGAAGCAATACAACAAAAGGATCCGATTACTCCTGTCATTTACACTGTTCCAAAGATCCACAAAAAAAATTTTCCTCCGCCAGGACGTCCCATCATTTCTGCCAGAGGTTCCATGTACCAACCGGTCTCTCTGCTATTGGATTCGTTGATACAACCCCATGTCACTCAACAACCGACATGTCTGAAGGACACTACGTCCTTTTTGAATTTATTAAAGAACTTTTCGACAATTGACAATGATTTAATTATGTGTGTGATGGATGTTCAGAGCCTGTACACTTCAATACCTCATGTAGCAGGATTGACAGCCATGAGAATATTCTTGGATAATCTATCATCCCCATTAGGGATTGATAAAGATCTCTTTATGACCCTCTTGGAATTAACCATCACACGCAATTACTTTTTATTTGACGGGGAGTACTACCTCCAACAATCTGGCTGTGCGATGGGGTCCAATGTGGCCCCATCGTACGCCAACGTTTATATGTTGCAGCAGGAACAACAATTATTTTTTGGGTCTTCTAACAACATTTCCTATATCAAATTGTTCACGCGATATATAGATGACCTTTTTATGTTATGGTCTGGAGGCAGCGATTTGTTTGAAGCTTTGATGATGAACATAAATCAATCTAATGGCCCTATTAAGTTCACCTATAAATGGGATAAGGCAAAAATAGACTTTTTGGATGTAGAGATCAGCATCCATGATGGAGTTATCAGTACATCGGTATACCACAAGGATACAGACAGGAACACCTTATTGGTCAAAGGAAGTCATCATCCTCCATCACTTAAAAAAGGCCTTCCGTTTTCACAGATGATTAGAATAGCACGAATTACCAGCCATAGGAATGAATTATCGGACCGCTTAGATGAAGTTATATACAAATTTCGATCAAGGGGATACCCAATGAAACAACTAACAGCTATCAAACAACGAGTGTTGACCCTTAACCGTGATAACCTTTTATTGTCTAAACCTAAAAACAACAAACAAGATCGTTTCCCTTGGGTCACTACATTCTCTTCATCTAGCGCAGTGCTACCCCGTGGCTCTAAAGCATTATGGCCAATTGTCTCCAGTGACAAGGATCTTCCCGTTTTCAATAAGACCCAGCCTATGGTTTGCTATAGACGTGGGAAAAACTTGAAGGATCTTCTTGTTCATGCTGACATTACGGACTATAAACCTACGGAACTTATGACATCGTATAAAAAGCCAGGTTGTTACAAATGTCCGTCTTGTGTAACATGCGGCTTTTTGCAAACAGGCAATATTTTCCATCATCCACACACAGGCAAAAAATATAAAATCAGGCATGTGCTGTCATGTAACACCAAATTTGTGGTGTACTTAATCACATGCCCATGTTCCTTGTGTTATGTGGGCATGACATCACGCTCCTTTAAGGAACGTATGGCCTTACATAGGTCTTCAATTAGACTAGCTCTCACAGGAAGGGATATAGAACAGCCGGTTGCCAAGCATTTCAAACGATTGGGACATCAGCTGTCTGCTTTACGCTACAGAATCATTGATCACATACCGGATCTTCCCAGAGGTGGTGACAGAGTGGCAGCGCTCAGTATACTTGAAGCGAAGTGGATCCTAAGATTGAATACAGTACA
Source organism: Taudactylus pleione (assembly GCA_031769625.1). Classification (NCBI taxonomy): domain Eukaryota; kingdom Metazoa; phylum Chordata; class Amphibia; order Anura; family Myobatrachidae; genus Taudactylus; species Taudactylus pleione. The sequence continues at coordinate 846,680 of JAUIMM010000123.1, forward strand.
GCCGTATGGGCTGAATGAGCGTATTGCCTGGAACTCTTTTCTTTAATTCTTATTCATTCTTATGACTTCTTGTTTTGTATATTTTTTCAGTATTGATAGCCTTTTGGTAGTCAGTGTTCCTTATACATATTACAACTAATAACTGTATTTTACTCTTACTGTGAATGCAGACATTATTCTTAAGCACAGTATTTTTCACTAAGTGTTTTTTCTTACTATGTTTCTTCCTTTCAGCCAACAACGGCAGTAGCGTGTTGGGTTGTCTTAGCAACCTCCGAGGTGAGACGAGTGACGTCACATTGAAGGCGAATCGCGCCCTCCGGTCACGTGATCGCGGGTCAGCGGCTGCTTCAATCTTTCTGTGCACTCGGTGGGGTATATAGGTAAGTGTATGTTTGTGTCTGTTTGTGTCTGTTTGTGTACTGTTTTCCTGACGACGGGGCCAGAGGGCCTTGAAACGTTGAAACCACATTAAAGCTGCTATTTGTGAAAATCCTGGAGTGACGCTGTGTGTTTGGACACAATCTGTGACTTACACTGTGTACCTGTATACTACTGCCTCAAGCGAGCACCCAGGTCTTATTGTTACATGGAGGATCAGCGAGTGCCGGGCCATATTGGACTATATATATATATATATATATATATATATAATTACTTGCAGACAGTCATAAAGGAGGATTAGCATTGTGTTTACAAAAGGATAGAGACCTGCTGTGTTTAAATAGAGAGTTAAAGCAACCATCTAGCATAGGGAAATATCCCCAAAACTTTGATATGCCAAGCCGGCATTTATCCAACAAATCAGAAGCATCGATTTGTCACCTACTGCAAATTCTCCCAGATACTAACAATCCTTGTTTTTGTTTTTTTTAAATAAATTGGATTACATTACAGTTAAAAGACTGAGGGGGGAATTCAATTAGACGTGAAAAAGTGAAAACTTAACGTCAGGGAATTTTTCACACTTTGTTTTGGTGCAACATTTTCACGTCTTTTGTTTATGCGCGTTACACGCGAAGCAGAATTCACATGAAAACTGTTAGCGGAGTAATGTGCAAAAAGTACACCTGAATTTCGGGCAATCTGTCTGTACCCCATAAAAAGCCTAACTGACATAGGAAATGAATATAGAAGTGTATTAGTGGTCCTAATGAAAATATTTGGAGTCTTAAATTGTGTGAAATGGCTGTAATATGCATATTTTTGTAACAGTGTAAAAATGATAGCAAGCTATATTTTTGGCCAAAATAAATATTGCAGTTAAATTAGGGGTACATTAAAGTGGGTGCAAGTATATGTTTGAGTCAAAAAAGTGCACTTTTAAAACATTTTAAAAATACACCAGGTGCAGCCACCTGCAATGTTTAAAACACATGTTCCATCCATACCGCCCCCCAAATACCTGACCCACTACTTTAAACCCAGTAGTCACCACAGGTAATATGGAGAGATAGGTCCACCACACCCAAAATGGTTCACGTAGGGGATAGAGGGGTATAATTAAAGGTTCAAATGACATGTTTAATAAAGAAAAACAAATCACTACAAAATACATCTCAATGGTGTGCAGCTGAGATCAAAAATCTTTAGAAACAAGAGATAAGCAGGGCCAGATTAACAATGGGGCGGATGGAGCTACAGCTCCAGGCCTCCACATAAAAATAGTCCCATTGTCATGACAACATGATGTTGACTGGCCATCTGCTCTCCACACGCTCAGCCATAAATAAGTAGTAAAATTGTATTTTCTATTTAACTCACAAAATTAAGCTTTTATATATTTTTTTAACATTTTTATGGAGACATTGAGAGTATAGGTGTACATGCCCACATGGCACTGGCCACCTCCTCTGCTTCTCATAACAGGCCCTTGGTCATTTTCAGCTCCAGGCCCATGTGACCCTCAATCCGGCCCTGAAGATAAGGTACGGCTTGTGTGCAGAGGGAGGGTGGGTCAGGGAGCCACAATAAGCCAGCAGGGAACTACAGCACAGGGAAGGAAAACACTTATACCCAAATATCCTTTTATTGAATCTAGCAGAGGATATGCAGGTAATCATATGCAGTAATCTACATACGGGGTGAGCGGGTTCGGTTCTACTCGGTTCCGTTCGGATTTAAAAACCGAATCTTATTGGCTATCCAAAACTCGTGACAGGTGATAGCCAATAAGATTCGGTTTTTAAAACCGAACGGAACCGAGTAGACCCGAACCCGATCATCCCTTTTATTCAAATTAAGAGGATTAAATCTGTCAAATTTATCGTTTTACCTACTTGTCATCTAGAAACAAATTGTTTCCTTAAAAATATTTCCCCGATTCCTTTCATTTCAAGTTCTAGAGAAGAGCAGAGCTGCAGCACAATTTCACCCAATTACGTGTCGGAGCGCGCCGTCCCACCGAGGTGCCAGGTTCTGCTGGCTCCATTTTCTATTTTCAGTTTTGCTATCCCATCCTATGGAATTGCCATTTTTGCACAGCATTTGTAACTTTGCGTCTTGCAGGATATTTAGTCTGTGACTAGACCTTGGAGAATAATGGACAACTCCGTCTGCGATGTGGTGCGGTCGCAGTAGGACTGGGGACGCAAATTCCACCATTGGAAAATGCAACAACATCACATAAATACTTCGATCATGCTAAATAATTTATCAGTAAATCTGAGCAGTGATTGGGCCTAGACCATAGCTGGCACACGTAAGTAGTATGAAGTGATGACCAACCAGTGTGTGATATACTGTATGTAAAATGCCTTTAGCCAGATTTCAGACTAGATTTTGCAACAAAAGTTCATTATTATAATTATATAAGAGACAATGACAATTATAACCAGATAAAATGTGTGCAAGAAGAAACTGTGTATAGGAAAGATTCCTGGACTGCACACCCTGAATATATATAATGGGAGGTGCTACCTGTTGAGACTTATTGCAGGCACAGGAACAGACAGATAACAGGTGCACAACTCCAAATTACTGATTATATCTAAATACATTATGCAATAAAATTTTGCAATCAATAGAGGGTTTTAGTATAATCATGGCCAAGGTTATGGGCCTACCCACCATATCCAGGTAACCTCTGTTGGGTAGGTCCCTAACATACTAGGGTTCAAATCCAGAGCGCAGGACACCCCTAAATCGGCACAGCCGAGCCACCCCAGGGCATCGCTATAATGAGAAAAGTGAAGTGTGAAGTAAGAAAGATAAGAGCAGCTATGGCTGCATAGAAAGGTGAGAATACAAATATAATAAAAACAACAGTAAAGTGTTAAAATTGTGGAAAAAAGAAAGAATGTGTTATAATATGATGCCCTGATTATGCTAAAAACTTCTACTGATTGCAAAATTTTATTGCATAATGTATTTATATATAATCAGTAATTTGGACTTGTGCACTTGTGATATGTATGTTTCTGTGCCTGCAAGAAGAAACTGTGACTGGTGTGAGAGCGCCATAAATGTGACTGATTGCATTAGGGCGGGTGGGGATCATTAGGTCTACAATAAAAAGGTAGACAGTGTTTTGTTAGACAATACAAGTTAGACAGGCAATAGGTCGACAGGGTCTGAATGTCAACACACTAAAGGTCGACTAGTAAGAAGGTCGTCAGGGACAGAAGGTCGATGCACAAATGGTCGGCACAGAAATGGTCGACACATGTTTTTTTTTTTTCTAGCCCTAATCTTCATCCTAACCCTAACCCTCCCTCCTGGTGCATAACCCTAACCGTTGGGGTAGGTGCCTGACCCTAATCGTCCCTTCTAGTGCCTGTCTAACTTGTATTGTCTACCTAAACAGTGTCTATCTTTTTACTGTAGACCTAAAGACCGGATACCTATTAGGGCAACTGTAGGAGCACCAACACATAACCCAAGTTCTGCTTCTGCAATCCTGTAAATATAGCAGTGACTATTGCTGATGATGGAGTATTAGTTACTTAGCTGAGATATCTGCAATTGACAACAATGTACAAATATGCAGATAACCCACCTCCAAACCTAATACACAGCAATGGTTTCCGCCATGAGAACACTGGAAATATACAGGTTTCCATTAATTATGTACTATACATTGGCTGATGTAAGTGTTTGTTTAGAAAGATTTACACTATCACCGTTATTTTTCTACCGGTGATATGTTGTAGAAACAGATAGCTGTTGAAATATTTTTTAAAAATAGTACCAATAAAAAGATTCAGACCAATGCATTGTGGAGTTTTTTTTCCTAATGGCCTCAAATTCAATGTTAGGTTATAATTTGTATTAAATGTACCAAATTCTATATTGTATGTGTCTTTAGTTAATAATTCCCCACAATAGATCACATAAAAGTTGTCATGTTGTTTTTACCATTGTTTTTAACTGTGTTTAACCATTTAGAACTTAATATAATCTACTGTAACTCTCACACATTAGTGCAATGAACTAATGCAATTGATTGTATGGTAAAAGGACAATGCATAAAAAATGCTTTAAAAATATATCAATAAAATATCTGTATAAAACACATTATTTTTGTTCTTATCTAATAAAGCTGAAAAGCTACATGGTTTGTAATTGTATCGTGACATCTTTTGGAATAGTTACTTGATTTCTTTTAAAATTGTGAATATCAAATATTTATACAATTATTTAATGGATACAAAATTAGAGGAAGGGAGATGTTTGTTGAAATAGTAATATAAATAATTTTATTTCCATAAATGTGTGAATATAAAAATGCGGTTTTGCTTTACAAAACAATTAATAAAAAAATCAGCAACTTATCTGATCAGTTCAATAGTATCAATACAATGATAAATGGTATTTTTGGTGTTTGACCAGCAAATTGAATGACTACAGACCCATACATTTTAAGTTGTATCATTTGACATTTATTTACTATTTTACCTACTTGCTAAACTGACCATATATTCCGAAAGACTTTCCTCAGAGTCTGTTTTATTTCTTCCATTCTAAGACAATATATTATAGGACTGATAAAATGTGGCACGAATGTATAGAGGCAAATAAGTAACACATTGACATCAGCGTCAGATATTGGCTGAGACTGATTATACGCATATACAACCAATCTGGGGACAAAGTACAGAAAAATGACCAGCCAGTGGGTGGTGCACGTGTAAAATAAATTCTGCCAATTTCCAGAATGGGTTATTAAGCGAATCTTCCAGATTATTATCATATATGAAGATATAATGTAGGACAATGGTAAAAGATGCACAACAAAAGCTATAGTAAACACAGTGCGTCTGGTCGGTATAGAGTTTGCACAGGACAAAACAGCAACAGGGGTAAAAGCGCAGAAGCAGTTCCTGATTTTATTTGGGCCACAGTACGGCAGACTAGCCCCCATAACTGCAACTCCTAGTCCAATGGCTGCTGCTATCAGCCAAAAAATTAGGCAGAAGATCGAAACCACTTTGTTGGTAATAATGGAGCCGTAATGAAGCGGTTTACATATAGCAACAAAGCGATCAACCGCCATCAGCATGATAATAAAGGAATCTAGAGTACCCAGATAATGAACAAAGAACACTTGGAAAAAACATGCAGCAAAGGACAAAGAATCATCTCCGAACCAATATTTGGCAATGATCTTTGGCAAGGTCAATGTGTCGAATATGAGGTCAGAGAGAGCCAGGTTTCCGATAATAACATACATTGGTTGGTGTAGATGCTCTCTCTGAATGATCAAGCCTATTACTATGCCATTCGAGAACAGAGATATATTGTAGATCAGGAAGAATATTAAGGAAACCACTACATGAAACTTTTCTGAAAGACCTGGGAAGCCGAGAAGGACAAATTTGACGACATTTGTTGCATTGGCCATTTCTTCATCTGAGAACTTCCACAAGCAGCACTATATACAAAGAAAGATAAATAGTGTAAGATACCATAATAAATTCCCTCACTCATTGCCATTACATACATTCTTATTTGTTCAAAAAAGAAATATAAACTGTCAATTTTATCCAATCGATGAAAATAATTATTGAATCAAACATGTAAACCTATAGTCCAAAGCCTGTAATATGAATACAACTAATGATTGACTTGTTTTAAGAATGTACAGTATTTAAACATTTATCATATCGGTGAAGAGAGTTTTGTTACTAGAGAACATTGAGAAAGAACATTTGGTGAGCTGAAAGTTACTCCAACATGTGTCATGGGATAATTTAATTAAATACCTCTAGATGGAATGGGTATGTATGTAATTCTGGCAGTTGGGATGCCTCCTGTCAAAATACAGTACCAACAGCCAGGGGTGCTGAGAGGAAGGGGGGAGCGGGTACTAATTACCTGGGCCCAGGTCCGTCACTGCCCCCCCTTCCTCTTACATCACAGCAACCCAGCACACGCCCCCCTTCTCCCCATAACCCTAACCCTTCCTTCTTGTAGCCTAACCCTCCCCGTTAGTGCCTAAACCTAAGTCTCCCCCCTTCATGACTAAACCTAACCCCCCTTAGTGCCATATCCCTAAACCCCCAGTGGTGTCTAACCCTAAGCCCCCCTAGGGGTGCCTAACCCTAACCTCCCCCCCAGAAAACCTAACACTAACCCTGCTATGCTGCCTAAACCTAACACTCTCCCCCCCGTGGCTAACAGCTAGGATGCCCCGGCTTACCTCATTTGGGCTGGAGTCTGTCTGTATTTCGGCGTCGGGATTAAGATAGGTGTCGATATTTCGATGTCTATCTTAAGTCCCATGTCGGCCTTCCACCATCAGAATTCAGACCGGCGGCATGCCGTCCACCAGTCTGCTAACTACGGTCTGCTAACTACGCCAGTCTGCTAACCATCTCTTGCTACGGTAGGTCCTGGCAAAAGTTGCAATATTGTTATTTTGTGCAACCAATACACAACACAATTGATGAGTGATTCAGGCATTCATGTCTGGCACCTTGCCCTCAATTCATCACAAAAGAAAGTCTATGATCAACTTTCACGTTAAACAATCACCAGAGATGCATAATAATTAGGTGTGTGGGGGGAGGGGGGGCATGATTCATCTCAATTTTCCTGCAAACTGTAACTGTACCAATCAATCCTATTCCAATCACAATTCCATTGTTATCTTTTATGACTTAAAATATTAATGAAAAGCTGACACAGAGACTAAAATACAGTATATCTGAAATATTTAGAATGATGTATTACTGCACCATAACTGTCCAGTATTCAATCTGAAAATGAAATGTGGCCATCAATGGTCACCTACTGTACAGTAATTGTCCTAAGGGCAATTCTCTACATAATTCCACTTAATAAGTTAGAAAAATTACCCACTACACTAGTTATTAACTTACATGACTGCTGGGTAATTATACTAAATTAGAGAGACATTTCAACACAATAATTTTTTGTAACATTTCAAAACTGTTACTTACGGAGAAAAAATAAATGAAAAAAAACCTTCTAGAGTCATGATCTGGCCTCCGATGTGTCCGTCTCATGTTCTCATCGCCTCTATATACACGCAGATGTGTACTCTGCAGACATGGTCCCCAATGACCTTCATCAAGATCTAATTGCTTATTAATCTACAGTCAAGAAGTGCTACACCCCTAAGGGACTATTCATTAATTCACATCATTGATCAGTGCTGTAACAATTCACACTTTACCATCATGTGTAAAACTGGCCCACAGTGTTGCAGGATTAGAGAAATCCAAATTCACCCAAATTTCCTGAATCTGGACAGTTCTGATTTCCTGAGGAGATCCCGACAGATCCAAATCGCAGTTCGGAATTTAGATTTAAAATTTTCGGATTGCAAAAATGACGTGATGTTTAGCCCAACCAAAACACTTGAGGGTGGTTTTATAGAACTAAAACTGAAACTAAATCCAAAACACGAAGATGAATCCAGACTAAAACCATATCACAGGGCTCAGCGCACATCTCTATGCAGAATAAATGTTTATTTCATTATCATCATACTTGTTTATCTAAGTCACCATAAAATTTCTGTTGTGCCATTCAGGGTCCATACACAGGGTATGCAGTCGGGAAGCCGGCGGACGTAACCCCGACTGTCATATCCCGGCGAGGGTTAAATGACCGGCGTCTAAATCTAGACACCTGTCATTTTATCGATGCCGGGGGGACCGCCTCGGGTGGAGGGTTAGGTTTAGGGGTCCCGGGGGGGACTTAGGGTTAGGCATCCCCCCCGGGAGGTTAGGTTTAGGCTAGGGGGAGGGAGGGTTAGGCACCCCCGGGGGGGACTCAGGGTTAGGCAGCCCCCCGGGGGCACTTGGGTTTAGGCGGCGGGGAAGGGGGGGTTAGGATTAGGCACTTAGAGGGGGGATTAGGGTTAGGCACAGGGGGGGAGAAGGTTAGGGTTAGGCACCCTAAAGGAGGGTTAGGGGGTTAGAATTAGGTTAGTATATACTTACCTGCGACGAACGGGATTTACTCCTCGGGATTCCAACCGCCGGGCAGGGGTCCGGCTGTAAATCATACCAATTCCATACACAGTAACAGTAAAACATGACACACTGTACAGTTTTACACTGTCAGTAATGTAGCTTTAAGATGATATATATTTGGAACAACACAGATCAATAAATGGTCACACTAGGTGGGATGTGGACTACACATGAAGGTTACGGGACTCACTGTATATTGCCAGGCAAGTAGAGGTGAGTCAATTCAGCCTTCAAGGCATCTGTAACCAGAGGTGAGAACTTAGGGCCTGATTCAGAGCCGGACGCTATTTGCGCTCGCACGTCAAGAAAATAGGGGTGGCTATTCAAATGAACCGTTCGCTGTTTGCGGTCTGTTCACGCCTCTAGGTCTGAACGAGCGTTCAAAACTTGCGGTCGTTTTTTGGGAAACTACGCCCCCTGGCCGCTCGCATCCTACGTCATGTCCGCTATTTATTAGATTAATCGAGTACATCGACCAGCGTATGAACTGCTCACTATTCCTGTGGTTGGTTTTTGCTACCACAATTTTGCGAGCAGTTCTGGCCAAAAAAAACCCCGTGACGTAGTCAATGACGCTGAAGTTTTAATTATGCACACCCATAAAACGCCCGTTTTGACCTTTAAGCACGCCTGCGATCGGATCTCCACTCCCCGTTTTCAAGCACCTTCTCCTGTTACCACCCACATACGCCTCATTCTGTCACTCAAATTAGCAGGCATTCGCTATTTTGCGAGCACACGATTTTCGGCCACACTGACTGGTTCGCGCATGCGTATTACGATCCGTACGCATGCGCAGTTGGGCAAACATCGCTCGGAGCGAACGAGCAGCCACTTGCGTCCGGCTCTGAATCAGGCCCCTAGCTAGAGTCGCTGAAAGGGTCAAGAAGACAAGGTACAAGGAGCATTGCAATCAAGAATAGTGTTAGGGAGGAACATCAGGAAGGAGGGCCCTGCCTATGAGAGCTTACATGTTAAGAGGAGGGTTGAACAGTTGGAGGGTAAAATGGGGAGAAGCAAAGGGCAGAGCAGGAGAGAAGAGTTGGGATTTAGGAGGAGGTATGGTAGGCTTTGATGAAAAGATGATGAATACAGATGTGTCCTCTTGCATCTTTGTCGATCGCGCTGCAAACGTGCGCACTCATCGTGCCATGACATTAGCCGTGGCCATGTGTGCCACGCTACGCCATGTTGTGCGCTGCGTTGACGCCATGCAATCTTATGGAGTCACAGATGCCAACACAGTGCTCGTTCCTGGGTGTGCGAATCGCACCACGTGTGGTGCGAAATTGCCGCACAAGCGGCAAAGATGCAGGAGGAAACACATCTGTATAAGGAAAAGGGTTTTGGGGGCATCAGGTATGAGAAAGGGCCTGATTGTAGAGATGTTTCAGAGGAATGGGATTGAAATACTGATGGCTGTTTAGCCGCCAGTTCAAATCCCGACTATGGAAGCCCGACAGGAGGACATCCCGACACCGGCTGGTAAGAATCCTAACCTTTCCTTCTCCCCTCCCAAACCTAACCCTCCCTTCTCCCCTCCCAAACCTAACCTTCCCTTCTCCCCTCCCAAACCTAACCTTCCCTTCTCCCCTCCAAAACCTAACCCTCCCTTCTCCCCTCCCAAACCTAACCCTCCCTTCTCCCCTCCCAAACCTAACCTTCCCTTCTCCCCTCCCAAACCTAACCCTCCCTTCTCCCCTCCCAAACCTAACCTTCCCTTCTCCCCTCCCAAACCTTACCCTCCCTTCTCCCCTCCCAAACCTAACCTTCTCCCCTCCCAAACCTAACCTTCCCTTCTCCCCTCCCAAACCTAACCCTCCCTTCTCCCCTCCCAAACCTAACCCTCCCTTCTCCCCTCCCAAACCTAACCTTCCCTTCTCCCCTCCCAAACCTAACCCTCCCTTCTCCCCTCCCAAACCTAACCTTCCCTTCTCCCCTCCCAAACCTAACCCTCCCTTCTCCCCTCCCAAACCTAACCCTCCCTTCTCCCCTCCCAAATCTAACCTTCCCTTCTCCCCTCCCAAACCTAATCCTCCCTTCTCCCCTCCCAAACCTAACCTTCCCTTCTCCCCTCCCAAACCTAACCTTCCCTTCTCCCCTCCCAAACCTAACCCTCCCTTAGTGGTGCCTAACCCCAAAACTCCAGGGGGGTTGCCTGACTTTATGCCTCCCCGGGGGTGCCTAAACCTAACCCCCCTTTCCGCACCCTAAACCTAACCCTCCCGGGAGGGCTGACTCTAATCTCCCCCCCCGAGTGGGGCCTAACCATAACCCCCTTCCCCTAGCCTAAACTTAATCTCTCCCAAGTGGAGCCTAACCATAACCCACCTCCCCTAGCCTGAACCTAATCTCCCCCAAGTGGAGCCTAACCATAACCCCCCTTCCCCTAGCCTGACCCTAACCTTCTCCGAGGGGTGCCTAACCCTAATCCCCCCCCCGGGTACCTAAACCTAACCCCCCATCCCGGGGCTAAGTAGTATACTTACCTGGCTCTTGGCGATAGGGATGGGCTTCCGGCGACGGATTAAGATAGGTGTCGGTATGTCTATCTTAAGTCCCGTGTCGGGCATCGCGTCCGCAGGTCTATTAACTACATCCCGTTTCAGAGATTGAAATGGCAAGAATGTGATGTAGGGCCTGATTCAACAAAGTACACAGGCCCTGATTCAGAGCCGGACGCTATTTGCGGTCGTTCGTTCTGGAAAAAGGGGTGGCTATTCAAATAAACCGTTCGCTCATTGCGGTCTGTTCACGCCTATAAGTCTGAACGAGCGAACAAAACTTGCGGTTGTAATTTTGAAAAAGACGCCCCCTGGCCGCTCGCACCATACGTCATGTCCGCTATTTATTTGATTAATCGAGTACATCGAACAGCGTATGAACTGCTCGCTATACTTGTGGCTGGTTTTTCCTACCGCTATATTGCGAGCAGTTCTGACTATAAAAAAACCAAGTGACGTGGTCAATGACGCTGCAGTATTAATTATGCACTCCCTTAAAACGCCCGTTTTGACCTTTAAGCACGCCTGCGTTCGGATCTCCACTCCCCGTTTTCAAGCACCTTCCCCTGTTACCACCCACATACGCCTCCTCCTGTCACTCAAAATAGCAGGCATTCGCTATATAGCGAACAAATGATTTTCGGCCGCACTGACTGGTTCGCGCATGCGTATTACAATCCGTACGCATGCGCAGATGAGCGAACATCGCTCGGAACGAACGAGCGGACGCTTACGAGCGGCTCTGAATCAGGGCCACAGATGGAGCGATTGTTAGCCATTGCGCATAAGTATAAACCTCACTGTGTGTGACCTGGCCGTCCTCTCCCGGCGGGTGCTGCCAGAATGTCGGCAAGTATGATTTGAATCCTAGATATGCTTGTTTGTTTAAGCCAGTTTATTGCTAGCGGGCATTTGGGGGTTGCTATTAATTAGTAAACATGTCTTCCTTCTCTACTTAAGGTATTTATCTAGGTGCATATTTTTAAAGTCTATTTAGATTGTAGTATAAATTCTGCCTTAAACCGGTGTTAAACCAAAAAAGAACAGAATAACATTCTATCAGCAATCTCTGCTACAATAGGCTGCTTGGAAAGAACAAATTAGATTTAGCAACCTGCAAGAAGTTTGCTTAGAACCATTTGTGCTGGCATTTTGTTTTTATCTGACTGCATATCTGTACTAATGTAACATTGCTCTATAGCCTCAAATCCTCTCACTTCCAACATTGTCCATTTCAGAATTTAATTTCTGTACCCTTAAATTCTCCATAAATATTCTGCTTAATAATTTACCACTGATGTTTGTACATATATGCTATTTACCAACACTGTACTTTCACCCAGGGCTGGCTCCAGGGGTCTGAGCACCCTCTGCCGGTCCGGTACGTAGAGCCCTGCAATCGCACGCAGACCGAAATTGGGGGTGTGGCCTCATTACTATAGGCCACACCCTCTAAGTGATGTTATTTGGAGGCGTGCCCTCATGGCACACCTCCAAATAATGTCAGGCTGGGGTAAAGTCCAGCCCTCCATCACTGGCTGGGCTTCCCCCAGCCCTCTCCCGTCAGTGAATCGCGCGCCATTCATTCACACTTCGGGGGTCCGGTACCGCCGAATAGCTGTGGTGGTGGGGGTCCCCAACCTCCCGATTTGACCACCCGCGGGCCACTTCGGCACACGGGTGGAACAGCGGGACAATACTGTCCCGCTGAAATCGGGATTGTGGGGAGGGGGTGCGCCCTCTATGGGTGGTGCCCCTGTGCGACCGCACTGGTCGAACACCCCTAGAGCCGGCCCTGCTTTCACCTACATTGTGGCAAATGTACTGCACTGTCTTTATGTCATACAGTCTTCATTCTCACTTCCACTTTCCCTCCCCCTATATCCCTCATCCACACCATGACCACCTTTTCTTCAAGTCTCCCTCTCACCCTACATAACCCTTTACTCCACCCCCATGTTCCCACCTCTATACTGAATCCATAGTCTCCTCCACCTCCTCTTCTGCTTCTCTCCCCTCCTCTGTCTCCTTTCCACACCCTCTGCTTCCCTCCTCCACCTCTCCCGTTTCTTCTTTTTCATTCTCTCTTACCCCAACATGGTCCTACTGAGACATAACTTCGGGGGGCACTACTACTGTGGGCATTACTCAGGGGGTATTACTTATGGGGGCACTACTACTGGGGGCATTACTACAAGGGGCATTACTATTGGGGGCACTGCTACAGGAGGCATTACTATTGGGGGCACTACTACAGGGGGCATTATTTCTACAGGGGGCATTACTACAGGAGACACCACTCTTGGGGACACTGCGTAAGGGGCACCACTACTGGGAGCACTGAATAAAGGGTACTACCATTGTGGGCACTGCATAAGGGCCACTACCACTACTGGGGGCACTGCATAAGGGGCACCACTACTGGGGGCACTGCATAAGGGAAACCACTACTGGGGGCACTGCATAAGGGATACCACTACTGGGGGCACTGCATAAGGGACACCACTACTGGGGGCACTGCATAAGGGGCACCACTACTAGGGGCACTGCATAAGGGGCACCACTACTGGGGGCACTGCATAAGGGGCACCACTACTAGGGGCACTGCATAAGGGTTACCACTACTGGGGGCACTGCATAAGGGGCACCACTACTGGGGGCACTGCATAAGGGGCACCACTACTAGGGGCACAGCATAAGGGAAACCACTACTGGGGGCACTGCATAAGGGTCACTACTACTGGGGCACTGTATAAGGTACAATACCACTACTGTGGGCTCTGCATAGGGGGCACCACTACTGGGGCATTGAATAAGGGGCACTACTACTGGGGACACTGCATAAGGGGCACCACTACTAGGGGCACTGCATAAGGGAAACCACTACTGGGGGCACTGCATAAGGGGCACCACTACTGGGGGCACTGCATAAGGGAAACAACTACTGGGGGCACTGCATAAGGGGCACCACTGCTAGGGGCACTGCATAAGGGAAACCACTACTGGGGGAACTGAATAAGGGGCACCACTACTGGGGGCACTGCACAAGGGGCACCACTACTGGGGGCATTGCATAAGGTGCAATACCACTACTGTGGGCTCTGCATAAGGGGTACCACTACTGGAGGCACTGCATAAGGGTCACTACCACTACTGGAGGCACTGAATAATGGAGACTACCACTACTGGAGGCACTGAATAAGGGGCACTACCACTACTGGAGGCACTGAATAATGGAGACTACCACTACTGAGGGCACTGAATAAGGGGCACTACCACTACTGGAGGCACTGAATAATGGAGACTACCACTACTGGGGGCACTGCATAAGGGGCACCACTACTGGGGGCACTGAATAAGGGGCACTACCACTACTGGAGGCACTGAATAATGGAGACTACCACTACTAGGGACACTGCATAAGGGGCACCACTACTGGGGGCACTGCATAATGGGCACCACTATTGGGGGCACTGAATAAAGGGCAATATCACTGTGGGCACTGGATAAGGGGCACTACCACTGTGGGTACTGCATAAGGGGCACTGCAGTTTTTGGATTTGTGGTCATATTTAGTACATCCTGCTCTGTATATCTATACATTTGTGCAGTTCACTTTACATAGGGTGGTATATACTAAAGTGAAAAATGTGGTAAAATTCTGTTTTCGTTGGTTTAGCAAACATGGTTCAGGGGCTGTGGAGGTTCAGAGAAGAAGGTAAGTGTGGGAGGAATCACATAATAAATGTAAAGGGACTATGGGACTGATTCACTCTGGATCGCAACTGCGATTGCGGCTCCGATTAAGCACACAGTCTGACTGCGATGATATGCTAATCTATTGCAATCGCTATACCGTCGCAGCACTACATAAAGACGCCCACCTTATCTTACACACATCTGTAATGTTTAGCAAGACTGCAAAACCATCGGTAACATCGAGTACCATCGCAGCCTCACGCACACTGTCACAAGCTCACCACCCACACACACGGCACTTCCAGTCAATCACCCTGCAGTGGGTCTGCGTAGTCACTGCGATCGCAGTCCCGGTCGCAGTGGCCGGTTCGAGCCCGCACACTGCGATACATACGCAGAAAGCAATAATCGGCCGATAGCGTGCGTAATTGCAGTTGCGATCCAACCTGAATCAGGCCCAGAGTACTGTATTGAAAAAACTTAGCATATTTCTTTAGTAAGTCAGCCCTCTGACGAAGCCGATGACGAAACGCGTAGGGGTGTTGCCCTGTGACGTAATACGGACCAGTACGGGACTGTGGATGACTGCGGCTAAAGGCAGCTCTGGCACGGTGTGACTTCAGTAAGGAGGAAATCGGCGTGGTTTGAGAGCCCGAGACAGCCGTGGAATAAGAAGTTTTTATCCTTGGTACGAGCCTGATTATGAAACTTGTGTCGATGTTTATGCCTGTTAAATAAAACTTTTTATGCGCTATTTTATTTTGACATATATATTCACAATTACCCATTATGCACTAATATCTTTAAAACAATCAATATAAGCAATCAATCAATCAATCAATTAATTAATACTTAATCAATATAGGCTGCAATCCCAAAGTCTATCCTTTTGCCAGTCCAAGGACAAATATAGTTTTAATAGAATTTGGGGGTCTTTACTCTTTTAAAATAACACTTTAATACCCTGGATGAATATATGTTCTTTGGAGACGTTTCTGAAGATGGAGGATTTGGGAGGATTTCTTCTTTTGATTTCTATAAGAAGGCCTTACTCCCATAACGTGTGCCCTGTGGTACAGTACTGGGTATGTCAGAAGGGAAGAAGACCAGTCACCTCCTGGCTCTCTTGACACTGTGCCATCAAGAAAGTAGAATCCCTCAGGTGCGTCCACACCACCATCGGTCGCGAAATCAAAACATCGATATTACTGCATGTACAGACCCTGATAGTGGGCGTCTCAGTTCTTGCACCTTCAACTGCACAGATGTATACAAGGGAAGGAGTTGTAGTGGCATTTGCATAAAGTAGATGGGTACCACCAATAGACGCTGCTGCGGGCACTATTACTGTGCCACTCAGAATCACTCCCTTTGTGTTAAAGTCATTTAATAAAAACATGTAATAATCGATGCTTCAAGTAACATACAAGCGATAATGAATGATACAGTAATACAATATTGCAGTGCAATAGGTATAACATGGAATTAGTAGGTGTTGTGGCTTTATCTTGATATTATGAAGGCTGAAATTAGGCTACAGTACAGTATATTGCCAGATAAAGCTGAGTTTAAACCCATTTGTATCTAAAACGCAGATATAAAATGCATTTCAAAAAGTTGCAATTATTACATATATATTCCAAGTTGCACATACAGTATCATAAGATGTGACCCAGCATAATATGTTACAGTATAATATGTTACAGTATAACATGTTACAGTATAATATGTTACAGTATAACATGTTACAGTATAATATGTTACAGTATAATATGTTACAGTATAACATGTTACAGTATAATATGTTACAGTATAACATGTTACAGTATAATATGTTACAGCATAATATGTTACAGTATAATATGTTACAGTATAACATGTTACAGTATAATATGTTACAGTATAATATGTTACAGCATAATATGTTACAGTATAACATGTTACAGTATAATATGTTACAGTATAACATGTTACAGTATAATATGTTACAGCATAATATGTTACAGTATAATATGTTACAGTATAACATGTTACAGTATAATATGTTACAGCATAATATGTTACAGTATAATATATTACAGTATAATATGTAACAGTATAATATGTTACAGTATAATATGTTACAGTATAACATGTTACAGTATAATATGTTACAGTATAATATGTTACAGCATAATATGTTACAGTATAATATGTTACAGTATAATATGTAACAGTATAATATGTTACAGTATAATATGTTACAGTATAACATGTTACAGTATAATATGTTACAGTATAACATGTTACAGTATAATATGTTACAGCATAATATGTTACAGTATAATATGTTACAGTATAACATGTTACAGTATAATATGTAACAGTATAATATGTTACAGTATAATATGTTACAGTATAATATGTTACAGTATAACATGTTACAGTATAATATGTTACAGTATAACATGTTACAGTATAATATGTTACAGTATAACATGTTACAGTATAATATGTTACAGCATAATATGTTACAGTATAATATGTTACAGTATAACATGTTACAGTATAATATGTAACAGTATAATATGTTACAGTATAATATGTTACAGTATAACATGTTACAGTATAATATGTAACAGTATAATATGTTACAGTATAATATGTAACAGTATAATATGTTACAGTATAATATGTTACAGTATAATATGTTACAGTGTAATATATCTGAATAAAACATCAGCTGGTAAGTTGCTAACTCGCATCGTCCACTGCAGCCAGTATTATTTAAGCTTGATACAGTATGTAACAAATCATACTGGGCTTTAATACAGTTTAAAAGCGGATGATTCTGCGGAGGACGCCATCATGGAAACCTGTATTATGTGACTGTTCCTAACTAACTGATACTTATCAAGGAAATGTTATTTCAATCCATTAAAGCTATATCTACTGAATGTATCTATGAATGCATTAGTGATCGCTCTCTCAGGTATCTGTAAACCTAACAACAAACACAGTAACTGCTTATAGCATTAAACACTATAACAATAAAAGGCAGAAATGTTATGGATACTATAGGACTTATTTGCAGTTGAGAGCAAAGCAAAAAATAAGAAAAAAGCAGTAACTGTGCACAGCGGCATCACAATGGGGGTGAGGACCGCACACGGCTGTCACCCGCCGAGGGGTGACACCCAAAGTGCCGAGTCCCCCTCAGTGACAGGAGCCTCTGGGACCCCCTGGAGAGCCTGGAATGAGGGTTCGGGCTGTGAGGCCATGCCCCCTTACTGCGAGGTCACACTCCGTTTTTTATGGCACGCACTACACTACTCACTGCACCTGGTGTCACCAACTGTAGTGACATCACTGACTTTGTACCTGGACAAACCGTATACACATGCAGGGGACCAAATACATATATGTCTGTATTCGTGGTAAATACCGGCTGTTTTTGCAAACAGCCAACAAATGCTGGGAAGCTTTATTCGTATGGTGCATACACACGGTCAGATTTGTTGTCAGATGAACGATAACGATTTTAAAAATCGTTCAATCGTTCATATCTGAAAGAAAATCTGACATGTGAGCCTGCAACGATGAACGATGCGCGTTCCCGATGGTCAGATAACGATATCTGACATCTGATGTGTTTGCAGTCAGAGTTGGACAATTCCATTCATTTTTATACAGTCTGAAATCGTTCAAATCATTGGTAAAATCGTTCAATCGTTCATCTGACATATCTGACCGTGTGTATGCACCATTACACTGCAATTAAGATCTGAGCTAGGACACACCCCTCCCCAATCTGATGCTGGGTACACACTTAGTGATATGTGCCCAGACGATATGTTAGTCCGACAGTCTGACATATCGTACCACGGGTATCGTACGTTCATCCCAGATGCCCGGAGGCAAGTTATCATTTAGTGCCCACCTATCCCCCATATTTACAGCCCTAAGTGGGGTGAATATATTGTGGCCAATGGAGGAGGTGCCCCTTCAGTGCTGGCGGCAGGAGCCTCCATTGTCTCCCATACTTCTGCCCCTGCATTGAGCGATGTAATGATGGACAGAATAATCTCTCGTTCCATCCTACATTGTCTGCAACAGCGCCGCATGCGGTATTATCCGGTTGCCTGTGCAGCACAGCCGACCGGATGATATCGCATGCGACCAAGGGAGCTCATAGATAGTCCGAACACACTGGATGATCCGGCCGATATGTTGTTCTGATTCGGCTACAAACGACATATCGTGCCAACATCATCCTAGTGTGTACCCAGCGTATCTCTCTGCCCATTGTACACCCCCCTTCCCCGCAGTGCCGCAGGGTCTTACCAAGGTGCCAAGTTACTGGCTGTTTTTTGCTTTGCTCCCAGCCCTTATGGTATCACAGTAGTGAATCATATTATAGCAGTTAATATGTCAGTTATGATTAAAAGGATTATCTGTATGAATAATGAAAACACCGGCTACACAACCTCATATTAGTTCTATTGAGGGTATGTCTCTTACTGTCCTCCCATAGCTAATATATCCAGAACTCACAGGTAATAAGTTATACGTACAAGCGGACCTTGGCCACCCCTTTACAGGGAAAAGGTATTTTTGTTTTAGAAATTAAGCACAAGGCGATGCCTGTTCTTGGCTTTTTGGAGAACGTTACCTAAAGTCTGTCTGATCTCCTTTGTCCTAAGAAAATATATAATGGGATTGGCTATATGTGGCCCAAAAGAGTAAAGGAAAAGTAGCAAAGCATTAATAGGAGGTGTAATTATTGCTAAACGGATGCTAATTATTATGTAGACAAAGATTCGGGGAACATAATATAAGCCCACCACAAGGAGATGGGTGGTGCAGGTGTAGAATGCTTTCTGCCAGCTATCGGAGCGAGAGGCGATCACAGCTATTATCAGGGTGTAAGACAGCAATATCACCCCTAAAGGCACAAGGAGCACAACCATAGCACACACAAAGGCTACTTTGCTTATGTATGTAGCATCTGTGCACGCTAAAGTCGCGATCGTTGATTGGGTACAAAACAAACCGTATATTTTGTTAGGGCCACATGTGACAATTTGGGAAAAGAGGACAGTAATAAGTATATTTATAGAAGCTGCCAGAAAAACCCAGCGGATGCCGCAAGTAATAAAAGCTGTTTTATTGGTGATAACCGTGGTGTATCTCAGGGGCTGATAAATAGAAACATAACGATCCACCGCCATCACCATCAGAAGGAAGGAATCAAGTCTTCCAAAATAATGGACGCAGAACATTTGGAAGACGCACACATAGAAGGGCATGGATGAGGCCCTGAACCAGTACTTGGCGATCAGTTTTGGTAAAGTCACTGTATCAAATAAGAGGTCTGACGTGGCGAGATTTGCTATGATCAGGTACATGGGATGATGGAGGTGTATATGCATAATAACCAGACATATCACGCTCCCATTGGCGATCAGTGATATCATATACACAAGGAACATCATAGAGGATATCAAGGTGTTATAATCTTCTGTAATCCCTGGAAATCCGACCAACACAATCTCTGAAACCCCGGTGTGATTAGACATCATCTGCTCCTGCAGTATAATGAATGAGGCACCTGTGAGTGAAATGTATTTAGCTTCAAGAGAATCGTAACATAATTATCTTGTCTACAAAGTAGTGTAACATTCAATGATCAACATTATTGTTATTTATCCCATTAATGAGAACGTGGTGTAAGGAAGGACAGAACCCAGGATCCAATTTTGCAAAATAATCTTTAACCAAGATTTCAGCAAGAATTAAATGTAGACTTTATTATTAGGATTTTCGCAATGATATCGATACAATTTAGATTTTAGGCCTCTTCAACCTTCACATTTGAATTTGGTTGAAGAGAACTAAAATGTAATTGTATCTAATTGATTTCTACCTATCTAAACACTCTAAATGTCGCTAAATAGCGTTACCTTATAACCTCTATACCATAAAGTCACGGTTTAGCGCTGCATACGCATATGAAATAGTTGCTCTCCAGACTTTGATTGTGATTCCAAAGCTGTGATCTAAATACAATTAGCGCAAACAAATTATACAATCACAAGGTATAGTCGATACATACACAAGCACACCGTTCCCAGTTACAGTCATCAATCCATAGGTCTGTGGTCATCCCAGAGAATGGCTACTAACTGGGACCGGGACGAGGCTATATACCCTAACAGATCATGATAACAACAGTATAGACAGACAAACATAATTCCATTGGTTCTTGCTCTTGGTCTTTGTAGTACGCTGTAGCTCATAGGGCAGTTCACTAGGGGTAAGTCCCACTTCTCCAGATTACATTGTCTTTCTTTAATTGATTTAAATTAGATAGAGACACTACATTACAGCGTATACATTCTAACCAATAATTTCCTATATTCCATAACCATTGAACGCAAGATGCGGCTCCCTCGCTGATAGGTTCAGATATCTGGAAATAAACAGTGCGTCAGTTTAGTACCAAACATGCCATGTTTATCATATTGTATACCATAAATATTAAATACATGCATTTTATATCATAATTAATAACTTTAATATAAACCATAATGTGCAGGAACCTTTTATGAGTGCGTGTATATTTATGGTTATATGTAAGTATGCGTTGTGTGTTTTTCATGCAGCGGAAAAAAGGTGCGCTGTGTGTTTCTATTTATAATTGCAACTGTATATCTATGTGTGCACGCATTGTGGATACCCATGTGATCGTTTAAGTGTATATATATGTACACTTACATACATATACATACATACACACATACATATATATAATATATATAACAGTGCTGGAAGTGTGCCGGTATGGAACGGTATGACATACCGGCACTTCAAGCACTAGACATTTTGTTTTTCCCAGCAGCAGGAGAGGGCTGCCCGATGGTCGATAAAAGTTTAGGGCACAGACTGAAGAGACTGCAACAGGCTGCTGCCTTATCTATGGGCCAGGCGGCAGCACTCAGCATTGTCCCTTTCCTCCTCCCAGAACAGCTGCAGTGCGGACCGGGCACCTCTTCTCTCTGCCTTAACACACCTGCAGCAGCCACAGTGTCTCTGGAAGCTCCGCGGTCGCTCTTTGAAAGGCAGCCCGACTGCCAAGTGAAAGTGCGGCACGGACAGCTGTTGGAAGTGTTGGGCGGCACCTGTAGTTTTTTGAGACTTTTTTTCTTTTTTTGGCATCGCACAGTGATCGTTTCTGGGCACTTTTAAAGCGGCACTAAGCTGCTCCTCAGACATGATGCTAAGCCTTATCCTGTCTGAAATTCATTTTGGCAGCCCAAGGCTTCCGTATTTGCGGCTCCCTAGCAGTCTGACCTGCCATCCAGGCAAGCAGCTGCATGAGGAGCCTGGGGAACCTACCTCAGGGCCCTCACCCACATACTGGGCACAGCGCATCCAGGATAAGGTGAGCTCCATACACAGGAAAAACATGTTTTTAAGCTTGTAACAGAAATAAAGTAAAATCAGCGCTACTGTACAGTAATATTCCCATTTCTTTTTACAGATATTTTGTATATATATTGCAGCATATAACATATATAAATCGTATTATTTTATCAGTTTATTATAAAAATTGTATTTTGGACTGACCATTTTCTGAGTAGCTATTGTGCAGAGTATTTTACTCCCCCACACCTTCCCCTGTAACCCACTATACTTCCATCTCCCCCGATTTCTCCCTTTTCCCACTATTCCTGTCCCTATTCCTGCAGTCTCCCCCTATTCCTGTCCCTATTCCTGCAGTCTCCCCCTATTCCTGTCCCTATTCCTGCAGTCTCCCCCTATTCCTGTCCCTATTCCTGCAGTCTCCCCCTATTCCTGTCCCTATTCCTGCAGTCTCCCCCTATTCCTGTCCCTATTCCTGTCCCTATTCCTACAGTCTCCCCCTATTCCTGTCCCTATTCCTGCAGTCTCCCTCTATTCCTGTCCCTATTCCTGCAGTCTCTCCCTATTCCTGCAGTCTCCCACTATTCCTATCCCTATTCCTGCAGTTTCCCCCTATTCCTGTCCCTATTCCTGCAGTCTCCCCCTATTCCTGTCCCTATTCCTGTCCCTATTCCTACAGTCTCCCCCTATTCCTGTCCCTATTCCTGCAGTCTCCCTCTATTCCTGTGCCTATTCCTGCAGTCTCTCCCTATTCCTGCAGTCTCCCACTATTCCTATCCCTATTCCTGCAGTTTCCCCCTATTCCTGTCCCTATTCCTGCAGTCTCCCCTATTCCTGTCCCTATTCCTGCAGTCTCCCCCTATTCCTGTGCCTATTCCTGCAGTCTCCCCTTATTCCTGTCCCTATTCCTGCAGTCTCCCCCTATTCCTGTCCCTATTCCTGCAGTCTCCCCCTATTCCTGTCCCTATTCCTGCAGTCTTCCCCTATTCCTGTCCCTATTCCTGCAGTCTCCCCCTATGGCTCCCATCTCCCCCCATTCCTCTTGTCTTCCCCTCATTACCTCTCTATGTTTCCCCTATTGCTCCTATCACTCCTGATTCTTTACTACAGTTTCTGTGCTTTTCTTACCTCAATATTGCTTCCTCCACATCTCTCTCTCCTGCATCTGTTATTGCTGCGGCTGTTAGGGGTAGTGAGCGTGCGCAATGTAGCGTTTGTGGCCAGCGTTGCCCCCCCTTTTCTCTGTAGTCCACCCCCAATTCCATGTACAGTACATCCCCCTATTTCCTCATCTCACCTCCTCCTGCCCTATCGCTTATCTGGTTCTCCTCATCCTCCCCATTCCCTATCTCTTTCTTTACTTGTGTTCCTCTTTCTATTTCTCCCTCTCTTGTCACATCACCCTTTTGTCATCTTCATCCCTCCACCAATGTCCCTTTCTCATTCTTTTCTCTCTTCCCTGCAGGTTCAATACACATGTATTCATACCTCCCAACATGACCCTCTCCAAGAGGGACACAACGCTCTGGTCCTGGACTTCCCTGGTAATTTATGATTGGTGGAGGCTCCAGGGGCGGGGCTGCAGTACAGTCCAAAATTCAAATAGGGGAATCACACCAACTGCCAGTGAGTCCCAGCCAGTGATGTTGGGCAGTGTGTGAAATGACAGTTGGTGTGACTCCCCTATTTGAATTTTGGACTGTGCTGCAGCCCCAACTTCTTACCAGGGAAGTCCAGGACCAGAGCATTGTGTCCCTCCTGGAGAGGGTCATGTTGGGAGGTATGTGTATTGATGCAACAGAATATTAATATTTTACATGATTAATATACAATAATGCGCAGTAGCAATCTTTGCTAAGTCTGGGGCTGGCGTTGCTGCTCTGAGATTATCTGAGCGATAGGAAAGCTTTTGGTGCTTTCTAGGCCTAATTCAGAGCCGGACGCTCTGACCAGAGCGCTCGCTCTGAATCAGGGCCCTCCTCCATGAAAATGGAGCGTCCTCCTGGACGCTCGTATAGCTGTGGGTGACCACCCACAGCTATAGCGAGCGTCCATGATGATGGTCGCGATGGTCAAAGACCATTGCGACCATCGGGCTTGCGACGAGACCCTGTGGTAGGATCTCGCTGCCGCAAGCCCAGGAGTGATTTTGGCTGTATCAGAGCCAAAGTCACTCCCACTGACATCATTACTGATGTCAGTGGGGCCGGACTCAGACGGTAGGTTTTTGCCGACTATGCACCTGGAAACAGTTGTGTCTACGCTTACGACCAGCTCTGTGCCCATAGTTGTCTACATACCCTCACTCAACTTTATCCATTTGAGATTGCCCATTACAGCCAAGTTATGCTCCTAAATTCGTACGATTCTGCATCTTGTACTTGCGTACGCCCATTTTTCCATTGCTCTGCGTGGGTAGTAAAGCCAGGGTCACTTGCATACGTTTACCCCCCAGGCTAAAAGTTGACAGCCAGCCCCTGTCTGGCAGTGTGCCGCTGCCGCTGCCCTCCACCAGCGTGTGCTGGGTGCTTGTAATTATTCTGTCCGGGACTACAACTCCCAGAACCCCCAGCCTGACACAGCAAGGGAGCATTCCTGTCCCATTTACAGCATCCTCCTTAGCACTGCATGCCTAATGGCTGTGTGCCCGGGGCAGGTGTGTGCTCAGCAGCAGCTGCGGGAAGTTGGAGCTGTCCCGTCATGTATACAGTGGCATTGCCGACCCTGTGCTGTATAATATAATGCTGCGTTGCTGTCGTTACATGTGATAATGTGAACGTGGCTTTTGCACAGCCTGGGAGATCCCTCTTCTTCCAGCTGGTTCAGGCATGCAACATGCAGTCACAGGAAATAGTGCATATGTACTATCTCTGGGCAGTGTAAGACCTGTCTATAGCATTCAGTGACTGTCTATAGGGAGAGAGAGGTGCAGAGAGTGAGAGAGGAAAGGAGAGAGTAAGAGGTAGAGGGGATGAGAAAAGGAAGCAGAGAATGAGTGATTGAGGAGTTTGCAAAAAGAGGAGGGAGTGAGAGGTGCAGAGGTGAGAAAGGGAAGGAGGGAGTGAGAGGTGCAGAGGTGAGAAAGGGAAGGAGGGAGTGAGAGGTGCAGAGGCGAGAAAGGGAAGGAGGTAGTGAGAGGTGCAGAGGTGAGAAAGGGAAGGAGGTAGTGAGAGGTGCAGAGGTGAGAAAGGGAAGGAAGTAGTGAGAGGTGCAGAGGCGAGAAAGGGAAGGAGGGAGTGAGAGGTGCAGAGGTGAGAAAGGGAAGGAGGGAGTGAGAGATGCAGAGGTGAGAAAGGGAAGGAGGGAGGGCGAGGTGCAGAGGTGAGAAAGGGAAGGAGGGAGGGAGAGGTGCAGAGGTGAGAAAGGGAAGGAGGGAGGGAGAGGTGCAGAGGTGAGAAAGGGAAGGAGGGAGGGAGAGGTGCAGAGGTGAGAAAGGGAAGGAGGGAGGGAGAGGTGCAGAGGTGAGAAAGGGAAGGAGGGAGGGAGAGGTGAGAAAGGGAAGGAGGGAGTGAGAGGTGCAGAGGTGAGAAAGGGAAGGAGGGAGTGAGAGGTGCAGAGGTGAGAAAGGGAAGGAAGGAGTGAGAGGTGCAGAGGTGAGAAAGAGAAGGAGGTAGTGAGAAGTGCAGAGGTGAGAAAGGGAAGGAGGTAGTGAGAGGTGCAGAGGTGAGAAAGCGAAGGAGGGAGGGAGAGGTGAGAAAGGGAAGGAGGGAGTGAGAGGTGCAGAGGTGAGAAAGGGAAGGAGGGAGTGAGAGGTGCAGAGGTGAGAAAGGGAAGGAGGGAGTGAGTGGTGCAGAGGTGAGAAAGGGAAGGAGGGAGTGAGAGGTGCAGAGGTGAGAATGGGTAGGAGGGAGTGAGAGGTGCAGAGGTGAGAAAGGGAAGGAGGGAGTGAGAGGTGCAGAGGTGAGAAAGGGAAGGAGGGAGTGAGAGGTGCAGAGGTGAGAAAGGGAAGGAGGGAGTGAGAGGTGCAGAGGTGAGATAGGGAAGGAGGGAGTGAGAGGTGCAGAGGTGAGAAAGGGAAGGAGGGAGTGAGAAGTGCAGAGGTGAGAAAGGGAAGGAGGGAGTGAGAGGTGCAGAGGTGAGAAAGGGAAGGAGGGAGTGAGAGGTGCAGAGGAGAGAAAGGGAAGGAGGGAGTGAGAGGTGCAGAGGTGAGATAGGGAAGGAGGGAGTGAGAGGTGCAGAGGTGAGAAAGGGAAGGAGGGAGTGAGAAGTGCAGAGGTGAGAAAGGGAAGGAGGGAGTGAGAGGTGCAGAGGTGAGAAAGGGAAGGAGGGAGTGAGAGGTGCAGAGGTGAGAAAGGGAAGGAGGGAGTGAGAGGTGCAGAGGTGAGAAAGGGAAGGAGGGAGTGAGAGGTGCAGAGGGTTAGAGATTAAAGGAAGGAATGAGAGATGGATGCATGGCACGCAGCCATGCCCCTCACAACACATGCCCACGCCCATTTTTTCCAGCTCGCCTTCGGCGCGTACACACAGTATGTCTCCTTACCCCCACTTCAAAATTCCCACTTCGACCACTGTATATATATATATATATATATATATATATATATACATATACAGTGGTCGAAGTGGGAATTCTGAAGTGGTGGTATGGAAGTATCCTGTGCACGTGCGTAGTCGCGTGCACAAAAAAATGGGTGTGCCCATGCATCACAAGGGCGTTGCCACTCAAAATGAGGTCTTGTCAGCATTCCTTTAAGGTAGTGGATAGATCCCCTTCAGTTTCTGTACCATGACGTCATTAGTTACTGTCCAACGTCATTCTCTACCATCCACGTGGGCATAGAGGGGCAATACAATCTTGCGAAGCGAGCCACCGTGTTTGAAGCGTGGCGAGCGGACAGCTGTATTCTTTTGGTGGATTGTATGGGCAGGAACCTGCACTTCCGCCCTCACTGCACATCACTTCCAGGTACAGAAACAGAAGGGTATTTATACACAACCATTCCCTAAATGTCTCATGTCACCCCTGCTCCATTTCCTCCCTCCTTTACTTACCCCCTGCACCACTCAAACTTTATCCCTCTTTAACCCTGCACTTTTTTGGTGAGACACACTGGGGTGGACAGGTACACTGAGGTGGTGAGGCACACCGAGGTAGTGTAGTACACAGAGGAGGTGAGGGACAAAGGGGTGATGATGTACACACAGGGGGACAGGGAGGGAGGACAGCGCACACTTGGAGGCAGTGAGGGAGGGCAGCACACACAGGGGGACAGGGAGGGAGGGCAGCACACACAGGGGGACAGGGAGGGAGGACAGCACACATAGGGGGGGTAGTGAGGGAGGACAGCACACACAGGGGGTCAGGGAGGGAGGACAGCACACACAGGGGGGCAGTGAGGGAGGACAGCACACACAGAGGGACAGGGAGGGAGGACAGCACACACGGGATAGGGAGGAAGGTCAGCACACACAGGGGACAGGGAGGGAGGGCAGCACACACATGGGGGCAGGGAGGGAGGACAGCACACACAGGGGGATAGGGAGGGAGGGCAGCACACACAGAGGGACAGGGATTGAGGACAGCACACACAGGGGGATAGGGAGGAAGGTCAGCACACACAGGGGGACAGGGAGGGAGGGCAGCGCACACATGGGGGCAGTGAAGGAGGACAGCGCACACAGGGGGGCAGTGAGGGAGGACAGCACACACAGGGGAACATGGAGGGAAGACAGCACACACAGAGGGACAGGGAGGGAGGGCAGCACATACAGGGGGACAGGGAGGGAGGACAGCACACACAGGGGGACAGTGAGGGAGGACAGCGCACACAGGGGGATAGGGAGGGAGGACAGCACACACAGGGGGATAGGGAGGGAGGACAGCACACACAGGGGGACAGGGAGGGAGGGCAGCACACACATGGGGGCAGTGAGGAAGGACAACGCACACAGGGGGGCAGTGAGGGAGGACAGCGCACACAGGGGGACAGGGAGGGAGGACAGCGCACACAGGGGGACAGGGAGGGAGGACAGCACACACAAGGGGACAGGGAGGGAGGACAGCACACACAGGGGGACAGGGAGGGAGGACAGCACACACAGGGGACAGGGAGGGAGGACAGCACACACAGAGGGACAGGGAGGGAGGACAGCACACACTTGGAGGCAGTGAGGGAGGACAGCACACACAGGGGGACAGGGAGGGAGGGCAGCACACACATGGGGGCAGTGAGGAAGGACAACGCACACAGGGGGGCAGTGAGGGAGGACAGCGCACACAGGGGGACAGGGAGGGAGGACAGCGCACACAGGGGGACAGGGAGGGAGGACAGCACACACAAGGGGACAGGGAGGGAGGACAGCACACACAGGGGGACAGGGAGGGAGGACAGCACACACAGGGGACAGGGAGGGAGGACAGCACACACAGAGGGACAGGGAGGGAGGACAGCACACACTTGGAGGCAGTGAGGGAGGACTGCACACACAGGGGGACAGGGAGGGAGGACAGCACACACGGGGACAGGGAGGGAGGACAGCACACACAGGGGGACAGGGAGGGAGGACAGCACACACAGGGGGGCAGTGAGGGAGGACAGCACACACAGAGGGACAGGGAGGGAGGGCAGCACACACATGGGGGACAGGGAGGGAGGACAGCACACACAGGGGGGCAGTGAGGGAGGACAGCACACACATGGGGGACAGAGAGGGAGGACAGCACACACATGGGGGACAGAGAGGGAGGACAGCACACACATGGGGGACAGGGAGGGAGGACAGTACACACAGGGGGACCGGGATGGAGGACAGTACACACAGGGGGACAGGGAGGGAGGACAGTACACATAGGGGGGTAGTGAGGGAGGGAGGACCACAGTATGTGACATGGACAGTAAGCAATATTTATAACTCACCTTTTTCCTCCTTTTGCAGTAGCTGCTTCCAGTCACTCGCCCGCAGCCCCGCTCCATCGTCTGGCTTCTCCTCGGAGTCCTGGCTGAATTCTATGCACTGCCCCAGTCAGGACCGTCCTCCTGTTTCTCCACACACGATTAGTTCCTGTTCTCACAAGTTGGCTGAGCTCCTGATGCTGTGGCCTCCTCACCTCTATGGTTCCGCTGCACGGCAGTCCCCCTCCCCGCCCTGCCGGCAGGCACTGCACCACGTGCGTCGGCAGCAGCATGTGACATCATACTTCACATGAGGGGAAGAGCTGTAAGGTGCAGAGCCGAGCTGAAGGCACCCGAATGGATCCTAGTATCTGTGCCAGGTGCCATCGATCGTGGCCCCCTCGTTTGTTAAGGCCAGTTGTGACTGACCGGCCAGCATACTATAATGAGTTCAACAGACTCATTATTAGTACGGCTACTGCTAACACCATGGGCTCCGGTGCAAAGCACCAGCTGCCTGTACTTTCATAACAGCACACTGCAGTGCTGAAAACCTGTAGGAAAAAAAAAAAAGTTTTAGTGCTTGAAGTGGCGGTATGTCGTACCGTTGCATACCGGCACACTTCGAGCACTGTATATATATATATATATATATATATATATACATACATACATACATACATACATACACACATACACACATTCACTTATGTATCCTCAAACTGGTCATTATTTATTTTACTTCTGTCTGGACTAAAGGAATGACAGACAATGGGGTTTTGTCCTGTTCATGAATGGAGCAAGCCTTGGAGAAGGGAGGGTTAGGTTTAGGAGGGGGGTTAGGGTTAGGCACTTGGGGGGGGGGGGTTAGGGTTAGGCACCCCTAAGGGAGAGTTAGGGGGCTTAGCTTAGTAAATATAAAAAATAATTATCTGTCGGGACCTTCACTGCCGGGCTTCCGCTGTCGGGATTTGAACCACCGGCTAAGCGACCGGCGGTAAATCATACTGATTCCTTTCTTATATAGCGCAGCATATTCCGTTGCACTTTACAAATGGAAACAACATTAATAGAACAACACTGGGTAATAACAGACAGACATAGAGGCAGGAGGGCGCATTGCAGTGCACACATTTAATAGGCTCTATTACAGGTAAGTCCTAGATAAATGATTTAATGTGTCAGTAGTAGGAATGTTAGGGACCCAACTTATAAGGTGCATCTCCCCCTTTCTTTTCTGCTATAGAACTACAAGTCTCAGCATGGTAGCACTTATTAGTATGTTTAAGATTAGGATGTGCAGCCGAGACCCCTCTTTTAAATACTTATCTTGCTCTCTGTGGCTCTGATTCAGACCCGGTCGCAGCCGCTGGCCGCTCGCTAGGCTACGCTGTGGGCGTATTTTTTTTTTATCTCCGGCCGCTCGCAAAGCTGTGCGAGCGGCCAGGAGACCATTGGAATAATTGCGACCATCGGCCTTGCGACGAGACCCTGCTGTAGGGTCTAGGCTGCCGCAAGGCCGAGTGGACCTCCTGCTCTAATAGAGCAAGAAGTCCACTACTGACATCACTGGTGATGTCAGTTATCCCTCCCTACAAATGCCAGGCGTTCCTAAGGGAACGCCTGCGTTTGTCCAGCCACCCCCCCTACCCGCCCACAAAACAGGGCGAGCGGTCACTCACTATCGACAGCCGCCCCGTCTTGTTGCGAGCCCCGTAGCGAATGAACTCGTGCATGCTGGATGAGGCGCATGCGCAGTGCCCAAACATCGGGCCGCTTGTGAGCTCACAGGGCTTGCGAGCGGATCTGAATCAGGGCCAGTGTGTGTATATTAATATACACACACATAATAAATATATGCACACAAATGCACATATACATAATATATGCATATTTTTAATATATATATATTATATTTAAATATTATATTATGTATATAATATACTGTAAATATATAGAGAGAGAGAGAGAGAGAGAGAGAGATTTACTGAGTATGTTATATATTGCCATCAGTTGTTATATTATCTCATTAAAGTAAAGTATACAAACAACACTACTATACTTAGTCAATAAACTGTTGCTCTCTTGCAACACGGCCTCAGATTGTGTATACTGAGTAAGACTTCTATGCAATATATATGCTATGGTATCCTAAAGGAAATCCATACCCTAGAGACAGTAGTCTGGCAAAAAGTAAACAGATTTTTTTATTTATATATTTAATTGTATTTATTCATTACTAAATAGACTTTGCTATGTCTGACAGTTTTGGATAGGAGAAGCATCAATATATACTCAGGAGTGGATTATGGGGGGGAGGGGGCGACAGGGGCGGTTGTCCCTGGACCCCCACACACGGAGGGGCCCCCACTAGCAGCGGTGCAGCCGGTGGCTTGCACCGGGGTCCGCTGTCTGCACCCGCCGCTAGTGTCCCCGCCGCTAGTGTAGTGTAGACCGCAGTGAGCGCGGTTTACACTACACAGTGACAAACACACAGCCGACGGCGGCAGCTGTGTGTTTGTTATAGCAGCCGATGAGAGTCAGACAGACTCTCATTGGTTGCTGCGTCAACGGAGGGAGCCAACTGGAGCTCACTCATGAGCTCCGCCTTCCGGCTCCCCCCGCAGCGGGAGATGATGGGAGAGACGTCATGACGCTGACGTCTCTCCCAAAGTGCAGAGGAAGAGCCGGGACTCGGAGCGAACAACGGCGGTCGCGTCAAGAGCGGGGATTCAGGTAAGTTGTGATTTTTTTGTTGTGTGTGTGTAAGGGGCACTTCATAGGGGGCACCGCTACAGGGGGCACTGCATAGGGGGCACCGCTACAGGGGGCACTGCATAGGGGGCACCGCTATAGGGGGGGCTGCTACAGGGGGCACTGCATAAGGGGGCCACTATAGGGGTCACTGTATAGGGGGGCGCTTCATGGGGGCACTGGGGGGGCGCTACTAGGGTCAATGTATAGGGGGGACAACTACTGCGGGCACTGTATAGGGGGGACTACTACTGGGAGCACTGCATAGTGGGGGACCACTACTGGGTCTGGGGGCACTATATAAGGGGCACTACTGAGGGCATTATAGGGGGACCACTACTGGGGGCATTACATAAGGGGCACTGCATAGGGGGACCTCTACTGGGGGCACTGCATAAGAGACATTACTACAGTGGGCACTGCATAGGGGGGAGCATTACTGGGGGCACTGCATAAGGGGCACTGCTACTGGGGACATTTCATAAGGGGCCCCCACAGACCTTAATCCGGCCCTGTATATACCTCTGCACAAGGGTGCACTCCGAAAAGCCCATTTTAGTCCTTAATTAGCAGAAAAAACTAGATATATCTAAATCAGGCACAATTAAAATCTTATAGCAGTATAAGTTTTAGCAAGTAGATCAATAACGACTTAAACCACTTTGCAGCTCCCAATAAGGTTTCTGGAAACACTAATATATATAGACATATAAATAGACAATAGGGAGCGCAAAAAGTGGGGTAGAACAATTAGGTTTAATATAGTGTGAGTGTTAGAACATATAATTAAACATAGATTACCGATTTAAAATCACAATAATAACCCAAGTATAAAGGGAAATTGGTGCTTGAGATATATAATGGAAGAAGTGTAACAAAAAATATGTTTATATATATTCCTTGGTATAGAGTAGGGGTGTTCACCGGCCACTTTCCGTGTTTTGGTTTTGGATCTGGATCTTTCTTCGTGTTTTGGATCTGGATTGGTTTTGCCAAAACCACCCTTCCGTGTTTTGGGTTCTGGGTTTTGTGTTTTGGATCTGTATTTTTTTTTAAAAAAAGCATAAAAACAGCTAAAATCACAGAATTTGTGGGTTTTTCTGCTCCTTTGCTATTATTAACCTCAATAACCTTAATTTCCACTCATTTCCAGTCTATTCTGAACACCTCACACCTCACTATAGTGTTTTTATGTCCAAAAGGTTGCACCGAGGTAGCTGGATGACTATGCTAAGCGACACGAGTGGGCGCCACAAACATGTGGCCCATCTAGGAGTGACACTGCAATGGCAGACAGGATGGCAGTTTGAAAAACTAGGCCCCAAACAGTACATAATGCAAAGAAAAAAAAGAGGTGCAAGATGGAATTGTCCTTGGGCCCCCCCACCCACCCTTATGTTGTATAAACAGGAAATGCACACTTTAACAAACCAAACATTTCAGCGCCAGGGTCTGCCACACGACTGTGGCTGAAATGATTCGTTCGTTTGGGCCCCCACAAAACAAGCTGCCAATTAATTTGTCCCTGCACAAACTGGCTCTACAGAGGCAAGATGTCGTCCTCATCCACCGATTCCTCACCCTCTTCAGTGTTGTGTACATCCTCATCCTCACAGAGTATTAATACGTCCCCGCTGGAATCCACAACCACAGGTCCCTCTGTACGTTCTGGAGGCTGGTCTCCCTGGAAGAGTTGATAATTCATTTTTATGAACATCATCTTCTCCACATTTTGTGGAAGCAACCTCCTACGCCTTTCGCTGACAAGGTTCCCGGCTGCACTAAACACTCTTTCGGAGTACACACTGGAGGGGGGGCAACTCAGGTAAAGTAGAGCCAGTTTGTACAGGGGCCTCCAAATTGCCTCTTTTTCCTGCCAGTACAGGTACGGACTGTCTGACATGCCTACTTGGATGCTGTCACCGATGTAATCCTTTAACGGACAGACGCATTCTTGTCGCTGCTGCTTTGAGGATGCAGGTGCGGCTACAGCCCACACAATTCACAAAGATAGAAAAAAAGATTTTTTTTATTGTTTGTGGAGCGCACTTTGAGGGTTACACCACCCTTTAACAGACAGATGCACGCTTGTCGCTGCTGCTTTGAGGATGCAGGTGCGGCTACAGCCCACACAATTCACAAAGACAGAAAAAAAAAGAAAAATGTTTTTATTGTTTGTGGAGCGCACTTTGAGGGTTACACCACCCTTTAACAGACAGACGCACGCTTGTCGCTGCTGCTTTGAGGATGCAGGTGCGGCTACAGCCCACACAATTCACAAAGACAGAAAAAAAAGAAGAATTTTTTTATTGTTTGTGGAGCGCACTTTGAGGGTTACACCACTCTTTAACAGACAGACGCACGCTTGCCGCTGCTGCTTTGAGGATGCAGATGCAACTACAGCCCACGCAATTCACAAAGACAGAAAAAAAAGATTTTTTTTATTGTTTATGGAGCGCACTTTGAGGGTTACACCACTCTTTAACAGACAGATGCACGCTTGTCGCTGCTGCTTTGAGGATGCAGGTGCGGCTATAGCCCACACAATTCACAAAGACAGAAAAAAAAGAAGAATTTTTTTATTGTTTGTGGAGCGCACTTTGAGGGTTACACCACCCTTTAACAGACAGACGCATGCTTGTCGCTGCTGCTTTGAGGATGCAGGTGGAATCTAGACGGGATTTGGAACCGGGGACACACTACCTCCATCAATTGTCTAAATCCCACTGCACTAATGGCGGATACCGGACCCACGTCTAACACCAACATAGTAGTCAAGGCCTCAGTTATTCGTTTTGCTTCAGGATGACTGCTGTCGTACTTCATCCTCCTCGCTGAGGACTGTTGGAGGGTCAATTGTTTAGTAAAAGTAGTGGTGTTCCTACTTCCTCTCTGGGATGATGAACAACTCCCAGCAGCAGCAACAGCACTAGGAGGAAGTGGTTCTTGATCTTTCCCTATTTTATTTTTATCGGAGAAAGTTTGGTCCTCCATTTATGTTATATTGATATATACGTGCGGCTAAGGCGCACACAAACACAGAAAATAATTTTTTATTTTTGTTGGAGACTAGTGCACTTTGTGGGTTACACCACCCTTTAAGAAATGAGCCAGCCGGCCCTTTACTTATGGGACACAGGCGCACGTTTGGCGCTGCTCCTTTGTTGATGCATGTGCAGCCACAGTGCACACAATTCACAAACACAGAAATTATTTTTTTATTTTGTTTGGAGTGCCCATTGGGGGTTACAGCACCCTTTAACAGACAAGCCAACTGGCCCTTTACTTATGGGACACATGCGCATGCTTGGCGCTGCTCCTTTGTTGATGCACGTGCAGCCACAGTGCACACAATTCACAAACACAGAAAATATTTTTTTATTTTGTTTGAAGTGCACTTTGGGGGTTACAGCACCCTTTAACGGTCAAGCCAGCCGGCCCTTTACCTATGACACACGCGCACGCTTGGCGCTACTTTGTTGATGCACGTGCGGCTACTGCGCACACAATTCACAAAAACACAAAAAAAAATATTTTTATTTTGTTTGGAGTGCCCTTTGGGGGTTACAGCACCCTTTAATGGACAAGCCAGCCGGCCCTTTACTTATGGGACACAGGCGCATGCTTGGCGCTGCTCCTTTGTTGATGCATGTGCGGCTACTGCGCACACAATTCAAACACAGAAAAAATATAAATTTTTTTTGCACTTGGGGGGAGCACCCCTGATGGACAGAGCACCCCCTGGACAACACTACAGCACCCCTTTAGGACTGGGACACTGCACAGGACTTTGGAGTGGACATAGCCCCTATGGACAACTGACTGCACAACACAGTCCAGCCAGCCCCTATGGACTTTGAAGTAGTGGACACAGCCCCTATGGACAACAGCAGTACAGTGCAGCACAACACTACACTACACTACACAGCCCAGCCAGCCCTAACTCCCACCCTCCCTCTTCACTGTCCACAGCCGAGTGAGAAAATGGCGCAGACGCGGGTACCTTATATAGGATCCAAAATCCGCGAGACCCGGAAGGCGGATGATGACACTTTGCCTCGATTTCAGATCCGAGTCAGGTGCGAAAAGTCGAGCCTGACTCGGATCGGCCTCGGATCGGGGGGGTTCGGATTTCAGAAATCCGAACCCGCTCACCCCTAGTATATATGTATATATATATATATATATATATATATATATATATATATATATATACAATATATATGCAGCCCACCAAAGTCTCTCAAGATCCAGGATATTTTTATAGATCCATTTTATATGGGACAAAGATGATTGGATGCCTTTGTTAGCCAATTGCTGATAGTATAATCTGCCTCCCTGCCGTGAGTGCACCTCACCTCCGCTCTAGATCTTATTCGCCAGTGGTAGTCCCGGAACAGCGACAGCGGAGGGGGCGCAGGTTCTCAGTGAATCACGCTCCCCTAAAGATGTAAATAGCAGCCACCCGATGTAGCGGTGGAGCCAGATCAACGGGAGCAACATTCTCTTCATCCACTGGCCGTTGATGTGTTGCTCCCGTTGATCTGGCATCCAATCATCTTTTATAAAAATAATAATAATAAAAATATAGTTTCCATTTTTTATTTATGCCAAAATGCATCCACATTTAGATTTGAGCGCATCTAAAGGCCCCATACATCAACAATTGATTGCAGCAATCGTACAATTTGCAATCGATCGTGTATAAAAATCTTTCCCTTTTTCAATCGATTGTGGCAATTCTGCAATCTGCAAACGACTGAAAAAGGGAAAGATTTTTATACACAATCGATTGCAAATTGCACGATTGCTGCAATCAATTGCTGATGTATGGGGGCCTTTACACCTGCCGGTAGATAGGAGGAACTAGCGATAAAATAACTAAGTGCCAAAAGCTTGTTGTCATATGTATTACCAGCCACCTAATGAGACTTGTTGGTAAATTTCCTAAAGTACTGTTAGGGTGTTTTTAGTGATTTTATGTGAGGTTTGGAAAACGAGAGATGTACTAAAGACTGAGCCGCACATAAAATAACACGTTTTTAGACAACGCTGGTAAAAACTACTTTCCTGATTTTTTTTCAAATGACAGGAAAATCGCGCAATTCAAGAACAAGTGAAATTGTGCAGGAAACAATCAGAAAATGGCAGGTTTGGTTCTGATAGGTGAGATAGCGGAAGCCACACACCAGGCCTGATGCAGAAACGGACACGGTGTCCAGGCCGCACAGAGTTGGCGGATGTTGTAAGTCTGCGCACACATCCCAATGGTTACCGCAGTGAGACGCAGAACGAAATTTGGACACACGAGCTGTGGAATTCAGTGAGCTTTCCTGGGAGATATCAGTCGCTGAGAGCGGCTGCGTCTATAGACACGGCAGTGTCAGAGGGAGATACGATGCCTGTCATAGGGCTAATGTAAGCTTCCATAGGGCGAGCGGTGGTGCACCTAAAGATGCCCTGAGATGGATTTGTGTCGCTGCAACAGGGTGTCTCTAATATATATGACCCAGGTTAACAGAGGAGGGGGCCCATGTGCAGTCCCAGCGTGTGCCCCCTCTGTCTCACCAGCACATATCCTGAGTAGACTCTAGCACTGTGCCTGGTAATTTCATTACTGGTCCTTTGTAAAGGTTATGGGTACGGGATGCCGGCAGTCAGAATCCCAATGCCAGGATCCTAACCCTTTCCCTGTCCCTACCCTAACCCTCCCCAGTGCATAACCCTAAACTCCCCCCCATGTGCCTCAACCTAACCACTGTCACGACCAGGGTTTCTCGGCATGGTGGTCAACGGGTAATACCTGTGAGGATGCTATGGCGAGGGGCATCTGGTGGTGGCGCTGGTATCTGGCGGGGTGCATTGGCTGCACGTAGTCCTGTGTGGGCATACTGTCACTCTGGTCTGGTTAGGCCTGGTGGTGCTTCCGTTCCGTTCTGGCATGGGTGCCGCCATCTTGCCTCCGGACATGTGACCTAGTTGCCCTATCCTGGTGTGTCACATGCTCTCTCTAGCCTCTCACAGTGTGGCACTGGGTATTTAAGGGAGTGCAGAGCTTCCTTTCATTGCCAGTGCAACGTGTTTCTCAGCGAGAGCTAAGAGAGAGTTCCTGTGCTCATTCACCTGTCTGTTGGATCTTTGCCTTAGCCTGCTTACCTGACCTGCTCCATACCCTGCTGGAATCTCCTGCCTCCTCCTATTGTCTCTCCCACTGCCTGAGTACCTGTGTCAGCTGTTACCCTGCACCCTGCCTCCACTTGCAAATCCTCTGGACATTATCATTCACTTCAGCCTGCCATTCACTTCAGCCTGCCATTCACTTCAGCCTCACAAAACCTGGAATACTGGACTGCCTTCTGTTAACACTACCTGGACTTTTTCCCATTGCATCACTACAGTTCCCAAGTGCACTTTAGTGCTAAACCCGGACTTTCTGTTTTGCCACATTCATGTCTGTTAAGCCACTCATTAAAAGCTCCAAAGCTCCACGTTTATTTTTAAATCTGCTTCAGTGTCTGCTCCTATTACCACCCCGGGCCCACAACAAAACCAGAACCTCAAAACCACCCCCCACACCCTAAGCATAACCCTCCCCCTAGTTCCTAACCCATAACCCTAACACTAACCCATCCACCTAACCCCGCTACTTACCTTCGGGAATTCGGCAGTTGGGATGCCGATGCCAGGATACTGACAGGTATCGGGATTCCGGCTCTGGCATTCTTACCACCAGAATCCCCTCCATCAGCATTTTTAACTGCATCTCTTGGTAAAGTG
Organism: Taudactylus pleione; assembly: GCA_031769625.1. Classification (NCBI taxonomy): domain Eukaryota; kingdom Metazoa; phylum Chordata; class Amphibia; order Anura; family Myobatrachidae; genus Taudactylus; species Taudactylus pleione. The sequence continues at coordinate 885,095 of JAUIMM010000123.1, forward strand.
TTACCTTTTCCCCATTTCCGCATCATTTCTGCAGCACAGATGGAGGGGTACGTATGGTGAGTAGGTGCAGGGTGTCCCGCCCCTTCCCCGGATCCAGCATCACAAATAGTTTATATGGTCCCTATTATTTTACATAATAATATAGAGTACCCTCTTGTATACTGTAATTAGGTATTATTGCTGTCTCTAAAATAAAACATCCCCCGTCACCCGGGGTGCTGATACCGTAACACATTACATGCGGGTTGAAGTTGCAGATATTATAAACAACACACAAAACCAATGAACAGTAAATTTCCCCTTCGGGCACAGACACAGACATGCTTCTTAGGCGGTGTATATCATTCAGACTTTGGGTCTGGTGTAAGTGATAAAGATGACAGCAGTAACACTATCTAACCATTTGGATTGGCTGCTGGTGTACTGACCCCTACATCTGACAGTATTTGATACAGTATTACAATGTACCAGCGTTATGTATCATGGAATGGTCTTCCCTTTGGTCTATCTTGGATTTTCATTCACACCAATCAGACTTTAGTTTTGGGTTCTGGATATCTTGACACTCACTGACTGAAGTGCTTGCAAATTCTTCATCATATCTCCTAGGTGAAATTTTGTTTATTACTTAGGATTAATGAAGTAAATCGGTGTCATTCTCGTGAAGTCATAGATAAATGTCAGGAAATTGCAATATCCACTTATTGATTCTACTTCCTTTGGACCACAATGTCTGTATGCACCAATGCTAACAGTGAATCAGCTCTGGTTGCTGACTGTGGAAAGGGACAATAGGTTTTGCTTACCCTGTATACGACTCTCACATGCTGGTCCTTCTGAATTGCCCATGGCTATCCCTGTCACCATTCCATCAAGGAGTTTATGGACATTATCATACCCCAGATGGCCTAGTCGCCTATTCCATAGCTCCATAGACTGGCTTGAATCAGAGGCCGCCACTGCATAATACTCCTCCATGTCTAGGATATATAGTTGCAGTTACAGTACCTTTTTTATTCTGCACCACATTTGTCTTCTGCGAACTTGACCTTAAATCCCCAATCTGGCACGAAAAACACATCATGGATGTTTGTGACAACAGCTGCTCCTTTAATTCTAAGGCATACCATATCTCCCAGAGGAAGGCCCCAGTGGCTGAAACATGTTGGAGCACCAGAAAACCACAAGAACTACAGTACTTGATTAGAAACCTACAAACAAACCCAAGAGAAACCATAAGCGGTCAGGTGACGTGCCAACAAGGACGTCCAAGAAGACCCGAAACACCTGACCCCAGACAGAAGCCAGTGAGGAGTGTGTAGCAGCAGGAGAACATGAAGTTAGGTTTCTGTAATGGAGGGGGTGTCTGGGGGCAAGTTCTTAGTAGCCCAACCAGCAACATCCGCTCCCCAGACCACGACACCCTCCTTGTGTTACCCAGCCCCCCCAAGAGGGCATCTGTGACTCAGAAGCTTCACTGGTGGCCGGGGGGCATGGGGAAGAGTTGCTGAGTCTGGAGCCCGTTTCTGTCACCCTACAGCCCAGCTCCTGCCATGAGTCCCAGCAAGAAGAGCAAAAGTGAGAGGTATCCACAGCTGCAACACATAAGTGTATGGACGGTTTACAGATTAGCCACAATCTGTTTTGCAACAGAGACACACTGACACATATTCACCATATATCTGTGGATTTATAAGGAACATCAAGTTTGTCCCAAGTGGGCAGTTTATCTATGTACCTTATACAAAGGGGCTTATACCTATGCAATATTTATGCTCATGTATGACATCATTTGTAATATACTTATGAGTAAAAATCTTCATGTATTTTCACAAGACTGTCGCAATTTGACATTTTTAATTGGTACCAAGACAGAATTTTAGTACTTATAGAATTAAGACCACACAGGGGCACTTATAGAATAAAGGCCGAATTATATATTACCCCATCATCTGTCTTAATAGTCAATAGTGCAGGAAAATAAACAGTATACTGACCCATTGGCACCACTATCTATACTCATGTGTTACCACATATGTGTATCTATTCAGTCAGGATTAATTACAGCTCACTGCAATACCATTCCTCAGTTTCAGTACACATAGGGGCTGAGCGCAGTATATATTGTATATTATTTCCAGTTTAAGGAGAGCAACCATATTATATAAACAGCGCAACCGCACAGTATCTCTAGTTCTCAGTGCGCAGGTGCACGTACAGTAACTTTGTATCTAAGGCATACCATGCCTGTTTCGACTTTTGTGGTTGTAAGAACTTTATGCCTGATTCACTACGGATCGCTGTATTGCGTACGCACACAGGGCCTCATTCAGACTCGCTCGCAAGCACAGAGCGCTCTCAAGCGGGTTGATGTTGATGCCCTGCGCACGTGCAGCGGCCGCACTGAGCGTGCGCAAGCCCCGGAGCGAGAGAGAAATTCTCTCACTCCGGGGCTCACTACAAAAGGGGCGGCTGTTGATGGTGATCGACAGCTCGACCCATTTTGTAGGCGGGGTGGGAGGGTGGCTGGCCAAACGGAGGCACGCACTGACATCAGCAGTGATGTCAGTGGGGAGCTTCCAGCTCTATTAGAGCCGAAAGCTCACTGGGGCCTGCGGCAGACGAGACCCTACCACAAGGGTCTCGTCGCAAGCCCCAGGACATTAATTCCATCTGCAATATATATTATTTAAATTCTTTCCTATATTTAAAGGACACTGTTTATTATTTTATCCCTCCCATTTTTTCTACATTCATTTGACCATATACCTATATACCTATATACTACCCATTCCCTATACCATATCCTGTGTACATTACTCCTCAAATTAGAGAGCATTGTGACCTCTCAATTGATTTGTTGTAGTATGTACTAGATCCATTAAAACCACCTAACTATTATCCCTGTGTGCCTAATATTATTAGATCTACATACACATATTGATTGTCACATTAGGCACCTATAGAATTACGCAAACTAGCGCAGGCACTATAACTATATATCATGTGCAGGAAAAGTCTGCAGGCAGGTATTATGGGCCTGATTCAGAACTGAACGCAATGGCGACTTTTACACAGATTGAGCGATTGTTTGCCATTGCACATGAGTGTCAGTTACACTGCGCACGATCAGCAATAGTTTTGCGATTATGCCTGCACAGAGGATACTTTGCTGGGCAGCTTTCCGGGAGGAGCAGGAGGGGGACCTGCTGCTCTCCTCTTCAGGGGGCGGGGCCAGACGATAGACGGCATTAGGCCCCGCCCCCTTTACAGAAAACCCCCATGATTCGCGGGTCCGTGAGGAGGGGGCGGGGCTAAATGACGCGATTTGCCTAATTTAGCCCCGCCCCTTCCCGACGGACCCGATAATTTCAGGTAAAATCTCCCCATCCTGCCCACTTCACTAGGAAGTGGGCGGGATGCGGGAGATATGCCTACTCTTCCGGGATCGCGGGGGGTTACCCGAAAAATCGGGAGCCTCCCACGATTCCCGGGAGAGTAGGCATGTATGCGTTTGGGAGAGGTAACGGGGAGAGGTTAGAAAAACGCAGGTGTGTCTTACTGTTTAAACGCTGTTACATGGGTGTGCATACATTATCCAGTGTGGTCTCCAATGCAGCATGAGTGCTCTGCGTGTAAGGGGAGCAGCTGTATTTGAGACAGGTCAGACCTTCCACAAGGGCTGCATTGCTGCTCGAGGATGGTACGTGATGTAGGACGCAGATGGGAAGCAGCGGTGGGCGTCCCTATGCTCGGGTAAACTGTGGAACTATTAGCATATATTCACAGCTGCGTTCCATGCAAAATAGCAGTAGTGATCGCATTAGCGTCCTTCTCTGAATCAGACCCTGTATGTGCAGGTTTGGACTGCATGCAGGAAAGTGCAGGCTGAGGCGGACAAGCATGAAAGGCTGAGCACCATCTGAATGCAGGAACAGCAGTGCTTGGAGATGAGCACAGGGGCTCTGACGCACAATCTGATTCTGAGTTATGTACTGTGTAAGGCGCTGCGGAACACTTGTGGCTCCATATAAATAAAGGATAATAATAATCTGAAGCACGAGTCTGTCGTCAGAGCTGCTGATGCTGGAACCAGGAACTACTAGATTACAAGTAAAGATGAGCGGGTCCGGTTTTCCGGGAACCGGACCCACATGAACTTCGTGTATCCGAGCCTAGATCCGAGTCCAGCTCGGGTTTTCCCGCCTGACTCGGATCCACAAATGAGGCAATAAGCGTCATCCTCCCGCTGTCGGATTGTATAAAGGTCCCGGTGATCGGCGCCATTTTCACTCTGGCTGTGGAGAGTGTACGGAACAGATGTGCTGCTCTGTCCGCACACCCTGCACCCATTATAGATACGCCCTTGACCACAATTAACTATCTAAAACCCACTGCATTATTGGCGGATATTGGACGCACATCGAATACCAGTTTACTGTAGATGTTATGACGTCAGTGTTCCACTGTGCAACTGGGTGACTGCTGTCCTACCTTCTCCCCATTGAAAAAGATTGTTTAACAGTCAATTGTTTATTAAAGTAATACTAGTAGTCTTCCTGCTCCCCTTCTGGGACGAAAATCCACTCCCAGCAGCAGCAGCAGCAGGCATAGCGCTCAAGGATTCTTCTTGGGCAAGGACTGATGTGAATCATTTAAACATTTTTTGTAAATGCCTCCCCACCTCCTCTCCCCTTCTCCCTCATAAATTTACAGAATCAAAAAGTTAAATATACGTTTACTACTAATCAAATCTACCTTTCCCTGTCTTCAACTACATACATACTCCAACTCCCTCAGGCCTCTTGAATAATAAAAACATTTGTTTCCTGATGTGCCATGTTGGAAGTTGCACTGCCACAGCTGCTGCAATCTTTGACATGCTGTTGCTGAAAGCCAAACATGTCCAGAAATGTTCACAGACAGCATCTCCTGCATGCCCCTTTAATTTAAAAAAATATTCTGAACCACCAAGTTGATTTTGTGGGCACAACATGGGACATATTGTTCACCCATACCCTCCCCTCCTTCCTCATAAATTTGTTTCAGAATCAAAAAATTTCATTTACTACCAATCAACCCTTCCTGTCCCTGATTTCAACTATATACATACTCCATCTTCCTCAGACCTCTTGAATAATGAAAACATATGTTTCCTTAAGTGCCATGTTAGAAGTTGAACTGCCACATGTTTGTACCGCCCACTGCTGCCACTTAGCTTAGTCAGCCAGCTAGCCGTTAGCTAGCTTGGTGCAAATTTTGGACCTAAACTGGATGAAAACAATATAGTGAGCTGTGAGGTGGTCAAAATTGACTGGAAACGAGTGGAAATAATTGTTATTGAGGTTAATAACACTGTAGGCACAAAAAAATTTGTGTGATTTTAGCAGTTTTTATACATTTTTTAAATTGATAGAAACCAAAACACGCAACGGTGGTTTTGGCAACACCAAATCCAGATCCAAAACATGAAGGAGATGCAGATCCAAAATCAAAACCAAAACATGGGGGTCGGCGCACATCCCTAGTCCATATATAAATGCCAGTAAACTAAGGGCCGGGTATATACTGTATGTACTTGTGTGTGTGTGTGTGAGCATTACTTGTATATTTATGATTGCACATAATATAATAATTGTTTTGCCCTTCGGTTATTCTGATACTACTATGGACAGTATAAGTCAGTCTGTGGGCTGCTGATTTACAAAGCACAGAATATTAGCAGTGCTGAGGACAGGGGACCCCCTGCCAGATCTCTCCATCCATTGACCTTTTTAATTTCAAGGGAAATAGAAAACTATTGAATCTAAACTGTGAACGTCATACACAGACAATTACTAAATGCCTCTGATTGTTTTGTTCTCAAACTTACTGTCTCAAACAAATCCCCAATTGTTTTTCTGCTGCGTTTACAAAATTATCTCCTCCTAATGTCACATTTACAGCCATAATTAGGGCTCTGGCATCTGGTTCGTCAGTCATTAGGGATGTCATTAATATAATGCTACTTTTGATTTTGCTAATGAAGTCACCGAGGGCGCCATTAACCGTGTCACTGAGTTATTCTCTAGGCGGCTCTTTGTAATCATTAGTGTATTGCTGTTGTGTTTTTTTTCTGCCAATTGTCAGTTTTGCAACTGCTTTAATTGTATTCAATAGTTAGTTAGTGGAATGCATATATTTATGTTATATAGTAATAATGTTTTAAATAAAACTAATAACAACATTAAGATATAGAAGGTTAAAAAAAACAAAGAGAAATAACTTTTTATGTTGCAATAGCTGTTGTCTATATAAGTAAATACCACTAATACAATGAACGATACATATACTGTATTAGTTTTTCCAAGTGTTAAGAATACAAACATAAAATGTTGAGATAGGAAACATTAAAATAACAGATCGCTATAGTGATCACAGCTCCGTAATCGCAAGCAGGTCTGCTGCGAAAATATGCTAATGACTGCTATCGCAATGCCGTTGCTCTGCCAGCATAGAGACCCCCACTGCCTCCCACTACCGCTATATCACATCCGTAATACCTTACAGTCTTGCATATACATCGGGAACATCGAGTACCATCGGCCCCTCACACACAATTACAGCTGCCCTGACCTTACTCAGAAATTGATAACCTTGTGGCATGCAGTGAGTACACAAGCTGCGTATGCCGTGAATACACAAGCTGAATACACAAGCTGCGTCACAGTGGCTAATTAATGCACGTCCATATAACAGCGTTCAAACGGGCAGGCACGTCTGTGGTTCTCCGACCACTCCCCCGTCACCACCCCCCAAATGCTGACTACCTGTCACTCACTCTGCGATGGCTTACCGTGCTCTGAGTAATCGCAGTGTAGCCTTCGCACACGTGCACTGCTATGCATACGAATGCGCAGTACAAAACAATCGCCCAACTGCGTATGCTGTAGCAGTTATGATCCGTAATAAATCAGGCCCATTGTTCTGTGTAAACCGACTTTTCCACTAAAGATCTGTTAAAAAGTATTACCTCCCTATTCTTAGATAGACAGATAGTGCAAGCTCCTCCCTGTATCCCTATTCTGTTACAGATTATTATTATTATTATTATTATTATTATTATCCTTTATTTATATGGCGCCACAAGTGTTCCGCAGTGCCTTACACAGTACATAAACAAATAATTTGACAATTGACTTACAATACAAAATAGGACAAGGACATGGATAATATACATTGATACATAAGTGACCATAACACCTAGATATGCAACAGAGCGTAAGCAACCAAGTGTTAGATGCCCTGGTGGGGGGTAAGAAGTAGGTGAAAGTAAAGTAAGGAGAAGCACAAGAGGGTAGAGGCCCTGCTCGTAAGAGCTAACATTCTAAAGGGGAGGGGCAGACAAACAGGGGTGACACAGATGGGGTAGACAGGGAGGAAGGAGCATGTTGCAGCAAGTTAGGATGGGATAGTGCAAGCTCCTCCGTGTATCCCTATTCTGTTACAGAGAGTGCAATCTCCTCCCTGTATCCATATCCTATTACAGATAGTGCAAGCTCCTCCCTGTATCCCTATTCTGTTACAGATAGTGCAAGCTCCTCCCTGTATCCCTATCCTGTTACAGATAGTGCAAGCTCCTCCCTGTATCCATATTCTGTTACAGATAGTGCAAGCTCCTCCCTGTATCCCTATCCTATTACAGATAGTGCAAGCTCCTCCCTGTATCCCTATTCTGTTACAGATAGTGCAAGCTCCTCCCTGTATCCCTATCCTGTTACAGATAGTGCAAGCTCCTCCCTGTATCCCTATCCTGTTACAGATAGTGCAAGCTCCTCCCTGTATCCCTATCCTGTTACAGATAGTGCAAGCTCCTCCCTGTATCCCTATTCTGTTACAGATAGTGCAAGCTCCTCCCTGTATCCCTATTCTGTTACAGATAGTGCAAGCTCCTCCCTGTATCCCTATCCTGTTACAGATAGTAAAAGATCCTCCCTGTATCCCTATTCTGTTACAGATAGTGCAAGCTCCTCCCTGTATCCCTATTCTATTACAGATAGTGCAAGCTCCTCTCTGTGGCCCTGATTCAGAGCCGGACTTCTGGATTTTTAGAGCGGCCTCCTGGCCACTTGCATAGCTGTGGGTGACCACCCACAGCTATAGCGAGTGGCCAGGAAGATGGTCGCGATGGTCAAGACCATCACAACTATCGGGCTTGTGATGAGACCCTTGTGGTAGGGTCTCGTTGCCGCAAGCCCCAGAGAGATTTCGGCTCTAACAGAGCCGAAATCTCTCCCACTGACATCACTCATGATGTCAGTGGGGCCGCCCCCAAACGGAGGCGTTCACATGGGAACGCCTTTGTCTGAGCAGCCACCCCCCCGGCCCACCCACCAAAGGGGGCGTGCTGTCACTCAACATCGACAGCACGCCCCCTTTGGTGCGAGACCTGGAGCGACGGCTTGCCCGTCCCTATTCGGGTCTCACGCATGCGCACAACAGTGCCGGCTCCGTGCACATGCACACTGGCCCACCATCGACCCGGTTGCGAGCGCACAGCACTTGCGACCGGCGCTGAATCAGGCCCTGTATCCCTAGAACAGTGTCCTAACAGAACCTGATGCAGGTCAGATTCTGAGTAGCCTGCACTGCTGACATCAGACGCAATGGAGCGATGTTGTTCTACTGTGCATGCAGCAACGTCGCACCATGCATGTGTCCTGATTTATTATCACCAATTGTTGCAGTACTCATGTAAAGGCACGGCCTATGAAATGTATATATTGGGTGTTCCTGGTTGGTGACTGGGAGATGGCTGATCAGACGCATGGAGATTCTGCACCTTATGGAATTGTTAAGGGAGTGTCGCGGACGTGATGTTAAATGTAGTTCCGTACTCAGGGACTCATTCAAACTTGTATGCAAGTCTGATGGCGGGGGGACCTCGCATGAACATAACCCATTCTGTGCATGTGCTCGTCGCTCGCAGTGCCCCCTATGCCTCAGCGTGATTGACATGCTGTGGACATTTAGGGGTGGGTAGGGAATAGAGATGGAACCCAGTTTTGTAGGTGTAGCGAGGCCAAGGTCTGTGTCTTCCAACACAGACGTCCTGGCCCCGGCTGAGCAGTTCCGGCGGCCAGTCTGAGTAAGCATAGGCAGGTATTGGATCTATGATGCTGGCTGGAGGCATTTTATTCCTCCGGATGCCTCCTGCGACATTAGAATATATGAGCAGCTGCTGTGTGCGCAGCGTGCTAGTCTGAATCAGGCCCACGGATGCCTAATCTCTCACACCGGAGGCCACACGATCGGCGATAAGTGCAATGTTTTCACCTCACTCGCCTGTTCTGAGGTGAACTTTTCTCCTACTTACAGTACAAATGCGCACACCCACCTTTCGTCCGGTTCAATTGTAAAACAGGCGAATACGCATATGGGTGAATGCAGCAAATGTCGAAACTAGCGAAAAGGTCAGTTTTTTGCGGGAAATCAGTCTGTACCCCCAATAAAGCCTAAATCACCCGGGGAATCAAAATAGAAGTGCATTAATAACCCTAATAAAAGTAATTAGGGATCTTATATTGAGTCAAAAGGCTGTTTGCATAAGTGTGGAAAAATGATAGATAGCAGGATCTTTTGTAAAAAATAAATGCTGTAGTTAAATTTGGGGTACATGTAAATGGGAGCTAGCATATTTTTGTGTCTGTAAAGTGCTGATTTTTTTTTTTAAATACACCTGCTGCAGCCACGTGCAATCCTAAAAACACCTGTCCCATCCATAGAGCACCCCAAAATACCTGCCCCATCCATACAGCCCCCCAAAATACCTGCCCCATCCATACAGCCCCCCAAAATACCTGCCCCATCCATACAGCCCCCCAAAATACCTGCCCCAGTACTTTATACCCATTTTCAAACACTTTTTAAAGGCAATTTCAGTGGTTGTCCAGGGTGGTAACAATGGGGCGGTGGGTAGCCAGTCCCTGGCGTGTTGAGGTCAGCGACTGAGGCTTTTTCCACATTTGCACTGATTTTGGCGGCCATGTTCACATGGACATTCTGCGCCTCCATAACCCCTAACAACTGCTAACAATATACCCCAATTCACTGTCATCACTGTAAGCTCTAATAAATGATCAATGGTTAAATGCGATTGGGGTTCTTCCTGTTCTAACACAGTAACAGGACACATACAGTAAATGTATAATATAGTTACTAACCAAAAGCAAAAAACACTTAAGAAAGTGTATTGTCAACTAATGTGTTTTTTTGTGAAGCACGATAACTGTTCCAGTATGACCAGTGTGTGCATCCTAAGAGATTACAAAGAGCTATAAGGCTGCAGTGTGACAGTCCTACCTCTCTTCCAATGCCTTTATGGAAAACATATTCATCCAATGAGAAGTTCCGCCAATTTGGAACTTTGGAACATTTCGGCCCTCATTTGCATTTGAAACAAATCCAGCTAAAGGGTGTAAACTTACTCCAGAACAATCAGAGCTAGATTAGGCGAGAGGGGGAGGAGGGGGCACAGGGGGCCTGTGCCCCAGGCCCCCCTCTCCCAGGATCACACCAGCAGATGACTCAAACTATGAACTGCCCAGTTACTTAACCAGTAGTGTTGTTTATCGATAGATAACAGGTACAGTTGTACTCACCTTTACATGTCCACTGGTAATGGATGACGTTTTATAGAAGCAGTGAGTCTATGCTGCAAACAAGTAGTGGTGCAGCTGTCTGGAACAGCATTACATGCAGGAATTAGTATTATTATTGGGGTTGGGGGTGTATTAATGTTATCTGAGGTGCAGCTGGTGTATTATTATGTTTGGTGGGGGTATTTTTAGTTTAAGTGAGGGGTGTGGGTGTATTATTATGTAGTTTGGGGGTTTATTAATGTTTCAGAGAATTGGGGGGTATTAAGTTTACCTGAGGGGTGTGGGTGTATTATTATGTACAGTAGTTTGGGGGTTTATTAATGTTATCTGAGGGATGTGGGTGTATTATTATGTAGTATCATTATTAATGTTATCTTAGAGGTGGGAGTGTATTATGGTTATTATTATCTGATGTGTGTATTATTATTTTGTAGGATGGGGGTGGTATGAGATACCGGCACTCGGGATCCTGGCAGTTAGAATCCCGAAGCCGGCATCTCAAAAGGGTTAACATACCAACACTTGGTGGTCAGTATGCTAACCCTCCCCCTGTCCCTACTCTAACCCCCCCTCTTTGGTGCCTAACCTTAACCCCCCTTAGTGCCTGACCCTAACCTTCCCCTCCCCCAGTGCCTAACTCTAACCCACCCCTAGTGCCTAACTCTAACCCTGCACCCTAAACCTAACCCGCCTAACACCACACTACTTACCTTTGGTATCTTGGCAGTCAGGATGATGGCGCCAAGATCCTGACCGGCATCGGGATTTCAGCGCTGATAATAGGAGCGTCAGCATCCCAACTGCCGGGATGCTGAACACATATCTTAACAACAAAGGCTTTACATTTATACATATACAGTACACAGTATCTGTGACTTGCTTTATGTTATAGACGTGTTTATTTGCACTTGCCCATTTTAAGGTGGGATATTTTTTTCCCTGACATTTTACTGAATTATTTTCCACATAACAGAAAACCAATTTTGATACATCTTGTATCACATCTGTATATACCAATTATGTATCAATTTTGAGATTAACCCCTGATGAAGTCTCATAAGGACATGAAACGCATAAGGTAATAAAGCTGTGAGATCCATCACAAGGACATTCAATTGAAACTTTTTATCCCTGAAATAAGGGTGTAAAATCTTGACCTCCCCAAGAGTGGAAAATCTTACAGTTGATTGTGAAAATTACTGATCCAGCAAACTCACCTATGTATAATTAAAAAAACACAGAAACCATGACCTACTGGGCATGCTTGAGGACTAGATTTGAAAACAAGTGTTTTAGACCTTAGATTCCCCTCTGTCTTCAGTGTCTCTAAAAATGCTATTTTGATTTTACAGATAAGAGGGCGTGCTGGCTTTTGTATATAGCATACAAATATCAGACAACTTTATTTTAACACTGCAAATTAAAGTTAAAATAGTATGTACATATTATGCAAATTATATTTAGCCAAGGTTTAAAATTGCATTTTCTATCTAAATTTACTCAAGGCAGAGCAAAGTTTATCACCACCCTAGACAAAGCTTCTTCCTACTTCCTGCCCCCATTAACCTTATTCCAGTAACTGTTACAATTGACTTTTGTAAAATATAAACAATATTTCTCACCACCTCCAAGACGTCTGCAAAGGCTAAAGTTCAGATTCACTTACAGTATGTCTGAGGCAGAATGCTGTCCTGGCTCCACTGTTGCCGAGGGGCAAATGCAGAATTTTTATGAAGTGGGGTTCGGAAAGCTGGATTTAAGAAAAGAGAAAAAATTGTTGCAATAATCCAACAACACACTTTTTTTTTGGATAGTTGGTTTGAGTCCTTGTCTATAGCATGTATTATATACAATACCACTGTTATATCCTGATTAAACCTCGGTACAATCCTGCCTATACCCTCTAAATCCTGCCTATACCTTCTAAATCCTGCCTTTACAGGATATATAGAATTGTCGTTTTTTAGCGTAATGAGTCGCACAGTAAAATAAATGCCTTCAGACTTTGAATGTGTTTCCAAAGCACAAAAAGTTATTATTCAACATAAAAACAGATGGTTACATGCTGTGATCTAAAGGCAATTAGCGCAAATAAATCATACAGACCCAAGGTACAGTTGTTATATACGCACGCGCTCTGGCCCAGATACCGGCATCAGCAAGAAACCTCCGTCAACAGCATCAGCAAGAAGACTCCTGACTGGGGTCAGAGAGCGCACATATATACCCTTGCAGGGATTTGGAAATACAATAGATAAGTTTGGCATGATTCCATTGGTTCTTCTTAAACGTGTCTTGGTTACAGGATCGGTTATTGGACAATTTCAAATGGACACAACGGCCTCCAACCGCCCTTTGTATCCTTTTTCCCCCTGCATGCAACTTTAAGCTGCTAACATTACAGAGTACATTTTTAATGTTTTAACTCTCTATAGTCCATAGTTTGCAGATGCAGGTTCCGATCTTCTCACCGATGGTACCGGAAATCTGTGGAGACACAGTGGATCAGTACAACACCAGACACAGTCTGCTTACCATGTACTAATCCTTAGATATTAAATAACCTTTATTACACAACATTAATAATCACTGAATAAACCTTGAATATTACACTTTATTACTAGGGAACCTTTCATGTAATTTGTGTAGGTGTAAGTGTAAGAGAATATTGCATAAAATTGCTAATATACGTGGTGCATTTATTTGTAGAGTGAAACAGTGCAACTGTGCGTAATGTGCGGTGTTTATGCATGTGAGTCTATGTGTGTGTGTTTTATGCATGTAAGTCTATGTATGATGGATTTAATATATGTAAGTATATATATATATATATATATATACTCTATTCCTTACTAACATATTTTTAAATCTATAATGCAAGGTGTTACAAACAGCTAGGTTCACTTTCAAGCAGGGTGGGGACCCCCAGCTGATTGTCATTGCCACTGCGTCGGGTAAGCAAAACCTCTGACCATTGTTAACTCAGACAAATGCAATTGTGTATATCAATGTCTGGGTTATATTTCAATTGCCACAGCCATACTTGTCTATATACAGGGCTTCCCAATTCAGTATCCTGGTGTATTGTTTTTTTAATTACTTTTCTGATACATGTATACAGAAGCTGTTTCTTGTTACTAACTAAACCCTGCATGAAAATTGTGTTTGTCAGTGTGAGAGTGTTGTATATTATTCACTATTTAGTGTTGTGCGAATGTGTGGATACGTGCACACACTGGGTGCGTGCGCACGCAATGTTACATCGTGGATTGTACCAACACAAATTGGGCAGCGGACGACCAAATCGTCTGATAACAGTTGAATTGCGGTCACATGCAATCATTCAACTTCGACAGTCCACCCTTTGATAGCCAATCAACATGCTATCATACTCTGATTTTAAAATTAATTTAGGCTTACATTATGACATATCAATTTAATGTTATATTATGGGATGGCACAAGGTGGTTCTTAATCCATCAATAATGTGTCTCTAGGAGGGGACATAAAACTACCATTATACGCACACCGCTGATCTTGGGAGATCATGGGAAAGATGTGGGGATGCACCAATCCTGTAAGGAAGTCTTGAGGGGGAATAGGGACTTACATTATTTGGGATGTTTTAAAATAACATTTTAACAATACATTTTATGCATGTCTAAATATAATACATTATACGTTGGTATTTCCTAGTTCAGGGTTATAATGCAGTTCTACATTTACCTCAGTATTCATATTGTCACTACTGACCACCATCATAATTTCGTTCTTCCGGTTTACCTTATCTTTACATTTTCCACACTTCAACACAGTAGGAACACACCTGACACATATGCCAATTAATATGATCACAACCAGTATGAGGATCAGCAGTTTACCTATGCTTGCAATCATTTCCTGGACCCACTCTCCTAGACCTGAGACCCATTTCACTGGGTTCAACCATGAAACCCATTCCTCTACCTTCTCCTCTACTTCAGCCACTGAAGCATTATGGTTCTTTCGAAACTCTAATTTTAACTGCAGAATTTCATCCATCTTGTGGTCTATTACCTCCTTAGGGTCGCTGGTATCGTTTGTAATATAAGTGCAACACTTTACTCCAAATCGGGTGGCCAAAGTTACGCAATACCCTCCAGTGACAGCTGTTAAATAATTTAACACTAGTCTGTGTTGCACTAGTTCTTTCTTGTACGCTTGCAACTCCCTATCTGTATACATGAATGTCTCATCATACATCTCGGTGATATTATTTATTAATTTAACAAGATCTTGAATATATCTAAAATTTAGTGTACCCCGAGTGATCCTGGTGGGATCCAATGCTACTAAAACTTGAAAGCCAGTTGTCTCACTAATTAACTTTATGCACATCACCAGGTATCATATTTCTTTTGTCTCTATGTTCATACTGTGTGTGAAGATATGGTGATGCTGTGTTTTTATGAATACCAAGCATTTCAACATGTGTGAGGGTCATAACCTTTGGGACTATTCTTCCCAGATAACGCAAACCTTCGGAACTCAGAGAGAGCCACTTATACGCTTTCCTTCCACATATAAAATATACATCATCGGGGAGAACATAGGGAATAGTATGCATCATGATCATCAAACACATTTCCCTCACAAATGATATCTCAGTTTCTCCCATCTGGCAAATACATGTTTCTGGTTGTATAATCTTAGCACAGTACCCTTTTGGTATTCTACCAACCATTTCTTTGGTGTTACTCAGTGTATATTTATACCGGAAGTGTCTTCCACCTGACCTAATTTTGCGTAACAGTTCATAATTCATAGGCTCATGGTCAGCTCTTAGTGAGAAGGTCATCGTCTGATTATTCCCAGTCACCTCCCAACTTCCTGGTTCATTAGAGTTGGTGATGTTTAAATATAAAAGTGATTTGTCTACTTGATACTGATGGAGCTTAAAATGGGGCGGTTTGGTATTAAGAAATTTTCCGTCCAGTGTCTTCCCATTTTGCAATTCTAGAATTTCAGAGATATTTAATGGGAAGGGCACTAATCCTATATTATGCTGTTCTTGTGGCACGTGAGAGCACACCCAACAGTCAGTTTGGTTCAAAATTTTGCCCACCATGGTGTGATAATCCTCTAAAGGATACCCACCCCAATACTGATTATACTTGGGTTGACACTGTTGGATGCATCTCTCATAAATTACGGACCCACAGAACTCACACATACAATAATCCTCAGATGACAGACCTTCACACTGTCTCCGAGTATCCGAAATAGCAGATCTCTTAACAATTACACTACTAAAATTGGTCAAACACTCCCTTGATTGGCATAGCACTCCTCCTTTCGACTCTACTCCTTCAATTCTGCCATCAGCTCCCATCTCCTTTTCTGTCACAGAAACCAGAAATCCCCAAACAAACCAGGATGATGGAAACTCTGGAAGAGAATATAAAAATGAACACAGCAGACCAGTCCATTGCCGCAGCAAGGATCTGCAAATTTCTTTAGCTCAGGTATCTCACTACAACCTTTTAATCCTCCCAGAACAAGCTCGCAATCGACAGGTCCACGTTATCAGCCTCGTCTCCGCCTTGTTTCTCCACCGGTTGGTTGACCTTTTTGCAGTGAGTGGAATAGACCCTGGTATCTCTCTTGGCCACCTTCAAAGATGTGGTACTCGTCAGCAACACCTGATACGGACCCTCCCAATGATCAGTCAAACAACCTGAATGCAAGAAATTTCTGATCATAACATATTCTCCAGGTTCAACATCATGACAGTTTGTTTCAGGCATATCATGGGACAACAATTTCAGTTTCTGCTGTTGCTGCTTTAACTGTTTATTCATTGATATAAGATACCTTACAGTTACCTCATTGTTACCTTTCAAATCTTCCTGCAGATTTATAATTAAATGAGGTTGTCTACCAAACAGTATTTCAAAGGGGGACAGATTTAGAGGGGTCTAGGAGTGTTCCTTATGCTATGTATGTAGGACCAATGGTAATGCTTCTGGCCATCCTAGTCCAGTCTCTGCCATGATTTTACTTCATTTGTTTTTAATAGTTCCATTCATCCTCTCCACCTTGGCACTGGCTTGCGGTCGGTAGGGGGTGTGAAGTCAACTATTAATACCCATCAGCTTACACATATTTTGAAAAACATCACCTGTGAAATGAGTACAATTTTAGGGATACCATATCTACACACAAACTCCTGAACAATTCTTTTGGTAGTGAACGCAGCAGTATTAGTGGCAGCTGGGTATGCCTCAATCCAATTGGAAAACACGTCAGTGCACACTAATACAGTACATACTTGAGATATCTGCAGGGTGGTAATTGGATGAAATCAATTTGTATTACCTGGAAAGGTCCGTCAGTCAGAGGAATGTGAGATGGTTCGGTAGGGATCGTTTTCCTAATGTTTTCCTCAAGCAGGTCAGACAGGACATTGCTCTCGTTTCCGCTTGAGAAGAGAAACCTGGTGCGCACCAGTATGCTCTCACCAATTTGCACATACCTTGCTTTCCCAGATGAGTCAGACCGTGCGCTGCCTCAGCCAGGCTGGGGTAGTATGCCTTGGGAGCCACTGGCTTACCTTGTCCATCCCTCCAGAGTCCATAGGACTCTTGCTCACATCCTTTGGACCTCCAGACTGACTTTTCCTGGGTAGAACACAAATTTTGCATCTCAATTAATTTCAGCATATTAATTGTTTGGAAAGTCGTGATTTGTTCAGTTGGTACATTTTTAACCCTGCTGCCCATTTTGCAGCTTCGTCTGCCCTGTTGGTGCCCAATGACACTGGATCAGCTTCACGTGTATGGCTTTACACTTAATTACTGCCACTGCCTTTGGCAACTGGATTGCTGTTAGTAGTCCTTTTATATGTTTGGAATGTGCTATTGGTATGCCTGCTACTGTCATAAATTTTCTCAAATGCCATAAGGCACCAAAATCGTGTACTACTACGAAGGCGTACCTAGAGTCAGTATAGATATTAGCATATTTACCTTTCGCTAATTCACACGCTCTCTTTAGTGCCACCAGTTCCGCCAGTTGTGCCGAGTGTGGTGGTCCTAAAGGTTCGGCTTCTATGATGTCTTCGTCATTTACAACAGCATAACCTGTACATAATTGTCCAGTGTCAGTCTGTCAATGACAACTCCTATCTGTGTAAAATGTCACATCTACATTTTCTAAAGGTGTATCCCGTATGTCAGGTCTTGCAGTAAAGGTCTGATTCAGATATTCCATACAATCATGTGCATCAATATACCTGCAGAACTCAACTGCTGCCAATGGCTCACCTCTCTCCACCCTTTGTGCATCATGTTGCACATATGGTAAACACGTAGCTGGATTTAATGTACTGCACCTTTTGATGGTGATGTTTGCAGGTGCTATTAAGGCTAGTTCCCATTTTGTGAACCTAGCTGAGGAGACATGTCTGGTTTGGGCAGAGTTTAGCAAAGCAGATACAACATGGGTAGTATAGACAATCATATCATGGCCTAGTACTAAATCCTCACTCTTACTGACCAATAGAGCAGTTGCTGCTACACTTCTTAAACACGTTGGGAGTGATCTTGCCACAGTGTCCAACTGTGCACTGTAGTATGCTACGGGCCTACTGGCATCACCATGTTTTTGTGTAAGGACACCTGCAGCACAACCATCGGCTTCCGTACAATACAAATCAAAAGGTTTTTCATAATCAGGTATTCCCAATGCAGATGCTTTTGTCAGACTCTCCTTAAGATTAAGGAAAGCCTGCTCTGATTCCTCTATGTGTATGACATGATCGGGCTTTGAGGAAGAGACTAAGTCCTGTAATGGCAAGGCCAAAATAGAAAAACCTGGGATCCACATTCTGCAGTATCCACACATTCCCAAGAAGGTACAAATTTGCTGTTGGTTTTGCGGCAGTGTCATGTTCTGTATGGCCTGGATTCTGTTGGTTGTGAGATGTCATAACCCCTGAGTTAGGCAGTGTCCCAAATATTTAACCCTGGACTGGCATGGCTGTAGTTTGTCCTTGGCAACCTTGTGTCCTGTTTGCGAGAGATGAAGCAAAAAAAGTTTAGTATTATTTAAACATGACATAAACGAATCAGAACATAACAATAAAAATCGTCCACATATTGTATTAGAACAGATCCATTGGCAGGTTGAAAAGATTGAAAACAGTCGTGTAAGGCCTGGGAAAAGATACTGGGCCTGTCTATGAAACCTTGGGGAAATCGTGTCCATGTGTACTGTACAACCCCTGTATGTTAAAGCGAATAGGTACTGACAGTCAGGATGAAGAGACACAGAGAAGAAAGCAGAATAGAGGTCAATGACAGTGAAATGGGTTGCATTTGGTTTGATCTGCATGAGAATGACAGCTGGATTTGGCACTATGGGAAATTGGCTCTCTACCACCTTATTAACCCCTCTAAGGTCTTGTACCAACCTATAACCCCTCCCACCACTCTTCTTTACAGGAAAGATAGGACTGTTGGCTACACTAGCTGTATGAACTAAAATTCCCTGCTGTAACAATCGCTCAATTATAGGATAAACCCCTAATTCTACCTCCTGTTTTAATGGGTACTGGGGAATTTTTGGAGCTTGCCTACCGTTTTTTAAAACTTACCATTACGGGACTTACGTTTGCCATTAATCCAGTGTCCTGTCCATCCTTGGTCCAAAGTGAATCTGGAATTTGGGACAACATTTGATCTACCTCAGATGGATTCTCACTTAAACTGGTAGAGATATTCTTTGGGGAGTGTCCAGCATATCCCTCACCTCGTGTGCAACTCTCTCTGGGATATCTAAAAATACACCATCAGGGGTACAATATATGACACATCCCATCTTACATAACAATTCCCTTCCCAGTAGGTTAGTGGAAGCCGCTGCTGCCAGGAGAAAAGAATGTCTGGTATGCAATGGCCCAATAGTGACCTCTGTGGATTTTGTTAAAGGATAATGTTGCACTTTACTCATTACGCCCATTGCTGGTACTGTCTCGTTGGTTACCTGTAAATTAACGGGAGATTTTATTACTGACCTGGTCGCCCCTGTGTCTACAAGAAAAGGATATTTAGTACCAGCTACATCAAACATCATTACCGGTTCTTCCCTAGTACTTCCAGTTAACCTGACTATCTGTAAACTACAGGTATGACCTGACCCCTAGCGTTGACTCGCACTCTCCAATAAAGCATTAATGGCCACAATTGGAGCTGGTGCCTGTTGGACATTTGCTGGTCTCTGTGTATATCCCTTATGGGGATATCCAGGTACTCCCTGGTTCAGGGGTCCTACCCTCTTCACTGTACAGTTCCTACTTACATGTCCTGGCTGGTTGCAATTAAAGCACTTCCATGAGTGGGGTGGATGAAAGGAGTGTTGTGTGGGTTGAGCAGGAGGGAAAGGTGGTGGATATGGGTAAGGATATTGAGGGAGATATGGGGGTTGTGGATAGTATGGGAGTTGTGGTTGTGTGTGATAAGTGGGGTAGGGCTGTGTTTGTGATGGTGTAGGATTAGTGAGGACGGGTAGCTGTTCAGGTGCAGGTGCAGGTGTGTCTGCTGGCTGTGATGTTACCATCATTCCTTCTAGAGCTTGAATACTAACAGCCATTAGTTTCTCGCTCTGGATCTCTCTCTTTTTAGAGATGTTCTTGTCATGTTCAATTGCAGATTCTATGAGGGTGTCTACAGTGACTCCCATCCACCCAGGCTGTGAAGTCTGAACCCGACTTTAGGTTCTCTTTAAGACCATCCATAAGTACAGTGACAATCATTCCCCTGTGGTGAGTGCTATCTTTAATATCTTCTAACCCAGTGTACTGGGTGATGGTCTGCCGAGCCCGGTTAAAATAATCTTCTGCAGATTCACTCTCTTTCTCTTTTATGGTGAAAATTTTGCTCCAGTTAACTACTACTGGAAAATATACACCCAATTGAGTTACAATACGGGAAATGTTACCTTGGTTAATTTCGTCTGTTAAGGGAACATCTCCATCCAATACACAATCCGTGATAAATGGTGTCACATTGGTATTGTGTGGAAGACAAGCCCTTAACACCACTTGCAAATCTTTGTTGGTTGGCTCGGGAGAACTACCCAAATTTTTCAAAATCTTTGACATTTGGCTAATTCCTTTTTGGGATCGGGGAAATCATTCATTATGGAATTTAGCTCCGCTCTTGTCCAAGGACAATGCATTGCTACTTCCATTGTGGGCATTACACTGTTCGCATCTGCATTCCCATTCGGAACAGAAATTGTCCGGATGGGATGCAGACCGGCCGCACTGCTACTTTTGACCTTATTACCTGGCTGGGGGTTTAGTCTGTTACTGCTACGTATAGGGTTAACAAATTCCTCTACGGGTGCAGTGGATGTTAACACTTCCTGTATTATCACTGATGAAGATGGCGGCACCACTTGTGCTTGCCGTGGTGGAGCATCTAACATGTGTACAGCATGGGAAATGGCAGACATAACAATAGGCTCATCATCCACATCATAAACATTTTCCTTATGGTTACTTAAGAGAGGGTACAAATTACTTGTTACATTTTTATGGGTTTTTTCAACAACTGTACCTGCACCCCGTCAGCATAGGGTGGCGGTGGTACGCGTGAACCACTGGCAATACCTTCCACAACGATACCTTGCTGCACGTGCGCGCCATCTCATGGCTCGCACGCACGCACTGCAATTTAGCGCTGCAGGTGTACTTTCCGGTAATGTGCTCACGACGCTAGTTTGCGTCGCTTGCACACCTTTAAGCCACACATCTCCCTCATGCTGCCATAATTTTAAACATTCGTTATATTTTACCTTTTTCACTCGAGAACGCACCAGACTGATGTGATCTCGGACATTGTTCAATATATCCTTATCAAAGCTACCAATTCTGGGAAACGGTCTAACACTGTTCATCGTCATCTTAAACCATACATCACAGTACCTAATTGCATAAGCACTGTACTTAGTATGCATAATACGGCGGGCCGATCCAATTGGCGTTTCCATTAGCAGCACATCATTGTCTAACATTTCTACTGTTTGTGTGGCTCCCATCCTGGGACAACCCCTACGTTTTTCAATAAAGATTTAAACCGGTGAAAGACACTCAAGACACTTTCACTTGTGGATGTCTTTGAAAAAGGGCGTATCCACAAACCTTATGGAAGACCTCTAGATGCCTCCAATCGCCTATGGAGGAAAAGCTGCTTCCACACAGAAATCCCTTTTTGACTACCTTTCAACTGCTAGGGGGTAATACTTACCCTTTGTTTTCCAGTTGATTTCGTCCACCCTCTCATCAGTTCACAATCACAATTTAGCCAAAACTATGCGGTTCAATTACTGTGCTCAAATAAGCCTAACCGATTACTGAATACTGTAATCACACTGAGAGCTGAACCCTAACAAAAATAACAACCCATACACCTGCCTTGTGTATAGTAAACGGTAAGCTGCTACCGAGTCACTAGGCCGCTCCTTACGCCTAGCACTTAAGGGTCCTATGATACCCTTAACATTTAGGAACCATGTTACACCCTAAACAAATACTCACTGTTACACACTTCTTTCCTGTGCAGAAAATACACATTAACCCAGCTATTGGCAACACTTGAAAATGCAATTCAACGGCTTTGTTTAAAACACGTGGCAGCAAGACCAGAAATACGTATACGCTATTGTGCAACTAGTCACATACACAATAATGCGACTACTACACAACACGTATTATGACTCTTATGCTATAATGAGACTTAGCCGCATACACAATAATGCGACTTCCCCTTTTTAACACACAAAACAAAATACAAAGAAAAACCTATCGATGAAGGAAAACAAACTTTCCTCTCTCGTCCCTGGAGTCTAATCAGCACTCCTTATACACAATAGCTGGCAGTGCGCTCTCAGCAACAAAATGGTAACAGGTGATGGCTAAATCATCTCCTGTTATGGCGCCTCCACCCTTTTGCTGAGAGACAACTGACCGAGTGTTACCATGTATCAGATAGTGTGATTCACTCAGCAGAGCCCCCAACTATTATATCCTGATTAAACCTTGGTACAATCCTGCCTATACCTTCTAAATCCTGCCTATACCTTCTAGAATTGTCGCTATTTAGCGTAATGAGTCGCACAGTAAAATAAATGCCTTCAGACTTTGAATGTGTTTCCAAAGCACAAAAAGTTATTATTCAACATAAAAACAGATGGTTACACGCTGTGATCTAAAGACAATTAGTGCAAATAAATCATACAGACCCAAGGTAGTTGTTATATACGCACGCGCTCTGGCCCAGATACCAGCATCAGCAAGAAACCTCCGTCAACAGCATCAGCAAGAAGACTCCCCACTGGGGTCAGAGAGCGCACATATATACCCTTGCAGGGATTTGGAAATACAATAGATAAGTTTGGCATGATTCCATTGGTTCTTCTTAAAGGTGTCTTGGTTACAGGATCGTTTATTGGACAATTTCAAATGGACACAACGGCCTCCAACCCCCTTTTGTATCCTTTTTTCCCCTGCATGCAAATCTAAGCTGCTAACATTACAGAGTACATTTTTAATGTTTTAACTCTCTATAGTCCATAGTTTGCAGACGCAGGTTCCGATCTTCTCACCGATGGTACCGGAAATCTGTGGAGACACAGTGGATCAGTACAACACCAGACACAGTCTGCTTACCATGTACTAAACCTTAGATATCAAATAACCTTTATTACACAACATTAATAATCACTGAATAAACCTTGAATATTACACTTTAATACTAGGGAACCTTTCATGTAATTTGTGTATTAGTAAGTGTAAGAGAATATTGCATAAAGTTGCTAATATGCTTGGTGCGTTTATTTGTAGAGTGAAACAGCGCAACTGTGCGTAATGTGCGGTGTTTATGCATGTGAGTCTATGTGTGTGTGTGTTTTATGCATGTAAGTCTATGTATGATGGATTTAATATATATATTCTATCCCTTACTAACATATTTTTAAATCTATAATGCAAGGTGTTACAAACAGCTAGGTTCACTTTCATGCAGGGTGGGGACCCCCAGCTGATTGTAGTTGGCACTGCATCTGGTAAGCAAAACCTCTGACCATTGTTAACTCAGACAAATTCAATTGTGCATATCTATGTCTGGGTTATATTTCAATTGCCACAACCATACTGTTTATATACAGGGCTTCCCAATTTATATGTAAAACACTCACAGTATCCTGGTGTATTGTTTTTTAATTACTTTTCTCAGACATGTATACAGAAGCTGTTTCTTGTTACTAACTAAACCCTGCATGAATATTGTGTTTGTCAGTGTGAGAGTGTTGTATATTATTCACTATTTAGTGTTGTGCGAATGTGTGGATACGTGCACACACTGGGTGCGTGCACACGCAATGGTGCGTCGTGGATTGTACCAACATAAATCGGGCAGCGGACGACAAAATTGTCCGATTACAGTTGAATTGCGGTCACATGCAATCATTCGACTTCGACACCACATCTATGGAATTACCACATTCCGGCGTGGGTATATTGGCAGCTGGCAAAATAACTACATCCCGTTACTTCTTATGGTTGATCCACTGTTATACAGATAATTACCTATAGAAACATTGGTATGGATCGGAGGATATCAGGAATGAAGAAGATAATTACAGAGATACATATAGAGGAGCTTGTATATGCAGAACTAAAATTAATACAAGAAGAAAATCCTCTTGCTCGTTAATTAGCAATTAATGAGTCTCATACAAAGTACAAGACCTGCTTCACCTCATGCCAGTCATCTTACCCTAGTGGCAATACCTTCAGGGCATCATACCATATAAGCTGTGAGGTTCATACTCTGAGGTTCTGCTGAGGCTGCTTATTGTGTAAGTTACATGAACATGCTGAGAACTTCAATTTAATGAGACCTATGAAACTGAAAATTGCTAAGATACTGATTGTTTATATTGTATATGATTTTATAGCTATTCCCCAATTCCTGGACAGATGACGTTCGACTACATCACTCCGTCTAACTTTACACGTGTATTTACCCCAAAGGGTATTAAGAGGATTTGCTCATTTTTAATATTCAGTTCTCTAATCTCTTAGGATAAAATCAATAGATAACAACAAGTCTATATAATGAATAATATCTATCACTTTCCTATGGATGCGCTGCTTTCTAGGCAAAATAATATTGTCATCATTCACTTGACGCTAAATACATTTCACTCACAGGTGCCTCATTCATTATACTGCGGGAGCAGATGATGTCTAATCACACCGGGGTTTCAGAGATTGTTTTGGTCGGATTTCCAGGGATTACAGAAGATTATAACGCCTTGATATCCTCTATGATGTTCCTTGTGTATATATCACTGACCGCCAATGGGAGCGTGATATGTCTGGTTATTATACATATACACCTCCATCATCCCATGTACCTGATCATAGCAAATCTCGCCACGTCAGACCTCTTATTTGACACAGTGACTTTACCGAAGTTAATCGCCAAGTACTGGTTCGGGGCATCATCCATGCCCTTCTATGTGTGCATCTTCCAAATGTTCTGCGTCCATTATTTTGGAAGCCTTGATTCCTACCTGCTGATGGTGATGGCGGTAGATCGCTATGTTTCTGTTTGCCAGCCCCTGAGATACGCCGTGGTTATCACCAATAAAACAGCTTTTATTACTTGTGGCATCTGTTGGATTTTTATGGCAACCTCTACAGTCGCAACTATCGCTACTCAGGCTTCGCAAATTCTCCTATGTGGCCCTAACAAAATATATAGTTTATTTTGTACCCATGCAGCAATCTCAGCCTTAGCGTGCTCAGATGCAACATACATGAGAAAAGTAGCCTTTGTGTGTGCTATGGTTGTGCTCCTTGTGCCTTTAGGGGTGATATTGCTGTCATACACCCTGATAATAGCTGTGATCGCCTCTCGCTCCGATAGCTGGCAGAAAGCATTCTACACCTGCACCACCCATCTGCTTGTGGTGGGCTTATATTATGTTCCCCGAATCTTTGTCTATATAGTAACTAACATTCCTTTAGTAATAATTAAGCCTGATATTAATGCTTTGCTTCTTTTCCTGTACTCTGTTGGGCCACATATAGCCAATCCCATTATATATTTTCTTAGGACAAAGGAGATCAGACAGACTTTAGGTAACGTTCTCAAGAAAACTAGGTACAGACTTAACTTTGCGTTTTGTGACAAGAACAAAGATAATTTATGTTTATGACATCACAAATGTCTCTTTTAACTTTCCTGCAGTGTTTCTACATTGTGAAGTGTCTTTATTGCTAGTAAAAATGTTACGTTTTTCTATCAAATACTTCTATTTTCTTAATTCCAAATGACACATTATATATTTGCAGAAATATGCACAGGAGCCCCAGCCCCAGGGACATGCTGCTGATAATACTTATGGTAGCTGCAATACAAATTGCTCATCCATGATCCCTCTGTCCTACCCAGCACATCCCAGTGTTCGGGCCCCAGCCAGCTGCAGGGCAGCAGCAGTGGGGGTTGTGGTGACACTGGTGAGATGCAGGGGGTAGGAGTGACAAGCAAGGGGTTGTGGTGGCACTGGTGAGATGCAGGGGGCAGGAATGAGAAGCAGGGGATTGTGGTGACACTGGTGAGATGCAGGGGGCAGGAGTGAGAAGCAGGGGGTTGTGGTGACACTGGTGAGATGCAGGGGGCAGGAGTGAGAAGCAGGGGGTTGTGGTGACACTGGTGAGATGCAGGGGGCAGGTGTGAGAAGCAGGGGGTTGTGGTGACACTGGTGAGATGCAAGGGGCAGGAGTGAGAAGCAGGGTTTTTGGTGACACTGGTGAGATGCAGGGGGTAGGAGTGACAAGCAGAGGGTTGTGGTGACACTGGTGAGATGCAGGGGGCAGGAGTGAGAAGCAGGGGGTTGTGGTGACACTGGTGAGATGCAGGGGGCAGGAGTGAGAAGCAGGGGGTTGTGGTGACACTGGTGAGATGCAAGGGGCAGGAGTGAGAAGCAGGGGGTTTTGGTGACACTGGTGAGATGCAGGGGGCAGGAGTGACAAGCAGAGGGTTGTGGTGACACTGGTGAGATGCAGGGGGCATGAGTGTGAAGCAGGGGGTTTTGGTGACACTGGTGAGATGCAGGGGGCAGGAGTGAGAAGCAGGGGGTTGTGGTGACACTGGTGAGATGCAGGGGGCAGGAGTGAGAAGCATGGGGTTTTGGTGACACTGGTGAGATGCAGGGGGCAGGAGTGAGAAGTAGGGGGTAATGGTAAGATACATGGAACTGTGTTGACATGCCATAGGTTGTTATGAGATGCTTTGGCGAGATGAAATTGCTCCCATGTGAAGCCAGTGCGGGTCCTGTCACTAGTGCTAAATATAATGTACAGTAGTATAAAAACCAATACTGTACAATATATATAAAAAATAAATGTTAATATTTGCAGTCTAAATTAACCATAGAGAAGACTGGATTCGCATATAGCGGCCGCTCATTGGCTGGTTGCACATGGGTCCCAGCCAATGAGCGGCCGTTATATGTAAAGCGGGCTCTGATTGGCTGACGGGCCGTGGGATTTCCCAAAATGTCCCGTCAGCTGGCATTCATGAAGTATTGGTATGTGTGACAACACACATACCGATTTCTTGTCCGTTTGGGTTCACTTACAGATGGGCCCAGCTAGTTTGTTGCTTAACCTCTGGGTGGCGAGTGCTCCACTGATAAAATTTGTACTTCGGTGGGATGTTGAGAGAAATGTATCCTTAAAATAACTGAACTTCAGTTGCTCTGTCATTATGTAATGCTTAGTGTGCATCTACTGGTCAATTTAAGCTACTATATGGCTGAATTATTGGGACTCGGTACAGTAATATGCATCATGGGTCACTTTTAGGGACAGGGACTTTGCAGTACAGTAATAGAGATGAGTTCACATACATCTATCCTCTGTGTGCTACAAGTTACTCCACACACAGTGCAGGAATGCTATGTGACTCGGTAGTGCCGAATGTCTTTTCGTGCATCTTTTTTACCTTCAAATGCATCTTATTGGTACAAGCAGCTTCTGCTGATTACAATGATATGCAGCATGCCTATGTTCTGTGAGGGAGTGCGGGTGTATCTGCAAGCAAATCACTATGTTACAGTGTTACAGTTGCTAATACTTTAACGTAGTGTTTCATGTGCAGATAAACCCACACTGGCTCTTAGAACATAGACATGCTGCATATAATTTTAATCAGCAGAAGCTGCTTGTGCTATCAATTTGCATCTCTGTGTGATTCAGATGCATTTGAAGGTAAAAAGTTGCATAAAAGATGCTTGCGCTACCAAGTCATGCCATGGAATGGCGTGACTAGAAGGCCTGTTTAACGTGCAAGGAGACTGGATGTATGAGGACCCATCTATATATGTATTTGTATAAATAACAGAATTCACACACCACCAAGTGATTTATTTTTAATCCAGTAGTGAAGATTTAAAAACTAAAGAAAAAAAAACTCCCCTTCCACGATTCGAACCCCAGACCCAATGGTGCAAGGTGCAGACCTTAACCACTAGCGCACACTCACCAGCCATGTTGAGAGCTGCACCTGTCGTGTATGTGATGTGAAGTGTACGAATTAAAGCAGGCAATGTGTACAATGTCAATAGCAGGCTCAGCATGTGGCGGCATTGAATAGAAGCGAATGATGGTGGTGGTGGGGGAGAGCCATACAATGAGCTCAGTGGAGTTTAATAGTGATGTGTGATGGTGGGAGGAGGTGGTGAAGGAACTTGGGTGGCCATACACAGAGAGGAAGGGAGGAGGGAAGTGCAAAGTAGTGTATTTTAAAAGTATTGAATCTCTTTATTAAAAATGTTCCCTCTGTAATGTGTACAATACAATGTCTACTGTATAGCGGGAATGCCAAGTGGTGGGATATTGAGAGAAATATTTTAAAGTTCAGTAGAGTTCCTTAAAATAACTGAACTTCAGTTGCTCTGTCTTTAAGTAATGCTTAGTGTGCGTCTTCTGGTCTTTGGCTGCTTTATTGGGATTCGGTACAGTAATATGCATCTAGGGTCACTTTTAGGTACAGGGACATTAGAGCACAATAATAGAGATGAGTCCACATACATCTATCCTCCATGTGCTACAAGTTGCTCCACACATAGTGCAGGAGTGCTGTGTGACTCGGTAGTGCCAAGCATCTTTTTGTGCATCCTTTTTACCTTCAAATGCATCTTATTGGCACAAGCAGCTTCTGCTGATTAAAATGATATGCAGCATGCCTATGTTCTGTGAGCGAGTGTGGGTGTATCTGCAAGCAAATCACTATGTTACAGTGTTACATTGCTAATACTATAACGTAGTGTTTCATGTGCAGATACACCCGTACTGGCTCATGCTGCATATCATTTTAATCAGCAGAAGCTACTTGTGCTATCAATTCACATCGCTGTGTTATTTAGACGCATTTGAAGGTAAAAAGTCGCATAAAAGACGATCGTGCTACCGAGTCACGCCATATTAGTACAGTACATGTAAACACGTTCATCACGTCTCAGTGAAAGCTGTGAATGCCTGTGACCCACTTCTGAGCCCTTGAGACAAAAAAAAATTATATATTTTATTTACGTACAGGACTCACACACATACTGTACTGTAATTATTTAATACTTTATTACACATTCTTCTACAGCCCTGATTCCATGACCAAAATGCTGTATTATAGTGTACCGAATCACAGCTTCTGTCAGTCAATCATCGAGAGGTGATACAGAAAATGCATTGGAACTCTGACGCATGTACTGTGTAGTTTAGGAAAAGTGACACCTGGTGGACAAAAAGTTGTATTACACGATATGACTTTTCCAGTGCTACGCTACGTTCTGTTATAAAACATTCTGTGTGGC
The DNA here is from genome assembly GCA_031769625.1 of Taudactylus pleione. Taxonomy (NCBI): domain Eukaryota; kingdom Metazoa; phylum Chordata; class Amphibia; order Anura; family Myobatrachidae; genus Taudactylus; species Taudactylus pleione. The sequence goes on from JAUIMM010000123.1 coordinate 914,662, forward strand.
GCGACTCAAGGCTACTGTGTGGTGCGAGATGCATGGTGCGCTACATGGCTGTATGGTGCAACAAACTAGCTGGGCACATCTGTAATTGTGTGAGCAAAACATGGGATGTGTTCGAATTCGCCCACATGTAATGCTCGCACAATATTGCTGGCATTGTCAGAAGTTACAAATCCCGAGGAGAGTCCAAGTGGGGTAAGCCATTTTGCAGTGATTTCTCTGAGTTTTTCTAAGAGGTTCTCAGTGGTATGCCTCTTAGTGAAACCGGTGATACACAGAGTAGCCTGCCTCTGAATGAGCTGGCATTTGTTAGATGCTGCTGCTGCTGGTCGCACTGTTGGAGGCAATACACCTACCCAGTGGGCTCTCATTGTCATGTAATCTTTAGTTTGCCCTGTCCGACTTGTCCACATATCTGTGGTTAAGTGGACAGTGGGCACAACAGCATTTTGGAGGACATTAATAAGGTGAATTGCTATTGTAGAGAAGTGGAATCTAGAAGGGACATGGTAGCGGGGACTCAGGACCTCCATTAATTGTCTAAAACCCACTACAGTAATGGCGGATACTGGATGCACATCTAATACCAGCATAGCTGTTATGGCATCAGTAATCTGCTGTGCAACTGGGTGTCTGCTGTCATACTTGCTCACAAATGCAAAGGATTGTTTGACAGACAATTGTTTGGTTGAACTATAAGTAGTCTTCTTCCTGGTCCCCTTCTGGGATGAAGATCCACTCACAGCAACAGCAGCAACAGGCATAGCACTCAAGGATGCTTCTGAGGAAGCACAGATAGGAGAGGAGTCAGTCATTCTTATGACATTGGATGCAGGACTACTTCCAATCATGATTGAGGATGTTGATAATGATGCAGGAGTTGGTGGTTGAGATTGCAGGAGTTTTGATCTAACAGAGAGAAGGGAGCAGCTAGGTGATGCTGGACTGATTGTTAAGTTTTTAGCCAAAGTTTCTGAATTTGAAAAATACTATTCAATTTGATGAAAGCGCTGCAAGTGACGTAACAATGACGGGGCTCCTAGATGGTTAAGGTCCTTACCTCTACTCACACTTGCTTTGCAAATATTACAGATGGCTAGACAATTGTTGTCCTTATTTGGGTGGAAATAAGTGAAAATAAAACCTAGGCACTTCTTAGAGTAATAAGCTCCTTCCAATCTCAATGCGACTGAATGAGGTAGTCAGCCTCATAAATGCTAATGCTAGCAGTCTTTTGAAGGAGTGAGATGCGGGAATGACAACAACACTCACCGACATTAGTTGCTCCCCACTGGTCGGGTTGAGCGTAGTACCATCCAGGTACTAGGGTTAATTAACCCCCGGCATACACTCTTGCTGCACAGGATTGGAGCCTGAAGGTAAAAAACACCTATTAAAAGGATACACTTAATAATTGCACAGGCTATTTAGCCACATTAATATTCAGTGACTTTGATAAAAAAGACTGTGGACCTCATTCAGAGTCAGTTGTTGCGGCCGCATGGTCGTAGAGGAAAGGGGCCGGATATGCAAATTAAGTGATCACAAGTTGCGGTCCTAACATGAGATCGTTTGCTGAACGACCGAGGGTATGAAGCAGCCGTAAGACTAAAGTACGCCCTCTTCTCGATCACCACACACATCATCTCCTGGGATATAAGGATTAATCGCGACCATCGGGAACCATCGGAGCTGGTCGTAGAGCTTAAGGTTGACCATACCCTCTCTTAAGAACTACGATCAAGTCAGTGTTCAAACCTCCCATGTCACGTGTGCCATGACACTACTTTGTTAATTACGCGCTCCCATTAAACGCCGTTTGCATAATTAGGCACGCCTGCGTTCGGATCTCCACTCCCCCATTTTCAAGCACCTTCCACTGTTACCACCCTCAAACGCCTCCATCTGTCACTCAAAACTACCGACCTGGCTGTGTTCAAGGAGAGAGAAATTTCTGATCGTAACAGCTAGTTTGCGAACTTTACGCATGCGCAGTTTAGTGAACATCGGCTGTGTATGACCATGCGGCCACAACGACCGACTCTGAATGAGGTCCTGTATCCTACCTCTTCAGAGGAAAAAGGGGACATATCCAGGGATCAAGTATTGAATGACATATGTTTAAAAATACTATATTTATTTTTATTCGTCGAGGTCATTATTACTAGTTCACTACAATTTTTATTTGTTGCTAGTTACTAAGATTATATGTGTGTGACTATTTTACTAATAAATGTTATATATATTTTTTCTGATACTTTGGTTTGAGAGCAATAATTGTAACCTCCAATCTCTGTGTATATATATATATTTGGGTGGAAATAATTCCACACATGAGAGGTGGATTTTTTTGTCTTTTGCCCTAGCATGACAATGGACTTTTTCATACCATGGGCAACAACTTGCCCGATTTACACAAACAACATCCTCAGCATCAACATCCTCATCATCCTTGTTGTTATCACCAACTACAGAAATATCCTCCTCATCCTTCTGGTGCAATTCCACAGAAGCATCCTCAATTTCTACATCAGCATGTTGACTTGTGCTGCTCATCATCACATTTACAGAGGGCACACAAATGGTGGAAGGAGGATCCTCTTCAAGTACAATATTAGAAAGGTCAGGCTCACACATGGCAACCGCGGATACACTTGGACTCTCCTCAGGGATCTGTGACTTTTCTGAGCACACAGTTGGTTCATGTGCCTTAGCGATCTTAATTTTTTTGACAATTCTGCAGGGAGAAGGGCTTACATCATCATAAGTTGCAGAACCACCAGTCATGAATAAAAGCCAAGGCCTTATCCTTTCCTTGCCTTTTTGTGTAGTAAATGGCATATTGCCAATTTTTTATTTCTCTGCAGCTAACTTAGCTTTTGGTTTTTTTTCTTTAACACTGTAAAACATTGCTTGTTTGATTTTACATGCCCTGATTTAAGCCCTTGGGCATCGGCCTTCGTAGATGACGTTGACGGCCTCATATCGTCATCATGACTGCTGACAGCACTAGTATGTGGTTCCTGCTCTCCTCTCATTTGATTGTCCTCCATATCAACAAACTTACACTGCAGTCTGACCAGCAGTGTCACCGAACACCACACACACAAAAAAAGAACAAAAAAAAATCTTTATTTTTTTTTATTGTGGATTGCTAATTTATTTAACTTTTATTTTTTTTTACACTGGGGAAGAGCACCCCTGAACGAGGCAGCAGCCCCTTGATGAACAACACAGCACCCCTTTATGGACAACAAAGCACCTGCAAAGTGCAGACGGACCACCTGCAGAGTCACAAATACGTGGATAATAAACTGCGGTCTGGCAAGCAGAGTCACTGAACAATAATAGCGTAACTAGTAACTAACTAGTACAAACACAAAAAAAGATTTTAATTTTAACTTTTATTTTTTTTACACTGTGGAAGAGCACCCCTGGATTGACAGAGCACCCCTTTATGAACTGCAGCCCTATGCCCTTGATGGACAGGACAACACAGCAGCACCCCTTTATGTACTGCAGCCCAAGCCTCTTTATGGACAACACAGCAGCACCCCTTTATGTACTGCAGCCCAAGCCTCTTTATGGACAACACAGCAGCACCCCTTTATGTACTGCAGCCCAAGCCTCTTTATGGACAACACAGCAGCAGCACCCACTTTATGTACTGCAGCCTGACAACACTGCACTCTTGAACAAATAGTGACAAGTCACTGATGACAACACACAACACTGACTGCACCCTAGAAGAACACAGCATGTCTACTCTGTACACTATTCACAACCGGAGTGAAAATGGCGTAGATCACTGGGACCTTTATAGAATCCAAAACCTGCAAGAATCTGACAGCAGGAGGATAATGTTTTGCCTCATTTTCAGATCTGAGAAACGTGGGAAACCCCGAGCTGGTCTCTGATCCGACTCGGAGTTGCAATGCACGGGTGGAGATGTCAGAGAACCGGACCCACTCATCTCTAATGTAAGCTCATACCTTTTAATGTGACTAGTATTAAAAGGTGCAAGTCATACAGAAGCCTTCACAGATCAGTGAGATCCGTGAAGGCTTCTGTCTGTGTGTTAAATAAAAAAAAATGAAGTGCATCCCTTCCCCAGGGCTATGTAAAGCATGTCCTGGTTCTAAAAATACAGGGGACAAAATGCATAGGGGTGCCCTGTACTTTAAGTAGCAGGACAGGGCTTCTCTGATCTGGTCCTGGTTGTGGAAATACAGGGGACAAAATGAGTAGCGGTCCCCTGTAATTTCTATAACCAGCACAGGCCTCTTTCTAGCAGGGGGGGGGTTAATGCCACAGCCAGGGAAACCCTTTCACCAGGTTCCCCCAACCAAAGCATTACCCTGACCGCTAGTTAGCCCAGGCCAGGTTATCCCTGGGGAGGTGAGGACCCCTCAATAAATGGGTCCCCTCTCCAAGGCACCCAAGGGCTGGGCTGAAGCCAAGGGCTATCCCCGGCACCCCTGGTGGGTGGGAGCTGGGTTGATAGTGTAAATGTGTGCTGTAAAAGATAGAAGTGTAAATATGGTCTTTAATAGAACTACAGGTCCCAGGAAGCCTACCCCGCATGCTGGTATTTGAGAACCACAAGTACTAGCATGTAGGGCATTACGGGCCCGCTTGCAACTGTAGTTCCACATATATATATATATATATAACTATATATATATATATATATAAAAGTGCCCCGCTGCCCTTTTCAGATGATATAGGGCATGTGTCCTTACGGCAAGCCATCGTCTAAGCATGTTGGCCGAGCAAACAAACAACCCAGCACTCCCCAGTAAAATGTATTACTATCCTGGTGCCCTCCTGGGGTCACTCAACATGTCCTGAAGTAATAGTCAGAACCTTATTCTTGAGAAGGAAGGACTGAAATGTTGAACTTGACCACTGCTGTGTTTTCTCAAAAATCCCCCAAGGGTGCTGTCTAAGTTTTTATATATATATATATATATATATTGTGATAGAAGCACTGGAGAAGTGTGTAATGGCTTCTGTATTTGCCCCAGATTCCTGTCTTATGTCTTTTAAAACCCCCAGGAGTAGTCTGTTAGAAAAGCAGACTAGTAATGTTGGCTTCTGTGAAAAGCCGGAATGGGTCCTGGGGGTGTGGATGTGAGGAGAGGAAGGGCTCCATCCACAGGCCACTCCGGGTCTTGGGCCTTTCAGCCTTGTAGCAGGCTCATCAGGGCTTGCACCTGGAAGTGGCTAATATATGCTGGGTCTAGTTAGGGCTGAGTGTCTCATACCTGGAGAGCAGGCCTGCAGATTAGCTTCCTCTGAGAAACTGCTGGCTACAAATCAGGAATTACTGTGGACGGAGATTTATTTAGTGTTCCGTTAGTGAGGGAACTTGATGTCTAGTTAGTGCCCAGCTGGGCTAGGTTTTATTTTGTGTTTTGTCTCTTTGATTTTTGATATTGCACAATAAAACCTGGTGCCGACCAGCTTGTATGAAAACTCACGACTGGAGTGCTATTTCCTGGCTGCTGTGTGTAAGGTGGTATCCGTTTACCCCAGGAGAGGGACCCCCTACCCCGACCTTGTCACAATTGGTGGAGAAGGCAGGCAAGCACACACTGCAGCAAGGAAAAATTTGTCCTTTAAAATTTAAAGGGACAGGCACGAATTGTGGAATCCATGAAGGTGGCGTTAGCAGATGCTCCGAGAGGCCAGGTTCTGCTTCCAGCCTACCGCTAAGGGCAACAAGGAGGGCATTGTAAAGGCCTTGCTTCTTTCTATGACCGCTCAGCAGGAAGCTACCAGAGCTCTGCAGGAATCCACCCAGGTGCAGCTATTAGCCTTGGAGACAGCACAGAGGCAGCAACAAATTACCATCGAGGAAACCCACCAGGCCTTAGCGGAGAACAGCCAGGCCATAAAGTAGTTGGTACAACACCTAGTAGCCCGGACTGGAGATGCTTCCACTGACCTTGAAACCCACACTCGTTCCATACGAAACAGTCATTTTTTGCAGAAGATGACCCCGAGTGATGACATGGAGGCGTATCTTATGGCCTTTGAGAGAACCGCAGAAAGGGAGAGTTGGCCCAAGGAACAGTGGGCAAGTCTTGTGGCACCCTTCCTGTTTGGAGAACCGCAAATGGCCAACTATGATCTGTTCCTGGCTGATGCAAAGGACTATGTAAAGTTAAAATGGGAGATCCTAACTCGCTTGGGAGTCACCTCATTTGTTCGGGCCCAATGAGTCCACCCCTGGGAGTTCCAAATGGAAAAGTCTCCACACTCACAGATGCATGACCTCGTCCATCTGTCCACAAAATGGCTACAGCCCGAGATGCTGACAGGACCACAGATCATGGAAAGAGTCGTGATGGACCGGTATCTACGATCGCTACCTGCATCTCTGCGCAAGTAGATGAACCATGCAGACCCTAAATCTGCAGACCAGTTAGTTGAACTGGTGGAGAGGAGCTGTTGAGTCTGCCCCACTGAGCCCCGATGATGCACCGGCAAACTCCCATCGACACTGGTAAGACTGTTCCTGGGGAGCAGGGTGCTGGGCATTGGAATGTACCTAAGACAGAGTGTGGAACCTGGAAACAGGCCAGACAGGTGAGGAAGGTTCCTACCCCGTAAAAGACCAGATGATAATAATAATAATAATAATAATAATAATATTATGATGTGTGTTTCCGATGTGGTGGCTTCGGCCATATTGCAGCTAATTGTTCACTTACCTCAGAACCTATGCAATGTGATACTGCTCATGTCCACTGCAGGGGGTCTTTCTTTGCACAGACAGCCTGTACTGCTGACCGGCAGGCTGAGACTGATAAGCACATGTGTGTATTCACTGTAGAGGGCAACCGAGTAGAGGCACTATTAGATTCTGGTAGCCTGGTGACATTTATGTTTGCTGAGCTGGTGGACCCCTTGAAGCGTAATGGGAAAACTGTTGGTGTGACCTGCATACATGGGGATACTCGGTATAATATTACTGCAGAAGTGAACATCGAGACACCATGTGGCTCCGTGCTAGTCTCTGTGGGTTTGGTATATGGCTTAATGTATAATGCCATATTGGGGAGAGACTTTGCTCACTTCTGGAAGTTGTGGGAAAGCCAATTTTGCACAGTGCTAAATCACTCTGATCCATTTGAGGTTACAGGTGTAGTAGCAGAGGAAGTGTCTTCAGAGTCAGAGATGTTCCCTTTTTCTAGTATGATTGGTGAACTAGAGAATGCGGAGCGTGATAGTGGCTCGCCAAGTGATGTGCCTCCCACTGAGGTGGGAAGTGTTGTTGAGCCAGTTGATCGTCTGCCTGATTTAGAGGTCAGAAGAGAGGTTTTTGCTGTGCAATAGTTAAATGACCCTACTCTGGTAAAAGCCAGGGAGAATGTCAAGGTGATCAATGGTAAACCCATTGACCCCAATAGTCCTTTGTTATATCCTCACATGGCAGTATGTCAGGATTTGTTGTATCAGGTGACTAAGAAGGGGGAAGATATTGTGGAACAATTAATAGTTCCCAAAGCTTACAGAAGAACATATAATGACAGGCCACCTAGGGGTAGAGAAAACTACTGAGTGAATTATGCAGAGGTTTTTTTTGCCCGGGGTCTATAAAGAGGTATCTGACTATTGTGCGTCCTGCCCTGAATGTCAGTATCATGCTCCAAGGCCACATTTCAAAAGTCCCCTGGTTCTGTTACCCATTATTGAGGTTCCATTAAAGAATAGCTATGGATTTGGTTGGGCCATTAATGAAACCTGCCCGGGGCCATCAATATATTCTGGTGATAATGGATTACGCTACCAGGTACCCGAAAGCGATACCATTACGCAATATGTCAACCAAGACCATTGCTTGAGATTTGTCAATGTCTTTAGCAGGTTGAGAATACCTAAGGAGATCCTGACTGACCAAGGTACCCAATTCATGTCAAAAATCATGAAAGAGTTATGCCGCCTGTTTAAAATTGATCAATTAAGAACCTCTGTGCACCATCCTGAGACAGATGGGTTAGTGGAGAGGTTTAATAAAACTTTAAAACACATGCTAAAGGAAAGTAGTGGACAAAGATGGTAGAGACTGGGATTACTTGTTACCTTATTTGCTGTTGGCCATAAGAGAGGTTCCCCAATCCTCCACAGGGTTTCCCCTTTTGATTTATTGTATGGGAGACATCCAAGGGGATTACTTGACATTGCCAAAGAGACATGGGAGGGGCAGTCCAGTCCGTATAAAACAGTTGTTGAGCATGTTTCCCAAATGCAAGAAACCATTGCTGTTGTGGTGCCGATAGTAAGATTGCACTTGGAACAGGCCCAACAGGCACAGCAGAGGGTGTACAACCACAATGCTCGCTTACGCAACTTTGCTCCTGGGGACAGAGTGTTAGTATTGGTTCCCACAGCAGAAAGTAAACTTTTGGCAAAATGGCAAGGACCCTTTGAAATCTTAGAAAAAGTGGGGCAGGTCAATTATAAAGTTTACCAGCCGGGGAAAAGAAAGCCAGAACAGATATACCATGTAAATCTTATAAAACCCTGGAAGGATAGAGCAGCACTGTCAGCCGTCCGAGCCCCTCCAGTAAACCCAGGGCCCGTGGTACCTGAAGTGACAGTGGCAAAAACCCTATCAGCCAGTCAACAGCAGGAAGTAAAGGAATTTCTGATCAGAAATAGGGTGCTGTTTTCTGACATACCAGGGAAAACCACAGTCATTAAACATGACATAATCACTGATCCAGGGGTTAAGGTTAACCTAAAGCCCTATAGGTTACCAGATGCCCAAAGAGAGTCAGTGTCGAAGGAAATTAAAAAAATGTTAGAGTTGGGTGTTATTGAAGAATCACATAGTGAGCGGTCAAGTTCCAATGTGCTCATTCCTAAACCCGACGGGAGTGTGTGATTCTGCAATGACTTCCAGAAATTGAACAGTGTCAAAATTCGATGCCTACCCTATGCCTAAGGTGGATGAACTAATTGAAAGGCTTGGGACAGCCAGATATTTAACTACTCTTGACTTAACTAAAGGATATTGGCAAGTGCTGTTAACTGAGAATTCCAAGGAAAAGACAGCTTTTCTGCACCAGAGGGGTTGCTTCAATACAAGATGTTGCCCTTTTGGCTACATGGGGTACCTGCTACCTTTCAAAGAATGATGGATAGGATTCTAAGGCCCCATAGACAGTATGCTGCTGCTTATCTGGATGATGTGGTCATTCATAGTCCAGATTGGCAGTCTCACTTGCCCAGAGTACAAGCAGTGTTGGACTCCATCTATAAGGCAGGTTTGACAGCCAACCCAAAAAAGTGTTGTCTAGGGATGGAAGAAGTAAACTATCTTGGGTACACCATTGGCAGAGGTTTCATAAAGCCAAAGCTCAATAATATTGAGGCAATACAAAACTGGCCACGACCCCTGAATAAGAAGCAGATGAGATCTTTCTTAGGGATCAATGGGTATTATAGGAGGTTTATACCCAATTTTGCCACCATCGCAGTCCCACTGACTGACCTTACCAAAGGCAAACAGAAAGTCATGGTGGAATGGAGTCCTGAAGCAGAGAAGGCTTTCCAGGAGTTAAAAATAGTGTTATGTACCCAATCAGTTCTGATAACCCCTGATTTTGACAAAGAGTTTGTTGTACAAGCTGATGCGTCAGATGTAGGCATAGGAGCGTTCCTGTCCCAAAGCAAAGAGGGTGAAGAACACACAATTTTTTTCTTAAGCCAGAAATTAAATGTACTGTACATGAGAGAAAATATGCTACAGTTGAGAAAGAAGCATTGGCCATAAAATTGGCGTTAGAAACTCTCAGGTACTACTTGGTGGGTAGGAAGCTCAGATTGATCACTGACCATGCCCCTCTGAAGTAGATGTCAGAAAGCAAAGACAGCAATGCGAGAATAACGAGATGGTTCTTGGCAATACAAACCTTTAAATTTACAGTAGAACACAGGCCAGTAAACTAGCTGACCAATGCAGATGCTTTGTCAGCTGTCCATTGTCTGGGGGCTGCAGTTGTTCCGCCCCACAGGTCGAAACAAAGGGGGGGGATATGTGATAGAAGCACTGGAGAAGTGTGGAATGGCTTCTATATTTGTCCCAGATTCCTGTCTTATGTCTTTTAAAACCCCCAGGAGAAGTCTGTTAGAAAAGCAGACTAGTAATGTCGGCTTGTGTGAAAAGCCGGAATGGGTCCTGGGGGTGTGGATGTGAGGAGAGGGAGGGTTCCATCCACAGGCCACTCCGGGTCTTGGGCCTTTCAGCCTTGTAGCAGGCTCCTCAAGGCTTGCACCTTGAAGTGGCTAATATATGCTGGGTCTAGTTAGGGCTGAGTGTCTCATACCTGGGAGAGCAGGCCTGCAGGCTACCTTGCTCTGAGACACTGCTGGCTACAAACCAGAAGGTACTGTGGACGGAGATTTATTTAGTGTTCCATTAGTGAGGGAACTTGATGACTAGTTAGTGCCCAGCCGGGCTAGGTTTTATTTTGTGTTTTGTTTCTTTGATTTTTGATATATAGCACAATAAAAACTGGCGCCGACCAGCTTGTATGAAAACTCATGACCGGAGTGATATTTCCTGGCTGCTGTGTGTAAGGTGGTATCCATCTACCGCAGGAGAGGGACCCCCTACCCCGACCATGCCAATATATATATATATATATATATATATAGATATATATAGATATACACACATGCTGTAGTGTAAAAATAAATACATTTGTATACACACTATATACAGTCTGCAGTGTTATATATATAGAAAATATCCTGGAAAAAACATGAAAAACATTCTCTAAGTGGCACTCATAGAGGCTCAGGTTGCGGGACATCCCGTCCCCTGATGATCAGCTGCAGCAGCAACCAGTAGGACACTGCACATCACCTGGCTGGATTGCCTTCACAGGGAGCATCCCAGCATAGCCTGCTTAAAGACTCTGTAATGGTCGCTGTGGGCCACGGCTGGTGGTACCTATGTGATGTCATGTGGGGTGGCATCACACGACGCGGAGGAGACCCCAGTCACTGCATAGTGCACAGGTAGGGCCCGGCTAATAAGCTGTGGGTGGGTTAGAGAGGGGGAAAGGTGGAGGTCTGGTGAGCTTTGAGTGGATGGGGCCTTGGATGGCACTGGCAGGCTGTGCTGCAGCTGTAACAGGAAATAACACATACAGAAGCAGAGCACAGCGGGTCCTGTGGGCATAGTTTGATGGGAGGGCTTGGAGCTGCAGCTCCATCCACCCCATTGTTAATTCGGCCCTGATGACACCCCGCTTGGGCACTTAGGCAGTGCTGTGAACACCCGTCAGCTGGCTCTCGTGGACTGCCGCAGCCACTCTCTTAAGGCCGACTGCCTAAGACCAGCTGCCTCGCAATAACCCGCCAGGAATTTCCCCTGGGCTGCATGCCCCCACTGCCCCTATCCTCTCCTCTTATCTCCTATTTACTAACCTGTACATTGTCACACTGAGAGCATATCATACTGTACCTTACCAAAGCTCACAGTCAATATAAAACATCCAAACATATTAATTATACAAAAAAAACTCATATTAATAAACAATACTACAAATATATTGAATATATGACCTACATTTTAATAAGGTACCCTTTATTCAAATGACCCATTGTAACATTAACCAGTAAATAGAAATAACCTGCCTTTAACATGGCCCGTTATCTCTCATTTTTACATTAATTACCAAAGGGTGTTACCAATGCCAATTGACAATTCACCAACAAACGCCCACTTATATATTAAACCAACAGCACACGCACCTAAAATACCCTATTGGCCCAAATAATGATTGATGCCTACAACCACACAACCCGATCTGCCTAGTAACAGGGCTGTCACACTCAACAAAAAAAAAACAGGAATCTTATATATACTCACGCCTACAGTAGCTTACATCTACTCTTAAACTGGGTACACAGCAAGTGTATGGGCGATACATATGGATATGCAGCCAAAACCTTGGATATCTTACGAGTACACACACCCAGAAGTCAGATCAACTGCCCACGCAGTACACCGTATGCTCAACTACCAGACCTTGGATGGAACGTAATAGGAGACAAATGTCTAGAAGATATACACAATCCATGCTTCCCTGCACTTTAGGAAATGGACGCCCTTCTCTTTTCCAGCCAGGTCACAATCACTTCCTCATAAAGGAAACTGCCACACTGGCCTGTCATAGGCTATTCTAGAGGCAGCTACCAAGATCATCTGGGGTGCAACAATGATTAGGTGACAATGTCCATCGAACTTTGAGACTGCAGAGCTTGGAGCACTTACAAAGACTATTGGGATTTGGAAAAGAACAGCAGGGATGTCACGTTGATGAGTTAGTTACTTTAGGACATATTTACCATAGTTATTGTGAAATCTGCCCAAAACAGTTATTTTATTTTGTTTATTTTTAGGGGGTGTCCCCACAAAAGGTGAGTATCCCTGTATTTAACAAAAAGGGACCACAGTAGATATCAGACCACAAAAATAGCCCCTATAGGTTTCTATGGGGCTGATAAACATTTTTTATCTTGACCCTGGCAGCAAACTCCATAATCAGATGGTGCTAGCCTGTGAAGCCTATGGCTTCCCTAATGGGATCCTCATCACTATACTGTATGTGCATCCTGAGTGCTCCCAGCCCTTCACTGGGATAGAGCTATTTCAGAAGCTCTGTTCTGCTACCCCAACATTAATAAATGTAAGTGGTAATTTCCATCGTCGCATTGCAAGTTGGGAGCTAATGATAACGTCCTAACTGCATCAGAATTGCGGTTGGTGATAAATACGCCCCTTTATGATATATGTTTTCAGTTGTCTTTCAATAAACACTCTATCGTCAGATCACTCAGCGCACTCACGCCGTACAAACACACCATATCTTAACACTAATATATTGAGACAGACACAGTGCATTGCCAGGAATGGGTCAGCTATTTATTGAACTAGTAATAAATCTATTAGAATGGCCTAGCACATAGCGAATCATAAATATGAATAACATGAATGAAAAATAACAAAAATGGGACCTGAACAGCCCGCCACAAATTAACTCTCGGGACCAACTGCCCCCTATCCCTGCAACTTGCAAGGTCTTAGGCCCCCTGTCTGACCTTACAGGGACTACAACTTGGGGAGCCACCCATGCAGACGAGAAGGACAGGACCCACCTGGACCAGTGGTTATCCCAAATCTCCTTAAAACGCACTAATGTCCACCCCAGCTGCACGGGTAACCCCCCTAGGGCTGACAAATACCATAAAACCCAAATTATCTAACCAAGGGCCATTCACAACCAGCCACACCAAGGACCTAAGGAGCTCATTCAGACCTGATCACAAGATGCGGCCGCTCACTGGCAAAAAGGGGCCGGATATTTAAATTAAGCTCTCGCACCTGAGGGCCATGGCCTCATGGGGAAGGGCCAGGGAAGAGATAGAGGAGGCCAGGAGATGCTGGGGATAAATAGGGACATAGTATAGTGCACCTGAGAGAGGGCCATGGCCTCATGGGGAAGGGCCAGGGAAGAGATAGGGGAGGCCAGGAGATGCTGGGGATAAATAGGGACATCATATAGTGCACCTGAGAGAGGGCCATGGCCTCATGGGGAAGGGCCAGGGAAGAGATAGGGGAGGCCAGGAGATGCTGGGGATAAATAGGGACATCATATAGTGCACCTGAGAGAGGGCCATGGCCTCACGGGGAAGAGCCAGGGAAGAGATAGGGGAGGCCAGGAGATGCTGGGGATAAATAGGGACATAATATAGTGCACTTGTGAGAGGGCCATGGCCTCATGGGGAATGGCCAGGGAAGAGATAGGGGAGGCCAGGAGATGCTGGGGATAAATAGGGACATAATATAGTGCACCCGAGAGAGGGCCATGGCCTCATGGGGAAGGGCCAGGGAAGAGATAGGGGAGGCCAGGAGATGCTGGGGATAAATAGGGACATTATATAGTGCACCTGAGAGAGGGCCATGGCCTCATGGGGAAGGGCCAGGGAAGAGATAGGGGAGGCCAGGAGATGCTGGGGATAAATAGGGACATAATATAGTGCACCTGAGAGAGGGCCATGGCCTCATGGGGAAGGGTCAGGGAAGAGATAGGGGAGGCCAGGAGATGCTGGGGATAAATAGGGACATAATATAGTGCACCTGAGAGAGGGCCATGGCCTCATGGGGAAGGGTCAGGGAAGAGACAGGGGAGGCCAGGAGATGCTGGGGATAAATAGGGGCATAATATAGTTCACCTGAGAGAGGGCCATGGCCTCATGGGGAAGAGCTCTCGCACTGCGTGGCGTAAGGACGCCTTCTATGTCTTAGTGAGCTACGCCACTGAGCACTCGCTAGTGTATAAAGATGCCCCCTTTCCACTCACAACACACGTCATCTCCAGGAATTGTAGGATTAATCGGTAACATCGAGAGCAATCAGAGCTTTTACACAGCTCTTGAGGTTGCCTTTCCCCGCCGCAAGCACTGTGATCAGTGCTGGCTGAAGTACATGAAGGTGACATGTACAATGACTCTACTTTGCTAATTATGCACGCCCATTAAACAGCGTTTTGGTGGCCTGACACGCCTGCATCTGCAACACCATTCCCCCATTTACAAGCACCTCCCCCTGTTACCACCCACAAACGGCACGATCTGTCACTCAAAGTAGTGACCTGATAGTGGCTTACGAGCAACCAAAATAAGATTGCAAAGACTGGCTAGCGCACGTGCACTGCGAATTATACGCATGCGCAGATGGGCAAAAATCACTCAGAGCGAGCGAGCGCAACTTAGCAACCGGGTCTGAATCAGGTCCTAAGGAGCTCATTCAGACCTGATTGCAAGATGCGGCCGGTCACTGGCAAAAAGGGGCTGGATATTTAAATTAATCATGAGATACTGAATCTGCAGGTAACCACAGGGTGTGATGGTACCATATCTGTATTGTGTTAGTGACAGCAATCTCACTCCATGAGTGCTGAATTTGCAGGTAACCACAGGTTGTGATGGCACCATGGGCCTGATTTAGAGCCACTCACTAGATGCGATCGCTCGCACCCAGCATATGCAAATTCACCTAATTGACAGCATGGCAGGCGCTCGCTCGGAAAGGCAAAAGCACGCCCACTTTGTGTTGGTGAGCAATCACTTTGTGTCTTAAGATGTCCATTAGCATATGTAGAGACTCCCACTAGCGCACGTCATCTCCAGGAAGAGTCTTTAAACATTGGTACATCGGGGACCGTTGGAAGGGCTCGCAGCACTTGTGGCTGCCCTACCTTACTGCAAGCACTGCAAGGACTTCATTGTAAATAAAGGGCAGGTGACGTGTACTATGATGCTGCCTGTTAATTATGCACACCTCTGAAACTGTGTTTAAACACTCAGGCATGCCTGTGTTTGCACCTCCACTCCCCCGTTATTTGTGTCCTGCCCCTGTTACCACCCACAAACAGCCTCTCCTGTCACTCATTACACTGGGCTGTCTTTGCAGGGTGAGCAAGCAGATTCTGATCGCTGAATAGTTCGCGCACGCACATAACGAAGCATACGCATGTGCGGTCACTTACCATCTGCTGCGAATGAGCTAGTGGCCGCTTGCGAGCGGCTCTGAATGAGCTCCCATATCTTTATTGTGTGAGTAACAGCAATTCGACTCCATGAGAGTGCTGACTCTGCAGTTACCCACAGGGTGTGATGGCACCATATCTGTATTGCACAAGGAACACATCCATTTAAAGGTGTCAGCCATATTGATAAGAATTTCATCGCTTTTTGAAGGTTGAGTGGAGGAGTTAGGCTACTGAAACTTCTGATCATGTCAGCCCTACTTTTTTCTTTGGTTTTGAACTTCTGATCATGTGTAAGAAACCTTAATGGGACATGTGAGACTTTCTGTCTATGTATTTTATGTTTTTCTGCAGTCAATTTTCCCTTTATTATAGGTATTTTTTTTCTTTAGCAATGTTAAATATTGCTTTGATTTCAGATACCCTGACTTAAACCTTCTGCCAATAAGCACCGGCATTAGTACATGACTAAAATCGTCCTCATGACTGGTGGCAGCAGCTGCACTGCTAGTACTTGGTTGCTGTTCCTGCTCTTCTGTTGTTTGATCTTCCTGATCCATATTGACACACTGCGCAGATATTATTAACACAGTGACTCTGAAGCTCCTTTGTGTTAGTCTTGTATCATGGGCCTGCCCGGTATTCACAAGTCTGAAAGACACAATTTTTTAAAGCAAGAAAATACGATTTAAATTTTTTAATAACTCTGCACAAACTGTCTGTGACACACTGCACAGATAACATGGTGACCCTGAAGATACTGTGTATTAGTCCTGTATCATGGGCCTCCTGGTGTTCACTAGTCTGAAATACACAAATTACTTTAAACAAGAAAAATACTATTTGGTTTTTTTATAACTTCACACAAACTGTCTGTGACACAGATAACATGATAACCATGAAGCTACAGTGTGTTATTTTTGTATCAGGGGCCTGCCTGGTGTACACTAGTCTAGACAAAAAAAAATTAATTTTTTTTTTAACAGGTGACCAACAGTGACAAAGACAGCATGACACAAAGTGCCAACTCCCCCTGCTTGAGACTGCAACACAGCTCCCTCCCTGAGTCCACTCCACACAGACACAGTGCCCCTGCCTTATATACAGACAAGCTACACCCTGTGACTGTGCACTGCTGCTAAGTACTGCTGCCAAGCTAACTAACCTAGCCTTTTTTCTTTCTAGCACTAGAGCCCTACCTAAACTACCTCTCCCATTGGATCTCCAGTGTGAAATGTATTCAAAGGAACTGTGATATGTTAATTTGCACATCGCAATTAAAATTATCCTCCACCATTCTATTGATGCTTACTATATCAGATTGAATCACGGCAGAGGTGTCAATAATTTTGGACAATTCGTTTTAGCCTAACTACAGAGATGCCCTCATACATCTAACCTCCTTGTGTGTAAAACAGCCCTTCTAGTCGCACCATGCTGAGTCGTGACTCGGTAGTGCCAATCATCTTTTTGTGCGACACTTCAAATGCATCTTCTTGGCCCAGCGATGTGAATAGGACACACAAATGCTACATTACAGTGTCACAGCCGCTGTAACTTATTATTTTGCATGCACCCGCAGTTGCATACAGAACATAGGCATGCCGCATATCATTTTAATCAGCAAAAGCCGCATGTGCATCCTATTTGCATTGCTGTGTGAATAAGATGCATTTGAAGGTAAAAATTTGCCTGAAAAGAAGCTTGGCGCTACCAAGTCAAACGGCTTTTACACATTATGTGTAACGCGACTTGTAGCACATGGAGGATAGATGTATGTGAACAAATCTATATATGTCATAATGTTGTTTCACTCTGGTGCACTGAGTTGACTCATCATCATCACCAAGGTCAGTTTTTTCCTGGCAGCAACATTTGCAGGTGAAACTCAAGTAGGAAACATTTTCATGTCATGTGCCACTTGAGCTCATAACTTGCTCGCAAGGAGCTCTTTGCATCTCCTAAGATTCATGTTAGTTGGAATGAAAGACCTTACATACGACTTAAACCTAGGAACAAGCATGGTTACCAAAATATAGTGATCCAGTTTGAAGGTGTTGCAAACCCTTTGGCCCTGGTGAAGCAAATAAAGAGCTTGATCTAGCTTGCATAAAACATAGTATATTCCCCATTGTGCTGGAGTAAGGTACAATTCCCCCCTATCCCAGTCCTTAAGTCATGGGAGCATCTTCTGCAAGGACTTGTCATTTTTTTAAGAAGTTCT
The DNA here is from genome assembly GCA_031769625.1 of Taudactylus pleione. Taxonomy (NCBI): domain Eukaryota; kingdom Metazoa; phylum Chordata; class Amphibia; order Anura; family Myobatrachidae; genus Taudactylus; species Taudactylus pleione. Next base: position 932,458 of record JAUIMM010000123.1, read on the forward strand.
GAACCACCAAATATCCTCATCTCATCCAGGAGCATTTCAACAGAGGAGGGGGCCCGTGTGCACTTTCTGTCCGGGGCCCCCTCTTCTCTCTGCAGTGGTGGACGCACTTAGCACAGCAGCAGTTGTAAACTCTGGGCACTAGAGTGTGCCCGGAGTCTACAGCACATGCGCAGGTCGCACTAGGGTTATGTCCCTAGTGCGCATGTGCAGAACAATGGAAAAATGGGCATGGCGGCCATTTTTCAGGTGGTTTCTCCAGCGAGACAGCCCGGCATGGGACTTCGGAGGAGTGAGTAATTAAAACATATGGGTGCAGGGTGTGGGCACCACACACCCTACACCCATTATAAATATGCCCCTGCCCTCATTCTTGTCGCACTTCTACAGTAGCATCCTCAATTTCTATGTCTAAACCATCATCATCCTTGCTTTTACTACTATTCATCCGTACATTTGCTAATGGCACATTTTTTGCACAGCCCACAGTCCCGCACTCTCTCCCTCCACTCTCCAGTGTAAAATGGTGCCTGATCATGAGAGAAAGGGGCGCTGGACACTATGGGGCTGAAATTTATCCAACGAGGTTATTCTAAAAAAGAAATCGATCATGCTAAAAAAAGATGTCTAGCTTTAAATAGGCAAGATCTGTTAATACCGAGATCAGAGAAAACCCAAGGCTGAAGGATGTTTTTTCTAGTACATATTCAATCACCTCAGGGTTAATCAAACAAGCTGCACTTAAACATTGGGACATACTGCAGACTGATCCAATTCTTAAAGATGTCTGCAGACAAAGACATCTCTTTTATTATAAGAGAAGCATAATCTCAAAGATAGAATATCATGTGCAGATATTGGTGCCCGACACGGAGGTGTAAAGACTTGGCTGACACTACAACAGGGTGCGTACAGGTGCACAGGTTGCCTGAATTGTAAATACATGAGGATGGGGAATACATTTATTCACCCCACCCATGGAACTGTTTATAATCTAAAACACCGGATGTGTTGTGACACGAAATTCATAACCTACATCATCATATGTCCCTGCAATAAAATATATGTTAGAAAAACAATCCGCATGTTGAAAGAACGCATCTCAATGCACATGTCCTCTATTAAAAAAGCCTTTAAATTGGTAGATAACAATACACCTCCTGTGCCAAGCATTTTGTGCAAGCTGGACATTCTATCAATGACTTCATGTTTATGCCCATTGACCATGTGCCTCCTCTTAGAAGAGGGAGTGATAGACATAAGATGTTACTCAAGCAAGAATGCCAGTGGATTTATAAGCTTGGAACCATGATTCCCCATGGACTAAACGAAGAATTCACATTTGCACCATTTGTGAGTTAATTAAGATAGCCGAGTAAAAATGTAAAGAATTATTTCTACTGGTTTTGGGTCCTCCACACTCTTATGCGTTCTAGTATTTAAATTGGTTTATACTAGACAAGGTGACTGTTATTCTACTTCATTGCTATATACTTGTGTCTATATTGCCCCGAGATGCAGGCATTATTATGGACAGCAATCTATTTGACATGTAGATTATTTTTTCATAAAGTGTAATTTTGTAATAATATATGTTTATATAATAGGGCAGGGGTCTTCAACCTTTGCCCTCCAGCTGCTGTGGAACTACACATCCCAGCATGCACTGCCATAGTTTTAGCATGCTGTTATATCAAAAAGGTGGCAGTGCATGCTGGGATCTGTATTTCCACAGCAGCTGGAGGGACAAGGTTGAAGACCCCTGTAATAGGGTATTGATTTATAGATGCCACTTTTGTTAATGTTGTATATGTTAGACACCTGTCCTGTGCGCACATGGTGGCACCGGACGGTGGTTTCCGTGGTTACCATGGTTGAGCGTCCAGCATTGCCCTGGTTGCAGCCACCGTGTCACTTCTAGCGAGGCTGATGTGACGTGGGTGCACCACTCGTGAAAGTGGATGCGGTATTCCCTTCCGGCTTGGTGCCGCTGTCTGGTGCTCGGTTCAGGTTGGTTTGATCCCTGTACTGTTTTTTTCTGGATGCACCATAAAACTTTTTTGGTGATTGAATATATTTAAAATAGTGTGCTGGTCTTGTTCCATCTTTCATGTTGGGCTCCTACACTTATGAATATTTACTGACCGTGCTCCTGATAGATGGCATGCAACTGTGAGCGATCCAACTTTTATATATATGCAAGTTGTCGAAGCTGGATAATTGGCAAGATCAGTTTAAAATTGGATCGCAGTGACGCCATCTTGCCACTGGCCGCAAGATGCCATCTTGGAAATGAGATCGCAAGATGCCATTTTGCGAATGGCCGACTAAGCGCCATTTTAGATAAACTCACACTTTAGTACATGTGGCGATGTTACTATTAGCATCATACGATTGCATCTTTCACCATTTCTCATACACACATTAATACGCACAATTGCGCTGTTAACTACTCACATATTGGCGAATGCATAAGACCCTGTATGAAAATGCTGAATATTAGCTCCATGCACACGCATCTGCCCCAAGTTAACTAGCGTCTTTACATCAAACCCCACATACTCACACATTACATATTCACATACAAGGATCCATAAGCTATAAGGTATAATATTCGAGTATGCACATTTATTATCATTGCTAGGAAATAAAGGTTATTTCATAACTAAGGTTTTATACATGATAAGTAAGCCATGTTTGGTATTGTACTGATGCGTACTCTCTCTACAGTATTCCGGTAATATCGATGGAGAGATCGCAACATGCATTCTCAACTTATGGACCGCAGAGACTTCAAGCAACAAAATGTACATTATATGAACAACTGTTAGGATTTGCATGAGGCGGGAAACCAGCCTGAACCAACCTGTTAAATGCCTTGTAACATATGTCCTCTCCTTTAGGACCAATGGTATTAGCAACAAACTTCTCTATTGTGTTGTTTATTTCTGGGGGGTATAAATATGTGACCCTGGGTTCCTAGTCTTCATGCTGAATGCTGACTGATGATGGGTTTCTTGCTGATGCCTACATCTGGACCAGAGAGCGCTGCGTATGTATAATTGTACTTGGGTCTGTATAATCTCTTTGCGCTAAGATTATATGAGGATCATAGTGTGTAACTGCTGTACTTTTACTTGAATACTACTTTGTGCTTTGGAACCACAGGTTCTAGGTCTGGAGTCTTTATTTACTGTATGACTGTGTACGCAAATTAGCGTCATCCTTAGAGGTTTATAGGCAGGATATTAGAAGGTATAGGCAAGGTTATATAGAGGTTCAAAGGCAGTATCGTTAGTTGGGGGCTCGTAGTGAAGTCACTTACCCGCTCACACGGCACTTATGGTTATCGATTTCTCACCAATGGGTGGAGTGGCCACATGCAGGGTTTACCTGCAACCACTCTGTGCTGAGAGATCGCTACCCGTTTTCGTGTTAGCCAGGGACTCTGACTAGAATCCAGGGACAAGAGAGGAAAAACTTTGTTTTGTTTTGTTGATAGAACCTAACATTTAAAGGGGTGCAGCAATATTGAACACGCGGCTGAATCGCAGTTTTGCGCACAGTAAAGATGCACTTTGTGTACGCAGCTAAAGGTTGTGATACGGTTGTGTGGTAGTCGCATTATTGTGTATGCGACTAGTCGCACAATAGCGTATATGTACTTCCGGTTGTGCTGCCACGTGTTTAAACAAAGCCGTTGAGGTTTACATTCTTTTCAGTTGTAGTCAATATCTGGGTTAACGTGTATTTTTCTGCGCAGGAAAAAAGTGTGTAACAGTGAGTATTTGTTGGTAGGGGTAACTTGTTCCCTAAAGTTAGAGGTACCATATGACCTTTAAGGGCTAAGTGCTAGCCGCTCGGTAAGCAGTTTACCGTTCTATAAACAGTAGCAGGTGTACATGTTGTCTTTGTTGTAGAGAGGTGCGTGGAAGTAGCCGACTTAAACTTCCATAGGTGTGGAAGTTGCCTTCTTAAATCTTATCCGGGTGTGTGGAGTAGCCTTCTTCAAATCTTCACAGGTGTGTGGGCGCTGCCGTTTAAATCGTCCACAGGTAAGTGAAAGTATCTTGACTGTCTTTCACCAGTTTAAATCTTTATTGAAAAACATGGGAGCCATGCAAACAATAGAGATGTTAGACAATGATGTGCTGCTAATGGAAGCACCGTTTGGATCGGCCCTTCGTATTATGCATACTAAGTACGGTACTTATGCAATAAGGTATTGTAATGTATGGTTTAAAATGACGATGAAGAGTGTTAGACCATTTCCCAGAATTGGTAGTTTTGATAAAGATGTATTAGATAATGTCCGGGATCACATCAGTCTGATGCGCTCCCGAGAGAAAAAGGTCAAATATTATGAATGGTTAAAGTTGTGGCAGCATGAAGGGGATGCGGGGCTTAATGCGCAAGCGACACAAACTAGCATTGCGAGCGCATTGCCAGAGAATACATCTGCGACGCTGAATTGCAATGCGGGCGAGCCGCAAAATGGCGCACACGTGCAGCAAGGTAGCATTGTGGAAGGTATTGCCAGCAGTTCACGCGCACCACCCCCACCTTATGTGGATGGAGGTGCAAGTACAGTTATCAAAAATACCCATAAAAATGTAACAAGCAATTTGTACCCTCTCTTAAGCAACTATAAAGAAAATGTTCATGATGTGGATGATGAGCCTATTGTAATGTCTGCCATTTCCCATGCTGTACAAAAGATAGATGCTACGCCACGACAATCACGAGTGGTGCCACCATCTCCATCGGTAACAGCAAGGGAAGTGCTAACACCCTCTGCACCCGTAGAGGAAGTTGTTAATACCATACGTAGCAGCAACAGATTAAACCCCCAGCCAAGTAACAAGGTCAAAGGTAGCAGCGCTACCGATCTGCATCCCATTCGGACAATAACTTTTCCGAATGGGAATGCAGATGCAAACGGTGTAGTGCCCATGAGGGAAGTAGTAATGCATTGTCCTTGGACAAGAGCAGAACTAAATTCCATCATAAATGATTTCCCCGATCCCAAAAAGAAACTAGCCAAATGTCAGAGATTTTTGAGGAATTTGGGTAGTTCTCATGAGCCAACTAATAAAGATTGGCGTGTGGTGTTAAGGGCCTGTCTACCACGCAATACCGACTGTGGCCGGAGGCCGGGCCACACATGGTTAATGGCTGCCTCGGCACTGAAGGGGTTAACCCCCTGTGCTTCGGCGCCATTTTTTTAAAATGAACTCTGGGAGCTAGGCGCCATCTTTTAAATATGTTACTGGCGCTAGGCGCCGAATGTTTAATGTTTTATGCTGCCATGACCCGGACCCTGTCCGAAGGCCGCGGCAGCGTGTTAACCCCTCGTGGGGGCTGTATGTCGGCGCCCAGCCCGGGATCATCTCCGGCGGTGGCGCGTCAATGAAGGCTCCACGCTGGGACCCGGGAGTGTGACTCCCGGCGTCCCAGCTCCACAGGGACGCCGCTGGTCCCTCCGTACCGGCTGCTTACTGCGGCCAGGCAGCGGAGGGCAGGGCGGGATGACGACTGCTGGGGGCTGGGAACTTAGCTCCCGGCGCTCCAGCAGGCTGCAGCTGACTGCCGGGGGCCGGGAGCAATGCTCCCGGTGCTCCAGGGCAGTAGAAGACCACTGCAGCCGAGACACGATTGTCCCAGACTGCAGGGCTGGGTGGTACACAGGGGGACCGGGCTAGCCGGCTCCCCAGGTGGTGCTGTGTGCTGACCGCTGGGGACCGGGAGCATCGCTCCCGGCGCCCCAACTCCACAACACAGCGTGGCCAGCAGTTTAACCCTCGGTGCACTGCACCGAGGGGAGAACTGTGGTAGCCGCACGCTGGGGGTCGGGAGTGCTAGCTCCCGATACCCCAGTGCAGAGGAGAGGCCACACGCTGGGAGACCGGAGAAGCCGGCTCCCAGTACAGCGGGGCTGTGTGGGGGCAGTACAGAGCGCTCGCAGCCAAAGTCCTGTGGCTGCGGTGCTCAGGAGATTTAACTCCTGGTAACCCCCAGCGCTGAGAGAGCCCCAGCACTGAACCCTGCAGTCCAGGGCTGCAGGGATAAGGGAGCCCAGCGCTGAGCACTGGGCAGTGTAAAATATAAATAAATATAAATGCATTTGAAATGATTTGTGCAGCACTGAGTAGGGACAGCAGGTCCTGGGCTACAGTGCTGCAGTGTGTAACAGCCTGATGCAGGGCACAGGCTTGGTGTATATTTAAGAACATAAAATGTATATGTTTGTGGCCGGAGGCCAGCCACACGGGGTTAATGGCTGCCACAGCACTGAAGGGGTTAACCCCGTGCTGTGCCGCCATTTTTAAAAGGCGCCAGGCGCCCATTGTAAGTGTATACTCTGCGCTACGCGCTGATTGTTAAGTGTGTTTTTAATGTTTTATATGCAGCGGCATGGACTTGCTGCACTGGGGGAGTGTAGGTAGAGTGTGTCATGGCCGCTGCGGGACAGGGAGAGCCAGCTCCCACTGCGACCAGCGCTGAAACAGTTACGGTCCCAGTGAGGACACAGTTTAAATGCACACTGCACATGGTTTATGATAAACTGTATTAAAATATATATGTATTGCTGCAATGCACTGCAGCTGATCTGCAATGCATTAGTGCATGAAGCAGAGTATATTTAATAGGCTATGCACTATATGGTAAATGTATATTTTGTAGAGAAAATGCACTTATTGAATATATACCTGTATATGACATGACCAGCCTCTGTGTCTGCAGAAACTAGCAGGAGGTGTGATGAATAGGGTGACTGGAAGTTCTCTGTGTGAAGGTGTGAATGGTGTCATATAGCCAAACCCTTCATGTACAGAACTTCCTTTGAAAAGACAATTTGTTGTTAAGAACCTTTTGGATGTCACTGAATGTGTTAAGGTTGGAAATGCCAAACTGATTGATGAATGTCATTTACTATTTCCTGGGAAATGTTATATCAACATTTTAGGAGACAGTATAATGTATGATAAATCAGTTTGTGTTGGTGGATTAGGAAGGAGGATATTGAGAGACTCCTTTGAAATGTAATATGTTGTTTAATTTATGTTTTCTGAGATAGCCTGATTGGCTAGAAGGAACACAGGGTGGATTTGCCCCCCTGTGATGTTGTGTGTTAGAATGACATAAAAAGAGGGACTGTGAGCCCTGTATGTGTACAACCCTGTAACTTCTATGAGGAGAAGAGCTGCTAATAAGATTCCTGTATGTGGTACATCTTTGAAAATCCTTTGTGGAGAATTGCTGTTTGATTTATGTGTGATATTCTCCATCAGACGGAAGGGAAGGTCTTCTTTAAGACATTGAGCAAATAAACACCGTTTGCCTTTACTTCAATTGTGCCTCAATCCTGCGACCAACAGAATTGCGCAAACCGCTATTCCGTTCTCCTGCTGTTCTGGGTAAGAGCTCCGTGTCTCCAAGTTCAAGCCCTCTGCCAAGCTAGCGTGCAGACCTGGTCCATTGCGAGGGATCAGGTGGGAACAGCCGACACCAAACAGGAGGTGTGTCTGCAGTTAATCAAACGCATATGCAGCAGAAGCGGTTCCAGGTTCCAAGGCAGGAGCCTGAGTGTACCTAATAAGCGGTTCCAAACGCCGATGGTAGAGTTTGGTGGTGGCAGCATCGTTACACGCCCACGGCGCAGTGGGCGGAGTCAGTGACAGGCGGTCACTGACGGTGAGTGGGAGTCCAAAAGCGCTAACCTGTGAGCAGGGATGGCCTAGGCGAAAGGCGTACGGTCCCACCGACATGACAAAATTTATCACGGATTGTGTATTGAATGGTGACGTTCCCTTAATGGACCAAGTAAACCAAGGTAACATTTCCCGCACTGTAACTCAATTGGGTATATATTTTCTGGTAGTAGTTAACTGGAACAAAATTTTCACCATAAAGCAAAAGGAGAGTGAATCTGCAGAAGAGTATTGCGACCAGGTTCTGCAGGCTATCACCCAGTATACTGGGATAGAAGATATTAAAGATAGCACTCACCACAGGGGAATGATAGTCACGGTACTCATGGATGGTCTTAAGGAAAACTTAAAGACTCGGGTTCAGACCTCACAACCTGGCTGGAGGGGAGTCACAATAGATACACTCATAGAATCTGCCATAGAACATGATAAGAACATCTCAAAGAAGAGAGAGACCCAGAGCGAAATGGCTGTCAGTATTCAAGCTCTGGAAGGAATGACGGTAACATCACAGCCAACAGACACACTTGCATCTACACACACACCTACACCTGAACAGTTATATGCGCTCACTAATCCCACGCAACAACAAACACAGCTCTATTCTACTAACCCTACACAACCACAGTTCCCACACTGCTCACAAACTTCATATCCCCCACAATACCCTTATCCTCCATATCCCTACCCATATCCACCACCTTTTCCCCCTGCTCAAACCTCATAACAACCCGTGTCTTCATCCGATCCACAAATCTGTTTTAATTGTAACCAGCCAGGACATTTAAGTAGAACCTGCAGAGTAAAAAGAGTAGGACCCCCAAACCAGAGAGTACCTGGATATCCCCATAAGGGACACGCACAGAGACCAGCAAATATCCAGCAAGCACCAGCTCCAATTGTGGCCGTTAATGCTTTATTGGAGAATGGTAGCCAATGCTAGGGGTCAGGTCATACCTGTAGTCTACAGATAGTCAGGTTAACGGGAAGTACTAGGGAAGAACCGGTCATGATGGTTGATGTAGCTGGTACTGAATATCCTTTTCTTGTAGACACAGGGGTGTCTAAAATCTCCCCTTATTTTACAGGTGACCAACGAGACAGTACCAACAATGGGTGTAACAAGTAAAGTGCAACATTATCCTTTAACAAAGTCCACAGAGGTTACTATTGGGCCGTTGCATACCAGGCATTCTTTCCTTCTGGCTGCTGCGGCTCCTACAACCTGCTGGGTAGAGACTTGTTATGTAAGATGGGATGTATTATATATTGCACCCCTGATGGTGTATTTTTAGATATCCCTGAGAGAGTTGCGCACCAGGTGCGGGATATGTTGGACACTCCCCAAAGGATAATGTATCACTCTACCAGTTTAAACGAAAATCCATCCCAGGTAGATCAAATGTTGTCCCAAATTCCAGATTCCCTTTGGACTAAGGATGGACAGGACACTGGATTAATGGCAAACATAAGCCCCGTAATGGTAAATTTGAAAAGCGGTAGGCAAGCTCCAAAAATTCCCCAATACCCACTAAAACAGGAGGTAGAATTAGGGGTTTTTCCAATAATTGAACGATTATTGCAACAGGGAATTTTAGTTCATACAGCTAGTGTGGCCAACAGTCCCATCTTTCCAGTGAAGAAGAGTGGTGGGAGGGGTTATAGGCTGGTACAGGACCTTTGAGGTGTTAATAAGGTAGTAGAAAGCCAATTCCCCGTAGTGCCAAATCCAGCTGTCATTCTTATGCAGATCCCTCCAAACGCAACCCATTTCACTGTCATTGACCTCTGTTCTGCTTTCTTCTCTGTGCCTCTCCACCCTGACTGTCAGTATCTATTCGCATTTACATACAGAGGTGTGCAATATACATGGACACGGTTGCCCGAAGGTATCATAGACAGCCCCAGTATCTTTTCCCAGGCATTGCACGACTGTTTACTATCTTTTCAACCTGCAAATGGATCTGTTCTAATTCAATATGTGGATGATTTATTGCTATGTTCTGATTCGTTTATGTCATGTTTGAACGATACTAAACTTTTGTTACTTCATCTCTCGCATACAGGACACAAGGTGGCTAAGGACAAACTACAGCCGTGCCAATCCAGAGTAAAATATTTGGGACACTGCCTAACCCAGGGTTTAAAACATCTCACAAATGATAGAATCCAGGCCATACAGAACATGACACTGCCGCAGAATCAACAGCAAATTCGTACCTTCTTGGGAATGTGTGGATACTGTAGAATGTGGATCCCAGGTTTTTCTATTTTGGCCTTGCCTTTACAGGACTTAATCTCTTCCTCAAAGCCCGATTGTGTCATACACACAGAGGAGTCAGAGCAGGCTTTCCTTAATCTTAAGGATAGTCTGACCAAAGCACCTGCATTGGAAATACCTGATTATGAAAAACCTTTTGATTTGTATTGTACGGAAGCCGATGGTTGTGCTGCAGGTGTCCTTACACAAAAACATGGTGATGCCAGTAGGCCCGTAGCATACTACAGTACCCAATTGGACACTGTGGTGAGATCACTCCCCACCTGTTTGAGAAGTGTAGCAGCTACCACTCTATTGGTGAGTAAAAGTGAGGACGTAGTATTGGGTCATGATATGATTGTCTATACTCCCCACGCTGTATCTGCTCTGCTGAACTCTGCTCAAACCAGACACGTCTCTTCGGCTAGGTTTAGCATATGGGAACTAGCTCTAATCGCACCTGCGAACATCACTGTTAAACGTTGCAGCAACCTGAATCCAGCAATGTATTTACCATATGTAAAACATGATGTACAAAGGGTGGAAGGAGATGAGTTGCTGGCGGAGGGTGAGTTCAGCGGACATAATGATACACACGATTGTATGGAATATCTGAATCAGACCTTTACTGCTAGACCTGACATACACGACACACCTTTAGAGAATGCAGATGTGACTTTTTACACGGATGGGAGTTGTCATAGACAAACAGACACAGGTGAATTATGTACAGGTTATGCTGTTGTAAATGACACAGACATCATAGAAGCCAAACCTCTTGGTCCTCCTCACTCAGCCCAGGTGGCAGAGTTAGTAGCACTAACTAGAGCGTGTGAACTGGCAGCAGGCAAATCTGCTAACATTTACACTGACTCGAAGTACGCGTTTGGGGTGGTGCACGATTTCGGGGCTCTATGGCGTCTGAGAAATTTTATGACAGCAGCAGGCACACCAGTTGCACATTCCCGACACATAAAACATCTTTTAGAAGCAATCCAACTGCCCAAAGTGGTGGCAGTAATCAAGTGTAAAGCCCATACATGTGAGGATGACCCGGTGTCACTGGGCAACAACAGAGCCGATGAAGCTGCAAAATGGGCAACAGGGTTAAAAATGTTTTCTCACACTGAAAAAATTATGTCTTTCCAAACAATTGATATGCTGAAATTAATTGAGATGCAAAATTTGTGTTCAATCCAGGAAAAGTCCATTTGGAAGTCCAAGGGATGTGGGCAAGAGTCCTCCGGGCTCTGGAGGGATGGACAAGGTAAGCCAGTAGCCCCCAAGGCATATTACCCCAGCCTGGCTGAGGCAGCACACGGTCTGACTCATCTGGGAAAACAAGGTATGTGCAAGTTGGTGAGAGCATACTGGTGCGCACCAGGATTTTCTTCACAAGCAGAAAAGATAGCAATGTCCTGTCTGACCTGCTTGAGGAAGAACATAGGGAAAGCGATCCCTAACGAACCATCCCACATTCCACCGACTGATGGACCTTTACAGGTGATACAAATTGATTTCATCCAATTACCACCCTGCAGGAATCTTAAGTATGTATTAGTGTGCACTGATGTATTTCTAATTGGGTTGAGGCCTACCCAGCGGCCACTAATACTGCTGCATTTACTGCCAAGAAAATAGTTCAGGAATTTGTATGCAGATACGGTATCCCTAAAATCATCGAGAGTGACAGGGGTACTCATTTCACAGGTGATGTTTTTCAAAATATGTGTAAGCTGATGGGTATTAATAGCCGACTTCACACCCCCTACCGACCGCAAGCCAGTGCCAAGTTAGAGAGGATTGACGGGACTATTAAAAATAAGTTAAGTAAAATCATGGCAGAGACTGGACTAGGTTGGCCAGAAGCATTACCGTTGGTCCTGCATAGTATAAGGACCACTCCCAGACCCCTCTAAATCTGTCTCCCTTTGAAATACTGTTTGGTAGACAACCTCATTTGATTATAAGTCCACAGGAAGACTTGAAAGGTAACAACGAGGTAACTGTTTAGTATCTTATATCAATGAGTAAGCAGTTAAAACAACAGCAGCAGAAACTGAAATTGTTGTCCAATGATATGCCTGAAACTAACTGTCATGATGTTGAACCAGGAGAATATGTTATGATCAGAAATTTCTTGAGTTCAGGTTGTTTATCTGATCGGTGGGAAGGTCCGTACCAGGTGCTGCTGACAAGTACTACATCGTTGAAGGTGGCTGGGAGAGATACCTGGGTCCATTCCACTCACTGCAAAAAGGTCAATCAACCAGTGGAGAAACAAGTCGGAGACAAGGCTGATAGCGTGGACCTGTCGCTCGCGAACTTGTTCCGGGAGGATTGAAAAGGTTGTAGTGAGATACCTGAACTAAAAGAAATCTGCAGGTCTTGTTGTGGCAATGGACGGGCCTGCTGTGTTCATTTTCATGTTCTCTTTTAGAGTGTTCATCATCCTGGTCGGTTCGGGAATGTCTGGTTTCTGTAAAGGGGGACCGATTGTGGAGAGGGGAGTTGATGGCAGTGCTGATGGAGTGGAGTCAGAAGGAGTGCAATACCAATCAGGGGAGTGTCTGACCAATCTTAGTACTGTTATTGTTAAGAGAGCTGTTATTCTGGATACTCGGGAACGGTGTGGAGGTTTATCGTCTGAAGATTCCTGTATTTGTGAGCTTTGTGGGTCCCTAGTTGATTAGAATTGTATCCAGCGGTGCCAGCCTAAATATAACCCGTACTGGGGTGGGTATCCTTTCGAGGATTATCATAGCATGGTAGGCAAAGTGTTAAATCAAACTGATTGCTGGGTGTGTTCACATGTGCCACAGGGACAGCATAATGTAGGGTTGGTGCCATTTCCGCTGAATATCACGGAAATTTTAGAATTACAGAAAGGGAAAATTCCTCTCATCCAAACCACCTCATTTCAAACTCTATCAATTCCAAGTAGATAGATCACTTTTGTGTTTAAACATAACCAACCCCAATAAACCCGGGAGTTGGGAAGTGGCAGGGAATAATCAGACGATGACCTTCTCACAAAGAGCTGATAATGAGTCCATAAACCATGATCTGTTACGCTCAATTAAATCTAGTGGGAGACATTTTAGGTACCGGTATACATTGAGTTCCACCAAAGAAATTATTGGTAAGGTGCCAGATGGTTATTGTGCTAAAATAATACAGCCAGAAACTTGCATGTACCAGATGGAAGACCCAGAAATAGGATTGTTTGCAAGGGAAATGTGCTTAATGATAATGATGCATATCATTCCTTATGTTCTCCCTGATAATGTATATTTTATATGTGGAAGAAAAGCGTATAAGTGGCTCTCCCCAAGTTCCGAAGGTTTGTGTTACCTGGGAAGAGTAGTCCCAGAAGTTATGACCCTCACACATGTTGAAATGCTTGGTATACATAAAAACACACCATCACCATATCTTCACACACAATATGAACACAGAGGCAAACGAAATATGATACCTGGTGACGTGCACAAAGCCACGCAGTTAATTAGTGAGACAACTGGCTTTCAAGTTCTAGTCACATTGGATCCCACCAGGATCGCTCGGGGTACATTAAACTTTAGATATATTCAGGAACTTGCTAAATTGATAGATAATATCACCGAGATGTACGATGACACATTCAGGTATACAGGGAGAGAATTGCAAGCGTACAAGAAAGAACTGGTGCAACACAGGCTAGTGTTAAATTATTTAACTGCTGTTACTGGAGGGTATTGTGTAACGTTGGCCACCCAATTTGGAGTAAAATGTTGCACCTATGTCACCAATGATACCAGCGACCCTAAGGAAGTGATAGACCGGAAGATGGATGAAATTCTGCAGCTAAAATGGGAATTTCGTAAGAACCATAATGCTTCAGTGGCTGAAGTAGGGGAGAAGATAGAAGGATGGGTTTCATGGCTGAACCCAGTGAAATGGTTCTCAGGTCTAGGGGAATGGGTCCAGGATGTGATTGCCAGCATCGGCAAATTCTTAATCCTTATACTGATTGTCATCTTAATAATTGGCATATGTGTCCGGTGTTTTCCCATTGTGTTGAAGTGTGGAAAATGTAAAAATAGAGTAAAACGAAAGAACAAAATTATGATGGTGGTCAGTATGAATACCGAGGTAAATTCAGAACTGCATTACAACCCTGAACTAGGAAATACCATCAATTAATGTATTATATTTAGACATGCATAGAATGTATTATTGAAATGTTATTTTAAAACACCTCAGATAATGTAAAGTCTCAAATTTCCCCTTCAAGATTGCCTTTATAGGACTGGTGTATCCCCAAACCTTTCACAACCTTTTATGTCCCCACTCAGAGACACATTACTGATGGATTAAGAACCACCTTGTGCCATCCCATAATAACACTAAATAGTATATTAATGTAAGCCTAAATTATATTTTAAAATCAGATTGTGATAGCATGTTGTTCGCTATCAAAGGGTGGACTGTCGAAGCTGGATAATTGGCTGAGGCAAGATCAGTTTAAAATTGGATCGCAGCGACGCCATCTTGCGACTGGCTGCAAGACGCCATCTTGGAAATGAGATCGCAAGACGCCATTTTGCGAATGGCCGCCTAAGCACAATTTTAGATAAACTCACACTTTAGTACATGTGGCGATATTACTATTAGCATCATGCGATTGCATCTTTCACCATTTCTCATACACACATTAATACGCACAATTGCGCTGTTAACTAGTCGCATATTAGCGAATGCATAAGACCCTGTATGAAAACGCTGAATATTAGCTCCATGCACACGCATCTGCCCCAAGTTAACTAGCGTCTTTACATCAAACCCCACATACTCACACATTACATATTCACATACAAGGTTCCATAAGCTATAAGGTATAACATTCGAGTATGCACATTTATTATCATTGCTAGGAAATAAAGGTTATTTCGTAACTAAGGTTTTATACGTGATAAGTAAGCCATGTTTGGTATTGTACTGATGCGTATTCCGGTAATATCGATGGAGAGATCGCAACATGCATTCTCAACTTATGGACCGCAGAGACTTCAAGCAACAATATGTACATTATATGAACAACTGTTAGGATTTGCATGAGGCGGGAAACCAGAGACCACCAGTTGTTAGAGGCTGGACTGTGTCTATTTGAACTACAAGAAAAGAAAGTACAAGTGCACAACTCCAACATTACTAATTATATATATAATAAATTATGCAATAGAATTTTGCAATACATAGAGGTTTTAGCATAATCATGGCCATGGTTATGGGTCTACCCACCACGCCCAGGTAACCTCTGAGGGTAGGTCTCTAACCTACTGAGGTTGAAATCCAGAGCACAGGACACCCCCAAACAGGCCCAGGTGAGCCACCCCAGGGCATCACTATAATGAGAGAAGGTGAAGTTTTTGCTGATCATATATGTTTTTTCACTCGGTACATAGACGACATATTTATGGTTTGGTGTGGTAGCAGTGACGAGTTTCTATCTACGATGGACGTTATCAACTCTTCTGATCCTGATATCAAATTTACCTATGATATTAGCCCTGATGAGGTACATTTCTTAGATGTTAAAGTATTGCTTACTGATGGAAAGCTACACACTTCATTGTATAAAAAACCCACATATTGCAACAATCTTTTAATGGCCTCTAGCCTTCATCCTAAAAGTTTAGTGAAAGGGTTACCCTATTTACGAGTGCATAGAATTTGCAGTGATCCCATCAATGAACTTAAACAAATGGAACTTGTAACCGACAATTTCTTAAGTAGGGGTTACTCTTTGAGCTCCTTGGCAGATGCCAAGAATAGAGCGTTAGCCACCCCCAGGAGTAGTGATAACTCACGCATGGTAAGAGCTAACAAATGGGATAATAAGATGGCATGGGTCAATCACTATAGTACGAGTAGTAATGTCATTGTTAAAACTGCCAAAAAACATTGGCCTCTGATTTCCACTGATCCCAATTTGGTATCCTTAAAGAATACCACCTTGTTACCTTGCTACAAATGTGGCAAGTACATCCGTGACTGGTTGGTTCATAATGACATTACAGGGTTTGATAAACCGCCCAAAACTCACTTTCTGACCAAGAGACCAGGAAACTATAAGTGCCTGGGCTGTACCACATGTAGTAGCTACTTAGAATTTGGTGATAGTTTGGTTCATCCCCATACGGGACGCAGGTACATGATACGCCACATTTTGACATGCACTAGCCAATTTGTAGTATACTACATTAGGTGCCCCTGTGGTCTCCTTTACATTGGGAAGACCACTAGACAATTTCGAGAGAGGATGGCACTACATAGATCGGCCATCAGATTGACCTTTGGTGGCAAAGAAAATGAGCAACCAGTTGCTCGTCATTTTAGGGAGCATCGACACAATTTGGCCACATTGCGCTACAAAATGATCGATCACGTACCTGATAGGCAGCGAGGTGGTGACAGGGCATTTAAGACTGCTGCAGATGGAGGCGCGGTGGATACACCGTTTGAACACGGTACAGCCTAATGGTCTTAATGAGACCTTGCCTCTGTCTTGCTTCATTTAATTGCTCTACCATTCCGATGTATTTTTTCCTATGTCTGATTGGGTTCATATAGATTTTGCATATTTTACATATTTATTGTTTGTAGATTGTACATCTTTGCTGGATCTGGCATTAAGTCATATCTTTATTATACCAGCGTCATGATTATGCATTGGTCTTTACCCTTTGTTATTTTTCATTTGGCGATGGTATTGTTCACTCCGTTTTGTTTATCCTGTTGCCATAGTGAGGATGACGTCAGGCGTCGCGCCCGCTGGATGTGCGTGTTGCGGTGACGTCAGGCGGTACCTCCGACAGGCGAGCTGTGTCACACTCGTGGTGAAGCTACTTAGGTAAGTGCTGTTATGCATCTCTGTATACTTCCTGATGAAAATCGTTTGATTGAAACGGAGTAAATTTGTGGTTTCTTATAACCCTCGCTGTAACGTATTTATTACGGAGTGCCGCTGCCACCCTACTTTGTTGTTTGATACACTACAGAGGGCACCCACCTTTATATGAGGTCATAGGAAGAGTGCCGAGCCTACGCTATATTTTATATATATATGTATATATATATATATAGATTAGGGGTGAGCGGGTTCGGATTTCTGAAATCCGAACCCCCCCGAGCCCCCCCGATCCGAGTCCGATCCGAATCAGGCTCGACTTTTCCCGCCTGACTCGGATCTGAAATCGAGGCAAAACGTCATCATCCCGCCTTCCGAGTCTCGCGGGTTTTGGATCCTATATAAGGTACCCACGTCGGCGCCATTTTCTCACTCGGCTGTGGACAGTGAAGAGGGAGGGTGGGAGTTAGGGCTGTGTAGTGTAGTGTAGTGTAGTGCTGCTGTTGTCCACTACTTCAAAGTCCATAGGGGCTGGCTGTGTTGTGCTGTGCTGCTGTTGTTAATAGGGGCTGTGTCCACTACTTCAAAGTCCATAGGGGCTGGCTGGACTGTGTTGTGCAGTCAGTTCTCCATAGGGGCTGTGTCCACTCCAAAGTCCTGTGCAGTGTCCCAGTCCTAAAGGAGTGCTGCAGTGTTGTCCAGGGGGTGCTCTGTCCATCAGGGGTGCTCCCCCCAAGTGCTAAAAAAATAATATATTTTCTGTGTTTGTGAATTGTGTGCGCAGTAGCCGCACGTGCATCAACAAAGTAGTGCCAAGCGTGCGCCTGTGTCATAAGTAAAGGGCCGGCTGGCTTGACCGTTAAGGGTGCTGTAACCCCCGAAAGTACACTCCAGTCCAAACCAAAAAAAAAATTATTTTCTGTGTTTGTGAATTGTGTGCGCAGTAGCCGCACGTGCATCAACAAAGTAGTGCCAAGCGTGCGCCTGTGTCATAAGTAAAGGGCCGGCTGGCTTGACCGTTAAGGGTGCTGTAACCCCCGAAAGTACACTCCAGTCCAAACCAAAAAAAAAATTATTTTCTGTGTTTGTGAATTGTGTGCGCAGTAGCCGCACGTGCATCAACAAAGTAGTGCCAAGCGTGCGCCTGTGTCATAAGTAAAGGGCCGGCTGGCTTGACCGTTAAGGGTGCTGTAACCCCCGAAAGTACACTCCAGTCCAAACCAAAAAAAAAATTATTTTCTGTGTTTGTGAATTGTGTGCGCAGTAGCCGCACGTGCATCAACAAAGTAGTGCCAAGCGTGCGCCTGTGTCATAAGTAAAGGGCCAGCTGGCTTGACCGTTAAGGGTGCTGTAACCCCCGAAAGTACACTCCAGTCCAAACCAAAAAAAAAATTATTTTCTGTGTTTGTGAATTGTGTGCGCAGTAGCCGCACGTGCATCAACAAAGTAGTGCCAAGCGTGCGCCTGTGTCATAAGTAAAGGGCCGGCTGGCTTGACCGTTAAGGGTGCTGTAACCCCCGAAAGTACACTCCAGTCCAAACCAAAAAAAAAATTATTTTCTGTGTTTGTGAATTGTGTGCGCAGTAGCCGCACGTGCATCAACAAAGTAGTGCCAAGCGTGCGCCTGTGTCATAAGTAAAGGGCCGGCTGGCTTGACCGTTAAGGGTGCTGTAACCCCCGAAAGTACACTCCAGTCCAAACCAAAAAAAAAATTATTTTCTGTGTTTGTGAATTGTGTGCGCAGTAGCCGCACGTGCATCAACAAAGTAGTGCCAAGCGTGCGCCTGTGTCATAAGTAAAGGGCCGGCTGGCTTGACCGTTAAGGGTGCTGTAACCCCCGAAAGTACACTCCAGTCCAAACCAAAAAAAAAATTATTTTCTGTGTTTGTGAATTGTGTGCGCAGTAGCCGCACGTGCATCAACAAAGTAGTGCCAAGCGTGCGCCTGTGTCATAAGTAAAGGGCTGGCTGGCTTGACTGTTAAAGGGTGCTGTAACCCCCGAAAGTACACTCCAGTCCAAACCAAAAAAAAATTATTTTCTGTGTTTGTGAATTGTGTGCGCAGTAGCCGCACGTGCATCAACAAAGTAGTGCCAAGCGTGCGCCTGTGTCATAAGTAAAGGGCCGGCTGGCTTGACCGTTAAAGGGTGCTGTAACCCACAAAGTACACTCCAGTCCAAACCAAAAAAAAAATTATTTTCTGTGTTTAGCCGCACGTATATATCAAATCGATATAACATAAATGGAGGACCAAACTTTCTCCGATAAAAATAAAATAGAGAAAGATCAAGAACCACTTCCTCCTAGTGCTGAAGCTGCTGCCACTAGTCATGACATAGACGATAACATGCCATCAACGTCGTCTGCCAAGGCCGATGCCCAATGTCATAGTAGAGGGCACATACAATCCCAAATGGCAAAGTTCAGGAAAATGACCTTGAAAAAGACATTTAAATCAGCTGAAGAGAAACGTAAACTTGCCAATATGCCATTTACGACACGGAGTGGCAAGGAACGGCTAAGGTCGATCCCTAGTATGTTCATGACTAGTGGTTCAGCTTCACATGACGATGGAAGCCCTCCTCCCACTAAAAAAATCAAAAGAGTTAAGCTGGCAAAAGCACAGCGAAGAACTGTGCTTTCTAAGAAGATATCACAAATCCCCAAGGAGAGTCCAAGTGTGGTGGTGGTTGCGATGCCTGACCTTCCCAGCACTGGACGGGAAGAGGTGGCTCTTTCCACCATTTGCACGCCCCCTGCAAGTGCTGAAAGGAGCACCCACAGTCCACTTGCTGATATGCAAATTGAAGATGTCACTGTTGAAGTACAACAGGATGAGGATACTGGTGTAGCTGGCGCTGAGGAGGAAGTTGGCGAGGAGGATTCTGATGGTGATGTGGTTTGTTTAAATCAGGCTCCGGGGGAGACAGTTGTTGTCCGTGGGATGAAAAAGCCCATCACGGTCATGCCTGGGCAGAAGACCAAACATTCCACCTCTTTGGTCTGGCAATATTTCTATCCAAATCCGGACAACAACTGTCTTGCCATATGTACCATATGTAAAGGTGAAATAAGTAGGGGTAGGGACGTCAACCACCTAGGAACATCCTCCCTTATACGGCACCTGCAGCGCGTTCATAAAAAGTTACTGTCAAGTTCAGAAACTTTGGCTAAGACCGTAAGCAGTCCAGGGACACCTAAATCCCGTTGTCCTGTTGTATCCAAGCGCCTGCAAACCACACCGTCAACTCCCTCCTCGTCAATTTCCTCCTTAGTCAGGATCGGAAGTAGTCCTGCAGGCCATGTCACTGGCATGACTGACTCTCCTATCCGGGATTCCTCTGGAGGATCCTGCATTGCTACGCCTACTGCTGCCGCTGCTGCTGTTGCTGCTGCTGGGAGTCGTTCATCATCCCAGAGAGGAAGTAGGAACACCACTACTTTTACTAAACAATTGACCCTCCAACAGTCCTTAGCGAGGAGGATGAAGTACGACAGCAGTCATCCTGAAGCAAAACGTATAACTGAGGCCTTGACTGCTATGTTGGTGTTAGACGTGCGTCCGGTATCCGCCATTAGTGCAGTGGGATTTAGACAATTGATGGAGGTAGTGTGTCCCCGGTTCCAAATCCCGTCTAGATTCCACTTCACTAGGCAGGCGATACCGAGACTGTACAGAAACGTCAGAAAAAGTGTCCTCAGTGTCCTGAAAAATGCCGTTGTACACAATGTCCACTTAACCACGGACATGTGGACAAGTGGAACAGGGCAGACTAAGGACTATATGACTGTGACAGCCCACTGGGTAGATGTATCACCTTACGCAGCAACAGCAGCAGCGTCACCAGTAGCAGCATCTCAGAAATGCCAGCTCGTTACAAGGCAGGCTATGCTGTGTATCACCGGTTTCAGTAAGAGGCACACCGCCGACAACCTCTTAGAGAAACTGAGGGAAATCATCGCCCAGTGGCTTACCCCACTTAGACTCTCCTGGGGATTTGTGATATCTGACAACGCCACCAATATTGTGCGGGCATTACATCTGGGCAAATTCCAGCACGTCCCATGTTTTGCTCACACAATAAACTTGGTGGTGCAGAATTTTCTGAAAAGCGACAGGGGCGTGCAGGAGACGCTTTGGGTGGCCCGAAAAATTTCTGGCCACTTTCGCCATTCAGCGACTGCGTGCCGAAGACTGGAGCGCCAGCAAACACTCTTGAACCTGCCCCGCCATCACCTGAAGCAAGAGGTTGTGACGCGGTGGAACTCAACCCTCTATATGCTTCAGAGGATGGAGGAGCAGCAAAAGGCCATACAAGCCTATACATCCACCTATGACATAGGCAAAGGAGGGGGTATGCACCTGACTCAAGCGCAGTGGAGAATGATTTCCGTGTTGTGCAAGGTTCTCCAGCCCTTCGAACTTGCCACACGTGAAGTCAGTTCAGACACTGCCAGCTTGAGTCAGGTCATTCCCCTCATCAGGCTTTTGCAGAAGCAGCTGGAGAAAGTGAAGGAGGAGCTAAGACGGAGCGATTCCGCTCGGCATGTGGGACTTGTGGATGAAGCCCTTCATTCGCTTTGCCAGGATTCCAGGGTGGTCAATCTGTTGAAATCAGACCACTACGTTTTGGCCACCGTGCTCGATCCTAGGTTTAAAGCCTATGTGGTGTCTCTCTTTCCGGCCGACACAAGCCTGCAGAGGTGCAAAGACCTGCTGGTGAACACACTGTCAGCTGAAGCGGAACGTGACACGTCAACGGCTCCTTCTTCATTTTCTCCTGCAACTGGGGCTGCCAGGAAAAAACTTAGGTATCCTAAGCAACCCGCTGGCGGTGATGCAGGGCAGGCAGGACCAAGTTTGGACATCTGGTCCGGACTGAAGGACCTGGCAACAATTTCTGACATGTCTACTGTCACTGCATATGATACTGTCACCATTGACAGAATGGTGGAGGATTACATCGGTGACAGCATCCAAGTAGGCATGGCAGACAGTCCATACCTGTACTGGCAGGAAAAAGAGGCAATTTGGAGGCCCCTGTACAAACTGGCTCTATTTTACCTGAGTTGCCCCCCCTCCAGTGTGTACTCCGAAAGAGTGTTTAGTGCAGCCGGGAACCTTGTCAGCGAAAGGCGTAGGAGGTTGCTTCCACAGAATGTGGAGAAGATGATGTTCATCAAAATGAATTATCAGCTCTTCCAGGGAGACCAGCCTCCAGAAGGTACAGAGGGACCTGTGGTGGTGGATTCAAGTGGGGACGAGTTAATACTTTGTGAGGATGAGGATGTACACACTGAAGAGGGTGAGGAATCGGTGGATGAGGAGGATGAGGATGACATCTTGCCTCCATAGAGCCAGTTTGTGCAGGGACACATTAATTGCCAGCTTGTTTTGTGGGGGCCCAAACGAACCAATCATTTCAGCCACAGTTGTGTGGCAGACCCTGGCGCTGAAATGATTGGTTTGTTAAAGTGTGCATGTCCTGTTTATACAACATAAGGGTGGGTGGGAGGGCCCAAGGACAATTCCATCTTGCACCTCTTTTTTTTCTTTGCATTATGTACAGTTTGGGGCCTAGTTTTTCAAACTGCCATCCTGTCTGCCACTGCAGTTTCACGCCTAGATGGGTCACGTGTTTGTGCCGCCCACTCGTGTCGCTTAGCATAGTCATCCAGCTACCTCGGTGCAACGTTTTGGACATAAAAACACTATTGTGAGGTGTGAGGTGTTCAGAATAGACTGGAAATGAGTGGAAATTAAGGTTATTGAGGTTAATAATAGCATAGGAGCAGAAAAACCTACAAATTCTGTGATTTTAGCTGTTTTTATGCTTTTTAAAAAAAAAATACAGATCCAAAACACAAAACCCAGAACCCAAAACACGGAAGGGTGGTTTTGGCAAAACCAATCCAGATCCAAAACACGAAGAAAGATCCAGATCCAAAACCAAAACACAAAACATGAAAAGTGGCCGGTGCACACCCCTAATATAGATGCATGTAGACAGGCACTCATTATATAAACATCATGCCGTGGTGCCAGCTATAGTATTATATAATTCATGTCTCCTGCTCAAAAAAGCAGGAATAAGCGGCACTCATCCGGACTTAACAACGAAGTAAAAGTGTTTATTCCAGCGTAAACCGACGTTTCAAGGCCTGAACGGCCTTTTTCTCAAGGTGTGCATAACAAAACAAAACAACAGTGCTTTGAAAAACAGCTGTCCGACAGCGCGCCTCCGTGCGGCGGGAGTCGCCCCCTGGTGACGTCATCAGATGGTGTCATGTGATGGAGAGAGGGAAAGCTGTCTCCATGGGAACGAGTCATAAACAATGTGTGAAAAATGGGCGGAGCCCAGCACACACGGAGAGCGGTGCTGTGGGAGACATAAATAAACAAAAACAACCAAATGACATATAGAAAAAGGAATTGGCATATCGCAAATTAAGAAAGTGCAGTGTGGCATAAAAAAATAATACATGGATAAGCCAAAAACACATATATGTGCATACAAACGTTCGCATACTGATTCGTATACATCATCAGTGAAAACTCATAAGTTATAATCATTATCCTCTCAATGTCAGAAATGCATGTAATGATGAGAGTTAAGAAAACTCGAAGGATAAATATAGGCAACAAGGCTAAATCTGAAAATTAATTAGACTAATTAAACACATGATGCCCAGGAGATCTTCTCGTTATGACCACGCGGGTATACTGTGTCCAACGAAGTAATCCACGCATTTCTGACATTGAGTTTTCACTGATGATGTATATGAATCAGTATGCGAACGTTTGTATGCACATATATGTGTTTTTGGCTTATCCATGTATTATTTTTTTATGCCATTATTATGCGCAGCTACACTGCACTTTCTTAATTTGCGATATGCCAATTCCTTTTTCTATATGTCATTTGGTTGTTTTTGTTTATTTATGTCTCCCACAGCACCGCTCTCCGTGTGTGCTGGGCTCCGCCCATTTTTCACACATTGTTGTGACTCGTTCCCATGGAGACAGCATTCCCTCTCTCCATCACATGACACCGTCTGATGACGTCACCAGGGGGCGACTCCAACCGCACGGAGGCGCGCTGTCGGACAGCTGTTTTTCATTTGTGATCTTCTTGTATAAAGGTAAGCACTGTTGTTTTGTTTTGTTATGCACACCTTGAGAAAAAGGCCGTTCAGGCCTTGAAACGTCGGTTTACGCTGGAATAAACACTTTTACTTCGTTGTTAAGTCCGGATGAGTGCCGCTTATTCCTGCTTTTTTGAGCAGGAGACATGAATTATATATATATATATATATATATATATATACATTGTTCAAATGCCGTTCCATGGGCATGCATAAATTAGTCATTGCGATCTCTTTCACAGCATGAGAGCTCTCAGCGGGTCAGGAGGGACGTAATGTTTGCGGCTGGTCATGGCTGCCCGATCTGCATCGATGGTACCAATGTTTACACTGTTGCATGTCGTCGGACCGATATGCTCGTTAGTACCTATTACACTGTTGCATTTCGTCGGACGGATATGAGAAGGCAGGAGTGGGTGTCCCTGTACTCAGGTAACCTTTAGAAGACATTAACATTTCTCTTTCATTCACTAGGGGACACTGGAGTTGCTTATGCTTGGTATAGAGGCGTGGATAACTGGAGCTGGCACTTTAAATAATTTATAAGTGTGATTCTCCTCCCCCTCTATTCCCCATCAGCCCCCAGTTTAGAAAATGTGCCTACGGAGTTGGTCACAATTTGCTGTGCTCCAGCAATACATTTATTTTACTTTATTTTATTATTTTAATAGCATCTTTTACACTGTATTGGTACCCTTTGCCACCTTTTGAAAGGTGGGGTCCAGGTACCTGGCGCCCTGTTATACAGGAAGGAGTGCACAGTGCTTATCAAAAAAGCAACTGACAGCTCCTTAACGCCACACAGCACTTCTACAAGCACTGAGACCAGACAGTGTGAGAGGCAGGAGTGCTGTTATCAGAGAGGCCATCAAGGGACGCAGTGAGTACATCAGCTGCGCATCCCCCGTCTCCTGCCGACGCAGGCTTCAGAGCATAGCGCTATAGCGCTGCTCCATATTAAGTAATCCTCCTCCCCTCTGCCAGCTGATACCCATGGCATAGTGCTCCTACTCAGCGGGGCTTCACATGGGGAGGTGAAAGCTCCAGCGCAGCTTTAATTTTCAGAGCCCTTAGGGCATGAAGAAGGGGGGTGGAGCCTAACAGCGCGGGCTCTCTGTCTTTATTCAGAGCGGCAGCGGCTGTTAGAACAGCGTGGCTGCTGTTTTCACATGTGTGTGCCTGCATCTCTCCACTTTAGAAAGAACGTAGCAGCACTACTACAGAAGTAGTAGCTAACCAGCCCGGTTATCCTGTTTACATCCCTGGGAGGCTGGGAGCACAGGGGAGTGTACAGCAAGGAATCAATTCTGTGGGAAGGGAGTTGTGTGATCTTCTCCTCTGTTTCCCAAACTAGCCTTCTGTTTTCTGTATCTGTCCCTCTGTGTGGAGGGTGACTGTGGTAAATGACAAATACTGTCACAATTGGCTGAAGCTCGCACCTTCATGGGTGTCAGGGTTAACCAAGTCTCTACACACCCTGGTACAGGTTATAGGTACCGCTGTTTCTACTCCCTCCACTTCCTACCAAAGAAGTCCCCTGACGACTGTTCTCCAGTCAGAGGGGGTCTGTCGAGAAAATCTTCACACCAGAGGATACTAAGGAAGGTAAATGGAGGAAGTTTTTTATAATGGCGGTACTCCTCAAGATTTAGAGTCCCCCTCTACCGGGGTGGAATCCTTAATTCTGGCGGTCAGGCAGGTACTTAATCTATCTGAGGATATAGTTCCTGCATCCAGGAGTGTGTGTTTTTTGGGTACGTTACTCCATGTGTGAGGGAGTAACCTGTATATAGAACACAGTTAGCCTGGAACAATTACAATGTAATTGGACGCTAACTTTTTTTCTCAGTGACCAACCAAAAAGGGTTTGCTGTTTTTCCATTTTCGCGACCCTAGGGCCACTCCACTCTGAACACACCTGATCTCGTCTGATCTTGGAGGGTCAGGCCTGGTTAGTACTTGGATGGGAGACTCCCTGGGAATACCAGGTGCTGTAGGCTTAAATAGTCTGGAATCAACCATATAAGAGGTTCCAAATTCCTCATCTGTTCCCGTTCAGCTACCCATTTCTGTCATCCATGATGGAAGAGTGGGAGAAATATCCCCCTGTTGACGCGTCTGCTCACTATCTTGTTAAGAAAATTACACTTCCAGTACCAGGTGCCTCATTGTTGAGGGACCCTTCTGATTGCAAGTTGGAGTCAACGCTGTGGTCTATTTATACTACAGCGGGAGTTTAACTTAGACTTACGTTAGTTAGCGCCTGGGTTAACAAGCCTATGGTTTGCTGAGCTGACCAGTTGATTGTGAGGTTGGGCTCAGGTACTTCGAGGGCACAATTACGTCTTCTGGCAGAACATAGCCGTGAGTCTGCAGTTTACCTGGGAGTAGCTTCTAAGGAGCTCACATATCTGCTTCTGCTATTTCGAACCGCTAAGCCCTCTGGTTGCGCGCTTGGTAACCGGACGCAGAACACAAGCGTGCTGTGAAAGGTTTTACCATTCACTGGTGACATGCTTTTTGGCATGGAATCGGTCAAATGGAAATCCCAGGCCACGGGGGGGAGGTAAGTCTTCCTTCCTCCCTTCAACTGCTCCGGCTCCCAGAGGATCTTACATGGGACCTTCGTATCTTTCCATTCTTTTGCCACATTCCTTTTGTGGTAGAGCCTGAGGTGCTCCCACGCAAGCAAAAGGCGACAGAGGTAAAGGTCGTCCACACACTATTGCAGGTCGACAGGAGCCTAGACCAGCTGAGAAACCGGTGGCATGACGGTCTTCCGCCCCACCAGGGATCTCCTGCAGTGGTAGCCCATTTTGCTGAAATTTCATCAGGTTTGGAACTAGACCTTTTCAGATCAGTGGATTCACAGACTGGTTTCCCTAGGGTAACGAATAGACTTCGAAGTCCCTCCCCATCTCAGTTCTTCACTACACATCTGCCAAAATCTGCAGACAGGGCCAGGGTTCTTCGGGAGGCGGTCCAGTCTCTACTTTGATCCTCGGTGCTAGTTCCGGTTCCCGAACATCAACGAGGTATGGGGTTTTACTCAAACCTGTTTGTAGTACCAAAACCGGATGGATCGATTAGGCCCATCTTAAACCTCAAGTCCTTTAAACCTGTATCTGAGGATGTATTGTTTCAACATGGTGTCCCTGCAGTCCGTCATTGTGTGGTTGAAACCAGGGGAGTTTCTATTATCCCTGGATATCAAAGACTATCTCCATGTTCCCATTTGGGAACCACATCAAGCCTTCCCACATTTTGCTGTATTGCAGGATCACTACCAGTTTCGGGCATTGCCATTCAGGTTATCCTCGGCTCCCCGCTTTTTCACCAATCTCATGTCAGTCATGATTGCTCTCCTTCAGTCATCGGTAGTGAACGTAATCAATTATTTAGACGACTTGTTACACAAGGCTCCATCGGAATCCCTTCTAACAAACCATGCCTTACTGACCTATCACTCTAACCCAACATGGTTGGATAATCAAGAAGGGAGCAGTTCAAGAAGCTGTCCCTATTTCTTTGTCTGCGTCTCTTAGGGAAGATGGTAGCTGCCTTCGAAGCACTACAGTTCAGATGGGCCCACTCCAGAGTGTTTCAGCTGAACCTGCAATCACAAGGGCCAGGGTCTCATCTGCTTCTACAGCGAAAAATCAGTCTGAGCCAGGTTAACAGAGTGGCCCTCCTCTGGTGGACACAATCCAACAATCTTTTAGCGGGAGTGTGGGACTGGTTCATCGTAACAACACATGCCAGCCTTTGAGGATGGGGAGCAGTAGTCCTAGATTATCATTTTCAGGGTCGATGGTCCCTTCTGGATCAGAAGTGGCCCATATATGTGTTGGAACTCCGATCAATCTACAATGCTCTGATAGAAGCAACAGCGTTGATAAAGACTCGTCCGGTAAGAGTTCAGTCCAACAATGCTACGGCCATCACTTACATCAACCGCCAGGGCGGGACTCGTAGTCACAGGGCCATGTGAGTAGTATCTCAGATTCTCAGGTGGGCCGAGAAAAGAAAAAAAAAAGTAATCCTGTCGGCGGTATTCATCCAGGGAATGGACCACTGGGAAACAGATTACCTAAGTCACCAGGATATACATCCCGGGGAATGGAAGCTTCATCCAAACGTGTTCAATGCGCTGATATGCCAATGGGGGTGTTTTCAGGTGGACCTCATGGAGTCATGATTGAATTATCAACTCCCACTAGATGTGTCTAGAACTCGAGATCCGCAGGCGGAGGCAGTAGATGCTCGGACAGTACCATGGATCTGCAACTTCATTTTCTTTTTTCCTCTGATTCCACTTCTTCCTACTAAAAAGGATAGGACACGAGTCAGCCTCTGTCTTTCTCGTGGCACTGAACTGGCCTCGGAGTAGTTGGTTATCATACCTTTGGTCCCTATTGGTAGACGAACCGTCGCCCCTTCCTCTGTGCACGGATCTTCTACAGCAAGGTCCTTTCGTCCACCCCAGCTTAGCACTACTGCGTTTAACGGGGTGGCTCCTAAAACCGATATCTTAGGACGCAGAAGCATCCCAGACTTGGTGATTCCCACCATGCTGCCAGGAAGCCAGTTTCAGCTGCGCATTATTGCATCGAATGGTGTTCCAGTCGGGTCTTCTGTCTGGGACTTTTCGGTTGTCCCGGTTTCTGTTTTTTCTTCAGATGGGACTGGTTTCTGGCCTTTGCCTTTGAACTTTCAAGGTGCAGGTTCTACCCTTTCTATTTTCTTTCAACGAAAATTGTCCCTCATTCCTGAGGTGCAGACATTCCTTCAGGGGGTCTTGCTTGTGCAGCCCCCAATTGTACCTCCGATAGCTCCCTGGTACTTAGATTTAGTGCTTCTGTTTCTTCAGTTGTCCAGGTTTGAACCTGGAAAGAGGTTGATATTAAGTACTTATCTTGGAAGACGGTCTTCCTCCTGGCTCTAGCTTTGGCTCGTAGAGTTCGGTATTGGGTGCTCTGTCCTATAAGCCATCTTAGCTTGTGTTTAATGTAGAGGTGTGCACCGGCCACTTTTCGTGTTTTGTGTTTTGGTTTTGGATCTTTCTTCATGTTTTGGATCTGGATTGGTTTTGCCAAAACCACCCTTCCGTGTTTTGGGTTCTGTATCTGTATTTATTTTTTAAAAAGCATAAAAACAGCTAAAATCACAGAATTTGTGGGTTTTTCTGCTCCTGTGCTATTATTAACCTCAATAACCTTAAATTCCACTAATTTCCAGTCTATTCTGAACACCTCACAATAGTGTTTTTATGTCCAAAAGGTTGCACCGAGGTAGCTGGATGACTATGCTAAGCGACACGAGTGGGCAGCACAAACACGTGGTCCATCTAGGAGTGACACTGCAGTGGCAGACAGGATGGCAGTTTGGAAAACTAGGCCCCAAACAGTACATAATGCAAAGAAAAAAAAGAGGTGCAAGATGGAATTGTCCTTGGGCCCTCCCACGTTGTATAAACAGGACATGCACACTTTACCAAACCAATCATGTCAGCGCCAGGGTCTGCCACACAACTGTGGCTGAAATGATTGGTTCGTTTGGGCCCCCACACAAAAAGCTGGAAATTAATCTGTCCCTGCACAAACTGGCTCTACGGAGGCAAGATGTCGTCCTCATCCTCCTCATCCACCGATTCCTCACCCTCTTCAGTGTTGTGTACATCCTCATCCTCACAGAGTATTAATTCATCCCCGCTGGAATCCACCACCACAGGTCCCTCTGTACGTTCTGGAGGCTGGTCTCCCTGGCAGAGTTGATAATTCATTTTTATGAACATCATCTTCTCCACATCTTGTGGAAGCAACCTCCTACGCCTTTCGCTGACAAGGTTCCCGGCTGCACTAAACACTCTTTTGGAGTACACACTGGAGGGGGGGGCAACTCAGGTAAAATAGAGCCAGTTTGTACAGGGGCCTCCAAATTGCCTACTTTTCCTGCCAGTACAGGTACGGACTGTCTGACATGCCTACTTGGATGCTGTCACCGATGTAATCCTCCACCATTCTGTCAATGGTGACAGTATCATATGCAGTGACAGTACACATGTCAGAAATTGTTGCCAGGTCCTTCAGTCCGGACCAGATGTCCAAACTTGGTCCTGCCTGCCCTGCATCACCGCCAGCGGGTTGCTTAGGATACCTAAGTTTTTCCCTGGCAGCCCCAGTTGCGGGAGAAAATGAAGAAGGAGCTGTTGATATGTCACATTCCAATTCAGCTGACAGTGTTTTCACCAGCAGGTCTTTGCACCTCTGCAGGCTTGTGTCGGCCAGAAAGAGAGACACCACATAGACTTTAAACCTAGGATCGAGCACGGTGGCCAAAATGTAGTGGTCTGATTTCAATAGATTGACCACCCTGGAATCCTGGGAAGGCGAATGAAGGGCTTCATCCACAAGTCCCACATGCCAAGCGGAATCGCTCCATCTTAGCTCCTTCTTTCTCCAGCTGCTTCTGCAAAAGCCTGATGAGGGGAATGACCTGACTCAAGCTGGCAGTGTCTGAACTGACTTCACGTGTGGCAAGTTCGAAGGGCTGGAGAACCTTGCACAACACGGAAAACACGGAAAACATTCTCCACTGCACTTGAGTCAAGTGCATACCCCCTCCTTTGCCTATGTCATAGGTGGATATATAGGCTTGAATGGCCTTTTGCTGCTCCTCTGAAGCATATAGAGGGTTGAGTTTCACCGCGTCACAACCTTTTGCTTCATGTGATGGCGGGGCAGGTTCAAGAGTGTTTGCTGGCACTCCAGTCTTCGGCACACTGTCACTGAATGGTGAAAGTGGCCAGAGACCCAAAGCGTCTCCTGCACGCCCCTGTCGCTTTTCAGAAAATTCTGCACCACTAAGTTTATTGTGTGAGCAAAACATGGGACATGCTGGAATTTGCCCAGATGTAATACCCGCACAATATTGGTGGCATTGTCAGAAATCCCCAGGAGAGTCTAAGTGGGGTAAGCCACTGGGCAATGATTTCCCTCAGTTTCTCTAAGAGGTTGTCGGCGGTGTGCCTCTTACTGAAACCGGTGATACACAGCGTAGCCTGCCTTGGAACGAGCTGGCGTTTCTGAGATGCTGCTAATGGTGACGCTGCTGTTGTTGCTGCATAAGGTGATACATCTACCCAGTGGGCTATCACAGTCATATAGTCCTTAGTCTGCCCTGTTCCAGTTGTCCACAAGTCCGTGGTTAAGTGGACATCGGGTCTAACCGCATTTTTCAGGACACTGAGGACACTTTTTCTGACGTTTCTGTACAGTCTCGGTATGACCTGCCTAGTGAAGTGGAATCTAGACGGGATTTGGAACCAGGGACACACTACCTCCAATTTTCTAAATGCCACTGCACTAATGGCGGATACGGGACGCACGTCTAACACCAACATAGCAGTCAAGGCCTCAGTTATACGTTTTGCTTCAGGATGACTGCTGTCGTACTTCATCCTCCTCGCTAAGGACTGTTGGAGGGTCAATTGTTTAGTAAAAGTAGTGGTGTTCCTACTTCCTCTCTGGGATGATGAATGACTCCCAGCAGCAACAGCAACAGCGGCAACAGTAGGCGTAGCAATGCAGGATCCTCCGGAGGAACCCGGATAGGAGAGTCAGTCATGCCAGTGACATGGCATGCAGGACTACTTCCGATCCTGACTAAGGAGGAAATTGACGAGGAGGGAGTTGACAGTTTGGTTTCCAGGCGCTTGAATAGAACAGGACAAAGGGATTTAGGTGTCCCTGGACTGCTTACGGTCTTAGCCAAAGTTTCTGAACTTGACAGTAACTTTTCATGAATGCGCTGCAGGTGATGTATAAGGGAGGATGTTCCTAGGTGGTTAACATCCCTACCCCTACTTATTTCACCTTTACATATGGTACATATGGCAAGACAGTTGTTGTCCGGATTTGGATAGAAATATTGCCAGACCAAAGAGGTGGAAAATTTGGTCTTCTGCCCAGGCATGACCGTGATGGGCTTTTTCATCCCACGGACAACAACTGTCTCCCTGGGAGCCTGGTTTAAACAGACCACATCACCATCAGAATCCTCCTCACCAACTTCCTCCTCAACGCCAGCTACACCAGTATCCTCATCCGGTTGTACTTCAACAGTGACATCTTCAATTTGCATATCAGCAAGTGGACTGTGGGTGCTCCTTTCAGCACTTGAAAAGGGTGTGCAAATGGTGGAAAGAGCCACCTCTCCCCGTCCAGTGCTGGGAAGGTCAGGCATCGCAGCCGCCACCACACTTGGACTCTCCTTGGGGATTTGTGGTATCTTCTTAGAACGCACAGTTCTTCGCTGTGCTTTTTCCAGCTTAACTGATTTGATTTTTTTAGTGGGAGGAGGGCTTCCATCGTCATCTGAAGCTGAACCACTAGTCATGAACATAGGGAAAGACCTTAGCCATTCCATGCCACTCCGTGTCGTAAATGGCATATTGGCAAGTTTACGTTTCTCTTCAGATGATTTAAATGTTTTTTTCAAGATCATTTTACTGAACTTTGCCATTTGGGATTGTATGTGCGATCTACTATGACATTGGGCATCGGCCTTGGCAGACGACGTTGATGGCATGTTATCGTCTATGTCATGACTAGTGGCAGCAGCTTCAGCACTAGGAGGAAGTGGTTCTTGATCTTTCTCTATTTTATTTTTATCGGAGAAAGTTTGGTCCTCCATTTATGTTATATCGATTTGATATATACGTGCGGCTAAGGCGCACACAAACATAGAAAATATTTTTTTATTTTTGCTGGAAAGTAGTGCACTTTGTGGGTTACACCACCCTTTAAGAAATGAGCCAGCCGGCTCTTTACTTATGGGACACAGGCGCACACTTGGCGCTGCTCCTTTGTTGATGCACGTGTGGCTACTGCGCACACAATTCACAAACACAGAAAAAAATGTTTTATTTGGTTTGGACTGGAGTGTACTTTGGGGGTTACAGCACCCTTTAACGGTCAAGCCAGCCGGCCCTTTACTTATGACACAGGCGCACGCTTGGCACTACTTTGTTGATGCACGTGCGGCTACTGCGCACACAATTCACAAACACAGAAAAAATTTTTTTATTTGGTTTGGACTGGAGTGTACTTTGGGGGTTACAGCACCCTTTAATGGTCAAGCCAGCCGGCCCTTTACTTATGACACAGGCGCACGCTTGGCACTACTTTGTTGATGCACGTGCGGCTACTGCGCACACAATTCACAAACACAGAAAATATTTTTTTATTTGGTTTGGAGTGGAGTGTACTTTGGGGGTTACAGCACCCTTTGACGGTCAAGCCAGCCGGCCCTTTACTTATGACACAGGCGCACGCTTGGCACTACTTTGTTGATGCACGTGCGGCTACTGCGCACACAATTCACAAACACAGAAAATTTTTTTTTATTTGGTTTGGAGTGTACTTTGGGGGTTACAGCACCCTTTAACGGTCAAGCCAGCCGGCCCTTTACTTATGACACAGGCGCACGCTTGGCACTACTTTGTTGATGCACATGCGGCTACTGCGCACACAATTCACAAACACAGAAAAAATATTTTATTTTTTAGCACTTGGGGGGAGCACCCCTGACGGACAGAGCACCCCCTGGACAACACTACAGCACCCCTTTAGGACTGGGACACTGCACAGGTCTTTGGAGTGGACACAGCCCCTATGGACAACTGACTGCACAACACAATCCAGCCAGCCCCTATGGACTTTGAAGTAGTGGACACAGCCCCTATTAACAACAGCAGCACAGCGCAACACAGCACAGCACAACACTACTCTGCACTACACTACACAGCCCAGCCAGCCCTAACTCCCACCCTCCCTCTTCACTGTCCACAGCCGAGTGAGAAAATGGCGCCGACATGGGTACCTTATATAGGATCCAAAACCCGCGAGACCTGAAAGGCGGGATGATGATGTTTTGCCTCGATTTCAGATCCGAGTCAGGCGGGAAAAGTCGAGCCTGACTCGGATCGGCCTCGGATCGGGGGGGCTCGGGGGGGTTCGGATTTCAGAAATCTGAACGCGCTCACCCCTAAGATACATGCATACAGAGATGCATACATACACACTTATACACACAAATACATACACAGTCACAGAACCTCCCCCCCCTTCCTCTCTATCACCTTACAGCCAAGCAGGGTACAGTATACTCACCTCCATCACCTCCTCTCTCCCTTCATGATGCTGGCCTGGCCTCTGACTGCCGTGTAGCCCTGCCCCCTGCCCCGACTCTGCCTCCGTTAGCCTCCTTCAAACTGCACTGCACTGTGACTGCAATTATCAATGGCCGGGGGATCCGCTGCGAGGGGGGGCCCAGGGTGATGACGTGCACTTAGCACAGGGAACAGGAGGCGGAGCAAGAGGTAGGACGTCCGATGGAGCAGAGGACCAGCCCCAGCCGACGGCCTTCCACAGCCTGCTATGTATATGCAGAGCACGGCTGCGGGCGGCCCTGGACCACTAAAATTTTACCCAGCCCGCCTCTGGGGGTAATGACATAGCTAGGGAAACCCTTTCATTGGCCAAAGTATTACCCCTGACTGCTAGTCAGCCCAGGCTGGGGATGCCTGAGCTATCCCCGGCACCCGTGGCCAGTAGGTACTGAGGTGATTATGTAGTGTGGTGCAAATGATAGTAGTAAAAATACTGGGCCTGATTCAGCAGTGCACGCATGTTTGGGAATCTGTGCAGGCACATGACCCACATGTGCAGAACGGGTCTGCGATCTCGCACGGAGACTGGCAGCAGACTGTCAGTGATTGAGAGCCTGCTGCCTGTGGGGGTATGGAGGGGGCGGCAATGCCCTCCTTTCCCTGAAACTGAGGCATGTTGCCGCCATTGGGGGGGAGGGAAGAAGCCAGGATCACCGTCGGCAGATGGAGATTTCCTGGCTTCTTCATCTCAACTGCAGCAGCCCATGGGGTCACCTTAGCCGGCCGATGTTCCGCAAAGTTTCCGATGCTGCGTTGGACAACACAGCTTGGATACGTAATGGAGCAGGAGGCGCGATGCTGCATTATATCAGCACAGATGGTATCGCTAAGCTGCTTGTGAGCAGTGTATCTCTTCTGTCTGAAGCTGAATCAGGCCCATTGTCTTTTGCTGTGGAACTATAGGTCCCAGCAAGCCTCCCCCACATGCTGGTACTTGGAGAACCACAACTATCAGCATGCTGGGCATTACGGGCCCGATGGTACCTGTAGTTCCACAGCAAAAGAAATATTAAAAATCCACAGAACACAGACACCGTGAAGTCTGGAGAAGGATTTTTACACGGATAAAACCCACGTAATGCTCAGTGTAAGCAGATTACTCGGGTCATCCAACCCTGGGACAAATTTACAGCATGGTGATTGGATGAAATCGAAAGCTGTCTGTGATAGCTGTAATCGGGGAAGGAGAGATTACAGCCTCTCTGTATGGTCTGGACTGTTCTGGTTTTTACCCCATCCCCGCTTCATACGGAAAGGCTGTAATCTCTCCCTGCCCATGTCCTCGGTGATAGCTGTGACATCAGACAGCCTCCCGAATGGACCACCCTCCCCCCTCTCCCCTGGTCGCTGGTTTGCTCTGGTCTACTATTCAGGCGAAAGCAGGAGTTTCTAGCACTTGGTGATGACATCATTTCCAAGCACCTGCACTGCACCCGTGTGCAGTGTGAACTACACCGACCTGGTATATTCCCGGGTCGGCAGCGCAGTGGGAACGGGGTAAATCCTGGATCTGACCCGGCTTGGACCTGTGGGCCTGATTCAGACCCACTCGCAAGCACTATGCGCTCGCAAGCGGGTCGATGGCCGGGCAGTGCACATGCGCGGCGTGCGTACTGCGCGTGCGCGAGCCCCGGAGCGAGCGAGAAATCACTGATGTTGATCGACAGATTGCCCCGTTTTAGAGGCGGGCAGGGGGGGTGGCTGGCCAAAGGGAGGCGTTTCCGAATGAACGCCTGCCGTTTGGGGGCAGCCCCACTGACATCACGAGTGATGTCCGTGGGGAGCTTCCGGCTCTATTAGAGCCGAAAACTCACTGGGGCTTGCGGGAACGAGACTCTACCACAAGAGTCTCATCGCTAGCCCGATGGTCGCGATGATCGTGACCATCACGACCATCACCTGGCCACTCGCAAAAGCTGTGGGTGGTCACCCACAGCTATGTGAGCGGCCAGGAGGCCGGTTTAAAAAAAAATAGCGGCCGCCCTGATTCAGAGCGAGCGCCCGCTTTTTGCGAGCGGCTCTGAATCAGGCCCTGTGTTCGAAATCCTGGGTGACACCTGGGATTTTGGTGGAAAAGGGTATAATTTGGATATATTTGGACCTGTTTACATGCACCAAATCCTGAGTTTGATTTTTAAATCTGAGTTCCGAAGTGACTGCAGAACCAAACCGTGACTCGGTTCGACTCGGAACACCAAAGTGATTCCGAACCCAGACTCGGTTTGACTCGGAACCCCTTAAGGTGCCCACACATATAGCGATCTGAACACGATCAGCAGGTGTGTACGATTTGTGTACGATTTCCCTTGAAACCCCCCCTTGCAGCTCTGCACACGATCTGCACACAATTTGGTGTCCAATCTTCAAACGATCTCTCCTGCATCCAGACTTTCACAGTGCATCGCCTCCTAGATTGTCAGATCTGCCCTACTGCACGACAGCTCTGACAATGCGATGTGCGACCAGTCCCCACTCACGATTTACTCAGGATTTGGCCATATTTTATCTGTCATTCCAATGTGTCGGAATCGGCCAGATCAGGTAAATTATCGCTATGTGTGAGTCACGACCAGGACTGCAGGTTCACGAGCGGCGCAGACCTTACCTCTCAGGGCGCTCTGGCATGGTCCTTCCTGCAGGTATCCTGGCTTCTGGAGGTGATCCTGGTCCTGGAGATCGGGTGTAGTGGCTGGCTGAACAGCAGGCTGTGCATTCCTGAGCAGTGCTGCTGACCTCTGGGCGTCTACATCTTGGATCCAGGTCACATGTCTAAATTGGACCAATCAGCTTACAGCTTGGGCTGGAGGGCTAGCAACCTACCCTGCACTACCTGAGGGTATTAAAGAGTTGTCAAGAGGCTCTTTAGTTGCCAGTGCAATGCTTTACACAGCTTACCTGTGTGCTAGTTCCTGAGCTCCCTTGTTTGTATTGCTCAAGTCTGTTGTGGTGAGCCTGCTAACTCTCATTCCGTGTTCCAGCTCGTTCCACCTCTGACTCCTGTCTGGATTGCGTGCTCCAGTCGCCTGCCCTATAGAGGGTCCTGCCGCCCCTGAGGGTTCTGTGTCCTTGGACGCCTCCCGCTCCGGCTCCAGTGTCCGACATACCTTGCCTCCCTCGGTTGCCACAGTTTGTACCTCCTGCACCTGCCTCCATTCATGAAACACACCCCATTAAGGCCGGCATGTTTTCAATACCAGCAAACGGCCCCACGTACTACTCCTGTGTCCACTCCGGATCCAAACTCCAATCAAGTTCTGACAGTTTGCACTGGCCAAATGGACACAGCTAGTGGACAGGGTGCTAATGCGGACCTTTTACAGGGTATCGCAAGCTGGCTTGAAAGCCTAGAAGCCTCCCAGCGGCAGCTAGTCCAATTTCTACAGGATATGTCACTCAGACAGGATGTTTTACAGGCCTCCCTCGTGACAGTGAGCATGCCTGCAACTGCTAATCCGCAAGCTCCTCCAATTGTTGCCGCTCCGGGTCCCCCATCGCATTTACATCTATCAATGCCTAGTAAGTTTGATGGGAACACGAAGATGTGCCGCAGATTCCTGAATCAGTGTGACATCCATTTCCCTCTCCAACCATCGAACTTCCCTACCGCGAAATCTAAGGTCGTCTACATTGTCTCCCTTCTGTCTGGTCCTGCCTTAGACTGGGTGTCCCCACTCTGGGAAAGGTCTGACCCTCTGCTGGACAATTATACCGACTTTTTGGCATCCTTTCGGAGGATTTTCGATGAAACGGGAAGAACTACATCTGCCTCCACTGAAATTATGCGTCTCCGTCAAGGAAGTCGCCCGTCAGTCAATACATTATAAAATTTCAAACCTTGGCCTCAGAACTAAAGTGGAATGAGGAGGCCCTGGTCAATGCGTTTTGGAACTGTCTCTCTGATCGATTGAAAGATGATCTCGCCATGCGGGACATTCCGACAAAACTAGATGAGATGATTTCCCTCTGTAATAAGATAGACCTACGTTATCATGAGAAGCAGGCAGAAAAGAACAGGGGAGACCGGTTCCGACTCCGTGCCCCTAATCCTCCGGTTACTCATTTAACTGAAGTCTTGGGTGATGAACCCATGCAGATCAATCGAGCCTGACTCTCTATGGAAGAACGGCAAAGACACCGCCGCGAGAACTTATGCATGTACTGTGGAGAGACGGGTCATTTGGTTGCCACCTGTTCCCGGCGTCCAGGAAACCCTCATTCCTAACTGGCTCCAGAGACACCAGGTTAGGAGTTATGACTTTGTCTCCAAGTAAGAACGAATCTACTTTGTCTATTCTATTGGAATTAAAACAAGGATCTCAAACTATTCCTTCTCTCCTTGATTCAGGAGCAGCAGAAAACTTCATTACAGCTGACCTGGCTCAAGAACTTCAGATTCCTGTCAGACCTCTCACCCGGACCATCACCTTATCGGCAGTAGATGGCAGTCAAATTGTCAATGGCACAATATCCCTACAAACCCACCCTGTTTGTGTTCGTGTGGGGGCCCTTCATACCGAACTCATTTCCTTTTTAGTTATTCCCAAGGCTTCCCATGGAGTTATTCTGGGATACCCGCAGTTATGTAAGCATAACCCCCGTATGGATTGGAGCTCCATGCAAGTTCTGTCCTGGGGGAATTCCTGTTATGTTTCTTGCCTGCCAGGTATTAAACCCATTAAAAAGGTTCAAATCTCTGAAACTTCACAGGTTCCCATCAATTATAAGTCTTTCTCTTATGTGTTTTGTAAAATCGGGGCTGACACATTACCTCCACACTGAGACTGGGATTGTCCCATTGACCAAATTCCAGGCAAGACTCCTCCTCGTGGTCGGATATACCCGCTGTCGTTGCCTGAGACCCAAGCAATGTCCGAATATATTAAAGAAAACCTCCAAAAGGGGTTTATTCGCCCTTCCTCCGCAGACGCTGGCTTCTTTATCGTGTCTAAAAAGGATGGGGGCCTCCGACCCTGTATCGATTATCGGGGCCTTAATGACATAACGGTGAAAAATCGATATCTGTTGCCTCTCATCACTGAATTATTTGACAGTGTTTACCAAATTGGATCTACGGGGGGCGTACAACCTCATAAGAATTCATTCGGGCGACGAATGGAAAACCGCCTTCAATACCAGAGATGGACATTTTGAGTACCTGGTAATGCTGTTCGGACTCTGCAATGCACCTGGGAAATGCACCTGGCACCTGGTTTTCCAGAGCTTCGTGAACAAAATTTTCAGAGATCTACTGTATGTGTCAGTGGTTGTATACTTGGACGATATCCTGATCTTTTCCTCTTCCCTCTCTCAACATCGTATACATGTGAAGGAGGTCCTACTATGCCTAAGGGAGAATCATTTGTATTGCAAGCTGGAAAAATGTGTATTTGAAGTACCCTCCATTCCGTTTCTAGGGTATTTCATCTCCGGATCCGGATTGGAGATGGATTCCAAGAAAGTGCAAGCCATTCAGGATTGGTCCCACCCTAACTCATTAAAAGCTGTACAGAGATTCTTAGGGTTCGCAAATTACTACAGAAGGTTTATAAAAGGCTTTTCTACCCTAGTTGCGGCAATTTCGGCAATAACTCGTAAAGGTGCTAACCCCTCACAGTGGCTCCCTGAAGCTGAAACGGCCTTCCAGATGCTGAAACAGGCATTCATCTCTGCACCCATCCTGAGACAGCCTGACATCAATCGTCCTTTCTTTGTGGAAGTAGATGCATCGTCCGAAGCGGTGGGAGCGGTCTTATCGCAAAAATTCGAAGATAACAAGATTCATCCTTGTGGATGCTTCTCTAAAAAATTCTCACCTGCAGAGAGGAATGACCCAATCAGGGAACAAGAATTACTGGCAGTTGAAGCAGCCTTTACTGAATGGCGATACCTCCTCAAAGGAGCCCAATTTCCCTTTACTGTCTACACTGATCATCGGAACTTACTGTTCTTAAAGAACATCCAGTGTCTCAGTCCTTGTTTAGCCAGATGGGCGATACTCTTCTCCAGATTTAATTTCATCCTAACCTTTCATCCAGGTTCTCTAAATCAGAAGGCAGATGCTCTCTCCCACTCCTTTTCCTCTGGAACCCTCTCTGAAGCCTTAAAAGAGACCACCGTCCTAAAATCCAAGGTATTTGCCGCCATCCAGATCCAGCCACCTCCTGGGAGAACCTTTGTTGCTCCTACCTTTCGTAAACGACTACTCACTTGGGCACATGCATCTCGTTTTGCTGTGCATACCGGCATTCGCAAGACCCTGGAATTTCTACAACGATTCTACTGGTGGCCCGCAATGAAGTCCGAAGTTTCTGAATTCATTTCTTCCTGTACCTTATGCACCCAGCATAAAACATCCAAACAACCTCCCGCAGGAGCTCTGATGCCACTCTCCACTCCGACTCGACCCTGGTCTCATTTATCAATGGACTTTGTTACTGATTTACCCATCTCTAATGGCTTCTCCACTATCTGGTTAGTCATTGACCGCTTCTCAAAAATGGTACACTACATTCCTTTGAAAAAATTACCCACAGCCTCTGAAATAGCTCAACTTTTCGTTCTTCATATATTTCATCTACACGGACTTCCTGCAGAGATCGTTTTGGACCGTGGAGTCCAGTTTGTGGCCAAATTGTGGAGATCCTTATGTTCCGTGCTCCAGGTTAAATTAAAATTCTCTACAGCATACCATCCACAAACCAACGGATCCACCGAGACAGTGAATCAGGACTTAGAGACCTTCCTCAGGATTCTTATCACTTCATCTCAAGATAATTGGTCCGATTCCCTTCCATGGGCGGAATTCGCACACAATAGCTCCTACCACACTTCCACTGGACAAACTCCATTCTTTGTCATCTACGGCCTTCACCCCAGAGTACCTGAGTTTAAAGACTTACCCATCTTCGATGTTCCAGCTGTGACTACAATCTTACAAGGTTTTTCTAAAATCTGGACTCTAGTGCATTCCTCTCTTCAGAAAGCATCTCACCGATACAAACTCAGGGCTGACAGAAAGAGAAGAGCAGTTCCAAGTCTTAAGGTGGGAGATTGTTATGTTCTGGGTTGTTTGTGGACCCGGGGTGGTAGCAGGAGCGATCACAGAAGCGGGTTTGAATATAAAACTAGTTTTTAATACGTGCTTGAGTAGACATAAAATATGGCAGTAAAGAAAAGTCCAGGTATATATAAACGTGCACTAGAGTTCTGTGGTGGGCGTAATGGGTTAATGTCCAAGTAGAAACAATTAGAACTGTCCAGGTGTGCAGGTAGTGAGACTGGAATAATCAACCAGGTATGCAGGTAGTGATGCAGGAAATAATAAGCCAGGTATGCAGGTAGTGAACTAAGGCAAATGAGCAGGATGTCAGCAGGCTCAGGCACTCAGGTATGGGCAAGGGTGATGGAGGAAGCGGGGTAGTCCAGCGGAAGCTAGGAGCTGACAGGCAGACAGCGAATTACACAGAAACAGGATAAGCACAGAGAACTCCCTCTCAGCTAGGCTGAGATACACGTTGCACTGGCAAAGAAGGAAGGCACTGAACCTTCCTAAATACCCCATGCCGTGCTGTTACTGGCCGGAGGGAACATGTGAGTTACCAGGATTGGCCAGCCGCATCACATGACCAGAAGGCAAAATGGCGGCGCCCATGCCAAACGGAACGGAGACACCGCCAGGCCTTACCAGCGCAGAGTCACAACAGGCCCGCACAACAACGCGCACAACCAAAGCCCCCGCCAGACACCAGCTCCGCCACCAGACAGCCCGTGCCACAATGACCTCACAGGTAACACCCGCCTAGCGCCAAGCTGAAATACCCTGGCCGTGACAGAGATCAAGAATGGTTATCTACCCACAACTCAGGGTTCCGTCCAGGAAGTTCGCTCCTCGCTTCATTGGTCCTTTCCCTATCACCGATGTCATCAATCCTGTGGCCTACAAGTTAAAACTTCCTCCGTACCATAAAATTCCTAACTCCTTCCATATTTCCATGCTGAAACCCTTTATTCTCAACCGATTCTTCAAATCCTTACCCTCGTCTCCTAAAATTCAGACAGAGAGAGGAGTAGAATTCGAGGTTAAACAAAGTTTGGACTCCAGGATCCATTATGGTCAACTACAATACCTTCTTGACTGGAAAGGCTACGGTCCTGAGGAACAATCTTGGGTGAAAGCAGAAGATGTCCAGGCTCCTCGTCTGATCCGTGATTTCCATTCTAAAAATCTAAGGAAACCTAAAAGCTGTCCGGTGGCCATTCCTAAAGGAGGTGGAACTGTCACGACCAGGACCACAGGTTTATGAGCGGCGCGGACCTTACCTCTCAGGGTGCTCTGGCATGGTCCTTCCTGCAGGTATCCTGGCTTCTGGAGGTCGGGTGTAGTGGCTGGCTGAACA
Source organism: Taudactylus pleione (assembly GCA_031769625.1). Classification (NCBI taxonomy): domain Eukaryota; kingdom Metazoa; phylum Chordata; class Amphibia; order Anura; family Myobatrachidae; genus Taudactylus; species Taudactylus pleione. Next base: position 975,091 of record JAUIMM010000123.1, read on the forward strand.
GCAGGCTGTGCATTCCTTGGCAGTTCTGCTGACCACTGGGCATCGCCATCTTGGATTCAAGTCACATGTCTAAATTGGACCAATCAGCTTACAGCTTGGGCTGGAGGGATAGCAACCTATCCTGCACTCCCTTAGGGTATTAAAGAGTTGTCAAGAGGCTCTGTAGTTGCCAGTGCAATGCTTTACACAGCTTACATTTGTGCTAGTTCCTGAGCTCCCTTGTTTGTATTGCTGCAGTCTGTTGTGGTGAGCCTGCTAACTCTCTTTCCGTGTTCCAGCTCATTCCACCTCTGACTCCTGTCCATATTGCGTGCTCCAGTCGCCTGCCCTATAGAGGGTCCTGCCGTCCCTGAGGGTTCTGTGTCCTTGGACGCCTCCCGCTCCGGCTCCAGTGTCCGACATACCTTGCCTCCCTCGGTTGCCACAGTTTGTACCTCCTGCACCTGCCTCCACTCATGAAACACACCCCATTAAGGCCGGCATCTTTTCAACACCAGCAAACAGCCCCACGTACTACTCCTGTGTCCACTCCAGATCCAAACTCCAATCAAGTTCTGACAGTGTGTGGACAGCATAAATTCGGCTTCTGTCAGTTCTCTGGTACATGGACCCGTACATCTCTAGTAAATTCAGTTTTTTATTGCTAAAGAATGATCTGAATCTCTATAGGATTTTGTTTTTAATTTACAAATCATGAACTACAGTATTTTAAATAAAATAATTTAGAGACCTGAATAAGAATATGTACGAATTTCCACTTTATACGGATTAATATATTCAACAGAATTCCATTGTTATCCAGCCGTATGAATGGAACATGTAAAGTGTGACAGTACATTATAGTATATTATTATATGGTGGTACACTATACACAATAAACCCTACACTAATACATAAATACAGTATCTATCCCATCTCAATGTATTTCACACCGTTTGCAATATACCAGGTTAAAGTGTTGCAATAACTCTGACACCCTGTGACAGGGAGGACACTTACCGATGTCTTAAAAGATTATTGTCGTAATATTGGCAGGACGCTTTGGATCCACACTTCTTCCCCCAGAGAATACAGGCGCTGTCAATCACACTGCCAAACATGATAGGACCAGGTAGAAATCCTGGAAGTAGGGTTCAAAGTTCATGAATAAACATGTTCAGCATAATACAGTATATCAGGGAATTGTATGTCTACTACAAAGTTATGACAAGTTTAATTAGGTCAGCAAATCTTAATGTGGAATATATTTGCAAGTACACTGTCTAGGATGCAGGACACCTCTGATTAGGGGGAAGATTGGGGTTAGGCACTAGGGGGAAGGTTAGGCACTGAGGGGTAGGGTTAGACACTAAGGGGGGAGGGTTAGGTTTAAAGTGCAGGAAGGGGGTGTTAGGTTTAAGCACTAGGAGGGTAGGTTAGGTTGAGGCACCAGGGAGAGAGGGGGAGGCTTAGGATTCCTCAGCTGTAACTTTTTGGTGCCCTGTGCCAGAAAGAGCATTGGCGGACATAATGCACAAAAAAAGGGGAATTGTCTCATGGGGAGGGGCCAGGGAAGAGACACGGGAGGCCAGGAGATGCTGGTGATGAAGTGAGAATGATAATAAACAAAAAATTGACAGACCCAAATAGCGCCCCCATGCCCCCATACCTAACAGTAGGTATCAGCTCCCCCAATTATATTTTCCCAAAAAGGAGGTGTCCTCAGATATAGTATCAGACACGGAACTGGTGCTAATGTTTTTCTTTTGATTCTTACAGCAGAAATGCAGAGTTGGTGCTCAGATAAAACAATAAAGTGCATCATCTCAACATAACACTAGATGACTTTTTGCACTGAAACTACAGGACATCCCCAACACTTAATGATTTATGTCCGGCTCACAGTGTACAACAGTAAATCTCCATAGTATTATCTAGCAGAATTATAGGCAACTCCCTGTGTATGACTTATGGTTCATTCACAGTCCTTGGCTGTTGATAGGATACAAATGATGTGGTCATCCAATCAGCCGATTCCAGCACACATGTGAGCCAATGCCACTGAAATAGCCTGGAGGAGAAAATGGACCATTAGCCAGCTACCAATGGTCCATTACAGTACAAATGTAACCTGTATGGAACAAATGCAGCAGAGTGTACAGTAAGCGCCACCTATCAGATAACAGTGCTCATTACACTTGTCTTTCACTTCCTTACTTTGCAGTTGGCTCAGAGTGAACATTGACCAAGCATTATATATGGAAAACAAATAATACATTTAGATTTGAATCAATAAAGAATGCATAGGTGTTTGGTCCGGGTGAGTAGTGCTTTCCCCGAAGGGGAGGGCGTTTGTCCATGACTATAAAAGTTTTGTATACCATTAATCAAATAAAGGTGAAAATATGGTATTTTTTGTGTATTGTTTCACTTACAAATTTTGTTAGTAAATAATATCCAATATTTTAACACCTTCAAGTAATAACTCAATAATATTTTTTTCTTTTTAATGTGGAAAAAAAAGGCAAAAGCATAAAAAAAATCAATATGTCGCATAACAGTATTATTAATAGTTATTTATGCAGCACTAACATATTTCATTGCACTTTACAATTGTAAGTAAAACAGTAATAAAACAAGATGACACATACAGACAGAGCTCACAATCTATGGAATAGCAGGAAATGAATACATGAGGTTACGTGCCGCATACTGCCATACTGGTCCAGCCAGATTGCAGGAGTAAATGTGTTTGGTGGGCTATATGATCCAGTCAGGCGGTAATGTTGGTCTCCGGTCAGAGGGTTGTATTAGAATAGAAAGAGAACACATGAAAGTTTAGGGGAGGTTTGTAAAATAGCTAAAGGAGGTGATGAGGCTGGTTCAGGAATTTGATAGGCTTGCCTGGGGATGAATGTATTCAGGTAACACTTAAAAGTTGTTGGGAATAATGTGTGTGTACAGGTGTTGATGTTGCAACGGAAACACTATGATTTCCTGGCGGACTGGATGCCGGCGGTCAGAAGGTCCCAACAGGGGTACACTAACCCTCCCGCTATCCCCCCTAGCCCTCCCCCTGTCCCACCCTAACCCTCCCCTGGTGGTGCCTAACCCTAACCTCCCCCCGGTAGTGCCTAACCCTAACCTCCACTTGGTGGTGCCTATCCCTAACACCCTCTCCCCACACCCTAAACCTAACCCTCCTGGGGTGGTGCCTAACCCTAACCCCCCCCCGGTGGTGCCTAACCCTAACCTCCACTCGGTGGTGCCTAACCCTAACGCCCCCTCCCCGCACCCTAAACCTAAGCCTCCTGGGGTGGTGCCTAACCATAACCTCCCCCTGGTGGTGCCTAACCCTAACCTCTCCCCGGTGGTGCCTAACCCTAACCTCCCACCAGTGGGTGCCTAACACTAATCCCCCTCCCCACACCCTAAACCTAACCCTCCCAGGGTGGTGCCTAATCCTAACTTCCCCTGGTGGTGCCTAACCCTAAACACCCTCCCTGCAGCCTAACCCTGACACTCACTCCTCAATGGGTGCCTTACCCTAACTCACCTTAGGAGGTCCCTAAACCTAACCCTTCCATCCCAGGGCAAACCCTCATACTTACCCGCAGACTTACCTTCGGGATGCTGATGTCAATATGCTGATCCCTTCTGGATGGTGGCGTTGGCTTCCTGTCAGGCGTCAGGATTTCAGCATCGGTATACTGACATCCGGCATCCCATCCGCTGGCATCTTCACCGCATCCCATTGCAAAATGATGTAGGCACACACCAGCTGGTGACTCAAACTATGAACAACCCAGTTACTTAACCAGTGGTGGGGGTTTATTTGGATATACAGTAGCAGGTACGGCCGTACTCACTATTATATACACACTGGTGGTGGAGCTGAGCTTGAACAGAGCCAGGTTTCATACAGTTCACCAGCTGCCAAGTGCATGATGCTTGTGGGTAGTGGTTCAGGATGCTGGAACAGCAGGCAATAACCAGGTCTCTTGCTAGGAACTAAGTAGTAGACATCCGTCTCCCACCATGTCACTCTACACAGCAGTAGCAATATGGCACCACACTTGAGAAACACTAAGGGCCTGATTCAGAGCAGCTCGCAAAAAGCGAGCGCTCGCTCTGAATTAGGGCAGCCGCTTTGTTTTTAAAAAAAACGGCGTCCTGGCCACTCGCTAAGCTGTGGGTGACCACCCACATTTTAGCGAGCGGCCAGGTGATGGTCGCGATGGTCGCAAACATCGGGCTTGCGACAAGACTCTTGTGGCAGGGTCTCATCTGCCGCAAGCCCCAGTGAGCTTCCGGCTCTAATAGAGCCGGAAGCTCACTACTGAAATCACTCGTGATGTCAGTAGGGCCGCCCACAAATGGCAGGCATTCCTTTAGCAACGCCTCCATTTGTCCAGCCACCCCCCCACCCCTCCTACAAAACGGGGCAAGCTGTCGAACAACATCGACAGCCGCCATGTTTGTAGTGAGCCCCGGAGCGAGAGAATTTCACTCTTGCTCCGGGGCTTGTGGACGCGCACCATCAACCCGCTTGCGATTGCATAGCGCTTGCGATCAGGTCTGAATCAGGCCCTCACGCACCTCGCGCCCAATTCCAGAATACCGCGGGTATGTGCGTTCCCGTTACCCGCGGTATTCAATTAAAAAAATAGTGGTTTCAGCTCTGAAAACCCTGCACCACATAAAATGTAAAAAAAACAAAACAAGACCCACTTACCTGGCAGGGGGACTCCGCGGCTCCCAGTGGCTTCCCCTCTCTCTTCTTACCCAGCTCCCGACTCTGGATGTAGAAGAGGATGCAGAAGACAGTGCTGAGGAAGGTGAGTAATTAAGGACTAATTAAGCTAATTGGATACCTCCAATTGCTTAATTAGTCCTCGGGGGGAGGGGGGCGGCCGCGGGTGTGTCAGAGCAAGTCCCGGTGTTTTCTCCTAAAATCAACGATTTTAGAAAAAATCACGCTTGCTCAGGAGGTGCGTGACAAAAACCTCCCGGTGCGTGCTTTTTAAAAACCACGCACCTAATAGAACAGGAAAAAACCCGCACCTGCAGGGAAAACCTCGCAGGTGCGGGTTTTTTGCTATTCTCGCACACAATTGAATATGCCCCTATATTTACATTGGAATTTCCAAGTAAATCTCCTCACTTATCACTCACACAGGAGTTGTCCCTGTCCTATCTACCACTGAGGGGAGGGTAACAATACTTTGGACTTTTTGTCTGAGAGGGATTTCTGGTGCGTACACACGGAGCGATTTTAATGCACAATGTGAACGATAACAATATCATTCATATTGTTATCATTCAAATCGTTAATTTTTTGCTCTCTACCAACCTACCAATGACCAGCAATGCGCGAGCGAGCACGTCCATCGGACGTGTATGCTGGCCAACCTGCTCGATATTGCTATAGTCATTGGTGAGTTGGTGGTGTGCTGGATAATCGATATCAATCATCCAGCACACCAGGGAGGGTGCAGGATGATCAGCCAGTGATATCGTATCGCTGGCTGATCGCTCCGTGTGTACAGAGCATAAGACTAGTCCCAGGATAAACTCTGACTGTGGTCCTAATAGAAACTACAACATTCCTTAATTTATCTAAAGATAGGAGGATATAGACCATTTTTATTGGAGATGAGGAGTTCTGTGTTACTCGGTTATTTTTGGATCTCAAAAACGGCATCATATTTGATAACCAGCTCTCACGTGTTTTGAATAGCCAAAAAGATAAAACTGAATTTGTGCTAAATTGGCAAAAAGAACCGAGGTAAAACAAAATTGCTCATCTTTATTATTATTAATAATAAGACCATTATTTATGATCATTACACTTGCGTGTCGTTTTGTCGTTTTTTGTTTTCTGTTGATTGTATATGTTCTTATAATATATTGTTTTTATTGTGTTTAATATTGTTATTCATTAAATTTGCATAAAAAAACTTAGGGTTCTAATCATTATGTTATTTATTGGGGTCCGTACGCACCCCGATAATTAACATTCTAACACGACGTGAGCGCCGGAGCAATGCAACTTTGCTCCGGCGTGGTGACAGCTGAATCCAAAAATCGGCTGCATCCCCAAGTTTTTTCACTGCACCTTTTAGAGCATTGAAACAACTGCGCATACATGGCCTACAGGTCACACATGCACACAAGAGCTGGACAGGGGCGGAGAGATCTTTGCGATGGGTTGTGAACGCCATCCGAAGAGTATGTATATGGGGACAGCAGTCCTTTCTGCAGGGGAATAGTTACTAAAGTGAGAGTTTTTAGAAGTGGAGATGTTGCCCATAGCAACCAATCAGATTCTACTTAACATTTAACTAGCAACTTCTAGAATATAATAGCTAGAATCTGATTGGTGGCTACAGTATGAGCAACATCTCCACTTCTCAACACTCTCACTTTAGTAAATATATCTCCTAGCATCTATACACCAGATGTCACGACATGCCTGGTGGGACTAAGATGTTCCACGAGGTGTAGAGCAACATCTTTTTCTTAATATTTTTCATCTTATTCACATTTCAAACATAGCAAAACACTACTCACAGTGTACTAGTAGGGCTGAGGTGTGATAAAGTCACACAGTGTACTAGAGATGCTGGGCTGTGATAAAGTGACACAGTGTACTAGAGATGCTGGGCTGTGATGAAGTCACACAGTGTACTAGAGATGCTGGGCTGTGATAATGCCGAACAGTGTACTAGAGATGCTGGGCTGTGATAAAGTCATACAATGTACTAGAGATGCTGGGCTGTGATAAAGTCAGTGTACTAGAGATGCAGGGCTGTGATAAAGTCGCACAGTGTACTAGAGATGCTGGGCTGTGATAAAGTCACACAGTGTACTAGAGATGCTGGGCTGTGAAAAAGTCACACAGTGTACTAGAGATACTGGGCTGTGATAAAGTCACACAGTGTACTAGAGATGTTGGGCTGTGATAAAGTCACACAGTGTACTAGAGATGTTGGGCTGTGATAAAGTCACACAGTGTGCTAGAGATGCTGGGCTGTGATAAAGTCGCACAGTGTACTAGAGATGCTGGGCTGTGATAAAGTAACACAGTGTGCTAGAGATGCTGGGCTGTGATAAAGTCGCACAGTGTACTAGAGATCTTGGGCTGTGATAAAGTTGCAGTGTACTAGAGATGCTGAGCTGTGATAAAGTCGCACAGTGTACTAGAGATACTGAGCTGTGATAAAGTCGCATAGTGTACTAGAGATGCTGGACTGTGATAAAGTCGCACAGTGTACTAGAGATGCTGGGCTGTGATAAAGTTGCACAGCGTACTAGAGACGCAGGGCTGTGATAAAGTCGCACAGTGTACTAGAAGGGCTGAGGTGTGATAAAGTCACACATTGTACTAGAGATGCTGGGCTGTGATAAAGTCGCACAGTATACTAGAGATGCTGGGCTGTGATAAAGCTGCACAGTGTACTAGAGATGCTGGGCTGTGATAAAGTCAGTGTACTAGAGATGCTGGGCTGTGATAAAGCTGCACAGTGTACTAGAGATGCTGGGCTGTGATAAAGTCAGTGTACTAGAGATGCAGGGCTGTGATAAAGTCGCAGTGTACTAGAGATGCTGGGCAGTGATAATCGTAAATTATCACAGCCCACAGTGAACTAGAGATGCTGGGCTGTGATAAAGTCACACAGTGTGCTAGAGATGCTGGGCTGTGATAAAGTCGCACAGTGTACTAGAGATGCTGGGCTGTGATAAAGTCACACAGTGAGCTAGAGATGCTGGGCTGTGATAAAGTCGCACAGTGTGCTAGAGATGCTGGGCTGTGATAAAGTCACACAGTGTACTAGAGATGCTGGGCTGTGGTAAAGTCAGTGTACTAGATATGCTGGGCTGTGATAAAGTCACACAGTGTACTAGAGATGCTGGGCTGTGATAAAGTCACACAGTGCACTAGAGATGCTGGGCTGTGAGAAAGTCACACAGTGTACTAGAGATGCTGGGCTGTGATAAAGTCACACAGTGCACTAGAGATGCTGGGCTGTGATAAAGCTGCACAGTGTACAAGAGATGCTGGGCTGTGATAAAGTCACACAGTGTACTAGAGATGCTGGGCTGTAATAAAGTCGCACAGTGTACTAGAGATGCTGGGCTGTGATAAAGCTGCACAGTGTACTAGAGATGCTGGGCTGTGATAAAGTCGCACAGTGTACTAGAGATGCTGGGCTGTGATAAACTCGCACAGTGTACTAGAGATGTTGGGCTGTGATAAAGTCACACAGTGTACTAGAGATGCTGGGCTGTGATAAACTCGCACAGTGTACTAGAGATGCTGGGCTGTGATAAACTTGCACAGTGTACTAAGATGCTGGGCTGTGATAAAGTCGCACAGTGTACTAGAGATGCTGGGCTGTGAGAAAGTCACACAGTGTACTAGAGATACTGGGCTGTGATAAAGTCGCACAGTGTACTAGAGATGCTGGGCGGTGATAAAGCTGCACAGTGTACTAGAGATGCTGGGCTGTGATAAAGTCGCACAGTGTACTAGAGATGCTGGGCTGTGATAAAGCTGCACAGTGTACTAGAGATGCTGGGCTGTGATAAAGTCAGTGTACTAGAGATGCAGGGCTGTGATAAAGTCGCAGTGTACTAGAGATGCTGGGCAGTGATAATCATAAATTATCACAGCCCACAGTGTACTAGAGATGCTGGGCTGTGATAAAGTCATACAGTGTACTAGAGATGCTGGGCTGTGATAAAGCTGCACAGTGTACAAGAGATGCTGGGCTGTGATAAAGTCACACAGTGTACTAGAGATGCTGGGCTGTAATAAAGTCGCACAGTGTACTAGAGATGCTGGGCTGTGATAAAGCTGCACAGTGTACTAGAGATGCTGGGCTGTGATAAAGTCGCACAGTGTACTAGAAATGCTGGGCTGTGATAAACTCGCACAGTGTACTAGAGATGTTGGGCTGTGATAAAGTCACACAGTGTACTAGAGATGCTGGGCTGTGATAAACTCGCACAGTGTACTAGAGATGCTGGGCTGTGATAAACTTGCACAGTGTACTAAGATGCTGGGCTGTGATAAAGTCGCACAGTGTACTAGAGATGCTGGGCTGTGAGAAAGTCACACAGTGCACTAGAGATGCTGGGCTGTGATAAAGTCGCACAGTGTACTAGAGATGCTGGGCGGTGATAAAGCTGCACAGTGTACTAGAGATGCTGGGCTGTGATAAAGTCGCACAGTGTACTAGAGATGCTGGGCTGTGATAAAGCTGCACAGTGTACTAGAGATTCTGGGCTGTGATAAAGTCAGTGTACTAGAGATGCAGGGCTGTGATAAAGTCGCAGTGTACTAGAGATGCTGGGCAGTGATAATCATAAATTATCACAGCCCACAGTGTACTAGAGATGCTGGGCTGTGATAAAGTCATACAGTGTACTAGAGACGCTGGGCTGTGATAAAGCTGCACAGTGTACTAGAGATGCTGGGCTGTGATAAAGTCGCACAGTGTACTAGAGATGCTGGGCTGTGATAAACTCGCACAGTGTACTAGAGATGCTGGGCTGTGAGAATGTCACACAGTGTACTAGAGATGCTGGGCTGTGATAAAGTCGCACAGTGTACTAGAGATGCTGGGCTGTGATAAACTCGCACAGTGTACTAAGATGCTGGGCTGTGATAAAGTCACACAGTGTACTAGATATGCTGGGTTGTGATAAAGTTGCACAGTGTACTAGAGATGCTGGGCTGTGATAAAGTCGCACAGTGTACTAGAGATGCTGGGCTGTAAGAAAGTCACACATTTTAATAGAGATGCTGGGCTGTGATAAAGTCAGTGTACTAGAGATGCTGGGCTGTGATAAAGTCACACAGTGTACTAGAGATGCTGGGCTGTGATAAAGTCGCACAGTGTACTAGAGATGCTGGGCTGTGATAATGTCAGTGTACTAGAGATGCAGGGCTGTGATAAAGTTGCACAATGTACTAGAGATGCTGGGCTGTGATAAAGTCAGTCACACAGTGTACAAGAGATGCTGGGCTGTGATAAAGTCATACAATGTACTAGAGATGCTGGGCTGTGATAAAGTCATACAATGTACTAGAGATGCTGGGCTGTGATAAAGTCTCACAGTGTACTAGAGATGCTGGGCTGTGATAAAGTCGCACAGTGTACTAGAGATGCTGAGCTGTGAGAAAGTCACACAGTGTACTAGAGATACTGGGCTGTGATAAAGTCGCACAGTGTACTAGAGATGCTGGGCTGTGATAAAGTCACACAGTGTACTAGAGATGCTGGGCTGTGAGAAAGTCACACAGTGTACTAGAGATGCTGGGCTGTGAGAAAGTCACACAGTGTACTAGAGATACTGGGCTGTGATAATGTCACACAGTGTACTAGAGATGCTGGGCTGTGATAAAGTCACACAGTGTACTAGAGATGCTGGTCGTGATAAAGTCAAACAGTGTACTAGAGATGATGGGTTGTGATAAAGCCGAATAGTGTACTAGAGATGCTGGGCTGTGATAAAGTCACACAGTTACTAGAGATGCTGGGCTGTGATAAAGTCATACAATGTACTAGAGATGCTGGGCTGTGATAAAGTCACACAGTGTACTAGAGATGCTGGGCTGTGATAGTCACACAGTGTGCTAGAGATGCTGGGCTGTGATAAAGTCACACAGTGTACTAGAGATGCTGGGCTGTGATAAAGTCACACAGTGTGCTAGAGATGCTGGGCTGTGATAAAGTCGCACAGTGTGCTAGAGATGCTGGGCTGTGATAAAGTCACACAGTGTGCTAGAGATGCTGGGCTGTGGTAAAGTCACACAGTGTACTAGATATGCTGGGCTGTGATAAAGTCACACAGTGTACTAGAGATGCTGGGCTGTGATAAAGTCACACAGTGTGCTAGAGATGCTGGGCTGTGGTAAAGTCACACAGTGTACTAGATATGCTGGGCTGTGATAAAGTCACACAGTGTGCTAGAGATGCTGGGCTGTGATAAAGTCACACAGTGTGCTAGAGATGCTGGGCTGTGGTAAAGTCACACAGTGTACTAGATATGCTGGGCTGTGATAAAGTCACACAGTGTACTAGAGATGCTGGGCTCTGATAAAGCTGCACAGTGTACTGGAGATGCTGGGCTGTGATAAAGTCACACAGTGTACTAGAGATGCTGGGCTGTAATACAGTCGCACAGTGTACTAGAGATGCGGGGCTGTGATAAAGCTGCACAGTGTTCTAGAGATGCTGGGCTGTGATAAAGTCGCACAGTGTAATAGAGATGCTGGGCTGTGAGAAAGTCACACAGTGTACTAGAGATGCTGGGCTGTGATAAAGTCGCACAGTGTACTAGAGATGCTGGGCTGTGATAAAGCTGCACAGTGTACTAGAGATGCTGGGCTGTGATAAAGTCGCACAGTGTACTAGAGATGCTGGGCTGTGATAAAGCTGCACAGTGTACTAGAGATGCTGGGCTGTGATAAAGTCGCACAGTGTACTAGAGATGGTGGGCTGTGATAAACTCGCACAGTGTACTAGAGATGCTGGGCTGTGAGAAAGTCACACAGTGTACTAGAGATGCTGGGCTGTGATAAAGTCGTAAAGTGTACTAGAAATGCTGGGCTATGATAAAGCTGCACAGTGTACTAGAGATGCTGGGCTGTGATAAAGTCGCACAGTGTACTAGAGATGCTGGGCTGTGATAAACTCGCACAGTGTACTAAGATGCTGGGCTGTGATAAAGTCACACAGTGTACTAGATATGTTGGGTTGTGAGAAAGTCGCACAGTGTACTAGAGATGCTGGGCTGTGATAAAGTCGCACAGTGTACTAGAGATGCTGGGCTGTGATAAAGCTGCACAGTGTACTAGAGATGCTGGGCTGTGATAAAGTTGCACAGTGTACTAGAGATGCTGGGCTGTGATAAACTCGCACAGTGTACTAGAGATGCTGGGCTGTGTGAAAGTCACACAGTGTATTAGAGATGCTGGGCTATGATAAAGCTGCACAGTATACTAGAGATGCTGGGCTGTGATAAAGTCACACAGTGTACTAGAGATGCTGGGCTGTGATAAACTCGCACAGTGTACTAAGATGCTGGGCTGTGATTAAGTCACACAGTGTACTAGATATGCTGGGTTGTGATAAAGTTGCACAGTGTACTAGAGATGCTGGGCTGTGATAAAATCGCACAGTGTACTAGAGATGCTGGGCTGTAAGAAAGTCACACATTGTACTAGAGATGCTGGGCTGTGATAAAGTCAGTGTACTAGAGATGCTGGGCTGTGATAAAGTCACACAGTGTGCTAGAGATGCTGGGCTGTGATAAAGTCGCACAGTGTACTAGAGATGCTGGGCTGTAAGAAAGTCACACATTGTACTAGAGATGCTGGGCTGTGATAAAGTCAGTGTACTAGAGATGCTGGGCTGTGATAAAGTCACACAGTGTGCTAGAGATGCTGGGCTGTGATAAAGTCGCACAGTGTACTAGAGATGCTGGGCTGTGATAAAGTCAGTGTACTAGAGATGCAGGGCTGTGATAAAGTTGCACAATGTACTAGAGATGCTGGGCTGTGATAAAGTCTGTCACACAGTGTACTAGAGATTCTGGGCTGTGATAAAGTCATACAATGTACTAGAGATGCTGGGCTGTGATAAAGTCATACAATGTACTAGAGATGCTGGGCTGTGATAAAGTCGCACAGTGCACTAGAGATGCTGGGCTGTGATAAAGTCGCACAGTGTACTAGAGATGCTGAGCTGTGAGAAAGTCACACAGTGTACTAGAGATACTGGGCTGTGACAAAGTCGCACAGTGTACTAGAGATGCTGGGCTGTGATAAAGTCACACAGTGTACTAGAGATGCTGGGCTGTGAGAAAGTCACACAGTGTACTAGAGATGCTGGGCTGTGAGAAAGTCACACAGTGTACTAGAGATACTGGGCTGTGATAAAGTCACACAGTGTACTAGAGATACTGGGCTGTGATAAAGTCACACAGTGTACTAGAGATGCTGGGATGTGATAAAGTCACACAGTGTACTAGAGATGCTGGGCTGTGAGAAAGTCACACAGTGTACTAGAGATGCTGGGCTGTGAGAAAGTCACACAGTGTACTAGAGATACTGGGCTGTGATAAAGTCACACAGTGTACTAGAGATGCTGGGCTGTGATAAAGTCACACAGTGTACTAGAGATGCTGGTCGTGATAAAGTCAAACAGTGTACTAGAGATGATGGGTTGTGATAAAGCCGAATAGTGTACTAGAGATGCTGGGCTGTGATAAAGTCACACAGTTACTAGAGATGCTGGGCTGTGATAAAGTCATACAATGTACTAGAGATGCTGGGCTGTGATAAAGTCACACAGTGTACTAGAGATGCTGGGCTGTGATAAAGTCACACAGTGTGCTAGAGATGCTGGGCTGTGATAAAGTCACACAGTGTACTAGAGATGCTGGGCTGTGATAAAGTCACACAGTGTGCTAGAGATGCTGGGCTGTGATAAAGTCGCACAGTGTGCTTGAGATGCTCGGCTGTGATAAAGTCACACAGTGTGCTAGAGATGCTGGGCTGTGGTAAAGTCACACAGTGTACTAGAGATGCTGGGCTGTGAGAAAGTCACACAGTGTACTAGAGATGCTGGGCTGTGAGAAAGTCACACAGTGTACTAGAGATACTGGGCTGTGATAAAGTCACAGAGTGTACTAGAGATGCTGGGCTGTGATAAAGTCACACAGTGTAGTAGAGATGCTGGTCGTGATAAAGTCAAACAGTGTACTAGAGATGATGGGTTGTGATAAAGCCGAATAGTGAACTAGAGATGCTGGGCTGTGATAAAGTCACACAGTTACTAGAGATGCTGGGCTGTGATAAAGTCATACAATGTACTAGAGATGCTGGGCTGTGATAAAGTCACACAGTGTACTAGAGATGCTGGGCTGTGATAAAGTCACACAGTGTGCTAGAGATGCTGGGCTGTGATAAAGTCACACAGTGTGCTAGAGATGCTGGGCTGTGATAAAGTCGCACAGTGTGCTAGAGATGCTGGGCTGTGATAAAGTCACACAGTGTGCTAGAGATGCTGGGCTGTGGTAAAGTAACACAGTGTACTAGATATGCTGGGCTGTGATAAAGTCACACAGTGTACTAGAGATGCTGGGCTGTGATAAAGTCACACAGTGTGCTAGAGATGCTGGGCTGTGGTAAAGTCACACAGTGTACTAGATATGCTGGGCTGTGATAAAGTCACACAGTGTGCTAGAGATGCTGGGCTGTGATAAAGTCACACAGTGTGCTAGAGATGCTGGGCTGTGGTAAAGTCACACAGTGTACTAGATATGCTGGGCTGTGATAAAGTCACACAGTGTACTAGAGATGCTGGGCTCTGATAAAGCTGCACAGTGTACTGGAGATGCTGGGCTGTGATAAAGTCACACAGTGTACTAGAGATGCTGGGCTGTAATAAAGTCGCACAGTGTACTAGAGATGCTGGGCTGTGATAAAGCTGCACAGTGTTCTAGAGATGCTGGGCTGTGATAAAGTCGCACAGTGTAATAGAGATGCTGGGCTGTGAGAAAGTCACACAGTGTACTAGAGATGCTGGGCTGTGATAAAGTCGCACAGTGTACTAGAGATGCTGGGCTGTGATAAAGCTGCACAGTGTACTAGAGATGCTGGGCTGTGATAAAGTCGCACAGTGTACTAGAGATGCTGGGCTGTGATAAAGCTGCACAGTGTACTAGAGATGCTGGGCTGTGATAAAGTCGCACAGTGTACTAGAGATGGTTGGCTGTGATAAACTCGCACAGTGTACTAGAGATACTGGGCTGTGAGAAAGTCACACAGTGTACTAGAGATGCTGGGCTGTGATAAAGTCGTAAAGTGTACTAGAAATGCTGGGCTATGATAAAGCTGCACAGTGTACTAGAGATGCTGGGCTGTGATAAAGTCGCACAGTGTACTAGAGATGCTGGGCTGTGATAAACTCGCACAGTGTACTAAGATGCTGGGCTGTGATAAAGTCACACAGTGTACTAGATATGTTGGGTTGTGAGAAAGTCGCACAGTGTACTAGAGATGCTGGGCTGTGATAAAGTCGCACAGTGTACTAGAGATGCTGGGCTGTGATAAAGCTGCACAGTGTACTAGAGATGCTGGGCTGTGATAAAGTTGCACAGTGTACTAGAGATGCTGGGCTGTGATAAACTCGCACAGTGTACTAGAGATGCTGGGCTGTGAGAAAGTCACACAGTGTACTAGAGATGCTGGGCTGTGATAAAGTCACACAGTGTACTAGAGATGCTGGGCTATGATAAAGCTGCACAGTATACTAGAGATGCTGGGCTGTGATAAAGTCACACAGTGTACTAGAGATGCTGGGCTGTGATAAACTCGCACAGTGTACTAAGATGCTGGGCTGTGATTAAGTCACACAGTGTACTAGATATGCTGGGTTGTGATAAAGTCGCACAGTGTACTAGAGATGCTGGGCTGTGATAAAATCGCACAGTGTACTAGAGATGCTGGGCTGTAAGAAAGTCACACATTGTACTAGAGATGCTGGGCTGTGATAAAGTCAGTGTACTAGAGATGCTGGGCTGTGATAAAGTCACACAGTGTGCTAGAGATGCTGGGCTGTGATAAAGTCGCACAGTGTACTAGAGATGCTGGGCTGTAAGAAAGTCACACATTGTACTAGAGATGCTGGGCTGTGATAAAGTCAGTGTACTAGAGATGCTGGGCTGTGATAAAGTCACACAGTGTGCTAGAGATGCTGGGCTGTGATAAAGTCGCACAGTGTACTAGAGATGCTGGGCTGTGATAAAGTCAGTGTACTAGAGATGCAGGGCTGTGATAAAGTTGCACAATGTACTAGAGATGCTGGGCTGTGATAAAGTCAGTCACACAGTGTACTAGAGATGCTGGGCTGTGATAAAGTCATACAATGTACTAGAGATGCTGGGCTGTGATAAAGTCGCACAGTGTACTAGAGATGCTGGGCGGTGATAAAGCTGCACAGTGTACTAGAGATGCTGGGCTGTGATAAAGTCGCACAGTGTACTAGAGATGCTGGGCTGTGATAAAGCTGCACAGTGTACTAGAGATGCTGGGCTGTGATAAAGTCAGTGTACTAGAGATGCAGGGCTGTGATAAAGTCGCAGTGTACTAGAGATGCTGGGCAGTGATAATCATAAATTATCACAGCCCACAGTGTACTAGAGATGCTGGGCTGTGATAAAGTCATACAGTGTACTAGAGATGCTGGGCTGTGATAAAGCTGCACAGTGTACAAGAGATGCTGGGCTGTGATAAAGTCACACAGTGTACTAGAGATGCTGGGCTGTAATAAAGTCGCACAGTGTACTAGAGATGCTGGGCTGTGATAAAGCTGCACAGTGTACTAGAGATGCTGGGCTGTGATAAAGTCGCACAGTGTACTAGAAATGCTGGGCTGTGATAAACTCGCACAGTGTACTAGAGATGTTGGGCTGTGATAAAGTCACACAGTGTACTAGAGATGCTGGGCTGTGATAAACTCGCACAGTGTACTAGAGATGCTGGGCTGTGATAAACTTGCACAGTGTACTAAGATGCTGGGCTGTGATAAAGTCGCACAGTGTACTAGAGATGCTGGGCTGTGAGAAAGTCACACAGTGCACTAGAGATGCTGGGCTGTGATAAAGTCGCACAGTGTACTAGAGATGCTGGGCGGTGATAAAGCTGCACAGTGTACTAGAGATGCTGGGCTGTGATAAAGTCGCACAGTGTACTAGAGATGCTGGGCTGTGATAAAGCTGCACAGTGTACTAGAGATTCTGGGCTGTGATAAAGTCAGTGTACTAGAGATGCAGGGCTGTGATAAAGTCGCAGTGTACTAGAGATGCTGGGCAGTGATAATCATAAATTATCACAGCCCACAGTGTACTAGAGATGCTGGGCTGTGATAAAGTCATACAGTGTACTAGAGACGCTGGGCTGTGATAAAGCTGCACAGTGTACTAGAGATGCTGGGCTGTGATAAAGTCGCACAGTGTACTAGAGATGCTGGGCTGTGATAAACTCGCACAGTGTACTAGAGATGCTGGGCTGTGAGAATGTCACACAGTGTACTAGAGATGCTGGGCTGTGATAAAGTCGCACAGTGTACTAGAGATGCTGGGCTGTGATAAACTCGCACAGTGTACTAAGATGCTGGGCTGTGATAAAGTCACACAGTGTACTAGATATGCTGGGTTGTGATAAAGTTGCACAGTGTACTAGAGATGCTGGGCTGTGATAAAGTCGCACAGTGTACTAGAGATGCTGGGCTGTAAGAAAGTCACACATTTTAATAGAGATGCTGGGCTGTGATAAAGTCAGTGTACTAGAGATGCTGGGCTGTGATAAAGTCACACAGTGTACTAGAGATGCTGGGCTGTGATAAAGTCGCACAGTGTACTAGAGATGCTGGGCTGTGATAATGTCAGTGTACTAGAGATGCAGGGCTGTGATAAAGTTGCACAATGTACTAGAGATGCTGGGCTGTGATAAAGTCAGTCACACAGTGTACAAGAGATGCTGGGCTGTGATAAAGTCATACAATGTACTAGAGATGCTGGGCTGTGATAAAGTCATACAATGTACTAGAGATGCTGGGCTGTGATAAAGTCTCACAGTGTACTAGAGATGCTGGGCTGTGATAAAGTCGCACAGTGTACTAGAGATGCTGAGCTGTGAGAAAGTCACACAGTGTACTAGAGATACTGGGCTGTGATAAAGTCGCACAGTGTACTAGAGATGCTGGGCTGTGATAAAGTCACACAGTGTACTAGAGATGCTGGGCTGTGAGAAAGTCACACAGTGTACTAGAGATGCTGGGCTGTGAGAAAGTCACACAGTGTACTAGAGATACTGGGCTGTGATAATGTCACACAGTGTACTAGAGATGCTGGGCTGTGATAAAGTCACACAGTGTACTAGAGATGCTGGTCGTGATAAAGTCAAACAGTGTACTAGAGATGATGGGTTGTGATAAAGCCGAATAGTGTACTAGAGATGCTGGGCTGTGATAAAGTCACACAGTTACTAGAGATGCTGGGCTGTGATAAAGTCATACAATGTACTAGAGATGCTGGGCTGTGATAAAGTCACACAGTGTACTAGAGATGCTGGGCTGTGATAGTCACACAGTGTGCTAGAGATGCTGGGCTGTGATAAAGTCACACAGTGTACTAGAGATGCTGGGCTGTGATAAAGTCACACAGTGTGCTAGAGATGCTGGGCTGTGATAAAGTCGCACAGTGTGCTAGAGATGCTGGGCTGTGATAAAGTCACACAGTGTGCTAGAGATGCTGGGCTGTGGTAAAGTCACACAGTGTACTAGATATGCTGGGCTGTGATAAAGTCACACAGTGTACTAGAGATGCTGGGCTGTGATAAAGTCACACAGTGTGCTAGAGATGCTGGGCTGTGGTAAAGTCACACAGTGTACTAGATATGCTGGGCTGTGATAAAGTCACACAGTGTGCTAGAGATGCTGGGCTGTGATAAAGTCACACAGTGTGCTAGAGATGCTGGGCTGTGGTAAAGTCACACAGTGTACTAGATATGCTGGGCTGTGATAAAGTCACACAGTGTACTAGAGATGCTGGGCTCTGATAAAGCTGCACAGTGTACTGGAGATGCTGGGCTGTGATAAAGTCACACAGTGTACTAGAGATGCTGGGCTGTAATACAGTCGCACAGTGTACTAGAGATGCGGGGCTGTGATAAAGCTGCACAGTGTTCTAGAGATGCTGGGCTGTGATAAAGTCGCACAGTGTAATAGAGATGCTGGGCTGTGAGAAAGTCACACAGTGTACTAGAGATGCTGGGCTGTGATAAAGTCGCACAGTGTACTAGAGATGCTGGGCTGTGATAAAGCTGCACAGTGTACTAGAGATGCTGGGCTGTGATAAAGTCGCACAGTGTACTAGAGATGCTGGGCTGTGATAAAGCTGCACAGTGTACTAGAGATGCTGGGCTGTGATAAAGTCGCACAGTGTACTAGAGATGGTGGGCTGTGATAAACTCGCACAGTGTACTAGAGATGCTGGGCTGTGAGAAAGTCACACAGTGTACTAGAGATGCTGGGCTGTGATAAAGTCGTAAAGTGTACTAGAAATGCTGGGCTATGATAAAGCTGCACAGTGTACTAGAGATGCTGGGCTGTGATAAAGTCGCACAGTGTACTAGAGATGCTGGGCTGTGATAAACTCGCACAGTGTACTAAGATGCTGGGCTGTGATAAAGTCACACAGTGTACTAGATATGTTGGGTTGTGAGAAAGTCGCACAGTGTACTAGAGATGCTGGGCTGTGATAAAGTCGCACAGTGTACTAGAGATGCTGGGCTGTGATAAAGCTGCACAGTGTACTAGAGATGCTGGGCTGTGATAAAGTTGCACAGTGTACTAGAGATGCTGGGCTGTGATAAACTCGCACAGTGTACTAGAGATGCTGGGCTGTGTGAAAGTCACACAGTGTATTAGAGATGCTGGGCTATGATAAAGCTGCACAGTATACTAGAGATGCTGGGCTGTGATAAAGTCACACAGTGTACTAGAGATGCTGGGCTGTGATAAACTCGCACAGTGTACTAAGATGCTGGGCTGTGATTAAGTCACACAGTGTACTAGATATGCTGGGTTGTGATAAAGTTGCACAGTGTACTAGAGATGCTGGGCTGTGATAAAATCGCACAGTGTACTAGAGATGCTGGGCTGTAAGAAAGTCACACATTGTACTAGAGATGCTGGGCTGTGATAAAGTCAGTGTACTAGAGATGCTGGGCTGTGATAAAGTCACACAGTGTGCTAGAGATGCTGGGCTGTGATAAAGTCGCACAGTGTACTAGAGATGCTGGGCTGTAAGAAAGTCACACATTGTACTAGAGATGCTGGGCTGTGATAAAGTCAGTGTACTAGAGATGCTGGGCTGTGATAAAGTCACACAGTGTGCTAGAGATGCTGGGCTGTGATAAAGTCGCACAGTGTACTAGAGATGCTGGGCTGTGATAAAGTCAGTGTACTAGAGATGCAGGGCTGTGAT
This sequence comes from Taudactylus pleione, assembly GCA_031769625.1. Lineage (NCBI taxonomy): Eukaryota > Metazoa > Chordata > Amphibia > Anura > Myobatrachidae > Taudactylus > Taudactylus pleione. Next base: position 995,137 of record JAUIMM010000123.1, read on the forward strand.
AAAGTTGCACAATGTACTAGAGATGCTGGGCTGTGATAAAGTCTGTCACACAGTGTACTAGAGATTCTGGGCTGTGATAAAGTCATACAATGTACTAGAGATGCTGGGCTGTGATAAAGTCATACAATGTACTAGAGATGCTGGGCTGTGATAAAGTCGCACAGTGCACTAGAGATGCTGGGCTGTGATAAAGTCGCACAGTGTACTAGAGATGCTGAGCTGTGAGAAAGTCACACAGTGTACTAGAGATACTGGGCTGTGACAAAGTCGCACAGTGTACTAGAGATGCTGGGCTGTGATAAAGTCACACAGTGTACTAGAGATGCTGGGCTGTGAGAAAGTCACACAGTGTACTAGAGATGCTGGGCTGTGAGAAAGTCACACAGTGTACTAGAGATACTGGGCTGTGATAAAGTCACACAGTGTACTAGAGATACTGGGCTGTGATAAAGTCACACAGTGTACTAGAGATGCTGGGATGTGATAAAGTCACACAGTGTACTAGAGATGCTGGGCTGTGAGAAAGTCACACAGTGTACTAGAGATGCTGGGCTGTGAGAAAGTCACACAGTGTACTAGAGATACTGGGCTGTGATAAAGTCACACAGTGTACTAGAGATGCTGGGCTGTGATAAAGTCACACAGTGTACTAGAGATGCTGGTCGTGATAAAGTCAAACAGTGTACTAGAGATGATGGGTTGTGATAAAGCCGAATAGTGTACTAGAGATGCTGGGCTGTGATAAAGTCACACAGTTACTAGAGATGCTGGGCTGTGATAAAGTCATACAATGTACTAGAGATGCTGGGCTGTGATAAAGTCACACAGTGTACTAGAGATGCTGGGCTGTGATAAAGTCACACAGTGTGCTAGAGATGCTGGGCTGTGATAAAGTCACACAGTGTACTAGAGATGCTGGGCTGTGATAAAGTCACACAGTGTGCTAGAGATGCTGGGCTGTGATAAAGTCGCACAGTGTGCTTGAGATGCTCGGCTGTGATAAAGTCACACAGTGTGCTAGAGATGCTGGGCTGTGGTAAAGTCACACAGTGTACTAGAGATGCTGGGCTGTGAGAAAGTCACACAGTGTACTAGAGATGCTGGGCTGTGAGAAAGTCACACAGTGTACTAGAGATACTGGGCTGTGATAAAGTCACAGAGTGTACTAGAGATGCTGGGCTGTGATAAAGTCACACAGTGTAGTAGAGATGCTGGTCGTGATAAAGTCAAACAGTGTACTAGAGATGATGGGTTGTGATAAAGCCGAATAGTGAACTAGAGATGCTGGGCTGTGATAAAGTCACACAGTTACTAGAGATGCTGGGCTGTGATAAAGTCATACAATGTACTAGAGATGCTGGGCTGTGATAAAGTCACACAGTGTACTAGAGATGCTGGGCTGTGATAAAGTCACACAGTGTGCTAGAGATGCTGGGCTGTGATAAAGTCACACAGTGTGCTAGAGATGCTGGGCTGTGATAAAGTCGCACAGTGTGCTAGAGATGCTGGGCTGTGATAAAGTCACACAGTGTGCTAGAGATGCTGGGCTGTGGTAAAGTAACACAGTGTACTAGATATGCTGGGCTGTGATAAAGTCACACAGTGTACTAGAGATGCTGGGCTGTGATAAAGTCACACAGTGTGCTAGAGATGCTGGGCTGTGGTAAAGTCACACAGTGTACTAGATATGCTGGGCTGTGATAAAGTCACACAGTGTGCTAGAGATGCTGGGCTGTGATAAAGTCACACAGTGTGCTAGAGATGCTGGGCTGTGGTAAAGTCACACAGTGTACTAGATATGCTGGGCTGTGATAAAGTCACACAGTGTACTAGAGATGCTGGGCTCTGATAAAGCTGCACAGTGTACTGGAGATGCTGGGCTGTGATAAAGTCACACAGTGTACTAGAGATGCTGGGCTGTAATAAAGTCGCACAGTGTACTAGAGATGCTGGGCTGTGATAAAGCTGCACAGTGTTCTAGAGATGCTGGGCTGTGATAAAGTCGCACAGTGTAATAGAGATGCTGGGCTGTGAGAAAGTCACACAGTGTACTAGAGATGCTGGGCTGTGATAAAGTCGCACAGTGTACTAGAGATGCTGGGCTGTGATAAAGCTGCACAGTGTACTAGAGATGCTGGGCTGTGATAAAGTCGCACAGTGTACTAGAGATGCTGGGCTGTGATAAAGCTGCACAGTGTACTAGAGATGCTGGGCTGTGATAAAGTCGCACAGTGTACTAGAGATGGTTGGCTGTGATAAACTCGCACAGTGTACTAGAGATACTGGGCTGTGAGAAAGTCACACAGTGTACTAGAGATGCTGGGCTGTGATAAAGTCGTAAAGTGTACTAGAAATGCTGGGCTATGATAAAGCTGCACAGTGTACTAGAGATGCTGGGCTGTGATAAAGTCGCACAGTGTACTAGAGATGCTGGGCTGTGATAAACTCGCACAGTGTACTAAGATGCTGGGCTGTGATAAAGTCACACAGTGTACTAGATATGTTGGGTTGTGAGAAAGTCGCACAGTGTACTAGAGATGCTGGGCTGTGATAAAGTCGCACAGTGTACTAGAGATGCTGGGCTGTGATAAAGCTGCACAGTGTACTAGAGATGCTGGGCTGTGATAAAGTTGCACAGTGTACTAGAGATGCTGGGCTGTGATAAACTCGCACAGTGTACTAGAGATGCTGGGCTGTGAGAAAGTCACACAGTGTACTAGAGATGCTGGGCTGTGATAAAGTCACACAGTGTACTAGAGATGCTGGGCTATGATAAAGCTGCACAGTATACTAGAGATGCTGGGCTGTGATAAAGTCACACAGTGTACTAGAGATGCTGGGCTGTGATAAACTCGCACAGTGTACTAAGATGCTGGGCTGTGATTAAGTCACACAGTGTACTAGATATGCTGGGTTGTGATAAAGTCGCACAGTGTACTAGAGATGCTGGGCTGTGATAAAATCGCACAGTGTACTAGAGATGCTGGGCTGTAAGAAAGTCACACATTGTACTAGAGATGCTGGGCTGTGATAAAGTCAGTGTACTAGAGATGCTGGGCTGTGATAAAGTCACACAGTGTGCTAGAGATGCTGGGCTGTGATAAAGTCGCACAGTGTACTAGAGATGCTGGGCTGTAAGAAAGTCACACATTGTACTAGAGATGCTGGGCTGTGATAAAGTCAGTGTACTAGAGATGCTGGGCTGTGATAAAGTCACACAGTGTGCTAGAGATGCTGGGCTGTGATAAAGTCGCACAGTGTACTAGAGATGCTGGGCTGTGATAAAGTCAGTGTACTAGAGATGCAGGGCTGTGATAAAGTTGCACAATGTACTAGAGATGCTGGGCTGTGATAAAGTCAGTCACACAGTGTACTAGAGATGCTGGGCTGTGATAAAGTCATACAATGTACTAGAGATGCTGGGCTGTGATAAAGTCATACAATGTACTAGAGATGATGGGCTGTGATAAAGTCACACAGTGCACTAGAGATGCTGGGCTGTGATAAAGTCGCACAGTGTACTAGAGATGCTGAGCTGTGAGAAAGTCACACAGTGTACTAGAGATACTGGGCTGTGATAAAGTCGCACAGTGTACTAGAGATGCTGGGCTGTGATAAAGTCGCACAGTGTACTAGAGATGCTGGGCTGTGAGAAAGTCACACAGTGTACTAGAGATGCTGGGCTGTGAGAAAGTCACACAGTGTACTAGAGATACTGGGCTGTGATAAAGTCACACAGTGTACTAGAGATGCTGGGCTGTGATAAAGTCACACAGTGTACTAGAGATGCTGGGCTGTGAGAAAGTCACACAGTGTACTAGAGATGCTGGGCTGTGAGAAAGTCACACAGTGTACTAGAGATACTGGGCTGTGATAAAGTCACACAGTGTACTAGAGATGCTGGGCTGTGATAAAGTCACACAGTGTACTAGAGATGCTGGTCGTGATAAAGTTAAACAGTGTACTAGAGATGATGGGTTGTGATAAAGCCGAATAGTGTACTAGAGATGCTGGGCTGTGATAAAGTCACACAGTTACTAGAGATGCTGGGCTGTGATAAAGTCATACAATGTACTAGAGATGCTGGGCTGTGATAAAGTCACACAGTGTACTAGAGATGCTGGGCTGTGATAAAGTCACACAGTGTGCTAGAGATGCTGGGCTGTGATAAAGTCACACAGTGTACTAGAGATGCTGGGCTGTGATAAAGTCACACAGTGTGCTAGAGATGCTGGGCTGTGATAAAGTCGCACAGTGTGCTAGAGATGCTGGGCTGTGATAAAGTCACACAGTGTGCTAGAGATGCTGGGCTGTGGTAAAGTCACACAGTGTACTAGATATGCTGGGCTGTGATAAAGTCACACAGTGTACTAGAGATGCTGGGCTCTGATAAAGCTGCACAGTGTACTGGAGATGCTGGGCTGTGATAAAGTCACACAGTGTACTAGAGATGCTGGGCTGTAATAAAGTCGCACAGTGTACTAGAGATGCTGGGCTGTGATAAAGCTGCACAGTGTTCTAGAGATGCTGGGCTGTGATAAAGTCGCACAGTGTAATATAGATGCTGGGCTGTGAGAAAGTCACACAGTGTACTAGAGATGCTGGGCTGTGATAAAGTCGCACAGTGTACTAGAGATGCTGGGCTGTGATAAAGCTGCACAGTGTACTAGAGATGCTGGGCTGTGATAAAGTCGCACAGTGTACTAGAGATGGTGGGCTGTGATAAACTCGCACAGTGTACTAGAGATGCTGGGCTGTGAGAAAGTCACACAGTTTACTAGAGATGCTGGGCTGTGATAAAGTCGTAAAGTGTACTAGAAATGCTGGGCTATGATAAAGCTGCACAGTGTACTAGAGATGCTGGGCTGTGATAAAGTCGCACAGTGTACTAGAGATGCTGGGCTGTGATAAACTCGCACAGTGTACTAAGATGCTGGGCTGTGATAAAGTCACACAGTCTACTAGATATGTTGGGTTGTGAGAAAGTCGCACAGTGTACTAGAGATGCTGGGCTGTGATAAAGCTGCACAGTGTACTAGAGATGCTGGGCTGTGATAAAGTCGCACAGTGTACTAGAGATGGTGGGCTGTGATAAACTCGCACAGTGTACTAGAGATGCTGGGCTGTGAGAAAGTCACACAGTTTACTAGAGATGCTGGGCTGTGATAAAGTCGTAAAGTGTACTAGAAATGCTGGGCTATGATAAAGCTGCACAGTGTACTAGAGATGCTGGGCTGTGATAAAGTCGCACAGTGTACTAGAGATGCTGGGCTGTGATAAACTCGCACAGTGTACTAAGATGCTGGGCTGTGATAAAGTCACACAGTCTACTAGATATGTTGGGTTGTGAGAAAGTCGCACAGTGTACTAGAGATGCTGGGCTGTGATAAAGTCGCACAGTGTACTAGAGATGCTGGGCTGTGATAAAGCTGCACAGTGTACTAGAGATGCTGGGCTGTGATAAAGTCGCACAGTGTACTAGAGATGCTGGGCTGTGATAAACTCGCACAGTGTACTAGAGATGCTGGGCTGTGAGAAAGTCACACAATGTACTAGAGATGCTGGGCTGTGATAAAGTCACACAGTGTACTAGAGATGCTGGGCTATGATAAAGCTGCACAGTGTACTAGAGATGCTGGGCTGTGATAAAGTCACACAGTGTACTAGAGATGCTGGGCTGTAAGAAAGTCACACATTGTACTAGAGATGCTGGGCTGTGATAAAGTCAGTGTACTAGAGATGCTGGGCTGTGATAAAGTCACACAGTGTGCTAGAGATGCTGGGCTGTGATAAAGTCGCACAGTGTACTAGAGATGCTGGGCTGTAAGAAAGTCACACATTGTACTAGAGATGCTGGGCTGTGATAAAGTCAGTGTACTAGAGATGTTGGGCTGTGATAAAGTCAAACAGTGTGCTAGAGATGCTGGGCTGTGATAAAGTCGCACAGTGTACTAGAGATGCTGGGCTGTGATAAAGTCAGTGTACTAGATATGCAGGGCTGTGATAAAGTTGCACAATGTACTAGAGATGCTGGGCTGTGATAAAGTCAGTCACACAGTGTACTAGAGATGCTGGGCTGTGATAAAGTCATACAATGTACTAGAGATGCTGGGCTGTGATAAAGTCATACAATGTACTAGAGATGCTGGGCTGTGATAAAGTCGCACAGTGCACTAGAGATGCTGGGCTGTGATAAAGTCGCACAGTGTACTAGAGATGCTGAGCTGTGAGAAAGTCACACAGTGTACTAGAGATACTGGGCTGTGATAAAGTCGCACAGTGTACTAGAGATGCTGGGCTGTGATAAAGTCACACAGTGTACTAGAGATGCTGGGCTGTGAGAAAGTCACACAGTGTACTAGAGATGCTGGGCTGTGAGAAAGTCACAAAGTGTACTAGAGATACTGGGCTGTGATAAAGTCACACAGTGTACTAGAGATGCTGGGCTGTGATAAAGTCACACAGTGTACTAGAGATGCTGGCCTGTGATAAAGTCAAACAGTGTACTAGAGATGCTGGGTTGTGAAAAAGCCGAATAGTGTACTAGAGATGCTGGGCTGTGATAAAGTCACACAGTGTACTAGAGATGCTGGGCTGTGATAAAGTCACACAATGTACTAGAGATGCTGGGCTGTGATAAAGTCACACAGTGTACTAGAGATGCTGGGTGTGATAAAGTCAAACAGTGTACTAGAGATACTGGGCTGTGATAAAGTCACATAGTGTAAAAGAGATGCTGGGCTGTGATAAAGTCGCACAGTGTACTAGAGATTCTGGGCTGTGATAAAGTTGCAGTGTACTAGAGATGCTGAGCTGTGATAAAGTCGCATAGTGTACTAGACATGCTGGGCTGTGATAAAGTCGCACAGTGTACTAGAAGGGCTGTGGTGTGATAAAGTCACACATTGTACTAGAGATGCTGGGATGTGATAAAGTCAGGGTACTAGAGATGCAGGGCTGTGATAAAGTCGCACAGTGTACTAGAGATGCTGGGCAATGATAATCGTAAATTATCACAGCCCACAGTGTACTAGAGATGCTGGGCTGTTATAAAGTCACACAGTGTACTAGAGATGCTGGGCTGTGATAAAGTCACACAGTGTACTAGAGATGCTGGGCTTTAATAAAGTCACACAGTGTACTAGAGATACTGGGCTGTGATAAAGTCACACAGTGTACTATAGATGCTGGGCAGTGATAAAGTCGCACAGTGTACTAAAGATGTTGGGCTGTGATAAAGTCACACAGTGTACTAGAGATGCTGGGCTGTGATAAAGTCACACAGTGTGCTAGAGATGCTTGGCTGTGATAAAGTTGCACAGTGTACTAGAGATGCTAGGCTGTGATAAAGTTGCACAGTGTGCTAGAGATGCTGGGCTGTGATAAAGTCGCACAGTGTGCTAGAGATGCTGGGCTGTGATAAAGTCACACAGTGTACTAGAGATGCTGGGCTGTGGTAAAGTCACACAGTGTACTAGAGATGCTGGGCTGTGATAAAGTCACACAGTGCACTAGAGATGCTGGGCAGTGATAAAGTCACACAGTGCACTAGAGATGCTGGGCTGTGAGAAAGTCACACAGTGTACTAGAGATGCTGGGCTGTGATAAAGTCACACAGTGTACTAGAAATGCTGGGCTGTGATAAAGGCGCACAGTGTACTAGAGACGCTGGGCTGTGATAAAGCTGCACAGTGTACTAGAGATGCTGGGCTTTGATGAAGTCACACAGTGTACTAGAGATGCTGGGCTGTGATAAACTCACACAGTGTACTAAGATGCTGGGCTGTGATTAAGTCACACAGTGTACTAGATATGCTGGGCAGTGATAAAGTCGCACAGTGTACTAGAGATCCTGGGCTGTGATAAAGTCGCACAGTGTACTAGAGATGCTGGGCTGTGAGAAAGTCACACATTGTACTAGAGATGCTGGGCTGTGATAAAGTCAGTGTACTAGAGATGCAGGGCTGTGATAAAGTCGCACAGTGTACTAGAGATGCTGGCCTGTGATAATCGTTAATTATCACAGCCCACAGTGTACTAGAGATGCTGAGCTGTGATAAAGTCACACAGTGTACTAGAGATGCTGGGCTGTGATAAAGTCACACAGTGTACTAGAGATGCTGGGCTGTGATAAAGTCGCACAGTGTACTAGAGATGCTGGGCTGTGATAAACTCGCACAGTGTACTAGAGATGCTGGGCTGTGAGAAAGTCACATAGTGTACTAGAGATGCTGAGCTGTGATAAAGTCGCACAGTGTACTAGAGATGCTGGGCTGTGATAAAGTCACACAGTGTACTAGAGATGCTGTGCTGTGATAAAGTAACACAGTGTACTAGAGATGCTGGGCTGTGAGAAAGTCACACAGTGTACTAGAGATGCTGGGCTGTGATAAAGTCGCACAGTGTACTAGAGATGCTGGGCTGTGATAAAGCTGCACAGTGTACTAGAGATGCTGGGCTGTGATAAAGTCGCACAGTGTACTAGAGATGCTGGGCTGTGATAAAGCTGCACAGTGTACTAGAGATGCTGGGCTGTGATAAAGTCGCACAGTGTACTAGAGATGGTGGGCTGTGATAAACTCGCACAGTGTACTAGAGATGCTGGGCTGTGAGAAAGTCACACAGTTTACTAGAGATGCTGGGCTGTGATAAAGTCGTAAAGTGTACTAGAAATGCTGGGCTATGATAAAGCTGCACAGTGTACTAGAGATGCTGGGCTGTGATAAAGTCGCACAGTGTACTAGAGATGCTGGGCTGTGATAAACTCGCACAGTGTACTAAGATGCTGGGCTGTGATAAAGTCACACAGTGTACTAGATATGTTGGGTTGTGAGAAAGTCGCACAGTGTACTAGAGATGCTGGGCTGTGATAAAGTCGCACAGTGTACTAGAGATGCTGGGCTGTGATAAAGCTGCACAGTGTACTAGAGATGCTGGGCTGTGATAAAGTCGCACAGTGTACTAGAGATGCTGGGCTGTGATAAACTCGCACAGTGTACTAGAGATGCTGGGCTGTGAGAAAGTCACACAGTGTACTAGAGATGCTGGGCTGTGATAAAGTCACACAGTGTACTAGAGATGCTGGGCTATGATAAAGCTGCACAGTGTACTAGAGATGCTGGGCTGTGATAAAGTCACACAGTGTACTAGAGATGCTGGGCTGTGATAAACTCGCACAGTGTACTAAGATGCTGGGCTGTGATTAAGTCACACAGTGTACTAAATATGCTGGGTTGTGATAAAGTCGCACAGTGTACTAGAGATGCTGGGCTGTGATAAAATCGCACAGTGTACTAGAGATGCTGGGCTGTAAGAAAGTCACACATTGTACTAGAGATGCTGGGCTGTGATAAAGTCAGTGTACTAGAGATGCTGGGCTGTGATAAAGTCACACAGTGTGCTAGAGATGCTGGGCTGTGATAAAGTCGCACAGTGTACTAGAGATGCTGGGCTGTAAGAAAGTCACACATTGTACTAGAGATGCTGGGCTGTGATAAAGTCAGTGTACTAGAGATGTTGGGCTGTGATAAAGTCAAACAGTGTGCTAGAGATGCTGGGCTGTGATAAAGTCGCACAGTGTACTAGAGATGCTGGGCTGTGATAAAGTCAGTGTACTAGAGATGCAGGGCTGTGATAAAGTTGCACAATGTACTAGAGATGCTGGGCTGTGATAAAGTCAGTCACACAGTGTACTAGAGATGCTGGGCTGTGATAAAGTCATACAATGTACTAGAGATGCTGGGCTGTGATAAAGTCGCACAGTGCACTAGAGATGCTGGGCTGTGATAAAGTCACACAGTGTACTAGAGATGCTGGGCAATGATAATCGTAAATTATCACAGCCCACAGTGTACTAGAGATGCTGGGCTGTTATAAAGTCACACAGTGTACTAGAGATGCTGGGCTGTGATAAAGTCACACAGTGTACTAGAGATGCTGGGCTTTAATAAAGTCACACAGTGTACTAGAGATACTGGGCTGTGATAAAGTCACACAGTGTACTAGAGATGCTGGGCTGTGATAAAGTCGCACAGTGTACTAGAGATGTTGGGCTGTGATAAAGTCACACAGTGTACTAGAGATGCTGGGCTGTGATAAAGTCACACAGTGTGCTAGAGATGCTTGGCTGTGATAAAGTTGCACAGTGTACTAGAGATGCTAGGCTGTGATAAAGTCACACAGCGTGCTAGAGATGCTGGGCTGTGATAAAGTCGCACAGTGTGCTAGAGATGCTGGGCTGTGATAAAGTCACACAGTGTACTAGAGATGCTGGGCTGTGGTAAAGTCACACAGTGTACTAGAGATGCTGGGCTGTGATAAAGTCACACAGTGCACTAGAGATGCTGGGCAGTGATAAAGTCACACAGTGCACTAGAGATGCTGGGCTGTGAGAAAGTCACACAGTGTACTAGAGATGCTGGGCTGTGATAAAGTCACACAGTGTACTAGAAATGCTGTGCTGTGATAAAGGCGCACAGTGTACTAGAGACGCTGGGCTGTGATAAAGCTGCACAGTGTACTAGAGATGCTGGGCTTTGATGAAGTCACACAGTGTACTAGAGATGCTGGGCTGTGATAAACTCACACAGTGTACTAAGATGCTGGGCTGTGATTAAGTCAGTGTACTAGAGATGTTGGGCTGTGATAAAGTCAAACAGTGTGCTAGAGATGCTGGGCTGTGATAAAGTCGCACAGTGTACTAGAGATTCTGGGCTGTGATAAAGTCAGTGTACTAGAGATGCAGGGCTGTGATAAAGTTGCACAATGTACTAGAGATGCTGGGCTGTGATAAAGTCAGTCACACAGTGTACTAGAGATGCTGGGCTGTGATAAAGTCATACAATGTACTAGAGATGCTGGGCTGTGATAAAGTCGCACAGTGCACTAGAGATGCTGGGCTGTGATAAAGTCACACAGTGTACTAGAGATGCTGGGCAATGATAATCGTAAATTATCACAGCCCACAGTGTACTAGAGATGCTGGGCTGTGATAAAGTCACACAGTGTACTAGAGATGCTGGGCTTTAATAAAGTCACACAGTGTACTAGAGATACTGGGCTGTGATAAAGTCACACAGTGTACTAGAGATGCTGGGCTGTGATAAAGTCGCACAGTGTACTAGAGATGTTGGGCTGTGATAAAGTCACACAGTGTACTAGAGATGCTGGGCTGTGATAAAGTCACACAGTGTGCTAGAGATGCTTGGCTGTGATAAAGTTGCACAGTGTACTAGAGATGCTAGGCTGTGATAAAGTCACACAGCGTGCTAGAGATGCTGGGCTGTGATAAAGTCGCACAGTGTGCTAGAGATGCTGGGCTGTGATAAAGTCACACAGTGTACTAGAGATGCTGGGCTCTGGTAAAGTCACACAGTGTACTAGAGATGCTGGGCTGTGATAAAGTCACACAGTGCACTAGAGATGCTGGGCAGTGATAAAGTCACACAGTGCACTAGAGATGCTGGGCTGTGAGAAAGTCACACAGTGTACTAGAGATGCTGGGCTGTGATAAAGTCACACAGTGTACTAGAAATGCTGGGCTGTGATAAAGGCGCACAGTGTACTAGAGACGCTGGGCTGTGATAAAGCTGCACAGTGTACTAGAGATGCTGGGCTTTGATGAAGTCACACAGTGTACTAGAGATGCTGGGCTGTGATAAACTCACACAGTGTACTAAGATGCTGGGCTGTGATTAAGTCACACAGTGTACTAGATATGCTGGGCAGTGATAAAGTCGCACAGTGTACTAGAGATCCTGGGCTGTGATAAAGTCGCACAGTGTACTAGAGATGCTGGGCTGTGAGAAAGTCACACATTGTACTAGAGATGCTGGGCTGTGATAAAGTCAGTGTACTAGAGATGCAGGGCTGTGATAAAGTCGCACAGTGTACTAGAGATGCTGGCCTGTGATAATCGTTAATTATCACAGCCCACAGTGTACTAGACATGCTGGGCTGTAATAAAGCTGCACAGTGTACTAGAGATGCTGAGCTGTGATAAAGTCACACAGTGTACTAGAGATGCTGGGCTGTGATAAAGTCACACAGTGTACTAGAGATGCTGGGCTGTGATAAAGCTGCACAGTGTACTAGAGATGCTGGACTGTGATAAAGTCGCACAGTGTACTAGAGATGCTGGGCTGTGATAAACTCGCACAGTGTACTAGAGATGCTGGGCTGTGAGAAAGTCACATAGTGTACTAGAGATGCTGAGCTGTGATAAAGTCGCACAGTGTACTAGAGATGCTGGGCTGTGATAAAGTCACACAGTGTACTAGAGATGCTGTGCTGTGATAAAGTCACACAGTGTACTAGAGATGCTGGGCTGTGATAAAGTCACACAGTGTACTAGAGATACTGGGCTGTGATAAAGTCACACAGTGTACTAGAGATGTTGGGCTGTGATAAAGTCACACAGTGTGCTAGAGATGCTGGGCTGTGATAAAGTTGCACAGTGTACTAGAGATGATGGGCTATGATAAAGTCACATAGTGTGCTAGAGATGCTGGGCTGTAATAAATTAGCACAGTGTACTAGAGATGCATGGCTGTGATAAAGTCACACAGTGTGCTAGTTATGCTGGACTGTGATAAAGTCGCACAGTGTACTAGAGATGCTGGGCTGTGATAAAGTCACACAGTGTACTAGAGATGCTGGGCTGTGATAACGTCACACAGTGTACTAGAGATGCTGGGCTGTGATAAAGTCGCACAGTGTACTAGAGATGCTGTGCTGTGATAAAGTCACACAGTGTGCTAGAGATGCTGGGCTGTGATAAAGTCGCACAGTGTACTAGAGATGCTGGGCTGTGATAAAGTCGCACAGTGTACTAGAGATGCTGGGCTGTGATAAAGTCAGTGTTTTAGAGATGCAGGGCTGTGATAAAGTTGCACAATGTACTAGAGATGCTGGGCTGTGATAAAGTCAGTCACACAGTGTACTAGAGATGCTGGGCTGTGATAAAGTCATACAATGTACTAGAGATGCTGGGCTGTGATAAAGTCATACAATGTACTAGAGATGCTGGGCTGTGATAAAGTCGCACAGTGTACTAGAGATGCTGGGCTGTGATAAAGTCGCACAGTGTACTAGAGATGCTGAACTGTGAGAAAGTCACATAGTGTACTAGAGATACTGGGCTGTGATAAAGTCGCACAGTGTACTAGAGATGCTGGGCTGTGATAAAGTCACACAGTGTACTAGAGATGCTGGGCTGTGAGAAAGTCACACAGTGTACTAGAGATGCTGGGCTGTGAGAAAATCACACAGTGTACTAGAGATACTGGGCTGTGATAAAGTCACACAGTGTACTAGAGATGCTGGTCTGTGATAAAGTCAAACAGTGTACTAGAGATGCTGGGTTGTGATAAAGCCGAATAGTGTACTAGAGATGCTGGGCTGTGATAAAGTCACACAGTGTACTAGAGATGCTGGGCTGTGATAAAGTCATACAATGTACTAGAGATGCTGGGCTGTGATAAAGTCACACAGTGTACTAGAGATGCTGGGCTGTGATAAAGTCACACAGTGTGCTAGAGATGCTGGGCTGTGATAAAGTCGCACAGTGTACTAGAGATGCTGGGCTGTGATAAAGTCACACAGTGTGCTAGAGATGCTGGGCTGTGATAAAGTCGCACAGTGTGCTAGAGATGCTGGGCTGTGATAAAGTCAAACAGTGTACTAGAGATACTGGGCTGTGATAAAGTCACATAGTGTAAAAGAGATGCTGGGCTGTGATAAAGTCGCACAGTGTACTAGAGATCCTGGGCTGTGATAAAGTTGCAGTGTACTAGAGATGCTGAGCTGTGATAAAGTCACACAGAGTACTAGAGATGCTGGGCTGTGATAAAGTTGCACAGTGTACTAGACATGCTGGGCTGTGATAAAGTCGCACAGTGTACTAGAAGGGTTGTGGTGTGATAAAGTCACACATTGTACTAGAGATGCTGGGCTGTGATAAAGTCAGTGTACTAGAGATGCAGGGCTGTGATAAAGTCGCACAGTGTACTAGAGATGCTGGGCAATGATAATCGTAAATTATCACAGCCCACAGTGTACTAGAGATGCTGGGCTGTTATAAAGTCGCACAGTGTACTAGAGATGCTGGGCTGTGATAAAGTCACACAGTGTACTAGAGATGCTGGGTTTAATAAAGTCACACAGTGTACTAGAGATACTGGGCTGTGATAAAGTCACACAGTGTACTAGAGATGCTGGGCTGTGATAAAGTCGCACAGTGTACTAGAGATGATGGGCTGTGATAAAGTCACACAGTGTACTAGGGATGCTGGGCTGTGATAAAGTCACACAGTGTGCTAGAGATGCTTGGCTGTGATAAAGTTGCACAGTGTACTAGAGATGCTAGGCTGTGATAAAGTCACACAGTGTGCTAGAGATGCTGGGCTGTGATAAAGTCGCACAGTGTGCTGGAGATGCTGGGCTGTGATAAAGTCACACAGTGTACTAGAGATGCTGGGCTGTGGTAAAGTCACACAGTGTAATAGAGATGCTGGGCTGTGATAAAGTCACACAGTGCACTAGAGATGCTGGGCAGTGATAAAGTCACACAGTGCACTAGAGATGCTGGGCTGTGAGAAAGTCACACAGTGTACTAGAGATGCTGGGCTGTGATAAAGTCACACAGTGTACTAGAAATGCTGGGCTGTGATAAAGGCGCACAGTGTACTAGAGACGCTGGGCTGTGATAAAGCTGCACAGTGTACTAGAGATGCTGGGCTTTGATGAAGTCACACAGTGTACTAGAGATGCTGGGCTGTGATAAACTCACACAGTGTACTAAGATGCTGGGCTGTGATTAAGTCACACAGTGTACTAGATATGCTGGGCAGTGATAAAGTCGCACAGTGTACTAGAGATCCTGGGCTGTGATAAAGTCGCACAGTGTACTAGAGATGCTGGGCTGTGAGAAAGTCACACATTGTACTAGAGATGCTGGGCTGTGATAAAGTCAGTGTACTAGAGATGCAGGGCTGTGATAAAGTCGCACAGTGTACTAGAGATGCTGGCCTGTGATAATCGTTAATTATCACAGCCCACAGTGTACTAGACATGCTGGGCTGTAATAAAGCTGCACAGTGTACTAGAGATGCTGAGCTGTGATAAAGTCACACAGTGTACTAGAGATGCTGGGCTGTGATAAAGTCACACAGTGTACTAGAGATGCTGGGCTGTGATAAAGCTGCACAGTGTACTAGAGATGCTGGACTGTGATAAAGTCGCACAGTGTACTAGAGATGCTGGGCTGTGATAAACTCGCACAGTGTACTAGAGAAGCTGGGCTGTGAGAAAGTCACATAGTGTACTAGAGATGCTGAGCTGTGATAAAGTCGCACAGTGTACTAGAGATGCTGGGCTGTGATAAAGTCACACAGTGTACTAGAGATGCTGTGCTGTGATAAAGTCACACAGTGTACTAGAGATGCTGGGCTGTGATAAAGTCACACAGTGTACTAGAGATACTGGGCTGTGATAAAGTCACACAGTGTACTAGAGATGTTGGGCTGTGATAAAGTCACACAGTGTGCTAGAGATGCTGGGCTGTGATAAAGTTGCACAGTGTACTAGAGATGATGGGCTATGATAAAGTCACATAGTGTGCTAGAGATGCTGGGCTGTAATAAATTCGCACAGTGTACTAGAGATGCATGGCTGTGATAAAGTCACACAGTGTACTAGTTATGCTGGACTGTGATAAAGTCGCACAGTGTACTAGAGATGCTGGGCTGTGATAAAGTCACACAGTGTACTAGAGATGCTGGGCTGTGATAACGTCACACAGTGTACTAGAGATGCTGGGCTGTGATAAAGTCGCACAGTGTACTAGAGATGCTGTGCTGTGATAAAGTCACACAGTGTGCTAGAGATGCTGGGCTGTGATAAAGTCGCACAGTGTACTAGAGATGCTGGGCTGTGATAAAGTCGCATAGTGTACTAGAGATGCTGGGCTGTGATAAAGTCAGTGTTTTAGAGATGCAGGGCTGTGATAAAGTTGCACAATGTACTAGAGATGCTGGGCTGTGATAAAGTCAGTCACACAGTGTACTAGAGATGCTGGGCTGTGATAAAGTCATACAATGTACTAGAGATGCTGGGCTGTGATAAAGTCATACAATGTACTAGAGATGCTGGGCTGTGATAAAGTCGCACAGTGTACTAGAGATGCTGGGCTGTGATAAAGTCGCACAGTGTACTAGAGATGCTGAACTGTGAGAAAGTCACACAGTGTACTAGAGATACTGGGCTGTGATAAAGTCGCACAGTGTACTAGAGATGCTGGGCTGTGATAAAGTCACACAGTGTACTAGAGATGCTGGGCTGTGAGAAAGTCACACAGTGTACTAGAGATGCTGGGCTGTGAGAAAATCACACAGTGTACTAGAGATGCTGGGTTGTGATAAAGCCGAATAGTGTACTAGAGATGCTGGGCTGTGATAAAGTCACACAGTGTACTAGAGATGCTGGGCTGTGATAAAGTCATACAATGTACTAGAGATGCTGGACTGTGATAAAGTCACACAGTGTACTAGAGATGCTGGGCTGTGATAAAGTCACACAGTGTGCTAGAGATGCTGGGCTGTGATAAAGTCGCACAGTGTACTAGAGATGCTGGGCTGTGATAAAGTCACACAGTGTGCTAGAGATGCTGGGCTGTGATAAAGTCGCACAGTGTGCTAGAGATGCTGGGCTGTGATAAAGTCAAACAGTGTACTAGAGATACTGGGCTGTGATAAAGTCACATAGTGTAAAAGAGATGCTGGGCTGTGATAAAGTCGCACAGTGTACTAGAGATCCTGGGCTGTGATAAAGTTGCAGTATACTAGAGATGCTGAGCTGTGATAAAGTCGCACAGAGTACTAGAGATGCTGGGCTGTGATAAAGTTGCACAGTGTACTAGACATGCTGGGCTGTGATAAAGTCGCACAGTGTACTAGAAGGGCTGTGGAGTGATAAAGTCACACATTGTACTAGAGATGCTGGGCTGTGATAAAGTCAGTGTACTAGAGATGCAGGGCTGTGATAAAGTCGCACAGTGTACTAGAGATGCTGGGCAATGATAATCGTAAATTATCACAGCCCACAGTGTACTAGAGATGCTGGGCTGTTATAAAGTCGCACAGTGTACTAGAGATGCTAGGCTGTGATAAAGTCACACAGTGTACTAGAGATGCTGGGTTTAATAAAGTCACACAGTGTACTAGAGATACTGGGCTGTGATAAAGTCACACAGTGTACTAGAGATGCTGGGCTGTGATAAAGTCGCACAGTGTACTAGAGATGATGGGCTGTGATAAAGTCACACAGTGTACTAGGGATGCTGGGCTGTGATAAAGTCGCACAGTGTGCTAGAGATGCTGGGCTGTGATAAAGTCACACAGTGTACTAGAGATGCTGGGCTGTGGTAAAGTCACACAGTGTACTAGAGATGCTGGGCTGTGATAAAGTCACACAGTGCACTAGAGATGCTGGGCAGTGATAAAGTCACACAGTGCACTAGAGATGCTGGGCTGTGAGAAAGTCACACAGTGTACTAGAGATGCTGGGCTGTGATAAAGTCACACAGTGTACTAGAAATGCTGGGCTGTGATAAAGGCGCACAGTGTACTAGAGACGCTGGGCTGTGATAAAGCTGCACAGTGTACTAGAGATGCTGGGCTTTGATGAAGTCACACAGTGTACTAGAGATGCTGGGCTGTGATAAACTCACACAGTGTACTAAGATGCTGGGCTGTGATTAAGTCACACAGTGTACTAGATATGCTGGGCAGTGATAAAGTCGCACAGTGTACTAGAGATCCTGGGCTGTGATAAAGTCGCACAGTGTACTAGAGATGCTGGGCTGTGAGAAAGTCACACATTGTACTAGAGATGCTGGGCTGTGATAAAGTCAGTGTACTAGAGATGCAGGGCTGTGATAAAGTCGCACAGTGTACTAGAGATGCTGGCCTGTGATAATCGTTAATTATCACAGCCCACAGTGTACTAGACATGCTGGGCTGTAATAAAGCTGCACAGTGTACTAGAGATGCTGAGCTGTGATAAAGTCACACAGTGTACTAGAGATGCTGGGCTGTGATAAAGTCACACAGTGTACTAGAGATGCTGGGCTGTGATAAAGCTGCACAGTGTACTAGAGATGCTGGACTGTGATAAAGTCGCACAGTGTACTAGAGATGCTGGGCTGTGATAAACTCGCACAGTGTACTAGAGAAGCTGGGCTGTGAGAAAGTCACATAGTGTACTAGAGATGCTGAGCTGTGATAAAGTCGCACAGTGTACTAGAGATGCTGGGCTGTGATAAAGTCGCACAGTGTACTAGAGATGCTGGGCTGTGATAAAGTCACACAGTGTGCTAGAGATGCTGGGCTGTGATAAAGTCGCACAGTGTGCTAGAGATGCTGGGCTGTGATAAAGTCAAACAGTGTACTAGAGATACTGGGCTGTGATAAAGTCACATAGTGTAAAAGAGATGCTGGGCTGTGATAAAGTCGCACAGTGTACTAGAGATCCTGGGCTGTGATAAAGTTGCAGTGTACTAGAGATGCTGAGCTGTGATAAAGTCGCACAGAGTACTAGAGATGCTGGGCTGTGATAAAGTTGCACAGTGTACTAGACATGCTGGGCTGTGATAAAGTCGCACAGTGTACTAGAAGGGCTGTGGTGTGATAAAGTCACACATTGTACTAGAGATGCTGGGCTGTGATAAAGTCAGTGTACTAGAGATGCAGGGCTGTGATAAAGTCGCACAGTGTACTAGAGATGCTGGGCAATGATAATCGTAAATTATCACAGCCCACAGTGTACTAGAGATGCTGGGCTGTTATAAAGTCGCACAGTGTACTAGAGATGCTAGGCTGTGATAAAGTCACACAGTGTACTAGAGATGCTGGGTTTAATAAAGTCACACAGTGTACTAGAGATACTGGGCTGTGATAAAGTCACACAGTGTACTAGAGATGCTGGGCTGTGATAAAGTCGCACAGTGTACTAGAGATGATGGGCTGTGATAAAGTCACACAGTGTACTAGGGATGCTGGGCTGTGATAAAGTCGCACAGTGTGCTAGAGATGCTGGGCTGTGATAAAGTCACACAGTGTACTAGAGATGCTGGGCTGTGGTAAAGTCACACAGTGTACTAGAGATGCTGGGCTGTGATAAAGTCACACAGTGCACTAGAGATGCTGGGCAGTGATAAAGTCACACAGTGCACTAGAGATGCTGGGCTGTGAGAAAGTCACACAGTGTACTAGAGATGCTGGGCTGTGATAAAGTCACACAGTGTACTAGAAATGCTGGGCTGTGAGAAAGGCGCACAGTGTACTAGAGACGCTGGGCTGTGATAAAGCTGCACAGTGTACTAGAGATGCTGGGCTTTGATGAAGTCACACAGTGTACTAGAGATGCTGGGCTGTGATAAACTCACACAGTGTACTAAGATGCTGGGCTGTGATTAAGTCACACAGTGTACTAGATATGCTGGGCAGTGATAAAGTCGCACAGTGTACTAGAGATCCTGGGCTGTGATAAAGTCGCACAGTGTACTAGAGATGCTGGGCTGTGAGAAAGTCACACATTGTACTAGAGATGCTGGGCTGTGATAAAGTCAGTGTACTAGAGATGCAGGGCTGTGATAAAGTCGCACAGTGTACTAGAGATGCTGGCCTGTGATAATCGTTAATTATCACAGCCCACAGTGTACTAGACATGCTGGGCTGTAATAAAGCTGCACAGTGTACTAGAGATGCTGAGCTGTGATAAAATCACACAGTGTACTAGAGATGCTGGACTGTGATAAAGTCGCACAGTGTACTAGAGATGCTGGGCTGTGATAAACTCGCACAGTGTACTAGAGAAGCTGGGCTGTGAGAAAGTCACATAGTGTACTAGAGATGCTGAGCTGTGATAAAGTCGCACAGTGTACTAGAGATGCTGGGCTGTGATAAAGTCACACAGTGTACTAGAGATGCTGTGCTGTGATAAAGTCACACAGTGTACTAGAGATGCTGGGCTGTGATAAAGTCACACAGTGTACTAGAGATACTGGGCTGTGATAAAGTCACACAGTGTACTAGAGATGTTGGGCTGTGATAAAGTCACACAGTGTGCTAGAGATGCTGGGCTGTGATAAAGTTACACAGTGTACTAGAGATGATGGGCTATGATAAAGTCACATAGTGTGCTAGAGATGCTGGGCTGTAATAAATTCGCACAGTGTACTAGAGATGCATGGCTGTGATAAAGTCACACAGTGTACTAGTTATGCTGGACTGTGATAAAGTCGCACAGTGTACTAGAGATGCTGGGCTGTGATAAAGTCACACAGTGTACTAGAGATGCTGGGCTGTGATAACGTCACACAGTGTACTAGAGATGCTGGGCTGTGATAAAGTCGCACAGTGTACTAGAGATGCTGTGCTGTGATAAAGTCACACAGTGTGCTAGAGATGCTGGGCTGTGATAAAGTCGCACAGTGTACTAGAGATGCTGGGCTGTGATAAAGTCGCACAGTGTACTAGAGATGCTGGGCTGTGATAAAGTCAGTGTTTTAGAGATGCAGGGCTGTGATAAAGTTGCACAATGTACTAGAGATGCTGGGCTGTGATAAAGTCAGTCACACAGTGTACTAGAGATGCTGGGCTGTGATAAAGTCATACAATGTACTAGAGATGCTGGGCTGTGATAAAGTCATACAATGTACTAGAGATGCTGGGCTGTGATAAAGTCGCACAGTGTACTAGAGATGCTGGGCTGTGATAAAGTCGCACAGTGTACTAGAGATGCTGAACTGTGAGAAAGTCACACAGTGTACTAGAGATACTGGGCTGTGATAAAGTCGCACAGTGTACTAGAGATGCTGGGCTGTGATAAAGTCACACAGTGTACTAGAGATGCTGGGCTGTGAGAAAGTCACACAGTGCACTAGAGATGCTGGGCTGTGAGAAAATCACACAGTGTACTAGAGATACTGGGCTGTGATAAAGTCACACAGTGTACTAGAGATGCTGGTCTGTGATAAAGTCAAACAGTGTACTAGAGATGCTGGGTTGTGATAAAGCCGAATAGTGTACTAGAGATGCTGGGCTGTGATAAATTCACACAGTGTACTAGAGATGCTGGGCTGTGATAAAGTCATACAATGTACTAGAGATGCTGGACTGTGATAAAGTCACACAGTGTACTAGAGATGCTGGGCTGTGATAAAGTCACACAGTGTGCTAGAGATGCTGGGCTGTGATAAAGTCGCACAGTGTACTAGAGATGCTGGGCTGTGATAAAGTCACACAGTGTGCTAGAGATGCTGGGCTGTGATAAAGTCGCACAGTGTGCTAGAGATGCTGGGCTGTGATAAAGTCAAACAGTGTACTAGAGATACTGGGCTGTGATAAAGTCACATAGTGTAAAAGAGATGCTGGGCTGTGATAAAGTCGCACAGTGTACTAGAGATCCTGGGCTGTGATAAAGTTGCAGTGTACTAGAGATGCTGAGCTGTGATAAAGTCGCACAGAGTACTAGAGATGCTGGGCTGTGATAAAGTTGCACAGTGTACTAGACATGCTGGGCTGTGATAAAGTCGCACAGTGTACTAGAAGGGCTGTGGTGTGATAAAGTCACACATTGTACTAGAGATGCTGGGCTGTGATAAAGTCAGTGTACTAGAGATGCAGGGCTGTGATAAAGTCGCACAGTGTACTAGAGATGCTGGGCAATGATAATCGTAAATTATCACAGCCCACAGTGTACTAGAGATGCTGGGCTGTTATAAAGTCGCACAGTGTACTAGAGATGCTAGGCTGTGATAAAGTCACACAGTGTACTAGAGATGCTGGGTTTAATAAAGTCACACAGTGTACTAGAGATACTGGGCTGTGATAAAGTCACACAGTGTACTAGAGATGCTGGGCTGTGATAAAGTCGCACAGTGTACTAGAGATGATGGGCTGTGATAAAGTCACACAGTGTACTAGGGATGCTGGGCTGTGATAAAGTCACACAGTGTGCTAGAGATGCTGGGCTGTGATAAAGTCGCACAGTGTGCTAGAGATGCTAGGCTGTGATAAAGTCACACAGCGTGCTAGAGATGCTGGGCTGTGATAAAGTCGCACAGTGTGCTAGAGATGCTGGGCTGTGATAAAGTCACACAGTGTACTAGAGATGCTGGGCTGTGGTAAAGTCACACAGTGTACTAGAGATGCTGGGCTGTGATAAAGTCACACAGTGCACTAGAGATGCTGGGCTGTGATAAAGTCACACAGTGCACTAGAGATGCTGGGCTGTGAGAAAGTCACACAGGGTACTAGAGATGCTGGGCTGTGATAAAGTCACACAGTGTACTAGAAATGCTGGGCTGTGATAAAGGTGCACAGAGTACTAGAGATGCTGGGCTGTGATAAAGCTGCACAGTGTACTAGAGATGCTGGGCTTTGATGAAGTCACACAGTGTACTAGAGATACTGGGCTGTGATAAACTCACACAGTGTACTAAGATGCTGGGCTGTGATTAAGTCACACAGTGTACTAGATATGCTGGGCAGTGATAAAGTCGCACAGTGTACTAGAGATCCTGGGCTGTGATAAAGTCGCACAGTGTACTAGAGATGCTGGGCTGTGAGAAAGTCACACATTGTACTAGAGATGCTGGGCTGTGATAAAGTCAGTGTACTAGAGATGCAGGGCTGAGATAAAGTCGCACAGTGTACTAGAGATGCTGGCCTGTGATAATCGTAATTTATCACAGCCCACAGTGTACTAGAGATGCTGGGCTGTGATAAAGCTGCACAGTGTACTAGAGATGCTGGGCTGTGATAAAGTCGCACAGTGTACTAGAGATGCTGGGCTGTAAGAAAGTCACACATTGTACTAGAGATGCTGGGCTGTGATAAAGTCAGTGTACTAGAGATGTTGGGCTGTGATAAAGTCAAACAGTGTGCTAGAGATGCTGGGCTGTGATAAAGTCGCACAGTGTACTAGAGATGCTGGGCTGTGATAAAGTCAGTGTACTAGAGATGCAGGGCTGTGATAAAGTTGCACAATGTACTAGAGATGCTGGGCTGTGATAAAGTCAGTCACACAGTGTACTAGAGATGCTGGGCTGTGATAAAGTCATACAATGTACTAGAGATGCTGGGCTGTGATAAAGTCGCACAGTGCACTAGAGATGCTGTGCTGTGATAAAGTCGCACAGTGTACTAGAGATGCTGAGCTGTGAGAAAGTCACACAGTGTACTAGAGATACTGGGCTGTGATAAAGTCGCACAGTGTACTAGAGATGCTGGGCTGTGATAAAGTCACACAGTGTACTAGAGATGCTGGGCAATGATAATCGTAAATTATCACAGCCCACAGTGTACTAGAGATGCTGGGCTGTTATAAAGTCACACAGTGTACTAGAGATGCTGGGCTGTGATAAAGTCACACAGTGTACTAGAGATGCTGGGCTTTAATAAAGTCACACAGTGTACTAGAGATACTGGGCTGTGATAAAGTCACACAGTGTACTAGAGATGCTGGGCTGTGATAAAGTCGCACAGTGTACTAGAGATGTTGGGCTGTGATAAAGTCACACAGTGTACTAGAGATGCTGGGCTGTGATAAAGTCACACAGTGTGCTAGAGATGCTTGGCTGTGATAAAGTTGCACAGTGTACTAGAGATGCTAGGCTGTGATAAAGTCACACAGCGTGCTAGAGATGCTGGGCTGTGATAAAGTCGCACAGTGTGCTAGAGATGCTGGGCTGTGATAAAGTCACACAGTGTACTAGAGATGCTGGGCTGTGGTAAAGTCACACAGTGTACTAGAGATGCTGGGCTGTGATAAAGTCACACAGTGCACTACTGATGCTGGGCAGTGATAAAGTCACACAGTGCACTAGAGATGCTGGGCTGTGAGAAAGTCACACAGTGTACTAGAGATGCTGGGCTGTGATAAAGTCACACAGTGTACTAGAAATGCTGGGCTGTGATAAAGGCGCACAGTGTACTAGAGACGCTGGGCTGTGATAAAGCTGCACAGTGTACTAGAGATGCTGGGCTTTGATGAAGTCACACAGTGTACTAGAGATGCTGGGCTTTGATAAACTCACACAGTGTACTAAGATGCTGGGCTGTGATTAAGTCACACAGTGTACTAGATATGCTGGGCAGTGATAAAGTCGCACAGTGTACTAGAGATCCTGGGCTGTGATAAAGTCGCACAGTGTACTAGAGATGCTGGGCTGTGAGAAAGTCACACATTGTACTAGAGATGCTGGGCTGTGATAAAGTCAGTGTACTAGAGATGCAGGGCTGTGATAAAGTCGCACAGTGTACTAGAGATGCTGGCCTGTGATAATCATTAATTATCACAGCCCACAGTGTACTAGACATGCTGGGCTGTAATAAAGCTGCACAGTGTACTAGAGATGCTGAGCTGTGATAAAGTCACACAGTGTACTAGAGATGCTGGGCTGTGATAAAGTCACACAGTGTACTAGAGATGCTGGGCTGTGATAAAGCTGCACAGTGTACTAGAGATGCTGGACTGTGATAAAGTCGCACAGTGTACTAGAGATGCTGGGCTGTGATAAACTCGCACAGTGTACTAGAGAAGCTGGGCTGTGAGAAAGTCACATAGTGTACTAGAGATGCTGAGCTGTGATAAAGTCGCACAGTGTACTAGAGATGCTGGGCTGTGATAAAGTCACACAGTGTACTAGAGATGCTGTGCTGTGATAAAGTCACACAGTGTACTAGAGATGCTGGGCTGTGATAAAGTCACACAGTGTACTAGAGATACTGGGCTGTGATAAAGTCACACAGTGTACTAGAGATGTTGGGCTGTGATAAAGTCACACAGTGTGCTAGAGATGCTGGGCTGTGATAAAGTTGCACAGTGTACTAGAGATGATGGGCTATGATAAAGTCACATAGTGTGCTAGAGATGCTGGGCTGTAATAAATTCGCACAGTGTACTAGAGATGCATGGCTGTGATAAAGTCACACAGTGTACTAGTTATGCTGGACTGTGATAAAGTCGCACAGTGTACTAGAGATGCTGGGCTGTGATAAAGTCACACAGTGTACTAGAGATGCTGGGCTGTGATAACGTCACACAGTGTACTAGAGATGCTGGGCTGTGATAAAGTCGCACAGTGTACTAGAGATGCTGTGCTGTGATAAAGTCACACAGTGTGCTAGAGATGCTGGGCTGTGATAAAGTCGCACAGTGTACTAGAGATGCTGGGCTGTGATAAAGTCGCACAGTGTACTAGAGATGCTGGGCTGTGATAAAGTCAGTGTTTTAGAGATGCAGGGCTGTGATAAAGTTGCACAATGTACTAGAGATGCTGGGCTGTGATAAAGTCAGTCACACAGTGTACTAGAGATGCTGGGCTGTGATAAAGTCATACAATGTACTAGAGATGCTGGGCTGTGATAAAGTCATACAATGTACTAGAGATGCTGGGCTGTGATTAAGTCGCACAGTGTACTAGAGATGCTGGGCTGTGATAAAGTCGCACAGTGTACTAGAGATGCTGAACTGTGAGAAAGTCACACAGTGTACTAGAGATACTGGGCTGTGATAAAGTCGCACAGTGTACTAGAGATGCTGGGCTGTGATAAAGTCACACAGTGTACTAGAGATGCTGGGCTGTGAGAAAGTCACACAGTGTACTAGAGATGCTGGGCTGTGAGAAAATCACACAGTGTACTAGAGATACTGGGCTGTGATAAAGTCACACAGTGTACTAGAGATGCTGGTCTGTGATAAAGTCAAACAGTGTACTAGAGATGCTGGGTTGTGATAAAGCCGAATAGTGTACTAGAGATGCTGGGCTGTGATAAAGTCACACAGTGTACTAGAGATGCTGGGCTGTGATAAAGTCATACAATGTACTAGAGATGCTGGACTGTGATAAAGTCACACAGTGTACTAGAGATGCTGGGCTGTGATAAAGTCACACAGTGTGCTAGAGATGCTGGGCTGTGATAAAGTCGCACAGTGTACTAGAGATGCTGGGCTGTGATAAAGTCACACAGTGTGCTAGAGATGCTGGGCTGTGATAAAGTCGCACAGTGTGCTAGAGATGCTGGGCTGTGATAAAGTCAAACAGTGTACTAGAGATACTGGGCTGTGATAAAGTCACATAGTGTAAAAGAGATGCTGGGCTGTGATAAAGTCGCACAGTGTACTAGAGATCCTGGGCTGTGATAAAGTTGCAGTGTACTAGAGATGCTGAGCTGTGATAAAGTCGCACAGAGTACTAGAGATGCTGGGCTGTGATAAAGTTGCACAGTGTACTAGACATGCTGGGCTGTGATAAAGTCGCACAGTGTACTAGAAGGGCTGTGGTGTGATAAAGTCACACATTGTACTAGAGATGCTGGGCTGTGATAAAGTCAGTGTACTAGAGATGCAGGGCTGTGATAAAGTCGCACAGTGTACTAGAGATGCTGGGCAATGATAATCGTAAATTATCACAGCCCACAGTGTACTAGAGATGCTGGGCTGTTATAAAGTCGCACAGTGTACTAGAGATGCTAGGCTGTGATAAAGTCACACAGTGTACTAGAGATGCTGGGTTTAATAAAGTCACACAGTGTACTAGAGATACTGGGCTGTGATAAAGTCACACAGTGTACTAGAGATGCTGGGCTGTGATAAAGTCGCACAGTGTACTAGAGATGATGGGCTGTGATAAAGTCACACAGTGTACTAGGGATGCTGGGCTGTGATAAAGTCACACAGTGTGCTAGAGATGCTGGGCTGTGATAAAGTCGCACAGTGTACTAGAGATGCTAGGCTGTGATAAAGTCACACAGCGTGCTAGAGATGCTGGGCTGTGATAAAGTCGCACAGTGTGCTAGAGATGCTGGGCTGTGATAAAGTCACACAGTGTACTAGAGATGCTGGGCTGTGGTAAAGTCACACAGTGTACTAGAGATGCTGGGCTGTGATAAAGTCACACAGTGCACTAGAGATGCTGGGCTGTGATAAAGTCACACAGTGCACTAGAGATGCTGGGCTGTGAGAAAGTCACACAGGGTACTAGAGATGCTGGGCTGTGATAAAGTCACACAGTGTACTAGAAATGCTGGGCTGTGATAAAGGCGCACAGTGTACTAGAGATGCTGGGCTGTGATAAAGCTGCACAGTGTACTAGAGATGCTGGGCTTTGATGAAGTCACACAGTGTACTAGAGATACTGGGCTGTGATAAACTCACACAGTGTACTAAGATGCTGGGCTGTGATTAAGTCACACAGTGTACTAGATATGCTGGGCAGTGATAAAGTCGCACAGTGTACTAGAGATCCTGGGCTGTGATAAAGTCGCACAGTGTACTAGAGATGCTGGGCTGTGAGAAAGTCACACATTGTACTAGAGATGCTGGGCTGTGATAAAGTCAGTGTACTAGAGATGCAGGGCTGAGATAAAGTCGCACAGTGTACTAGAGATGCTGGCCTGTGATAATCGTAAATTATCACAGCCCACAGTGTACTAGAGATGCTGGGCTGTGATAAAGCTGCACAGTGTACTAGAGATGCTGGGCTGTGATAAAGTCACACAGTGTATTAGAGATGCTGGTCTGTGATAAAGTCACACAGTGTACTAGAGATGCTGGGCTGTGATAAAGCTGCACAGTGTACTAGAGATGCTGGACTGTGATAAAGTCGCACAGTGTACTAGAGATGCTGGGCTGTGATAAACTCGCACAGTGTACTAGAGATGCTGGGCTGTGATAAAGTCACAGAGTGTACTAGAGATGCTGGGCTGTGATAAAGTCGCACAGTGTACTAGAGATGCTGGGCTGTGAGAAAGTCACATAGTGTACTAGAGATGCTGAGCTGTGATAAAGTCGCACAGTGTACTAGAGATGCTGGGCTGTGATAAAGGCGCACAGTGTACTAGAGATGCTGGGCTGTGATAAAGTCACACAGTGTACTAGAGATGCTGTGCTGTGATAAAGTCACACAGTGTACTAGAGATGCTGGGCTGTGATAAAGTCACACAGTGTACTAGAGATACTGGGCTGTGATAAAGTCACACAGTGTACTAGAGATGCTGGGCTGTGATAAAGTCACACAGTGTGCTAGAGATGCTGGGCTGTGATAAAGTTGCACAGTGTACTAGAGATGATGGGCTATGATAAAGTCACATAGTGTACTAGAGATGCTGGGCTGTAATAAAGTCACATAGTGTGCTAGAGATGCTGGGCTGTAATAAAGTCGCACAGTGTACTAGAGATGCATGGCTGTGATAAAGTCACACAGTGTGCTAGTTATGCTGGACTGTGATAAAGTCGCACAGTGTACTAGAGATGCTGGGCTGTGATAAAGTCACACAGTGTACTAGAGATGCTGGGCTGTGATAACGTCACACAGTGTACTAGAGATGCTGGGCTGTGATAAAGTTGCACAGTGTACTAGAGATGCTGGGCTGTGATAAAGTCAGACAGTGTGCTAGAGATGCTGGGCTGTGATAAAGTCGCACAGTGTACTAGAGATGCTGGGCTGTGATAAAGTCGCACAGTGTACTAGAGATGCTGGGCTGTGATAAAGTCAGTGTTTTAGAGATGCAGGGCTGTGATAAAGTTGCACAATGTACTAGAGATGCTGGGCTGTGATAAAGTCAGTCACACAGTGTACTAGAGATGCTGGGCTGTGATAAAGTCATACAATGTACTAGAGATGCTGGGCTGTGATAAAGTCATACAATGTACTAGAGATGCTGGGCTGTGATAAAGTCGCACAGTGTACTAGAGATGCTGGGCTGTGATAAAGTCGCACAGTGTACTAGAGATGCTGAGCTGTGAGAAAGTCACACAGTGTACTAGAGATGCTGGGCTGTGAGAAAGTCACACAGTGTACTAGAGATGCTGGGCTGTGAGAAAATCACACAGTGTACTAGAGATACTGGGCTGTGATAAAGTCACACAGTGTACTAGAGATGCTGGTCTGTGATAAAGTCAAACAGTGTACTAGAGATGCTGGGTTGTGATAAAGCCGAATTGTGTACTAGAGATGCTGGGCTGTGATAAAGTCACACAGTGTACTAGAGATGCTGGGCTGTGATAAAGTCATACAATGTACTAGAGATGCTGGGCTGTGATAAAGTCACACAGTGTACTAGAGATGCTGGGCTGTGATAAAGTCACACAGTGTGCTAGAGATGCTGGGCTGTGATAAAGTCACACAGTGCACTAGAGATGCTGGGCTGTGATAAAGCTGCACAGTGTACTAGAGATGCTGGGCTGTGATAAAGTCGCACAGTGTACTAGAGATGCTGGGCTGTAAGAAAGTCACACATTGTACTAGAGATGCTGGGCTGTGATAAAGTCAGTGTACTAGAGATGCAGGGCTGTGATAAAGTCGCAGTGTACTAGAGATGCTGGGCAGTGATAATCGTAAATTATCACAGCCCACAGTGTACTAGAGATGCTGGGCTGTGATAAAGTCGCACAGTGTACTAGAGATGCTGGGCTGTGATAAAGCTGCACAGTGTACTAGAGATGCTTGGCTGTGATAAAGTCGCACAGTGTACTAGAGATGCTGGGCTGTGAGAAAGTCACACAGTGTACTAGAGATGCTGGGCTGTGATAAAGTCGCACAGTGTACTAGAGATGCTGGGCTGTGATAAAGTCGCACAGTGTACTCGAGATGCTGGGCTGTGAGAAAGTCGCACAGTGTACTAGAGATGCTGGGCTGTGATAAAGTCACACAGTGTACTAGAGATGCTGGGCTGTGATAACCTCTCACAGTGTACTAAGATGCTGGGCTGTGATAAAGTCACACAGTGTACTAGATATGCTGGGTTGTGATAAAGTCGCACAGTGTACTAGAGATGCTGGGCTGTGATAAAGTTGCAGTGTACTAGAGATGCTGAGCTGTGATAAAGTCGCACAGAGTACTAGAGATGCTGGGCTGTGATAAAGTTGCACAGTGTACTAGACATGCTGGGCTGTGATAAAGTCGCACAGTGTACTAGAAGGGCTGTGGTGTGATAAAGTCACACATTGTACTAGAGATGCTGGGCTGTGATAAAGTCAGTGTACTAGAGATGCAGGGCTGTGATAAAGTCGCACAGTGTACTAGAGATGCTGGGCAATGATAATCGTAAATTATCACAGCCCACAGTGTACTAGAGATGCTGGGCTGTTATAAAGTCGCACAGTGTACTAGAGATGCTAGGCTGTGATAAAGTCACACAGTGTACTAGAGATGCTGGGTTTAATAAAGTCACACAGTGTACTAGAGATACTGGGCTGTGATAAAGTCACACAGTGTACTAGAGATGCTGGGCTGTGATAAAGTCGCACAGTGTACTAGAGATGATGGGCTGTGATAAAGTCACACAGTGTACTAGGGATGCTGGGCTGTGATAAAGTCACACAGTGTGCTAGAGATGCTGGGCTGTGATAAAGTCGCACAGTGTACTAGAGATGCTAGGCTGTGATAAAGTCACACAGCGTG
Source organism: Taudactylus pleione (assembly GCA_031769625.1). NCBI lineage: Eukaryota > Metazoa > Chordata > Amphibia > Anura > Myobatrachidae > Taudactylus > Taudactylus pleione. The sequence continues at coordinate 1,025,603 of JAUIMM010000123.1, forward strand.
CTAGAGATGCTGGGCTGTGATAAAGTCGCACAGTGTGCTAGAGATGCTGGGCTGTGATAAAGTCACACAGTGTACTAGAGATGCTGGGCTGTGGTAAAGTCACACAGTGTACTAGAGATGCTGGGCTGTGATAAAGTCACACAGTGCACTAGAGATGCTGGGCTGTGATAAAGTCACACAGTGCACTAGAGATGCTGGGCTGTGAGAAAGTCACACAGGGTACTAGAGATGCTGGGCTGTGATAAAGTCACACAGTGTACTAGAAATGCTGGGCTGTGATAAAGGCGCACAGTGTACTAGAGATGCTGGGCTGTGATAAAGCTGCACAGTGTACTAGAGATGCTGGGCTTTGATGAAGTCACACAGTGTACTAGAGATACTGGGCTGTGATAAACTCACACAGTGTACTAAGATGCTGGGCTGTGATTAAGTCACACAGTGTACTAGATATGCTGGGCAGTGATAAAGTCGCACAGTGTACTAGAGATCCTGGGCTGTGATAAAGTCGCACAGTGTACTAGAGATGCTGGGCTGTGAGAAAGTCACACATTGTACTAGAGATGCTGGGCTGTGATAAAGTCAGTGTACTAGAGATGCAGGGCTGAGATAAAGTCGCACAGTGTACTAGAGATGCTGGCCTGTGATAATCGTAAATTATCACAGCCCACAGTGTACTAGAGATGCTGGGCTGTGATAAAGCTGCACAGTGTACTAGAGATGCTGGGCTGTGATAAAGTCACACAGTGTATTAGAGATGCTGGTCTGTGATAAAGTCACACAGTGTACTAGAGATGCTGGGCTGTGATAAAGCTGCACAGTGTACTAGAGATGCTGGACTGTGATAAAGTCGCACAGTGTACTAGAGATGCTGGGCTGTGATAAACTCGCACAGTGTACTAGAGATGCTGGGCTGTGATAAAGTCACAGAGTGTACTAGAGATGCTGGGCTGTGATAAAGTCGCACAGTGTACTAGAGATGCTGGGCTGTGAGAAAGTCACATAGTGTACTAGAGATGCTGAGCTGTGATAAAGTCGCACAGTGTACTAGAGATGCTGGGCTGTGATAAAGGCGCACAGTGTACTAGAGATGCTGGGCTGTGATAAAGTCACACAGTGTACTAGAGATGCTGTGCTGTGATAAAGTCACACAGTGTACTAGAGATGCTGGGCTGTGATAAAGTCACACAGTGTACTAGAGATACTGGGCTGTGATAAAGTCACACAGTGTACTAGAGATGCTGGGCTGTGATAAAGTCACACAGTGTGCTAGAGATGCTGGGCTGTGATAAAGTTGCACAGTGTACTAGAGATGATGGGCTATGATAAAGTCACACAGTGTACTAGAGATGCTGGGCTGTGATAACGTCACACAGTGTACTAGAGATGCTGGGCTGTGATAAAGTTGCACAGTGTACTAGAGATGCTGGGCTGTGATAAAGTCAGACAGTGTGCTAGAGATGCTGGGCTGTGATAAAGTCGCACAGTGTACTAGAGATGCTGGGCTGTGATAAAGTCGCACAGTGTACTAGAGATGCTGGGCTGTGATAAAGTCAGTGTTTTAGAGATGCAGGGCTGTGATAAAGTTGCACAATGTACTAGAGATGCTGGGCTGTGATAAAGTCAGTCACACAGTGTACTAGAGATGCTGGGCTGTGATAAAGTCATACAATGTACTAGAGATGCTGGGCTGTGATAAAGTCATACAATGTACTAGAGATGCTGGGCTGTGATAAAGTCGCACAGTGTACTAGAGATGCTGGGCTGTGATAAAGTCGCACAGTGTACTAGAGATGCTGAGCTGTGAGAAAGTCACACAGTGTACTAGAGATGCTGGGCTGTGAGAAAGTCACACAGTGTACTAGAGATGCTGGGCTGTGAGAAAATCACACAGTGTACTAGAGATACTGGGCTGTGATAAAGTCACACAGTGTACTAGAGATGCTGGTCTGTGATAAAGTCAAACAGTGTACTAGAGATGCTGGGTTGTGATAAAGCCGAATTGTGTACTAGAGATGCTGGGCTGTGATAAAGTCACACAGTGTACTAGAGATGCTGGGCTGTGATAAAGTCATACAATGTACTAGAGATGCTGGGCTGTGATAAAGTCACACAGTGTACTAGAGATGCTGGGCTGTGATAAAGTCACACAGTGTGCTAGAGATGCTGGGCTGTGATAAAGTCACACAGTGCACTAGAGATGCTGGGCTGTGATAAAGCTGCACAGTGTACTAGAGATGCTGGGCTGTGATAAAGTCGCACAGTGTACTAGAGATGCTGGGCTGTAAGAAAGTCACACATTGTACTAGAGATGCTGGGCTGTGATAAAGTCAGTGTACTAGAGATGCAGGGCTGTGATAAAGTCGCAGTGTACTAGAGATGCTGGGCAGTGATAATCGTAAATTATCACAGCCCACAGTGTACTAGAGATGCTGGGCTGTGATAAAGTCGCACAGTGTACTAGAGATGCTGGGCTGTGATAAAGCTGCACAGTGTACTAGAGATGCTTGGCTGTGATAAAGTCGCACAGTGTACTAGAGATGCTGGGCTGTGAGAAAGTCACACAGTGTACTAGAGATGCTGGGCTGTGATAAAGTCGCACAGTGTACTAGAGATGCTGGGCTGTGATAAAGTCGCACAGTGTACTCGAGATGCTGGGCTGTGAGAAAGTCGCACAGTGTACTAGAGATGCTGGGCTGTGATAAAGTCACACAGTGTACTAGAGATGCTGGGCTGTGATAACCTCTCACAGTGTACTAAGATGCTGGGCTGTGATAAAGTCACACAGTGTACTAGATATGCTGGGTTGTGATAAAGTCGCACAGTGTACTAGAGATGCTGGGCTGTGATAAAGTTGCAGTGTACTAGAGATGCTGAGCTGTGATAAAGTCGCACAGAGTACTAGAGATGCTGGGCTGTGATAAAGTTGCACAGTGTACTAGACATGCTGGGCTGTGATAAAGTCGCACAGTGTACTAGAAGGGCTGTGGTGTGATAAAGTCACACATTGTACTAGAGATGCTGGGCTGTGATAAAGTCAGTGTACTAGAGATGCAGGGCTGTGATAAAGTCGCACAGTGTACTAGAGATGCTGGGCAATGATAATCGTAAATTATCACAGCCCACAGTGTACTAGAGATGCTGGGCTGTTATAAAGTCGCACAGTGTACTAGAGATGCTAGGCTGTGATAAAGTCACACAGTGTACTAGAGATGCTGGGTTTAATAAAGTCACACAGTGTACTAGAGATACTGGGCTGTGATAAAGTCACACAGTGTACTAGAGATGCTGGGCTGTGATAAAGTCGCACAGTGTACTAGAGATGATGGGCTGTGATAAAGTCACACAGTGTACTAGGGATGCTGGGCTGTGATAAAGTCACACAGTGTGCTAGAGATGCTGGGCTGTGATAAAGTTGCACAGTGTACTAGAGATGCTAGGCTGTGATAAAGTCACACAGCGTGCTAGAGATGCTGGGCTGTGATAAAGTCGCACAGTGTGCTAGAGATGCTGGGCTGTGATAAAGTCACACAGTGTACTAGAGATGCTGGGCTGTGGTAAAGTCACACAGTGTACTAGAGATGCTGGGCTGTGATAAAGTCACACAGTGCACTAGAGATGCTGGGCTGTGATAAAGTCACACAGTGCACTAGAGATGCTGGGCTGTGAGAAAGTCACACAGGGTACTAGAGATGCTGGGCTGTGATAAAGTCACACAGTGTACTAGAAATGCTGGGCTGTGATAAAGGCGCACAGTGTACTAGAGATGCTGGGCTGTGATAAAGCTGCACAGTGTACTAGAGATGCTGGGCTTTGATGAAGTCACACAGTGTACTAGAGATACTGGGCTGTGATAAACTCACACAGTGTACTAAGATGCTGGGCTGTGATTAAGTCACACAGTGTACTAGATATGCTGGGCAGTGATAAAGTCGCACAGTGTACTAGAGATCCTGGGCTGTGATAAAGTCGCACAGTGTACTAGAGATGCTGGGCTGTGAGAAAGTCACACATTGTACTAGAGATGCTGGGCTGTGATAAAGTCAGTGTACTAGAGATGCAGGGCTGAGATAAAGTCGCACAGTGTACTAGAGATGCTGGCCTGTGATAATCGTAAATTATCACAGCCCACAGTGTACTAGAGATGCTGGGCTGTGATAAAGCTGCACAGTGTACTAGAGATGCTGGGCTGTGATAAAGTCACACAGTGTATTAGAGATGCTGGTCTGTGATAAAGTCACACAGTGTACTAGAGATGCTGGGCTGTGATAAAGCTGCACAGTGTACTAGAGATGCTGGACTGTGATAAAGTCGCACAGTGTACTAGAGATGCTGGGCTGTGATAAACTCGCACAGTGTACTAGAGATGCTGGGCTGTGATAAAGTCACAGAGTGTACTAGAGATGCTGGGCTGTGATAAAGTCGCACAGTGTACTAGAGATGCTGGGCTGTGAGAAAGTCACATAGTGTACTAGAGATGCTGAGCTGTGATAAAGTCGCACAGTGTACTAGAGATGCTGGGCTGTGATAAAGGCGCACAGTGTACTAGAGATGCTGGGCTGTGATAAAGTCACACAGTGTACTAGAGATGCTGTGCTGTGATAAAGTCACACAGTGTACTAGAGATGCTGGGCTGTGATAAAGTCACACAGTGTACTAGAGATACTGGGCTGTGATAAAGTCACACAGTGTACTAGAGATGCTGGGCTGTGATAAAGTCACACAGTGTGCTAGAGATGCTGGGCTGTGATAAAGTTGCACAGTGTACTAGAGATGATGGGCTATGATAAAGTCACATAGTGTACTAGAGATGCTGGGCTGTAATAAAGTCACATAGTGTGCTAGAGATGCTGGGCTGTAATAAAGTCGCACAGTGTACTAGAGATGCATGGCTGTGATAAAGTCACACAGTGTGCTAGTTATGCTGGACTGTGATAAAATCGCACAGTGTACTAGAGATGCTGGGCTGTGATAAAGTCACACAGTGTACTAGAGATGCTGGGCTGTGATAACGTCACACAGTGTACTAGAGATGCTGGGCTGTGATAAAGCTGCACAGTGTACTAGAGATGCTGGGCTGTGATAAAGTCAGACAGTGTGCTAGAGATGCTGGGCTGTGATAAAGTCGCACAGTGTACTAGAGATGCTGGGCTGTGATAAAGTCGCACAGTGTACTAGAGATGCTGGGCTGTGATAAAGTCAGTGTTTTAGAGATGCAGGGCTGTGATAAAGTTGCACAATGTACTAGAGATGCTGGGCTGTGATAAAGTCAGTCACACAGTGTACTAGAGATGCTGGGCTGTGATAAAGTCATACAATGTACTAGAGATGCTGGGCTGTGATAAAGTCATACAATGTACTAGAGATGCTGGGCTGTGATAAAGTCGCACAGTGTACTAGAGATGCTGGGCTGTGATAAAGTCGCACAGTGTACTAGAGATGCTGAGCTGTGAGAAAGTCACACAGTGTACTAGAGATGCTGGGCTGTGAGAAAGTCACACAGTGTACTAGAGATGCTGGGCTGTGAGAAAATCACACAGTGTACTAGAGATACTGGGCTGTGATAAAGTCACACAGTGTACTAGAGATGCTGGTCTGTGATAAAGTCAAACAGTGTACTAGAGATGCTGGGTTGTGATAAAGCCGAATTGTGTACTAGAGATGCTGGGCTGTGATAAAGTCACACAGTGTACTAGAGATGCTGGGCTGTGATAAAGTCATACAATGTACTAGAGATGCTGGGCTGTGATAAAGTCACACAGTGTACTAGAGATGCTGGGCTGTGATAAAGTCACACAGTGTGCTAGAGATGCTGGGCTGTGATAAAGTCACACAGTGCACTAGAGATGCTGGGCTGTGATAAAGCTGCACAGTGTACTAGAGATGCTGGGCTGTGATAAAGTCGCACAGTGTACTAGAGATGCTGGGCTGTAAGAAAGTCACACATTGTACTAGAGATGCTGGGCTGTGATAAAGTCAGTGTACTAGAGATGCAGGGCTGTGATAAAGTCGCAGTGTACTAGAGATGCTGGGCAGTGATAATCGTAAATTATCACAGCCCACAGTGTACTAGAGATGCTGGGCTGTGATAAAGTCGCACAGTGTACTAGAGATGCTGGGCTGTGATAAAGCTGCACAGTGTACTAGAGATGCTTGGCTGTGATAAAGTCGCACAGTGTACTAGAGATGCTGGGCTGTGAGAAAGTCACACAGTGTACTAGAGATGCTGGGCTGTGATAAAGTCGCACAGTGTACTAGAGATGCTGGGCTGTGATAAAGTCGCACAGTGTACTCGAGATGCTGGGCTGTGAGAAAGTCGCACAGTGTACTAGAGATGCTGGGCTGTGATAAAGTCACACAGTGTACTAGAGATGCTGGGCTGTGATAACCTCTCACAGTGTACTAAGATGCTGGGCTGTGATAAAGTCACACAGTGTACTAGATATGCTGGGTTGTGATAAAGTCGCACAGTGTACTAGAGATGCTGGGCTGTGATAAAGTCGCACAGTGTACTAGAGATTCTGGGCTGTAAGAAAGTCACACATTGTACTAGAGATGCTGGGCTGTGATAAAGTTAGTGTACTAGAGATGCTGGGCTGTGATAAAGTCACACAGTGTACTAGAGATGCTGGGCTGTGATAAAGTTACACAATGTACTAGAGATGCTGGGCTGTGATAAAGTCAGTCACACAGTGTACTAGAGATGCTGGGCTGTGATAAAGTCATACAATGTACTAGAGATGCTGGGCTGTGATAAAGTCATACAATGTACTAGAGATGCTGGGCTGTGATAAAGTCGCACAGTGCACTAGAGATGCTGGGCTGTGATAAAGTCGCACAGTGTACTAGAGATGCTGAGCTGTGAGAAAGTCACACAGTGTACTAGAGATACTGGGCTGTGATAAAGTCGCACAGTGTACTAGAGATGCTGGGCTGTGATAAAGTCACATAGTGTACTAGAGATGCTGGGCTGTGAGAAAGTCACACAGTGTACTAGAGATGCTGGGCTGTGAGAAAGTCACACAGTGTACTAGAGATACTGGGCTGTGATAAAGTCACCCAGTGTACTAGAGATGCTGGGCTGTGATAAAGTCACACAGAGTACTAGAGATGCTGGTCTGTGATAAAGTCAAACAGTGTACTAGAGATGCTGGGTTGTGATAAAGCTGAATAGTGTACTAGAGATGCTGGGCTGTTATAAAGTCACACAGTGTACTAGAGATGCTGGGCTGTGATAAAGTCATACAATGTACTAGAGATGCTGGGCTGTGATAAAGTCACACAGTGTACTAGAGATGCTGGGCTGTGATAAAGTCAAACAGTGTACTAGAGATACTGGGCTGTGATAAAGTCACATAGTGTAAAAGAGATGCTGGGCTGTGAAAAAGTCGCACAGTGTACTAGAGATCCTGGGCTGTGATAAAGTTGCAGTGTACTAGAGATGCTGAGCTGTGATAAAGTCGCACAGTGTACTAGACATGCTGGGCAATGATAATCGTAAATTATCACAGCCCACAGTGTACTAGAGATGCTGGGCTGTTATAAAGTCACACAGTGCACTAGAGATGCTGGGCTGTGAGAAAGTCACACAGGGTACTAGAGATGCTGGGCTGTGATAAAGTCAAACAGTGTACTAGAGATGCTGGGTTGTGATAATGCCGAATTGTGTACTAGAGATGCTGGGCTGTGATAAAGTCACACAGTGTACTAGAGATGCTGGGCTGTGATAAAGTCATACAATGTACTAGAGATGCTGGGCTGTGATAAAGTCACACAGTGTACTAGAGATGCTGGGCTGTGATAAAGTCACACAGTGTGCTAGAGATGCTGGGCTGTGATAAAGTCACACAGTGCACTAGAGATGCTGGGCTGTGATAAAGCTGCACAGTGTACTAGAGATGCTGGGCTGTGATAAAGTCGCACAGTGTACTAGAGATGCTGGGCTGTAAGAAAGTCACACATTGTACTAGAGATGCTGGGCTGTGATAAAGTCAGTGTACTAGAGATGCAGGGCTGTGATAAAGTCGCAGTGTACTAGAGATGCTGGGCAGTGATAATCGTAAATTATCACAGCCCACAGTGTACTAGAGATGCTGGGCTGTGATAAAGTCGCACAGTGTACTAGAGATGCTGGGCTGTGATAAAGCTGCACAGTGTACTAGAGATGCTTGGCTGTGATAAAGTCGCACAGTGTACTAGAGATGCTGGGCTGTGAGAAAGTCACACAGTGTACTAGAGATGCTGGGCTGTGATAAAGTCGCACAGTGTACTAGAGATGCTGGGCTGTGATAAAGTCGCACAGTGTACTCGAGATGCTGGGCTGTGAGAAAGTCGCACAGTGTACTAGAGATGCTGGGCTGTGATAAAGTCACACAGTGTACTAGAGATGCTGGGCTGTGATAAACTCTCACAGTGTACTAAGATGCTGGGCTGTGATAAAGTCACACAGTGTACTAGATATGCTGGGTTGTGATAAAGTCGCACAGTGTACTAGAGATGCTGGGCTGTGATAAAGTCGCACAGTGTACTAGAGATTCTGGGCTGTAAGAAAGTCACACATTGTACTAGAGATGCTGGGCTGTGATAAAGTTAGTGTACTAGAGATGCTGGGCTGTGATAAAGTCACACAGTGTACTAGAGATGCTGGGCTGTGATAAAGTTACACAATGTACTAGAGATGCTGGGCTGTGATAAAGTCAGTCACACAGTGTACTAGAGATGCTGGGCTGTGATAAAGTCATACAATGTACTAGAGATGCTGGGCTGTGATAAAGTCATACAATGTACTAGAGATGCTGGGCTGTGATAAAGTCGCACAGTGCACTAGAGATGCTGGGCTGTGATAAAGTCGCACAGTGTACTAGAGATGCTGAGCTGTGAGAAAGTCACACAGTGTACTAGAGATACTGGGCTGTGATAAAGTCGCACAGTGTACTAGAGATGCTGGGCTGTGATAAAGTCACATAGTGTACTAGAGATGCTGGGCTGTGAGAAAGTCACACAGTGTACTAGAGATGCTGGGCTGTGAGAAAGTCACACAGTGTACTAGAGATACTGGGCTGTGATAAAGTCACCCAGTGTACTAGAGATGCTGGGCTGTGATAAAGTCACACAGAGTACTAGAGATGCTGGTCTGTGATAAAGTCAAACAGTGTACTAGAGATGCTGGGTTGTGATAAAGCTGAATAGTGTACTAGAGATGCTGGGCTGTTATAAAGTCACACAGTGTACTAGAGATGCTGGGCTGTGATAAAGTCATACAATGTACTAGAGATGCTGGGCTGTGATAAAGTCACACAGTGTACTAGAGATGCTGGGCTGTGATAAAGTCAAACAGTGTACTAGAGATACTGGGCTGTGATAAAGTCACATAGTGTAAAAGAGATGCTGGGCTTTGATAAAGTCGCACAGTGTACTAGAGATCCTGGGCTGTGATAAAGTTGCAGTGTACTAGAGATGCTGAGGTGTGATAAAGTCGCACAGTGTACTAGACATGCTGGGCAATGATAATCGTAAATTATCACAGCCCACAGTGTACTAGAGATGCTGGGCTGTTATAAAGTCACACAGTGCACTAGAGATGCTGGGCTGTGAGAAAGTCACACAGGGTACTAGAGATGCTGGGCTGTGATAAAGTCACACAGTGTACTAGAAATGCTGGGCTGTGATAAAGGCGCACAGTGTACTAGAGACGCTGGGCTGTGATAAAGCTGCACAGTGTACTAGAGATGCTGGGCTTTGATGAAGTCGCACAGTGTACTAGAGATGCTGGGCTGTGATAAACTCACACAGTGTACTAAGATGCTGGGCTGTGATTAAGTCACACAGTGTACTAGATATGCTGGGCAGTGATAAAGTCGCACAGTGTACTAGAGATCCTGGGCTGTGATAAAGTCGCACAGTGTACTAGAGATGCTGGGCTGTGAGAAAGTCACACATTGTACTAGAGATGCTGGGCTGTGATAAAGTCATTGTACTAGAGATGCAGGGCTGTGATAAAGTCGCACAGTGTACTAGAGATGCTGGCCTGTGATAATCGTAAATTATCACAGCCCACAGTGTACTAGAGATGCTGGGCTGTGATCAAGCTGCACAGTGTACTAGAGATGCTGGGCTGTGATAAAGTCACACAGTGTACTAGAGATGCTGGGCTGTGATAAAGTCACACAGTGTACTAGAGATGCTGGGCTGTGATAAAGCTGCACAGTGTACTAGAGATGCTGGACTGTGATAAAGTCGCACAGTGTACTAGAGATGCTGGGCTGTGATAAACTCGCACAGTGTACTAGAGATGCTGGGCTGTGATAAAGTCACAGAGTGTACTAGAGATGCTGGGCTGTGATAAAGTCGCACAGTGTACTAGAGATGCTGGGCTGTGAGAAAGTCACATAGTGTACTAGAGATGCTGAGCTATGATAAAGTCGCACAGTGTACTAGAGATGCTGGGCAGTGATAAAGGCACACAGTGTACTAGAGATGCTGGGCTGTGATAAAGTCACACAGTGTACTAGAGATGCTGTGCTGTGATAAAGTCACACAGTGTACTAGAGATGCTGGGCTGTGAGAAAGTCACACATTGTACTAGAGATGCTGGGCTGTGATAAAGTCAGTGTTTTAGAGATGCAGGGCTGTGATAAAGTTGCACAATGTACTAGAGATGCTGGGCTGTGATAAAGTCAGTCACACAGTGTACTAGAGATGCTGGGCTGTGATAAAGTCACACAATGTACTAGAGATGCTGGGCTGTGATAAAGTCATACAATGTACTAGAGATGCTGGGCTGTGATAAAGTCGCACAGTGTACTAGAGATGCTGGGCTGTGATAAAGTCGCACAGTGTACTAGAGATGCTGAGCTGTGAGAAAGTCACACAGTGTACTAGAGATACTGGGCTGTGATAAAGTCGCACAGTGTACTAGAGATGCTGGGCTGTGATAAAGTCACACAGTGTACTAGAGATGCTGGGCTGTGAGAAAGTCACACAGTGTACTAGAGATGCTGGGCTGTGAGAATATCACACAGTGTACTAGAGATACTGGGCTGTGATAAAGTCACACAGTGTACTAGAGATGCTGGTCTGTGATAAAGTCAAACAGTGTACTAGAGATGCTGGGTTGTGATAAAGCCGAATAGTGTACTAGAGATGCTGGGCTGTGATAAAGTCACACAGTGTACTAGAGATGCTGGGCTGTGATAAAGTCATACAATGTACTAGAGATGCTGGGCTGTGATAAAGTCACACAGTGTACTAGAGATGCTGGGTTGTGATAAAGTCACACAGAGTGCTAGAGATGCTGGGCTGTGATAAAGTCGCACAGTGTACTAGAGATGCTGGGCTGTGATAAAGTCACACAGTGTGCTAGAGATGCTGGGCTGTGATAAAGTCGCACAGTGTGCTATAGATGCTGGGCTGTGATAAAGTCACACAGTGTACTAGAGATGCTGGGCTGTGGTAAAGTCACACAGTGTACTAGATATGCTGGGCTGTGATAAAGTCACACAGTGTACTAGAGATGCTGGGCTGTGATAAAGTCACACAGTGCACTAGAGATGCTGGGCTGTGATAAAGCTGCACAGTGTAATAGAGATGCTGGGCTGTGATAAAGTCGCACAGTGTACTAGAGATGCTGGGCTGCAAGAAAGTCACACATTGTACTAGAGATGCTGGGCTGTGATAAAGTCAGTGTACTAGAGATGCAGGGCTGTGATAAAGTCGCAGTGTACTAGAGATGCTGGGCAGTGATAATCATAAATTATCACAGCCCACAGTGTACTAGAGATGCTGGGCTGTGATAAAGTCGCACAGTGTACTAGAGATGCTGGGCTGTGATAAAGCTGCACAGTGTACTAGAGATGCTGGGCTGTGATAAAGTCGCACAGTGTACTAGAGATGCTGGGCTGTGAGAAAGTCACACAGTGTACTAGAGATGCTGGGCTGTGATAATGTCGCACAGTGTACTAGAGATGCTGGGCTGTGATAAAGTCGCACAGTGTACTCGAGATGCTGGGCTGTGATAAAGTCACACAGTGTGCTAGAGATGCTGGGCTGTGATAAAGTCGCACAGTGTGCTAGAGATGCTGGGCTGTGATAAAGTCACACAGTGTACTAGAGATGCTGGGCTGTGGTAAAGTCACACAGTGTACTAGATATGCTGGGCTGTGATAAAGTCACACAGTGTACTAGAGATGCTGGGCTGTGATAAAGTCACACAGTGCACTAGAGATGCTGAGCTGTGATAAAGCTGCACAGTGTACTAGAGATGCTGGGCTGTGATAAAGTCAGTCACACAGTGTACTAGAGATGCTGGGCTGTGATAAAGTCACACAATGTACTAGAGATGCTGGGCTGTGATAAAGTCATACAATGTACTAGAGATGCTGGGCTGTGATAAAGTCGCACAGTGTACTAGAGATGCTGGGCTGTGATAAAGTCGCACAGTGTACTAGAGATGCTGAGCTGTGAGAAAGTCACACAGTGTACTAGAGATACTGGGCTGTGATAAAGTCGCACAGTGTACTAGAGATGCTGGGCTGTGATAAAGTCACACAGTGTACTAGAGATGCTGGGCTGTGAGAAAGTCACACAGTGTACTAGAGATGCTGGGCTGTGAGAATATCACACAGTGTACTAGAGATACTGGGCTGTGATAAAGTCACACAGTGTACTAGAGATGCTGGTCTGTGATAAAGTCAAACAGTGTACTAGAGATGCTGGGTTGTGATAAAGCCGAATAGTGTACTAGAGATGCTGGGCTGTGATAAAGTCACACAGTGTACTAGAGATGCTGGGCTGTGATAAAGTCATACAATGTACTAGAGATGCTGGGCTGTGATAAAGTCACACAGTGTACTAGAGATGCTGGGTTGTGATAAAGTCACACAGAGTGCTAGAGATGCTGGGCTGTGATAAAGTCGCACAGTGTACTAGAGATGCTGGGCTGTGATAAAGTCACACAGTGTGCTAGAGATGCTGGGCTGTGATAAAGTCGCACAGTGTGCTATAGATGCTGGGCTGTGATAAAGTCACACAGTGTACTAGAGATGCTGGGCTGTGGTAAAGTCACACAGTGTACTAGATATGCTGGGCTGTGATAAAGTCACACAGTGTACTAGAGATGCTGGGCTGTGATAAAGTCACACAGTGCACTAGAGATGCTGGGCTGTGATAAAGCTGCACAGTGTAATAGAGATGCTGGGCTGTGATAAAGTCGCACAGTGTACTAGAGATGCTGGGCTGCAAGAAAGTCACACATTGTACTAGAGATGCTGGGCTGTGATAAAGTCAGTGTACTAGAGATGCAGGGCTGTGATAAAGTCGCAGTGTACTAGAGATGCTGGGCAGTGATAATCATAAATTATCACAGCCCACAGTGTACTAGAGATGCTGGGCTGTGATAAAGTCGCACAGTGTACTAGAGATGCTGGGCTGTGATAAAGCTGCACAGTGTACTAGAGATGCTGGGCTGTGATAAAGTCGCACAGTGTACTAGAGATGCTGGGCTGTGAGAAAGTCACACAGTGTACTAGAGATGCTGGGCTGTGATAATGTCGCACAGTGTACTAGAGATGCTGGGCTGTGATAAAGTCGCACAGTGTACTCGAGATGCTGGGCTGTGATAAAGTCACACAGTGTGCTAGAGATGCTGGGCTGTGATAAAGTCGCACAGTGTGCTAGAGATGCTGGGCTGTGATAAAGTCACACAGTGTACTAGAGATGCTGGGCTGTGGTAAAGTCACACAGTGTACTAGATATGCTGGGCTGTGATAAAGTCACACAGTGTACTAGAGATGCTGGGCTGTGATAAAGTCACACAGTGCACTAGAGATGCTGAGCTGTGATAAAGCTGCACAGTGTACTAGAGATGCTGGGCTGTGATAAAGTCGCACAGTGTACTAGAGATGCTGGGCTGTAAGAAAGTCACACATTGTACTAGAGATGCTGGGCTGTGATAAAGTCAGTGTACTAGAGATGCAGGGCTGTGATAAAGTCGCAGTGTACTAGAGATGCTGGGCAGTGATAATCGTAAATTATCACAGCCCACAGTGTACTAGAGATGCTGGGCTGTGAGAAAGTCACACAGTGTACTAGAGATGCTGGGCTGTGATAAAGTCGCACAGTGTACTCGAGATGCTGGGCTGTGATAAAGTCGCACAGTGTACTCGAGATGCTGGGCTGGCTGTGATAAAGTCACACAGTGTACTCGAGATGCTGGGCTGTGATAAAGTCGCACAGTGTACTAGATATGCTGGGTTGTGATAAAGTCGCACAGTGTACTAGAGATGCTGGGCTGTGATAAAGTCGCACAGTGTACTAGAGATGCTGGGCTGTAAGAAAGTCACACATTGTACTAGAGATGCTGGGCTGTGATAAAGTCAGTGTACTAGAGATGCTGGACTGTGATAAAGTCACACAGTGTACTAGAGATGCTGGGCTGTGATAAAGTCATACAATGTACTAGAGATGCTGGGCTGTGATAAAGTCACACAGTGTACTAGAGATGCTGGGTTGTGATAAAGTCACACAGAGTGCTAGAGATGCTGGGCTGTGATAAAGTCGCACAGTGTACTAGAGATGCTGGGCTGTGATAAAGTCACACAGTGTGCTAGAGATGCTGGGCTGTGATAAAGTCGCACAGTGTGCTATAGATGCTGGGCTGTGATAAAGTCACACAGTGTACTAGAGATGGTGGGCTGTGGTAAAGTCACACAGTGTACTAGATATGCTGGGCTGTGATAAAGTCACACAGTGTACTAGAGATGCTGGGCTGTGATAAAGTCACACAGTGCACTAGAGATGCTGGGCTGTGATAAAGCTGCACAGTGTACTAGAGATGCTGGGCTGTGATAAAGTCGCACAGTGTAGCAGAGATGCTGGGCTGCAAGAAAGTCACACATTGTACTAGAGATGCTGGGCTGTGATAAAGTCAGTGTACTAGAGATGCAGGGCTGTGATAAAGTCGCAGTGTACTAGAGATGCTGGGCAGTGATAATCGTAAATTATCACAGCCCACAGTGTACTAGAGATGCTGGGCTGTGATAAAGTCGCACAGTGTACTAGAGATGCTGGGCTGTGATAAAGCTGCACAGTGTACTAGAGATGCTGGGCTGTGATAAAGTCGCACAGTGTACTAGAGATGCTGGGCTGTGAGAAAGTCACACAGTGTACTAGAGATGCTGGGCTGTGATAATGTCGCACAGTGTACTAGAGATGCTGGGCTGTGATAAAGTCGCACAGTGTACTCGAGATGCTGGGCTGTGATAAAGTCACACAGTGTGCTAGAGATGCTGGGCTGTGATAAAGTCGCACAGTGTGCTAGAGATGCTGGGCTGTGATAAAGTCACACAGTGTACTAGAGATGCTGGGCTGTGGTAAAGTCACACAGTGTACTAGATATGCTGGGCTGTGATAAAGTCACACAGTGTACTAGAGATGCTGGGCTGTGATAAAGTCACACAGTGCACTAGAGATGCTGAGCTGTGATAAAGCTGCACAGTGTACTAGAGATGCTGGGCTGTGATAAAGTCGCACAGTGTACTAGAGATGCTGGGCTGTAAGAAAGTCACACATTGTACTAGAGATGCTGGGCTGTGATAAAGTCAGTGTACTAGAGATGCAGGGCTGTGATAAAGTCGCAGTGTACTAGAGATGCTGGGCAGTGATAATCGTAAATTATCACAGCCCACAGTGTACTAGAGATGCTGGGCTGTGAGAAAGTCACACAGTGTACTAGAGATGCTGGGCTGTGATAAAGTCGCACAGTGTACTAGAGATGCTGGGCTGTGGTAAAGTCGCACAGTGTACTCGAGATGCTGGGCTGGCTGTGATAAAGTCGCACAGTGTACTCGAGATGCTGGGCTGTGATAAAGTTGCACAGTGTACTAGATATGCTGGGTTGTGATAAAGTCGCACAGTGTACTAGAGATGCTGGGCTGTGATAAAGTCGCACAGTGTACTAGAGATGCTGGGCTGTAAGAAAGTCACACATTGTACTAGAGATGCTGGGCTGTGATAAAGTCAGTGTACTAGAGATGCTGGGCTGTGATAAAGCTGCACAGTGTACTAGAGATGCTGGGCTGTGATAAAGTCGCACAGTGTACTAGAGATGCTGGGCTGTGAGAAAGTCACACAGTGTACTAGAGATGCTGGGCTGTGATAATGTCGCACAGTGTACTAGAGATGCTGGGCTGTGATAAAGTCGCACAGTGTACTCGAGATGCTGGGCTGTGATAAAGTCACACAGTGTGCTAGAGATGCTGGGCTGTGATAAAGTCGCACAGTGTGCTAGAGATGCTGGGCTGTGATAAAGTCACACAGTGTACTAGAGATGCTGGGCTGTGGTAAAGTCACACAGTGTACTAGATATGCTGGGCTGTGATAAAGTCACACAGTGTACTAGAGATGCTGGGCTGTGATAAAGTCACACAGTGCACTAGAGATGCTGAGCTGTGATAAAGCTGCACAGTGTACTAGAGATGCTGGGCTGTGATAAAGTCGCACAGTGTACTAGAGATGCTGGGCTGTAAGAAAGTCACACATTGTACTAGAGATGCTGGGCTGTGATAAAGTCAGTGTACTAGAGATGCAGGGCTGTGATAAAGTCGCAGTGTACTAGAGATGCTGGGCAGTGATAATCGTAAATTATCACAGCCCACAGTGTACTAGAGATGCTGGGCTGTGAGAAAGTCACACAGTGTACTAGAGATGCTGGGCTGTGATAAAGTCGCACAGTGTACTAGAGATGCTGGGCTGTGGTAAAGTCGCACAGTGTACTCGAGATGCTGGGCTGCCTGTGATAAAGTCGCACAGTGTACTCGAGATGCTGGGCTGTGATAAAGTCGCACAGTGTACTAGATATGCTGGGTTGTGATAAAGTCGCACAGTGTACTAGAGATGCTGGGCTGTGATAAAGTCGCACAGTGTACTAGAGATGCTGGGCTGTAAGAAAGTCACACATTGTACTAGAGATGCTGGGCTGTGATAAAGTCAGTGTACTAGAGATGCTGGACTGTGATAAAGTCACACAGTGTACTAGAGATGCTGGGCTGTGATAAAGTCGCACAGTGTACTAGAGATGCTGGGCTGTGATAAAGTCAGTGTACTAGAGATGCAGGGCTGTGATAAAGTTGCACAATGTACTAGAGATGCTGGGCTGTGATAAAGTTAGTCACACAGTGTACAAGAGATGCTGGGCTGTGATAAAGTCATACAATGTACTAGAGATGCTGGGCTGTGATAAAGTCATACAATGTACTAGAGATGCTGGGCTGTGATAAAGTCACACGGTGTACTAGAGATGCTGGGCTGTGATAAAGTCGCACAGTGTACTAGAGATGCTGAGCTGTGATAAAGTCGCACAGTGTACTAGAGATGCTGGGCTGTGATAAAGTCAAACAGTGTACTAGAGATCCTGGGCTGTGATAAAGTCACACAGTGTGCTAGAGATGCTGGGCTGTGATAAAGTCGCACAGTGTACTAGAGATGCTAGGCTGTGATAAAAGTCACACAGCGTGCTAGAGATGCTGGGCTGTGATAAAGTCGCACAGTGTGCTAGAGATGCTGTGCGGTGATAAAGTCACACATTGTACTAGAGATGCTGGGCTGTGATAAAGTCACACAGTGTGCTAGAGATGTTGGGCTGTGATAAAGTCGCACAGTGTGCTATAGATGCTGGGCTGTGATAAAGTCACACAGTGTACTAGAGATGCTGGGCTGTGGTAAAGTCACACAGTGTACTAGATATGCTGGGCTGTGATAAAGTCACACAGTGTACTAGAGATGCTGGGCTGTGATAAAGTCACACAGTGCACTAGAGATGCTGGGCTGTGATAAAGCTGCACAGTGTACTAGAGATGCTGGGCTGTGATAAAGTCGCACAGTGTACTAGAGATGCTGGGCTGGAAGAAAGTCACACATTGTACTAGAGGTGCTGGGCTGTGATAAAGTCAGTGTACTAGAGATGCAGGGCTGTGATAAAGTCGCAGTGTACTAGAGATGCTGGGCAGTGATAATCGTAAATTATCACAGCCCACAGTGTACTAGAGATGCTGGGCTGTGATAAAGTCGCACAGTGTACTAGAGATGCTGGGCTGTGATAAAGCTGCACAGTGTACTAGAGATGCTGGGCTGTGATAAAGTCGCACAGTGTACTAGAGATGCTGGGCTGTGAGAAAGTCACACAGTGTACTAGAGATGCTGGGCTGTGATAATGTCGCACAGTGTACTAGAGATGCTGGGCTGTGATAAAGTCGCACAGTGTACTCGAGATGCTGGGCTGTGATAAAGTCACACAGTGTGCTAGAGATGCTGGGCTGTGATAAAGTCGCACAGTGTGCTAGAGATGCTGGGCTGTGATAAAGTCACACAGTGTACTAGAGATGCTGGGCTGTGGTAAAGTCACACAGTGTACTAGATATGCTGGGCTGTGATAAAGTCACACAGTGTACTAGAGATGCTGGGCTGTGATAAAGTCACACAGTGCACTAGAGATGCTGAGCTGTGATAAAGCTGCACAGTGTACTAGAGATGCTGGGCTGTGATAAAGTCGCACAGTGTACTAGAGATGCTGGGCTGTAAGAAAGTCACACATTGTACTAGAGATGCTGGGCTGTGATAAAGTCAGTGTACTAGAGATGCAGGGCTGTGATAAAGTCGCAGTGTACTAGAGATGCTGGGCAGTGATAATCGTAAATTATCACAGCCCACAGTGTACTAGAGATGCTGGGCTGTGAGAAAGTCACACAGTGTACTAGAGATGCTGGGCTGTGATAAAGTCGCACAGTGTACTAGAGATGCTGGGCTGTGATAAAGTCGCACAGTGTACTCGAGATGCTGGGCTGGCTGTGATAAAGTCGCACAGTGTACTCGAGATGCTGGGCTGTGATAAAGTCGCACAGTGTACTAGATATGCTGGGTTGTGATAAAGTCGCACAGTGTACTAGAGATGCTGGGCTGTGATAAAGTCGCACAGTGTACTAGAGATGCTGGGCTGTAAGAAAGTCACACATTGTACTAGAGATGCTGGGCTGTGATAAAGTCAGTGTACTAGAGATGCTGGACTGTGATAAAGTCACACAGTGTACTAGAGATGCTGGGCTGTGATAAAGTCGCACAGTGTACTAGAGATGCTGGGCTGTGATAAAGTCAGTGTACTAGAGATGCAGGGCTGTGATAAAGTTGCACAATGTACTAGAGATGCTGGGCTGTGATAAAGTTAGTCACACAGTGTACAAGAGATGCTGGGCTGTGATAAAGTCATACAATGTACTAGAGATGCTGGGCTGTGATAAAGTCATACAATGTACTAGAGATGCTGGGCTGTGATAAAGTCACACGGTGTACTAGAGATGCTGGGCTGTGAAAAAGTCGCACAGTGTACTAGAGATGCTGAGCTGTGATAAAGTCGCACAGTGTACTAGAGATGCTGGGCTGTGATAAAGTCAAACAGTGTACTAGAGATGCTGGGCTGTGATAAAGTCACACAGTGTGCTAGAGATGCTGGGCTGTGATAAAGTCGCACAGTGTACTAGAGATGCTAGGCTGTGATAAAAGTCACACAGCGTGCTAGAGATGCTGGGCTGTGATAAAGTCGCACAGTGTGCTAGAGATGCTGTGCGGTGATAAAGTCACACAGTGTACTAGAGATGCTGGGCTGTGGTAAAGTCAAACAGTGCACTAGAGATGCTGGGCTGTGATAAAGCTGCACAGTGTACTAGAGATGCTGGGCTGTGATAAAGTCACACAGTGTACTAGAGATGCTGGGCTGTGATAAAGTCGCACAGTGTACTAGAGATGCTGGGCTGTGATAAAGCTGCACAGTGTACTAGAGATGTTGGGCTGTAATAAACTCGCACAGTGTACTAGGGATGCTGGGCTGTGATAAAGTCACACAGTGTACTAGAGATGCTGGGCTGTGATAAAGTCGCACAGTGTACTAGAGATGCTGGGCTGTGAGAAAGTCACACAGTGTACTAGAGATGCTGGGCTGTGATAAAGTCACACAGTGTACTAGAGATGCTGGGCTGTGATAAAGGCGCAGAGTGTACTAGAGATGCTGGGCTGTGATAAAGCTGCACAGTGTACTAGAGATGCTGGGCTTTGATGAAGTCGCACAGTGT
Organism: Taudactylus pleione; assembly: GCA_031769625.1. Classification (NCBI taxonomy): domain Eukaryota; kingdom Metazoa; phylum Chordata; class Amphibia; order Anura; family Myobatrachidae; genus Taudactylus; species Taudactylus pleione. Next base: position 1,045,714 of record JAUIMM010000123.1, read on the forward strand.
ACTAGAGATGCTGGGCTGTGATAAACTCACACAGTGTACTAAGATGCTGGGCTGTGATTAAGTCACACAGTGTACTAGATATGCTGGGCAGTGATAAAGTCGCACAGTGTACTAGAGATCCTGGGCTGTGATAAAGTCGCACAGTGTACTAGAGATGCTGGGCTGTGAGAAAGTCACACATTGTACTAGAGACGCTGGGCTGTGATAAAGTCAGTGTACTAGAGATGCAGGGCTGTGATAAAGTCGCACAGTGTACTAGAGATGCTGGCCTGTGATAAAGCTGCACAGTGTACTAGAGATGCTGGGCTGTGATAAAGTCGCACAGTGTACTAGAGATGCTGGGCTGTGAGAAAGTCACACAGTGTACTAGAGATGCTGGGCTGTGATAATGTCGCACAGTGTACTAGAGATGCTGGGCTGTGATAAAGTCGCACAGTGTACTCCAGATGCTGGGCTGTGATAAAGTCACACAGTGTGCTAGAGATGCTGGGCTGTGATAAAGTCGCACAGTGTGCTAGAGATGCTGGGCTGTGATAAAGTCACACAGTGTACTAGAGATGCTGGGCTGTGGTAAAGTCACACAGTGTACTAGATATGCTGGGCTGTGATAAAGTCACACAGTGTACTAGAGATGCTGGGCTGTGATAAAGTCACACAGTGCACTAGAGATGCTGAGCTGTGATAAAGCTGCACAGTGTACTAGAGATGCTGGGCTGTGATAAAGTCGCACAGTGTACTAGAGATGCTGGGCTGTAAGAAAGTCACACATTGTACTAGAGATGCTGGGCTGTGATAAAGTCAGTGTACTAGAGATGCAGGGCTGTGATAAAGTCGCAGTGTACTAGAGATGCTGGGCAGTGATAATCGTAAATTATCACAGCCCACAGTGTACTAGAGATGCTGGGCTGTGAGAAAGTCACACAGTGTACTAGAGATGCTGGGCTGTGATAAAGTCGCACAGTGTACTAGAGATGCTGGGCTGTGATAAAGTCGCACAGTGTACTCGAGATGCTGGGCTGGCTGTGATAAAGTCGCACAGTGTACTCGAGATGCTGGGCTGTGATAAAGTCGCACAGTGTACTAGATATGCTGGGTTGTGATAAAGTCGCACAGTGTACTAGAGATGCTGGGCTGTGATAAAGTCGCACAGTGTACTAGAGATGCTGGGCTGTAAGAAAGTCACACATTGTACTAGAGATGCTGGGCTGTGATAAAGTCAGTGTACTAGAGATGCTGGACTGTGATAAAGTCACACAGTGTACTAGAGATGCTGGGCTGTGATAAAGTCATACAATGTACTAGAGATGCTGGGCTGTGATAAAGTCACACAGTGTACTAGAGATGCTGGGTTGTGATAAAGTCACACAGAGTGCTAGAGATGCTGGGCTGTGATAAAGTCGCACAGTGTACTAGAGATGCTGGGCTGTGATAAAGTCACACAGTGTGCTAGAGATGCTGGGCTGTCATAAAGTCGCACAGTGTGCTATAGATGCTGGGCTGTGATAAAGTCACACAGTGTACTAGAGATGCTGGGCTGTGGTAAAGTCACACAGTGTACTAGATATGCTGGGCTGTGATAAAGTCACACAGTGTACTAGAGATGCTGGGCTGTGATAAAGTCACACAGTGCACTAGAGATGCTGGGCTGTGATAAAGCTGCACAGTGTACTAGAGATGCTGGGCTGTGATAAAGTCGCACAGTGTACTAGAGATGCTGGGCTGCAAGAAAGTCACACATTGTACTAGAGATGCTGGGCTGTGATAAAGTCAGTGTACTAGAGATGCAGGGCTGTGATAAAGTCGCAGTGTACTAGAGATGCTGGGCAGTGATAATCGTAAATTATCACAGCCCACAGTGTACTAGAGATGCTGGGCTGTGATAAAGTCGCACAGTGTACTAGAGATGCTGGGCTGTGATAAAGCTGCACAGTGTACTAGAGATGCTGGGCTGTGATAAAGTCACACAGTGTACTAGAGATGCTGGGCTGTGAGAAAGTCACACAGTGTACTAGAGATGCTGGGCTGTGATAATGTCGCACAGTGTACTAGAGATGCTGGGCTGTGATAAAGTCGCACAGTGTACTCGAGATGCTGGGCTGTGATAAAGTCACACAGTGTGCTAGAGATGCTGGGCTGTGATAAAGTCGCACAGTGTGCTAGAGATGCTGGGCTGTGATAAAGTCACACAGTGTACTAGAGATGCTGGGCTGTGGTAAAGTCACACAGTGTACTAGATATGCTGGGCTGTGATAAAGTCACACAGTGTACTAGAGATGCTGGGCTGTGATAAAGTCACACAGTGCACTAGAGATGCTGAGCTGTGATAAAGCTGCACAGTGTACTAGAGATGCTGGGCTGTGATAAAGTCGCACAGTGTACTAGAGATGCTGGGCTGTAAGAAAGTCACACATTGTACTAGAGATGCTGGGCTGTGATAAAGTCAGTGTACTAGAGATGCAGGGCTGTGATAAAGTCGCAGTATACTAGAGATGCTGGGCAGTGATAATCGTAAATTATCACAGCCCACAGTGTACTAGAGATGCTGGGCTGTGAGAAAGTCACACAGTGTACTAGAGATGCTGGGCTGTGATAAAGTCGCACAGTGTACTAGAGATGCTGGGCTGTGATAAAGTCGCACAGTGTACTCGAGATGCTGGGCTGGCTGTGATAAAGTCGCACAGTGTACTCGAGATGCTGGGCTGTGATAAAGTCGCACAGTGTACTAGATATGCTGGGTTGTGATAAAGTCGCACAGTGTACTAGAGATGCTGGGCTGTGATAAAGTCGCACAGTGTACTAGAGATGCTGGGCTGTAAGAAAGTCACACATTGTACTAGAGATGCTGGGCTGTGATAAAGTCAGTGTACTAGAGATGCTGGACTGTGATAAAGTCACACAGTGTACTAGAGATGCTGGGCTGTGATAAAGTCGCACAGTGTACTAGAGATGCTGGGCTGTGATAAAGTCAGTGTACTAGAGATGCAGGGCTGTGATAAAGTTGCACAATGTACTAGAGATGCTGGGCTGTGATAAAGTTAGTCACACAGTGTACAAGAGATGCTGGGCTGTGATAAAGTCATACAATGTACTAGAGATGCTGGGCTGTGATAAAGTCATACAATGTACTAGAGATGCTGGGCTGTGATAAAGTCACACGGTGTACTAGAGATGCTGGGCTGTGATAAAGTCGCACAGTGTACTAGAGATGCTGAGCTGTGATAAAGTCGCACAGTGTACTAGAGATGCTGGGCTGTGATAAAGTCAAACAGTGTACTAGAGATGCTGGGCTGTGATAAAGTCACACAGTGTGCTAGAGATGCTGGGCTGTGATAAAGTCGCACAGTGTACTAGAGATGCTAGGCTGTGATAAAAGTCACACAGCGTGCTAGAGATGCTGGGCTGTGATAAAGTCGCACAGTGTGCTAGAGATGCTGTGCGGTGATAAAGTCACACAGTGTACTAGAGATGCTGGGCTGTGATAAAGTCGCACAGTGTACTAGAGATGCTGGGCTGTGATAAAGTCACACAGTGTGCTAGAGATGCTGGGCTGTGATAAAGTCGCACAGTGTGCTATAGATGCTGGGCTGTGATAAAGTCACACAGTGTACTAGAGATGCTGGGCTGTGGTAAAGTCACACAGTGTACTAGATATGCTGGGCTGTGATAAAGTCACACAGTGTACTAGAGATGCTGGGCTGTGATAAAGTCACACAGTGCACTAGAGATGCTGAGCTGTGATAAAGCTGCACAGTGTACTAGAGATGCTGGGCTGTGATAAAGTCGCACAGTGTACTAGAGATGCTGGGCTGTAAGAATGTCACACATTGTACTAGAGATGCTGGGCTGTGATAAAGTCAGTGCACTAGAGAAGCTGGGCTGTGATAAAGTCACACAGTGCACTAGAGATGCTGGGCTGTGATAAAGCTGCACAGTGTACTAGAGATGCTGGGCTGTGATAAAGTCACACAGTGTACTAGAGATGCTGGGCTGTGATAAAGTCGCACAGTGTACTAGAGATGCTGGGCTGTGATAAAGCTGCACAGTGTACTAGAGATGTTGGGCTGTAATAAACTCACACAGTGTACTAGAGATGCTGGGCTGTGATAAAGTCACACAGTGTACTAGAGATGCTAGGCTGTGATAAAGTCGCACAGTGTACTAGAGATGCTGGGCTGTGAGAAAGTCACACAGTGTACTAGAGATGCTGGGCTGTGATAAAGTCACACAGTGTACTAGAGATGCTGGGCTGTGATAAAGGCGCACAGTGTACTAGAGATGCTGGGCTGTGATAAAGCTGCACAGTGTACTAGAGATGCTGGGCTTTGATGAAGTCGCACAGTGTACTAGAGATGCTGGGCTGTGATAAACTCACACAGTGTACTAAGATGCTGGGCTGTGATTAAGTCACACAGTGTACTAGATATGCTGGGCAGTGATAAAGTCGCACAGTGTACTAGAGATCCTGGGCTGTGATAAAGTCGCACAGTGTACTAGAGATGCTGGGCTGTGAAAAAGTCAAACATTGTACTAGAGACGCTGGGCTGTGATAAAGTCAGTGTACTAGAGATGCAGGGCTGTGATAAAGTCGCACAGTGTACTAGAGATGCTGGCCTGTGATAATCGTAAATTATCACAGCCCACAGTGTACTAGAGATGCTGGGCTGTGAAAAAGCTGCACAGTGTACTAGAGATGCTGGGCTGTGATAAAGTCAAACAGTGTACTAGAGATGCTGGGCTGTGATAAAGTCACACAGTGCACTAGAGATGCTGGGCTGTGATAAAGCTGCACAGTGTACTAGAGATGCTGGGCTGTGATAAAGTCGCACAGTGTACTAGAGATGCTGGGCTGCAAGAAAGTCACACATTGTACTAGAGATGCTGGGCTGTGATAAAGTCAGTGTACTAGAGATGCAGGGCTGTGATAAAGTCGCAGTGTACTAGAGATGCTGGGCAGTGATAATCGTAAATTATCACAGCCCACAGTGTACTAGAGATGCTGGGCTGTGATAAAGTCGCACAGTGTACTAGAGATGCTGGGCTGTGATAAAGCTGCACAGTGTACTAGAGATGCTGGGCTGTGATAAAGTCGCACAGTGTTCTAGAGATGCTGGGCTGTGATAAAGTCACACAGTGTACTAGAGATGCTGAGCTGTGATAAAGTCACACAGTGTACTAGAGATGCTGGGCTGTGATAAAGCTGCACAGTGTACTAGAGATGCTGGACTGTGATAAAGTCACACAGTGTACTAGAGATGCTGGGCTGTGATAAAGCTGCACAGTGTACTAGAGATGTTGGGCTGTAATAAACTCGCACAGAGTACTAGGGATGCTGGGCTGTGATAAAGTCACACAGTGTACTAGAGATGCTGGGCTGTGATAAAGTCGCACAGTGTACTAGAGATGCTGGGCTGTGAGAAAGTCACACAGTGTACTAGAGATGCTGGGCTGTGATAAAGTCACACAGTGTACTATAGATGCTGGGCTGTGATAAAGGCGCAGAGTGTACTAGAGATGCTGGGCTGTGATAAAGCTGCACAGTGTACTAGAGATGCTGGGCTTTGATGAAGTCGCACAGTGTACTAGAGATGCTGGGCTGTGATAAACTCACACAGTGTACTAAGATGCTGGGCTGTGATTAAGTCACACAGTGTACTAGATATGCTGGGCAGTGATAATGTCGCACAGTGTACTAGAGATCCTGGGCTGTGATAAAGTCGCACAGTGTACTAGAGATGCTGGGCTGTGAGAAAGTCACACATTGTACTAGAGACGCTGGGCTGTGATAAAGTCAGTGTACTAGAGATGCAGGGCTGTGATAAAGTCGCACAGTGTACTAGAGATGCTGGCCTGTGATAATCGTAAATTATCACAGCGCACAGTGTACTAGAGATGCTGGGCTGTGATAAAGCTGCACAGTGTACTAGAGATGCTGGGCTGTGATAAAGTCACACAGTATACTAGAGATGCTGGGCTGTGATAAAGTCACACAGTGTACTAGAGATGCTGGGCTGTGATAAAGCTGCACAGTGTATTAGAGATGCTGGACTGTGATAAAGTCACACAGTGTACTAGAGATGCTGGGCTGTGATAAAATCGCACAGTGTACTAGAGATGCTGGGCTGTGATAATGTCACAGAGTGTACTAGAGATGCTGGGCTGTGATAAAGTCGCACAGTGTACTAGAGATGCTGGGCTGTGAGAAAGTCACATAGTGTACTAGAGATGCAGAGCTGTGATAAAGTCGCACAGTGTACTAGAGATGCTGGGCTGTGATAAAGTCACACAGTATACTAGAGATGCTGGGCTGTGATCAAGTCACACAGTGTACTAGAGATGCTGGGCTGTGATAAAGCTGCACAGTGTATTAGAGATGCTGGACTGTGATAAAGTCACACAGTGTACTAGAGATGCTGGGCTGTGATAAACTCGCACAGTGTACTAGAGATGCTGGGCTGTGATAATGTCACAGAGTGTACTAGAGATGCTGGGCTGTGATAAAGTCGCACAGTGTACTAGAGATGCTGGGCTGTGAGAAAGTCACATAGTGTACTAGAGATGCTGAGCTGTGATAAAGTCGCACAGTGTACTAGAGATGCTGGGCTGTGATAAAGGCGCACAGTGTACTAGAGATGCTGGGCTGTGATAAAGTCACACAGTGTACTAGAGATGCTGTTCTGTGATAAAGTAACACAGTGTACTAGAGATGCTGGGCTGTGATAAAGTCACACAGTGTACTAGAGATACTGGGCTGTGATAAAGTCACACAGTGTGCTAGAGATGCTGGGCTGTGATAAAGTTGCACAGTGTACTAGAGATGATGGGCTATGATAAAGTCACATAGTGTGCTAGAGATGCTGGGCTGTAATAAAGTTGCACAGTGTACTAGAGATGCATGGCTGTGATAAAGTCACACAGTGTGCTAGTTATGCTGGACTGTGATAAAGTCGCACAGTGTACTAGAGATGCTGGGTTGTGATAAAGTCGCACAGTGTACTAGAGATGCTGGGCTGTGATAAAGTCACACAGTGTACTAGAGATGCTGGGCTGTGATAATGTTGCACAGTGTACTAGAGATGCTGGGCTGTGATAAAGTCACACAGTGTGCTAGAGATGCTGGGCTGTGATAAAGTCGAACAGTGTACTAGAGATGCTGGGCTGTGGTAAAGTCACACAGTGTGCAAGAGATGCTGGGCTGTGATAAAGTTGCACAGTGTACTAGAGATGCTGGGCTGTGATAAAGTCAGTGTACTAGAGATGCAGGGCTGTGATAAAGTCAGTATACTAGAGATGCTGGGCTGTGTTAAAGTCATACAATGTACTAGAGATGCTGGGCTGTGATAAAGTCGCACAGTGTACTAGAGATGCTGGGCTGTGATAAAGTCGCACAGTGTACTAGAGATGCTGAGCTGTGAGAAAGTCACACAGTGTACTAGAGATTCTGGGCTGTGATAAAGTCGCACAGTGTACTAGAGATGCTGGGCTGTGATAAGGTCACACAGTGTACTAGAGATGCTGGGCAGTGAGAAAGTCACACAGTGTACTAGAGATGCTGGGCTGTGAGAAAATCACACAGTGTACTAGAGATACTGGGCTGTGATAAAGTCACACAGTGTACTAGAGATGCTGGGCTGTGATAAAGTCACACAGTGTACTAGAGATGCTGGTCTGTGATAAAGTCAAACAGTGTACTAGAGATGCTGGGTTGTGATAAAGCCTAATAGTGTACTAGAGATTCTGGGCTGTGATAAAGTCACACAGTGTACTAGAGATGCTGGGCTGTGATAAAGTCATACAATGTACTAGAGATGCTGGGCTGTGATAAAGTCACACAGTGTACTAGAGATGCTGGGCTGTGATAAAGTCACACAGTGTGCTAGAGATGCTGGGCTGTGATAAAGTCGCACAGTGTACTAGAGATGCTGGGCTGTGATAAAGTCACACAGTGTGCTTGAGATGCTGGGCTGTGATAAAGTCGCACAGTGTGCTAGAGATGCTGGGCTGTGATAAAGTCACACAGTGTACTAGAGATGCTGGGCTGTGGTAAAGTCACACAGTGTACTAGAGATGCTGGGCTGTGATAAAGTCACACAGTGCACTAGAGATGCTGGGCTGTGATAAAGCTGCACAGTGTACTAGAGATGCTGGGCTGTGATAAAGTCACACAGTGTACTAGAGATGCTGGGCTGTGATAAAGTCGCACAGTGTACTAGAGATGCTGGGCTGTGATAAAGCTGCACAGTGTACTAGAGATGTTGGGCTGTAATAAACTCACACAGTGTACTAGAGATGCTGGGCTGTGATAAAGTCACACAGTGTACTAGAGATGCTAGGCTGTGATAAAGTCGCACAGTGTACTAGAGATGCTGGGCTGTGAGAAAGTCACACAGTGTACTAGAGATGCTGGGCTGTGATAAAGTCACACAGTGTACTAGAGATGCTGGGCTGTGATAAAGGCGCACAGTGTACTAGAGATGCTGGGCTGTGATAAAGCTGCACAGTGTACTAGAGATGCTGGGCTTTGATGAAGTCGCACAGTGTACTAGAGATGCTGGGCTGTGATAAACTCACACAGTGTACTAGAGATGCTGGGCTGTGATTAAGTCACACAGTGTACTAGATATGCTGGGCAGTGATAAAGTCGCACAGTGTACTAGAGATCCTGGGCTGTGATAAAGTCGCACAGTGTACTAGAGATGCTGGGCTGTGAGAAAGTCAAACATTGTACTAGAGATGCTGGGCTGTGATAAAGTCAGTGTACTAGAGATGAAGGGCTGTGATAAAGTCGCACAGTGTACTAGAGATGCTGGCCTGTGATAATCGTAAATTATCACAGCCCACAGTGTACTAGAGATGCTGGACTGTGATAAAGTCACACAGTGTACTAGAGATGCTGGGCTGTGATAAACTCGCACAGTGTACTAGAGATGCTGGGCTGTGATAAAGTCACAGAGTGTACTAAAGATGCTGGGCTGTGATAAAGTCGCACAGTGTACTAGAGATGCTGGGCTGTGAGAAAGTCACATAGTGTACTAGAGATGCTGAGCTGTGATAAAGTCGCACAGTGTACTAGAGATGCTGGGCTGTGATAAAGGCGCACAGTGTACTAGAGATGCTGGGCTGTGATAAAGTCACACAGTGTACTAGAGATGCTGTGCTGTGATAAAGTAACACAGTGTACTAGAGATGCTGGGCTGTGATAAAGTCACACAGTGTACTAGAGATACTGGGCTGTGATAAAGTCACACAGTGTACTAGAGATGCTGGGCTGTGATAAAGTCACACAGTGTGCTAGAGATGCTGGGCTGTGATAAAGTTGCACAGTGTACTAGAGATGATGGGCTATGATAAAGTCACATAGTGTGCTAGAGATGCTGGGCTGTAATAAAGTCGCACAGTGTACTAGAGATGCATGGCTGTGATAAAGTCACACAGTGTGCTAGTTATGCTGGACTGTGATAAAGCTGCACAGTGTACTAGAGATGCTGGGCTGTGATAAAGTCGCACAGTGTACTAGAGATGCTGGGCTGTGATAAACTCGCACAGTGTACTAAGATGCTGGGCTGTGATAAAGTCACACAGTGTACTAGAGATGCTGGGCTGTAAGAAAGTCACACATTGTACTAGAGATGCTGGGCTGTGATAAAGTCGCAGTGTTCTAGAGATGCTGGGCAGTGATAATCGTAAATTATCACAGCCCACAGTGTACTAGAGATGCTGGGCTGTGATAAAGTCGCACAGTGTACTAGAGATGCTGGGCTGTGATAAAGCTGCACAGTGTACTAGAGATGCTGGGCTGTGATAAAGTCGCACAGTGTACTAGAGATGCTGGGCTGTGAGAAAGTCACACAGTGTACTAGAGATGCTGGGCTGTGATAAAGTCACACAGTGTACTAGAGATGCTGGGCTGTGATAAAGGCGCACAGTGTACTAGAGATGCTGGGCTGTGATAAAGCTGCACAGTGTACTAGAGATGCTGGGCTTTGATGAAGTCGCACAGTGTACTAGAGATGCAGGGCTGTGATAAACTCACACAGTGTACTAAGATGCTGGGCTGTGATTAAGTCACACAGTGTACTAGATATGCTGGGCAGTGATAAAGTCGCACAGTGTACTAGAGATCCTGGGCTGTGATAAAGTCGCACAGTGTACTAGAGATGCTGGGCTGTGAGAAAGTCAAACATTGTACTAGAGACGCTGGGCTGTGATAAAGTCAGTGTACTAGAGATGCAGGGCTGTGATAAAGTCGCACAGTGTTCTAGAGATGCTGGCCTGTGATAATCGTAAATTATCACAGCCCACAGTGTACTAGAGATGCTGGGCTGTGATAAAGCTGCACAGTGTACTAGAGATGCTGGGCTGTGATAAAGTCACACAGTGTACTAGAGATGCTGAGATGTGATAAAGTCACACAGTGTACTAGAGATGCTGGGCTGTGATAAAGCTGCACAGTGTACTAGAGATGCTGGACTGTGATAAAGTCACACAGTGTACTAGAGATGCTGGGCTGTGATAACCTCGCACAGTGTACTAGAGATGCTGGGCTGTGATAAAGTCACAGAGTGTACTAAAGATGCTGGGCTGTGATAAAGTTGCACAGTGTACTAGAGATGCTGGGCTGTGAGAAAGTCACATAGTGTACTAGAGATGCTGAGCTGTGATAAAGTCGCACAGTGTACTAGAGATGCTGGGCTGTGATAAAGGCGCACAGTGTACTAGTGATGCTGGGCTGCGATAAAGTCACACAGTGTACTAGAGATGCTGTGCTGTGATAAAGTAACACAGTGTACTAGAGATGCTGGGCTGTGATAAAGTCACACAGTGTACTAGAGATACTGGGCTGTGATAAAGTCACACAGTGTACTAGAGATGCTGGGCTGTGATAAAGTCACACAGTGTGCTAGAGATGCTGGGCTGTGATAAAGTTGCACAGTGTACTAGAGATGATGGGCTATGATAAAGTCACATAGTGTGCTAGAGATGCTGGGCTGTAATAAAGTCACACAGTGTACTAGAGATGCATGGATGTGATAAAGTCACACAGTGTGCTAGTTATGCTGGACTGTGATAAAGTCGCACAGTGTACTAGAGATGCTGGGCTGTGATAAAGTCGCACAGTGTACTAGAGATGCTGGCCTGTGATAATGTCACACAGTGTACTAGAGATGCTGGGCTGTGATAATGTCGCACAGTGTACTAGAGATGCTGGGCTGTGATAAAGTCACACAGTGTGCTAGAGATGCTGGGCTGTGATAAAGTTGCACAGTGTACTAGATATGCTGGTCTGTGATAAAGTCAAACAGTGTACTATAGATGCTGGGCTGTGAGAAAATCACACAGTGTACTAGAGATACTGGGCTGTGATAAAGTCACACAGTGTACTTGAGATGCTGGGCTGTGATAAAGTCACACAGTGTACTAGAGATGCTGGTCTGTGATAAAGTCAAACAGTGTACTAGAGATGCTGGGTTGTGATAAAGCCTAATAGTGTACTAGAGATTCTGGGCTGTGATAAAGTCACACAGTGTACTAGAGATGCTGGGCTGTGATAAAGTCATACAATGTACTAGAGATGCTGGGCTGTGATAAAGTCACACAGTGTACTAGAGATGCTGGGCTGTGATAAAGTCACACAGTGTGCTAGAGATGCTGGGCTGTGATAAAGTCGCACAGTGTACTAGAGATGCTGGGCTGTGATAAAGTCACACAGTGTGCTTGAGATGCTGGGCTGTGATAAAGTCGCACAGTGTGCTAGAGATGCTGGGCTGTGATAAAGTCACACAGTGTACTAGAGATGCTGGGCTGTGGTAAAGTCACACAGTGTACTAGAGATGCTGGGCTGTGATAAAGTCACACAGTGCACTAGAGAAGCTGGGCTGTGATAAAGTCACACAGTGCACTAGAGATGCTGGGCTGTGATAAAGCTGCACAGTGTACTAGAGATGCTGGGCTGTGATAAAGTCACACAGTGTACTAGAGATGCTGGGCTGTGATAAAGTCGCACAGTGTACTAGAGATGCTGGACTGTGATAAAGCTGCACAGTGTACTAGAGATGTTGGGCTGTAATAAACTCACACAGTGTACTAGAGATGCTGGGCTGTGATAAAGTCACACAGTGTACTAGAGATGCTAAGCTGTGATAAAGTCGCACAGTGTACTAGAGATGCTGGGCTGTGAGAATGTCACACAGTGTACTAGAGATGCTGGGCTGTGATAAAATCACACAGTGTACTAGAGATGCTGGGCTGTGATAAAGGCGCACAGTGTACTAGAGATGCTGGGCTGTGATAAAGCTGCACAGTGTACTAGAGATGCTGGGCTTTGATGAAGTCGCACAGTGTACTAGAGATGCTGGGCTGTGATAAACTCACACAGTGTACTAAGATGCTGGGCTGTGATTAAGTCACACAGTGTACTAGATATGCTGGGCAGTGATAAAGTCGCACAGTGTACTAGAGATCCTGGGCTGTGATAAAGTCGCACAGTGTACTAGAGATGCTGGGCTGTGAGAAAGTCAAACATTGTACTAGAGATGCTGGCCTGTGATAATCGTAAATTATCACAGCCCACAGTGTACTAGAGATGCTGGGCTGTGAAAAAGCTGCACAGTGTACTAGAGATGCTGGGCTGTGATAAAGTCACACAGTGTACTAGAGATGCTGAGCTGTGATAAAGTCACACAGTGTACTAGAGATGCTGGGCTGTGATAAAGCTGCACAGTGTACTAGAGATGCTGGACTGTGATAAAGTCACACAGTGTACTAGAGATGCTGGGCTGTGATAAACTCGCACAGTGTACTAGAGATGCTGGGCTGTGATAAAGTCACAGAGTGTACTAAAGATGCTGGGCTGTTATAAAGTCGCACAGTGTACTAGAGATGCTGGGCTGTGAGAAAGTCACATAGTGTACTAGAGATGCTGAGCTGTGATAAAGTCGCACAGTGTACTAGAGATGCTGGGCTGTGATAAAGGCGCACAGTGTACTAGTGATGCTGGGCTGTGATAAAGTCGCACAGTGTACTAGAGATGCTGGGCTGTGATAAAGTCGCACAGTGTACTAGAGATCCTGGGCTGTGATAAAGTCGCACAGTGTACTAGAGATGCTGGGCTGTGAGAAAGTCAAACATTGTACTAGAGACGCTGGGCTGTGATAAAGTCAGTGTACTAGAGATGCAGGGCTGTGATAAAGTCGCACAGTGTTCTAGAGATGCTGGCCTGTGATAATCGTAAATTATCACAGCCCACAGTGTACTAGAGATGCTGGGCTGTGATAAAGCTGCACAGTGTACTAGAGATGCTGGGCTGTGATAAAGTCACACAGTGTACTAGAGATGCTGAGATGTGATAAAGTCACACAGTGTACTAGAGATGCTGGGCTGTGATAAAGCTGCACAGTGTACTAGAGATGCTGGACTGTGATAAAGTCACACAGTGTACTAGAGATGCTGGGCTGTGATAACCTCGCACAGTGTACTAGAGATGCTGGGCTGTGATAAAGTCACAGAGTGTACTAAAGATGCTGGGCTGTGATAAAGTTGCACAGTGTACTAGAGATGCTGGGCTGTGAGAAAGTCACATAGTGTACTAGAGATGCTGAGCTGTGATAAAGTCGCACAGTGTACTAGAGATGCTGGGCTGTGATAAAGGCGCACAGTGTACTAGTGATGCTGGGCTGCGATAAAGTCACACAGTGTACTAGAGATGCTGTGCTGTGATAAAGTAACACAGTGTACTAGAGATGCTGGGCTGTGATAAAGTCACACAGTGTACTAGAGATACTGGGCTGTGATAAAGTCACACAGTGTACTAGAGATGCTGGGCTGTGATAAAGTCACACAGTGTGCTAGAGATGCTGGGCTGTGATAAAGTTGCACAGTGTACTAGAGATGATGGGCTATGATAAAGTCACATAGTGTGCTAGAGATGCTGGGCTGTAATAAAGTCACACAGTGTACTAGAGATGCATGGATGTGATAAAGTCACACAGTGTGCTAGTTATGCTGGACTGTGATAAAGTCGCACAGTGTACTAGAGATGCTGGGCTGTGATAAAGTCGCACAGTGTACTAGAGATGCTGGCCTGTGATAATGTCACACAGTGTACTAGAGATGCTGGGCTGTGATAATGTCGCACAGTGTACTAGAGATGCTGGGCTGTGATAAAGTCACACAGTGTGCTAGAGATGCTGGGCTGTGATAAAGTTGCACAGTGTACTAGATATGCTGGTCTGTGATAAAGTCAAACAGTGTACTATAGATGCTGGGCTGTGAGAAAATCACACAGTGTACTAGAGATACTGGGCTGTGATAAAGTCACACAGTGTACTTGAGATGCTGGGCTGTGATAAAGTCACACAGTGTACTAGAGATGCTGGTCTGTGATAAAGTCAAACAGTGTACTAGAGATGCTGGGTTGTGATAAAGCCTAATAGTGTACTAGAGATTCTGGGCTGTGATAAAGTCACACAGTGTACTAGAGATGCTGGGCTGTGATAAAGTCATACAATGTACTAGAGATGCTGGGCTGTGATAAAGTCACACAGTGTACTAGAGATGCTGGGCTGTGATAAAGTCACACAGTGTGCTAGAGATGCTGGGCTGTGATAAAGTCGCACAGTGTACTAGAGATGCTGGGCTGTGATAAAGTCACACAGTGTGCTTGAGATGCTGGGCTGTGATAAAGTCGCACAGTGTGCTAGAGATGCTGGGCTGTGATAAAGTCACACAGTGTACTAGAGATGCTGGGCTGTGGTAAAGTCACACAGTGTACTAGAGATGCTGGGCTGTGATAAAGTCACACAGTGCACTAGAGAAGCTGGGCTGTGATAAAGTCACACAGTGCACTAGAGATGCTGGGCTGTGATAAAGCTGCACAGTGTACTAGAGATGCTGGGCTGTGATAAAGTCACACAGTGTACTAGAGATGCTGGGCTGTGATAAAGTCGCACAGTGTACTAGAGATGCTGGACTGTGATAAAGCTGCACAGTGTACTAGAGATGTTGGGCTGTAATAAACTCACACAGTGTACTAGAGATGCTGGGCTGTGATAAAGTCACACAGTGTACTAGAGATGCTAAGCTGTGATAAAGTCGCACAGTGTACTAGAGATGCTGGGCTGTGAGAATGTCACACAGTGTACTAGAGATGCTGGGCTGTGATAAAATCACACAGTGTACTAGAGATGCTGGGCTGTGATAAAGGCGCACAGTGTACTAGAGATGCTGGGCTGTGATAAAGCTGCACAGTGTACTAGAGATGCTGGGCTTTGATGAAGTCGCACAGTGTACTAGAGATGCTGGGCTGTGATAAACTCACACAGTGTACTAAGATGCTGGGCTGTGATTAAGTCACACAGTGTACTAGATATGCTGGGCAGTGATAAAGTCGCACAGTGTACTAGAGATCCTGGGCTGTGATAAAGTCGCACAGTGTACTAGAGATGCTGGGCTGTGAGAAAGTCAAACATTGTACTAGAGATGCTGGCCTGTGATAATCGTAAATTATCACAGCCCACAGTGTACTAGAGATGCTGGGCTGTGAAAAAGCTGCACAGTGTACTAGAGATGCTGGGCTGTGATAAAGTCACACAGTGTACTAGAGATGCTGAGCTGTGATAAAGTCACACAGTGTACTAGAGATGCTGGGCTGTGATAAAGCTGCACAGTGTACTAGAGATGCTGGACTGTGATAAAGTCACACAGTGTACTAGAGATGCTGGGCTGTGATAAACTCGCACAGTGTACTAGAGATGCTGGGCTGTGATAAAGTCACAGAGTGTACTAAAGATGCTGGGCTGTTATAAAGTCGCACAGTGTACTAGAGATGCTGGGCTGTGAGAAAGTCACATAGTGTACTAGAGATGCTGAGCTGTGATAAAGTCGCACAGTGTACTAGAGATGCTGGGCTGTGATAAAGGCGCACAGTGTACTAGTGATGCTGGGCTGTGATAAAGTCACACAGTGTACTAGAGATGCTGTGCTGTGATAAAGTAACACAGTGTACTAGAGATGCTGGGCTGTGATAAAGTCACACAGTGCACTAGAGAAGCTGGGCTGTGATAAAGTCACACAGTGCACTAGAGATGCTGGGCTGTGATAAAGCTGCACAGTGTACTAGAGATGCTGGGCTGTGATAAAGTCACACAGTGTACTAGAGATGCTGGGCTGTGATAAAGTCGCACAGTGTACTAGAGATGCTGGACTGTGATAAAGCTGCACAGTGTACTAGAGATGTTGGGCTGTAATAAACTCACACAGTGTACTAGAGATGCTGGGCTGTGATAAAGTCACACAGTGTACTAGAGATGCTAAGCTGTGATAAAGTCGCACAGTGTACTAGAGATGCTGGGCTGTGAGAATGTCACACAGTGTACTAGAGATGCTGGGCTGTGATAAAATCACACAGTGTACTAGAGATGCTGGGCTGTGATAAAGGCGCACAGTGTACTAGAGATGCTGGGCTGTGATAAAGCTGCACAGTGTACTAGAGATGCTGGGCTTTGATGAAGTCGCACAGTGTACTAGAGATGCTGGGCTGTGATAAACTCACACAGTGTACTAAGATGCTGGGCTGTGATTAAGTCACACAGTGTACTAGATATGCTGGGCAGTGATAAAGTCGCACAGTGTACTAGAGATCCTGGGCTGTGATAAAGTCGCACAGTGTACTAGAGATGCTGGGCTGTGAGAAAGTCAAACATTGTACTAGAGATGCTGGCCTGTGATAATCGTAAATTATCACAGCCCACAGTGTACTAGAGATGCTGGGCTGTGAAAAAGCTGCACAGTGTACTAGAGATGCTGGGCTGTGATAAAGTCACACAGTGTACTAGAGATGCTGAGCTGTGATAAAGTCACACAGTGTACTAGAGATGCTGGGCTGTGATAAAGCTGCACAGTGTACTAGAGATGCTGGACTGTGATAAAGTCACACAGTGTACTAGAGATGCTGGGCTGTGATAAACTCGCACAGTGTACTAGAGATGCTGGGCTGTGATAAAGTCACAGAGTGTACTAAAGATGCTGGGCTGTTATAAAGTCGCACAGTGTACTAGAGATGCTGGGCTGTGAGAAAGTCACATAGTGTACTAGAGATGCTGAGCTGTGATAAAGTCGCACAGTGTACTAGAGATGCTGGGCTGTGATAAAGGCGCACAGTGTACTAGTGATGCTGGGCTGTGATAAAGTCGCACAGTGTACTAGAGATGCTGGGCTGTGATAAAGTCGCACAGTGTACTAGAGATCCTGGGCTGTGATAAAGTCGCACAGTGTACTAGAGATGCTGGGCTGTGAGAAAGTCAAACATTGTACTAGAGACGCTGGGCTGTGATAAAGTCAGTGTACTAGAGATGCAGGGCTGTGATAAAGTCGCACAGTGTTCTAGAGATGCTGGCCTGTGATAATCGTAAATTATCACAGCCCACAGTGTACTAGAGATGCTGGGCTGTGATAAAGCTGCACAGTGTACTAGAGATGCTGGGCTGTGATAAAGTCACACAGTGTACTAGAGATGCTGAGATGTGATAAAGTCACACAGTGTACTAGAGATGCTGGGCTGTGATAAAGCTGCACAGTGTACTAGAGATGCTGGACTGTGATAAAGTCACACAGTGTACTAGAGATGCTGGGCTGTGATAACCTCGCACAGTGTACTAGAGATGCTGGGCTGTGATAAAGTCACAGAGTGTACTAAAGATGCTGGGCTGTGATAAAGTTGCACAGTGTACTAGAGATGCTGGGCTGTGAGAAAGTCACATAGTGTACTAGAGATGCTGAGCTGTGATAAAGTCGCACAGTGTACTAGAGATGCTGGGCTGTGATAAAGGCGCACAGTGTACTAGTGATGCTGGGCTGCGATAAAGTCACACAGTGTACTAGAGATGCTGTGCTGTGATAAAGTAACACAGTGTACTAGAGATGCTGGGCTGTGATAAAGTCACACAGTGTACTAGAGATACTGGGCTGTGATAAAGTCACACAGTGTACTAGAGATGCTGGGCTGTGATAAAGTCACACAGTGTGCTAGAGATGCTGGGCTGTGATAAAGTTGCACAGTGTACTAGAGATGATGGGCTATGATAAAGTCACATAGTGTGCTAGAGATGCTGGGCTGTAATAAAGTCACACAGTGTACTAGAGATGCATGGATGTGATAAAGTCACACAGTGTGCTAGTTATGCTGGACTGTGATAAAGTCGCACAGTGTACTAGAGATGCTGGGCTGTGATAAAGTCGCACAGTGTACTAGAGATGCTGGCCTGTGATAATGTCACACAGTGTACTAGAGATGCTGGGCTGTGATAATGTCGCACAGTGTACTAGAGATGCTGGGCTGTGATAAAGTCACACAGTGTGCTAGAGATGCTGGGCTGTGATAAAGTTGCACAGTGTACTAGATATGCTGGTCTGTGATAAAGTCAAACAGTGTACTATAGATGCTGGGCTGTGAGAAAATCACACAGTGTACTAGAGATACTGGGCTGTGATAAAGTCACACAGTGTACTTGAGATGCTGGGCTGTGATAAAGTCACACAGTGTACTAGAGATGCTGGTCTGTGATAAAGTCAAACAGTGTACTAGAGATGCTGGGTTGTGATAAAGCCTAATAGTGTACTAGAGATTCTGGGCTGTGATAAAGTCACACAGTGTACTAGAGATGCTGGGCTGTGATAAAGTCATACAATGTACTAGAGATGCTGGGCTGTGATAAAGTCACACAGTGTACTAGAGATGCTGGGCTGTGATAAAGTCACACAGTGTGCTAGAGATGCTGGGCTGTGATAAAGTCGCACAGTGTACTAGAGATGCTGGGCTGTGATAAAGTCACACAGTGTGCTTGAGATGCTGGGCTGTGATAAAGTCGCACAGTGTGCTAGAGATGCTGGGCTGTGATAAAGTCACACAGTGTACTAGAGATGCTGGGCTGTGGTAAAGTCACACAGTGTACTAGAGATGCTGGGCTGTGATAAAGTCACACAGTGCACTAGAGAAGCTGGGCTGTGATAAAGTCACACAGTGCACTAGAGATGCTGGGCTGTGATAAAGCTGCACAGTGTACTAGAGATGCTGGGCTGTGATAAAGTCACACAGTGTACTAGAGATGCTGGGCTGTGATAAAGTCGCACAGTGTACTAGAGATGCTGGACTGTGATAAAGCTGCACAGTGTACTAGAGATGTTGGGCTGTAATAAACTCACACAGTGTACTAGAGATGCTGGGCTGTGATAAAGTCACACAGTGTACTAGAGATGCTAAGCTGTGATAAAGTCGCACAGTGTACTAGAGATGCTGGGCTGTGAGAATGTCACACAGTGTACTAGAGATGCTGGGCTGTGATAAAAT
Source organism: Taudactylus pleione (assembly GCA_031769625.1). Taxonomy (NCBI): domain Eukaryota; kingdom Metazoa; phylum Chordata; class Amphibia; order Anura; family Myobatrachidae; genus Taudactylus; species Taudactylus pleione. Next base: position 1,065,053 of record JAUIMM010000123.1, read on the forward strand.
CACACAGTGTACTAGAGATGCTGGGCTGTGATAAAGGCGCACAGTGTACTAGAGATGCTGGGCTGTGATAAAGCTGCACAGTGTACTAGAGATGCTGGGCTTTGATGAAGTCGCACAGTGTACTAGAGATGCTGGGCTGTGATAAACTCACACAGTGTACTAAGATGCTGGGCTGTGATTAAGTCACACAGTGTACTAGATATGCTGGGCAGTGATAAAGTCGCACAGTGTACTAGAGATCCTGGGCTGTGATAAAGTCGCACAGTGTACTAGAGATGCTGGGCTGTGAGAAAGTCAAACATTGTACTAGAGATGCTGGCCTGTGATAATCGTAAATTATCACAGCCCACAGTGTACTAGAGATGCTGGGCTGTGAAAAAGCTGCACAGTGTACTAGAGATGCTGGGCTGTGATAAAGTCACACAGTGTACTAGAGATGCTGAGCTGTGATAAAGTCACACAGTGTACTAGAGATGCTGGGCTGTGATAAAGCTGCACAGTGTACTAGAGATGCTGGACTGTGATAAAGTCACACAGTGTACTAGAGATGCTGGGCTGTGATAAACTCGCACAGTGTACTAGAGATGCTGGGCTGTGATAAAGTCACAGAGTGTACTAAAGATGCTGGGCTGTTATAAAGTCGCACAGTGTACTAGAGATGCTGGGCTGTGAGAAAGTCACATAGTGTACTAGAGATGCTGAGCTGTGATAAAGTCGCACAGTGTACTAGAGATGCTGGGCTGTGATAAAGGCGCACAGTGTACTAGTGATGCTGGGCTGTGATAAAGTCACACAGTGTACTAGAGATGCTGTGCTGTGATAAAGTAACACAGTGTACTAGAGATGCTGGGCTGTGATAAAGTCACACAGTGTACTAGAGATGCTGGGCTGTGATAAAGTCACACAGTGTGCTAGAGATGCTGGGCTGTGATAAAGTTGCACAGTGTACTAGAGATGATGGGCTATGATAAAGTCACATAGTGTGCTAGAGATGCTGGGCTGTAATAAAGTTGCACAGTGTACTAGAGATGCATGGCTGTGATAAAGTCACACAGTGTGCTAGTTATGCTGGACTGTGATAAAGCTGCACAGTGTACTAGATATGCTGGGCTGTGATAAAGTCGCACAGTGTACTAGAGATGCTGGGCTGTGATAAACTCGCACAGTGTACTAAGATGCTGGGCTGTGATAAAGTCACACAGTGTACTAGAGATGCTGGGCTGTAAGAAAGTCACACATTGTACTAGAGATGCTGGGCTGTGATAAAGTCGCAGTGTTCTAGAGATGCTGGGCAGTGATAATCGTAAATTATCACAGCCCACAGTGTACTAGAGATGCTGGGCTGTGATAAAGTCGCACAGTGTACTAGAGATGCTGGGCTGTGATAAAGCTGCACAGTGTACTAGAGATGCTGGGCTGTGATAAAGTCGCACAGTGTACTAGAGAAGCTGGGCTGTGAGAAAGTCACACAGTGTACTAGAGATGCTGGGCTGTGATAAAGACACACAGTGTACTAGAGATGCTGGGCTGTGATAAAGGCGTACAGTGTACTAGAGATGCTGGGCTGTGATAAAGCTGCACAGTGTACTAGAGATGCTGGGCTTTGATGAAGTCGCACAGTGTACTAGAGATGCTGGGCTGTGATAAACTCACACAGTGTACTAAGATGCTGGGCTGTGATTAAGTCACACAGTGTACTAGATATGCTGGGCAGTGATAAAGTCGCACAGTGTACTAGAGATCCTGGGCTGTGATAAAGTCGCACAGTGTACTAGAGATGCTGGGCTGTGAGAAAGTCAAACATTGTACTAGAGACGCTGGGCTGTGATAAAGTCAGTGTACTGGAGATGCAGGGCTGTGATAAAGTCGCACAGTGTTCTAGAGATGCTGGCCTGTGATAATCGTAAATTATCACAGCCCACAGTGTACTAGAGATGCTGGGCTGTGATAAAGCTGCACAGTGTACTAGAGATGCTGGGCTGTGATAAAGTCACACAGTGTACTAGAGATGCTGAGATGTGATAAAGTCACACAGTGTACTAGAGATGCAGGGCTGTGATAAAGCTGCACAGTGTACTAGAGATGCTGGACTGTGATAAAGTCACACAGTGTACTAGAGATGCTGGGCTGTGATAAACTCGCACAGTGTACTAGAGATGCTGGGCTGTGATAAAGTCACAGAGTGTACTAAAGATGCTGGGCTGTGATAAAGTTGCACAGTGTACTAGAGATGCTGGGCTGTGAGAAAGTCACATAGTGTACTAGAGATGCTGAGCTGTGATAAAGTCGCACAGTGTACTAGAGATGCTGGGCTGTGATAAAGGCGCACAGTGTACTAGTGATGCTGGGCTGTGATAAAGTCACACAGTGTACTAGAGATGCTGTGCTGTGATAAAGTAACACAGTGTACTAGAGATGCTGGGCTGTGATAAAGTCACACAGTGTACTAGAGATACTGGGCTGTGATAAAGTCACACAGTGTACTAGAGATGCTGGGCTGTGATAAAGTCACACAGTGTGCTAGAGATGCTGGGCTGTGATAAAGTTGCACAGTTTACTAGAGATGATGGGCTATGATAAAGTCACATAGTGTGCTAGAGATGCTGGGCTGTAATAAAGTCACACAGTGTACTAGAGATGCATGGCTGTGATAAAGTCACACAGTGTGCTAGTTATGCTGGACTGTGATAAAGTCGCACAGTGTACTAGAGATGCTGGGCTGTGATAAAGTCGCACAGTGTACTAGAGATGCTGGCCTGTGATAATGTCACACAGTGTACTAGAGATGCTGGGCTGTGATAATGTCGCACAGTGTACTAGAGATGCTGGGCTGTGATAAAGTCACACAGTGTGCTAGAGATGCTGGGCTGTGATAAAGTCGCACAGTGTACTAGAGATGCTGGGCTGTGGTAAAGTCACACAGTGTGCTAGAGATGCTGGGCTGTGATAAAGTTGCACAGTGTACTAGAGATGCTGGGCTGTGATAAAGTCAGTGTACTAGAGATGCAGGGCTGTGATAAAGTTGCACAATGTACTAGAGATGCTGGGCTGTGATAAAGTCAGTCACACAGTGTACTAGAGAAGCTGGGCTGTGATAAAGTCATACAATGTACTAGAGATGCTGGGCTGTGATGAAGTCATACAATGTACTAGAGATGCTGGGCTGTGATAAAGTCAGTCACACAGTGTACTAGAGATGCTGGGCTGTGATAAAGTCGCACAGTGTACTAGAGATGCTGAGCTGTGAGAAAGTCACACAGTGTACTAGAGATACTGGGCTGTGATAAAGTCGCATAGTGTACTAGAGATGCTGGGCTGTGATAAAGTCACACAGTGTACTAGAGATGCTGGGCTGTGAGAAAGTCACACAGTGTACTAGAGATGCTGGGCTGTGAGAAAATCACACAGTGTACTAGAGATACTGGGCTGTGATAAAGTCACACAGTGTACTAGAGATGCTGGGCTGTGATAAAGTCACACAGTGTACTAGAGATGCTGGGCTGTGATAAAGTCACACAGTGTACTAGAGATGCTGGGCTGTGATAAACTCGCACAGTGTACTAAGATGCTGGGCTGTGATAAAGTCGCACAGTGTACTAGAGATGCTGGGCTGTGAGAAAGTCACACAGTGTACTAGAGATGCTGGGCTGTGATAAAGTTGCACAGTGTACTAGAGATGCTGGGCTGTGATAAAGCTGCACAGTGTACTAGAGATGCTGTGCTGTGATAAAGTCGCAGTGTACTAGAGATGCTGGGGTGTGATAAAGCTGCACAGTGTGGTAGAGATGCTGGGCTGTGATAAAGTCGCACAGTGTACTAGAGATGGTGGGCTGTGATAAACTCGCACAGTGTACTAGAGATGCTGGGCTGTGAGAAAGTCACACAGTGTACTAGAGATGCTGGGCTGTGATAAAGTCGCACAGAGTACAAGAGATGCTGGGCTATGATAAAGCTGCACAGTGTACTAGAGATGCTGGGCTGTGATAAAGTCACACAGTGTACTAGAGATGCTGGGCTGTGATAAACTCGCACAGTGTACTAGAGATGCTGGGCTGTAAGAAAGTCACACATTGTACTAGAGATGCTGGGCTGTGATAAAGTCGCAGTGTTCTAGAGATGCTGGGCAGTGATAATCGTAAATTATCACAGCCCACAGTGTACAAGAGATGCTGGGCTGTGATAAAGTCGCACAGTGTACTAGAGATGCTGGGCTGTGATAAAGCTGCACAGTGTACTAGAGATGCTGGGCTGTGATAAAGTTGCACAGTGTACTAGAGATGCTGGGCTGTGATAAACTCGCACAGTGTACTAGAGATACTGGGCTGTGAGAAAGTCACACAGTGTACTAGAGATGCTGGGCTGTGATAAACTCCCACAGTGTACTAGAGATGCTGGGCTGTGAGAAAGTCACACAGTGTACTAGAGATGCTGGGCTGTGATAAAGTCGCACAGTGTACTAGAGATGCTGGGCTATGATAAAGCTGCACAGTGTACTAGAGATGCTGGGCTGTGATAAAGTCAGTGTACTAGAGATGCTGGGCTGTGATAAAGTCACACAGTGTGCTAGAGATGCTGGGCTGTGATAAAGTCGCACAGTGTACTAGAGATGCTGGGCTGTGATAACGTCAGTGTACTAGAGATGCAGGGCTGTGATAAAGTTGCACAATGTACTAGAGATGCTGGGCTGTGATAAAGTCAGTCACACAGTGTACTAGAGATGCTGGGCTGTGATAAAGTCATACAATGTACTAGAGATGCTGGGCTGTGATAAAGTCATACAATGTACTAGAGATGCTGGGCTGTGATAAAGTCGCACAGTGTACTAGAGATGCTGGGCTGTGATAAAGTCACAAAGTGTACTAGAGATGCTGAGCTGTGAGAAAGTCACACAGTGTACTAGAGATACTGGGCTGTGATAAAGTCGCACAGTGTACTAGAGATGCTGGGCTGTGATAAAGTCACACAGTGTACTAGAGATGCTGGGCTGTGAGAAAGTCACACAGTGTACTAGAGATGCTGGGCTGTGAGAAAGTCACACAGTGTACTAGAGATACTGGGCTGTGATAAAGTCACACAGTGTACTAGAGATGCTGGGCTGTGATAAAGTCACACAGTGTACTAGAGATGCTGGTCTGTGATAAAGTCAAACAGTGTACTAGAGATGCTGGGTTGTGATAAAGCCGAATAGTGTACTAGAGATGCTGGGCTGTGATAAAGTCACACAGTGTACTAGAGATGCTGGGCTGTGATAAAGTCATACAATGTACTAGAGATGCTGGGCTGTGATAAAGTCACACAGTGTACTAGAGATGCTGGGCTGTGATAAAGTCAAACAGTGTACTAGGGATACTGGGCTGTGATAAAGTCACATAGTGTAAAAGAGATGCTGGGCTGTGATAAAGTCGCACAGTGTACTAGAGATGCTGGGCTGTGGTAAAGTCACACAGTGTGCTAGAGATGCTGGGCTGTGATAAAGTTGCACAGTGTACTAGAGATGCTGGGCTGTGATAAAGTCAGTGTACTAGAGATGCAGGGCTGTGATAAAGTTGCACAATGTACTAGAGATGCTGGGCTGTGATAAAGTCAGTCACACAGTGTACTAGAGAAGCTGGGCTGTGATAAAGTCATACAATGTACTAGAGATGCTGGGCTGTGATGAAGTCATACAATGTACTAGAGATGCTGGGCTGTGATAAAGTCGCACAGTGTACTAGAGATGCTGGGCTGTGATAAAGTCGCACAGTGTACTAGAGATGCTGAGCTGTGAGAAAGTCACACAGTGTACTAGAGATACTGGGCTGTGATAAAGTCGCATAGTGTACTAGAGATGCTGGGCTGTGATAAAGTCACACAGTGTACTAGAGATGCTGGGCTGTGAGAAAGTCACACAGTGTACTAGAGATGCTGGGCTGTGAGAAAATCACACAGTGTACTAGAGATACTGGGCTGTGATAAAGTCACACAGTGTACTAGAGATGCTGGGCTGTGATAAAGTCACACAGTGTACTAGAGATGCTGGTCTGTGATAAAGTCAAACAGTGTACTAGAGATGCTGGGTTGTGATAAAGCCGAATAGTGTAATAGAGATGCTGGGCTGTGATAAAATCACACAGTGTACTAGAGATGCTGGGCTGTGATAAATTCATACAATGTACTAGAGATGCTGGGCTGTGATAAAGTCACACAGTGTACTAGAGATGCTGGGCTGTGATAAAGTCACACAGTGTGCTAGAGATGCTGGGCTGTGATAAAGTCGCACAGTGTACTAGAGATGCTGGGCTGTGATAAAGTCACACAGTGTGCTAGAGATGCTGGGCTGTGATAAAGTCGCACAGTGTGCTAGAGATGCTGGGCTGTGATAAAGTCACACAGTGTACTACAGATGCTGGGCTGTGGTAAAGTCACACAGTATACTAGAGATGCTGGGCTGTGATAAATTCACACAGTGCACTAGAGATGCTGGGCTGTGATAAAGCTGCACAGTGTACTAGAGATGCTGGGCTGTGATAAAGTCGCACAGTGTACTAGAGATGCTGGGCTGTGATAAAGTCGCACAGTGTACTAGAGATGCTGGGCTGTGATAAACTCGCACAGTGTACTAGAGATGTTGGGCTGTGATAAAGTCGCACAGTGTACTAGAGATGCTGGGCTGTGATAAACTTGCACAGTGTACTAAGATGCTGGGCTGTGATAAAGTCGCACAGTGTACTAGAGATGCTGGGCTGTGAGAAAGTCACACAGTGTACTAGAGATGCTGGGCTGTGAAAAAGTCGCACAGTGTTCTAGAGATGCTGGGCTGTGATAAAGCTGCACAGTGTACTAGAGATGCTGTGCTGTGATAAAGTCGCACAGTGTACTAGAGATGCTGGGCTGTGATAAAGTCGCACAGAGTACTAGAGATGCTGGGCTATGATAAAGCTGCACAGTGTACTAGAGATGCTGGGCTGTGATAAAGTCACACAGTGTACTAGAGATGCTGGGCTGTGATAAAGTCACACAGTGTACTAGAGATGCTGGGCTGTGATAAACTCGCACAGTGTACTAAGATGCTGGGCTGTGATAAAGTCGCACAGTGTACTAGAGATGCTGGGCTGTGAGAAAGTCACACAGTGTACTAGAGATGCTGGGCTGTGATAAAGTCGCACAGTGTACTAGAGATGCTGGGCTGTGATAAAGCTGCACAGTGTACTAGAGATGCTGTGCTGTGATAAAGTCGCACAGTGTACTAGAGATGCTGGGGTGTGATAAAGCTGCACAGTGTGGTAGAGATGCTGGGCTGTGATAAAGTCGCACAGTGTACTAGAGATGGTGGGCTGTGATAAACTCGCACAGTGTACTAGAGATGCTGGGCTGTGAGAAAGTCACACAGTGTACTAGAGATGCTGGGCTGTGATAAAGTCGCACAGAGTACAAGAGATGCTGGGCTATGATAAAGCTGCACAGTGTACTAGAGATGCTGGGCTGTGATAAAGTCGCACAGTGTACTAGAGATGCTGGGCTGTGATAAACTCGCACAGTGTACTAGAGATGCTGGGCTGTAAGAAAGTCACACATTGTACTAGAGATGCTGGGCTGTGATAAAGTCGCAGTGTTCTAGAGATGCTGGGCAGTGATAATCGTAAATTATCACAGCCCACAGTGTACAAGAGATGCTGGGCTGTGATAAAGTCGCACAGTGTACTAGAGATGCTGGGCTGTGATAAAGCTGCACAGTGTACTAGAGATGCTGGGCTGTGATAAAGTTGCACAGTGTACTAGAGATGCTGGGCTGTGATAAACTCGCACAGTGTACTAGAGATACTGGGCTGTGAGAAAGTCACACAGTGTACTAGAGATGCTGGGCTGTGATAAACTCGCACAGTGTACTAGAGATGCTGGGCTGTGAGAAAGTCACACAGTGTACTAGAGATGCTGGGCTGTGATAAAGTCGCACAGTGTACTAGAGATGCTGGGCTATGATAAAGCTGCACAGTGTACTAGAGATGCTGGGCTGTGATAAAGTCAGTGTACTAGAGATGCTGGGCTGTGATAAAGTCACACAGTGTGCTAGAGATGCTGGGCTGTGATAAAGTCGCACAGTGTACTAGAGATGCTGGGCTGTGATAACGTCAGTGTACTAGAGATGCAGGGCTGTGATAAAGTTGCACAATGTACTAGAGATGCTGGGCTGTGATAAAGTCAGTCACACAGTGTACTAGAGATGCTGGGCTGTGATAAAGTCATACAATGTACTAGAGATGCTGGGCTGTGATAAAGTCATACAATGTACTAGAGATGCTGGGCTGTGATAAAGTCGCACAGTGTACTAGAGATGCTGGGCTGTGATAAAGTCACAAAGTGTACTAGAGATGCTGAGCTGTGAGAAAGTCACACAGTGTACTAGAGATACTGGGCTGTGATAAAGTCGCACAGTGTACTAGAGATGCTGGGCTGTGATAAAGTCACACAGTGTACTAGAGATGCTGGGCTGTGAGAAAGTCACACAGTGTACTAGAGATGCTGGGCTGTGAGAAAGTCACACAGTGTACTAGAGATACTGGGCTGTGATAAAGTCACACAGTGTACTAGAGATGCTGGGCTGTGATAAAGTCACACAGTGTACTAGAGATGCTGGTCTGTGATAAAGTCAAACAGTGTACTAGAGATGCTGGGTTGTGATAAAGCCGAATAGTGTACTAGAGATGCTGGGCTGTGATAAAGTCACACAGTGTACTAGAGATGCTGGGCTGTGATAAAGTCATACAATGTACTAGAGATGCTGGGCTGTGATAAAGTCACACAGTGTACTAGAGATGCTGGGCTGTGATAAAGTCAAACAGTGTACTAGGGATACTGGGCTGTGATAAAGTCACATAGTGTAAAAGAGATGCTGGGCTGTGATAAAGTCGCACAGTGTACTAGAGATGCTGGGCTGTGGTAAAGTCACACAGTGTGCTAGAGATGCTGGGCTGTGATAAAGTTGCACAGTGTACTAGAGATGCTGGGCTGTGATAAAGTCAGTGTACTAGAGATGCAGGGCTGTGATAAAGTTGCACAATGTACTAGAGATGCTGGGCTGTGATAAAGTCAGTCACACAGTGTACTAGAGAAGCTGGGCTGTGATAAAGTCATACAATGTACTAGAGATGCTGGGCTGTGATGAAGTCATACAATGTACTAGAGATGCTGGGCTGTGATAAAGTCGCACAGTGTACTAGAGATGCTGGGCTGTGATAAAGTCGCACAGTGTACTAGAGATGCTGAGCTGTGAGAAAGTCACACAGTGTACTAGAGATACTGGGCTGTGATAAAGTCGCATAGTGTACTAGAGATGCTGGGCTGTGATAAAGTCACACAGTGTACTAGAGATGCTGGGCTGTGAGAAAGTCACACAGTGTACTAGAGATGCTGGGCTGTGAGAAAATCACACAGTGTACTAGAGATACTGGGCTGTGATAAAGTCACACAGTGTACTAGAGATGCTGGGCTGTGATAAAGTCACACAGTGTACTAGAGATGCTGGTCTGTGATAAAGTCAAACAGTGTACTAGAGATGCTGGGTTGTGATAAAGCCGAATAGTGTAATAGAGATGCTGGGCTGTGATAAAATCACACAGTGTACTAGAGATGCTGGGCTGTGATAAATTCATACAATGTACTAGAGATGCTGGGCTGTGATAAAGTCACACAGTGTACTAGAGATGCTGGGCTGTGATAAAGTCACACAGTGTGCTAGAGATGCTGGGCTGTGATAAAGTCGCACAGTGTACTAGAGATGCTGGGCTGTGATAAAGTCACACAGTGTGCTAGAGATGCTGGGCTGTGATAAAGTCGCACAGTGTGCTAGAGATGCTGGGCTGTGATAAAGTCACACAGTGTACTACAGATGCTGGGCTGTGGTAAAGTCACACAGTGTACTAGAGATGCTGGGCTGTGATAAATTCACACAGTGCACTAGAGATGCTGGGCTGTGATAAAGCTGCACAGTGTACTAGAGATGCTGGGCTGTGATAAAGTCGCACAGTGTACTAGAGATGCTGGGCTGTGATAAAGTCGCACAGTGTACTAGAGATGCTGGGCTGTGATAAACTCGCACAGTGTACTAGAGATGTTGGGCTGTGATAAAGTCGCACAGTGTACTAGAGATGCTGGGCTGTGATAAACTCGCACAGTGTACTAAGATGCTGGGCTGTGATAAAGTCGCACAGTGTACTAGAGATGCTGGGCTGTGAGAAAGTCACACAGTGTACTAGAGATGCTGGGCTGTGATAAAGTCGCACAGTGTTCTAGAGATGCTGGGCTGTGATAAAGCTGCACAGTGTACTTGAGATGCTGTGCTGTGATAAAGTCGCACAGTGTACTAGAGATGCTGGGCTGTGATAAAGTCGCACAGAGTACTAGAGATGCTGGGCTATGATAAAGCTGCACAGTGTACTAGAGATGCTGGGCTGTGATAAAGTCACTTAGTGTACTAGAGATGCTGGGCTGTGATAAAGTCACACAGTGTACTAGAGATGCTGTGCTGTGATAAACTCGCACAGTGTACTAAGATGCTGGGCTGTGATAAAGTCGCACAGTGTACTAGAGATGCTGGGCTGTGAGAAAGTCACACAGTGTACTAGAGATGCTGGGCTGTGATAAAGTCGCACAGTGTACTAGAGATGCTGGGCTGTGATAAAGCTGCACAGTGTACTAGAGATGCTGTGCTGTGATAAAGTCGCACAGTGTACTAGAGATGCTGGGGTGTGATAAAGCTGCACAGTGTACTAGAGATGCTGGGCTGTGATAAAGTCGCACAGTGTACTAGAGATGGTGGGCTGTGATAAACTCGCACAGTGTACTAGAGATGCTGGGCTGTGAGAAAGTCACACAGTGTACTAGAGATGCTGGGCTGTGATAAAGTCGCACAGAGTACAAGAGATGCTGGGCTATGATAAAGCTGCACAGTGTACTAGAGATGCTGGGCTGTGATAAAGTCGCACGGTGTACTAGAGATGCTGGGCTGTGATAAACTCGCACAGTGTACTAAGATGCTGGGCTGTGATAAAGTCACACAGAGTACTAGAGATGCTGGGCTGCAAGAAAGTCACACATTGTACTAGAGATGCTGGGCTGTGATAAAGTCGCAGTGTTCTAGAGATGCTGGGCAGTGCTAATCGTAAATTATCACAGCCCACAGTGTACAAGAGATGCTGGGCTGTGATAAAGTCGCACAGTGTACTAGAGATGCTGGGCTGTGATAAAGCTGCACAGTGTACTAGAGATGCTGGGCTGTGATAAAGTCGCACAGTGTACTAGAGATGCTGGGCTGTGATAAACTCGCACAGTGTACTAGAGATACTGGGCTGTGAGAAAGTCACACAGTGTACTAGAGATGCTGGGCTGTGATAAACTCGCACAGTGTACTAGAGATGCTGGGCTGTGAGAAAGTCACACAGTGTACTAGAGATGCTGGGCTGTGATAAAGTCGCACAGTGTACTAGAGATGCTGGGCTATGATAAAGCTGCACAGTGTACTAGAGATGCTGGGCTGTGATAAAGTTGCACAGTGTACTAGAGATGCTGGGCTGTGATAAACTCGCACAGTGTACTAAGATGCTGGGCTGTGATAAAGTCACACAGTGTACTAGATATGCTGGGTTGTGATAAAGTCGCACAGTGTACTAGAGATGCTGGGCTCTGATAAAGTCGCACAGTGTACTAGAGATGCTGGGCTGTAAGAAAGTCACACATTGTACTAGAGATGCTGGGCTGTGATAAAGTCAGTGTACTAGAGATGCTGGGCTGTGATAAAGTCACACAGTGTGCTAGAGATGCTGGGCTGTGATAAAGTCGCACAGTGTACTAGAGATGCTGGGCTGTGATAACGTCAGTGTACAAGAGATGCAGGGCTATGATAAAGTTGCACAATGTACTAGAGATGCTGGGCTGTGATAAAGTCAGTCACACAGTGTACTAGAGATGCTGGGCTGTGATAAAGTCATACAATGTACTAGAGATGCTGGGCTGTGATAAAGTCATACAATGTACTAGAGATGCTGGGCTGTGATAAAGTCGCACAGTGTACTAGAGATGCTGGACTGTGATAAAGTCGCACAGTGTACTAGAGATGCTGAGCTGTGAGAAAGTCACACAGTGTACTAGAGATACTGGGCTGTGATAAAGTCGCACAGTGTACTAGAGATGCTGGGCTGTGATAAAGTCACACAGTGTACTAGAGATGCTGGGCTGTGAGAAAGTCACACAGTGTACTAGAGATGCTGGGCTGTGAGAAAGTCACACAGTGTACTAGAGATACTGGGCTGTGATAAAGTCACACAGTGTACTAGAGATGCTGGGCTGTGATAAAGTCACACAGTGTACTAGAGATGCTGGTCTGTGATAAAGTCAAACAGTGTACTAGAGATGCTGGGTTGTGATAAAGCCGAATAGTGTACTAGAGATGCTGGGCTGTGATAAAGTCACACAGTGTACTAGAGATGCTGGGCTGTGATAAAGTCATACAATGTACTAGAGATGCTTGGCTGTGATAAAGTCACACAGTGTACTAGAGATGCTGGGCTGTGATAAAGTCAAACAGTGTACTAGGGATACTGGGCTGTGATAAAGTCACATAGTGTAAAAGAGATGCTGGGCTGTGATAAAGTCGCACAGTGTACTAGAGATCCTGGGCTGTGATAAAGTTGCAGTGTACTAGAGATGCTGAGCTGTGATAAAGTCACACAGAGTACTAGAGATGCTGGGCTGTGATAAAGTTGCACAGTGTACTAGAGATGCTGGGCTGTGATAAAGTCGCACAGTGTACTAGAAGGGCTGAGGTGTGATAAAGTCACACATTGTACTAGAGATGCTGGGCTGTGATAAAGTCAGTGTACTAGAGATGCAGGGCTGTGATAAAGTCGCACAGTGTACTAGAGATGCTGGGCTGTGATAAAGTCGCACAGTGTACTAGAGATGCTGGGCTGTGATAAAGGCGCACAGTGTACTAGAGATGCTGGGCTGGGATAAAGTCACACAGTGTACTAGAGATGCTGTGCTGTGATAAAGTCAGACAGTGTACTAGAGATGCTGTGCTGTGATAAAGTAACACAGTGTACTAGAGATGCTGGGCTGTGATAAAGTCGCACAGTGTACTAGAGATGCTGGGCTGTGATAATGTCACACAGTGTACTAGAGATGCTGGGCTGTGATAAAGTCGCACAGTGTACTAGAGATGCTGGGCTGTGATAAAGTCACACAGTGTGCTAGAGATGCTGGGCTGTGATAAAGTCGCACAGTGTACTAGAGATGCTGGGCTGTGGTAAAGTCACACAGTGTACTAGAGATGCTGAGCTGTGATAAAGTCACACAGTGTACTAGAGATGCTGGGCTGTGATAAAGTCACACAGTGTACTAGAGAGGCTGGGCTGTGATTAAGCTGCACAGTGTACTAGAGATGCTGGGCTGTGATAAAGCTGCACAGTGTTCTAGAGATTCTGGGCTCTGATAAAGCTGCACAGGGTACTAGAGATGCTGGGCTGTGATAAAGCTACACAGTGTACTAGAGATGCTGGGCTGTGATAAAGTCGCACAGTGTACTAGAGATGCTGGGCTGTGATAAAGCTGCACAGTGCACTAGAGATGCTGGGCTGTGATAATGTAGCACAGTGTACTAGAGATGCTGGGCTTTGATAAACTCGCACAGTGTACTAGAGATGCTGGGCTGTGATAAAGTCACACAGTGTACTAGAGATGCTGGGCTGTGATAAACTCGCACAGTGTACTAGAGATGCTGGGCTGTGATAATGTCACACAGTGTACTAGAGATGCTGGGCTGTGATAAAGTCACACAGTGTACTAGGGATGCTGGGCTGTGAGAAAGTCACACACTGTACTAGAGATGCTGGGCTGTGATAAAGTTGCACAGTGTACTAGAGATGCTGGGCTGTGATAAAGCTGCAAAGTGTACTAGAGATGCTGGGCTGTGATAAAGCCGCACAGTGTACTAGAGATGCTGGGCTGTGATATACTCGCACAGTGTACTAAGATGCAGGGCTGTGATAAAGTCACACAGTGTACTAGATATGCTGGGCTGTGATAAAGTCGCACAGTGTACTAGAGATGCTGGGCTGTGATAAAGTCGCACAGTGTACTAGAGATGCTGGGCTGTGATAAAGTCACACACTGTACTAGAGATGCTGGGCTGTGATAATGTCACACACTGTTCTAGAGATGCTGGGCTGTGATAAAGTCACACACTGTTCTAGAGATGCTGGGCTGTGGTAAAGTCACACAGTGTACTACAGATGCTGGCCTGTGATAAAGTCGCACAGTGTACTAGAGATGCTGGGCTGTGGTAAAGTCACACAGTGTACTAGAGATGCTGGGCTGTGATAAAGTCGCAGAAGTAGAACAGAACTTGACGTTTTAACATCATACCCACATTTCATTTAAATGTCATACAAACAGAATTAATATAGAGTATATGATAACCTTAGTCACCAGATGGCAATACACTCATATATAAGTATATATGTAAAACTATAGTGAAATGCAGAATGTTTGATTATGATATGAACTGTATAATTTACAGCAGGGCTCTTCAACCTTTGGCCTGCCAGCTGCTAGTAGTTCCACAGCAGCTGGAGAGCCAAAGGTTGAAGACCCCTGTTCTACAGTATATAGACAGAGTGACATAATTTAAACCTTGACATGAAGAATGAACTCAGACTAGGCAAAGGGATCACTTCTGCACTAACTGATAATGGTGATCTCAGACTGTGAGATTATTTCTTGATCAGTTTGAGCAGAAATGAAAACACTGATGGCCTTAGTGAGTGTAGTCTCTGTGAAGTGTTGGAAACAAAGTGAAGTGAATTCAGCAGCTGCTCACTATTTCCTGCAATATGTCTTCTTACCGAGGCTTCTTAAAAACATGTAAAGTATTCCAATTGCCAGGGACTTCTCTGTAGGGTTTACAGTCCTGAAATGTAAGAAATTCTATAATCAATCACATGCATTTTATCACAAATTCTGTGACCATCTATTGTTCAACTATTTTGCAAGTTCTTTGTAATGCAGGATCATTTAGGTGCAGTAACAGGCTCATGTAGGTGCATTATGCAGGATCATGTAGGTGCATTATGCAGGATCATGTAGGTGCATTATGCAGGATCATTTAGGTGCATTATGCAGGATCATGTAGGTGCATTATGCAGGATCATGTAGGTGCATTATGCAGGATCATGTAGGTGCATTATGCAGGATCATGTAAGTGCATTATGCAGGATCATGTAGGTGCATTATGCAGGATCATGTAGGTGCATTTGCAGGCTCATGTAGCTGTATTATGCAGGCTCATGTAGGTGCATTATGCAGGATCATGTAGGTGCATTTGCAGGATCATGTAGGTGCATTATGCAGGATCATGTAGGTGCATTTGCAGGCTCATGTAGGTGCATTATGCAGGATCATGTAGGTGCATTTGCAGGATCATGTAGGTGCATTATGCAGGCTCATGTAGGTGCATTATGCAGGATCATGTAGGTGTATTATGCAGGATCATGTAGGTGCATTATGCAGGCTCAGGTAGGTGCATTATGCAGGATCATGTAGGTGCATTTGCAGGCTCATGTAGGTGCATTATGCAGGATCATGTAGGTGCATTTGCAGACTCATGTAGGTGCATTTGCAGGCTCATGTAGGTGCAGTTGCAGGCTCATGTAGGTGCATTTGCAGGATCATGTAGGTGCATTTGCAGGCTCATGTAGGTGCAGTTGCAGGCTCATGTAGGTGCATTTGCAGGATCATGTAGGTGCATTATGCAGGCTCATGTAGGTGCAGTTGCAGGCTCATGTAGGTGCATTATGCAGGCTCATGTAGGTGCAGTTGCAGGCTCATGGAGGTGCATTATGCAGGATCATGTAGGTGCATTATGCAGGATCATGTAGGTGCAGTTGCAGGCTCATGTAGGTGCATTATGCAGGATCATGTAGGTGCAGTTGCAGGCTCATGGAGGTGCATTTGCAGGATCATGGAGGTGCATTATGCAGGATCATGGAGGTGCATTATGCAGGCTCATGGAGGTGCATTTGCAGGATCATGGAGGTGCATTATGCAGGATCATGGAGGTGCATTATGGAGGATCATGGAAGTGCATTTGCAGGCTCATGTAGGTGCATTATGCAGGATCATGTAGGTGCATTATGCAGGATCGTGTAGGTGCATTATGCAGGCTCATGAAGGTGCATTTGCAGGATCATGGAGGTGCATTTGCAGGCTCATGTAGGTGCATTTGCAGGATCATGTAGGTGCATTTTGCGGGATCATGTAGGTGCATTATGCGGGATCATGTAGGTACATTTGCAGAATCATGTAGGTGTATTATGCAGGATCGTGTAGGTGCATTATGCAGGCTCATGAAGGTGCATTTGCATGCTCATGTAGGTGCATTTGCAGGATCATGTAGGTGCATTATGCGGGATCATGGAGGTGCATTATGCAGGATCATGTAGGTGCATTATGCAGGATCATGTAGGTGTATTATGCAGGATCGTGTAGGTGCATTATGCAGGCTCATGAAGGTGCATTTGCAGGATCATGTAGGTGCATTTGCAGGATCATGTAGGTGCATTATGCAGGATCATGTAGGTGTATTTGCAGGCTCATGTAGGTGCATTATGCGGGATCATGTAGGTACATTTGCAGAATCATGTAGGTGCATTTGCAGGATCATGTAGGTGTATTTGCAGGATCATTTAGGTGCATTTACAGGATCATGTAAGTGCATTATGCAGGATCATGTAGGTGCATTGTGTAGGATCATGTAGGTGCATTGTGCAGGATCATGTAGGTGCATTTACAGGCTCATGTAGGTGCATTATGCAGGATCATGTAGGTGCATTATGCAGGATCATGTAAATGCATTATGCAGGATCATGTAGGTGCATTATGCAGGTTCATGTAGGTGCATTTGCAGGCTCATGTAGGTGCATTTGCAGGCTCATGTAGGTGTATTATGCAGGCTCATGTAGGTGCATTTGCATGCTCATGTAGGTGCATTTGCAGGATCATGTAGGTGCATTATGCGGGATCATGGAGGTGCATTATGCAGGATCATGTAGGTGCATTATGCAGGATCATGTAGGTGTATTATGCAGGATCGTGTAGGTGCATTATGCAGGCTCATGAAGGTGCATTTGCAGGATCATGTAGGTGCATTTGCAGGATCATGTAGGTGCATTATGCAGGATCATGTAGGTGCATTTGCAGGCTCATGTAGGTGCATTATGCGGGATCATGTAGGTACATTTGCAGAATCATGTAGGTGCATTTGCAGGATCATGTAGGTGTATTTGCAGGATCATTTAGGTGCATTTACAGGATCATGTAAGTGCATTATGCAGGATCATGTAGGTGCATTGTGTAGGATCATGTAGGTGCATTGTGCAGGATCATGTAGGTGCATTTACAGGCTCATGTAGGTGCATTATGCAGGATCATGTAGGTGCATTATGCAGGATCATGTAAATGCATTATGCAGGATCATGTAGGTGCATTATGCAGGTTCATGTAGGTGCATTTGCAGGCTCATGTAGGTGCATTTGCAGGCTCATGTAGGTGTATTATGCAGGCTCATGTAGGTGCATTATGCAGGATCATGTAGGTGCATTTGCAGGATCATGTAGGTGCATTATGCAGGATCATGTAGGTGCATTTGCAGGCTCATGTAGGTGCATTATGCAGGATCATGTAGGTGCATTTGCAGGCTCATGTAGGTGCATTATGCAGGCTCATGTAGGTGCATTATGCAGAATCATGTAGGTGCATTATGCAGGATCATGTAGGTGTATTATGCAGGCTCATGTAGGTGCATTATGCAGGATCATGTAGGTGCATTTGCAGGCTCATGTAGGTGCATTTGCAGGCTCATGTAGGTGCAGTTGCAGGCTCATGTAGGTGCATTTGCAGGATCATGTAGGTGCATTATGCAGGCTCATGTAGGTGCAGTTGCAGGCTCGTGTAGGTGCATTATGCAGGCTCCTGTAGGTGCAGTTGCAGGCTCAAGGAGGTGCATTATGCAGGATCATGTAGGTGCATTTGCAGGATCATGTAGGTGCAGTTGCAGGCTCATGTAGGTGCATTATGCAGGATCATGTAGGTGCAGTTGCAGGCTCATGGAGGTGCATTTGCAGGATCATGTAAGTGCATTATGCAGGATCATGGAGGTGCATTATGCAGGATCATGGAAGTGCATTTGCAGGCTCATGTAGGTGCATTATGCAGGATCATGTAGGTGTATTATGCAGGATCATGTAGGTGCATTATGCAGGATCATGTAAGTGTATTATGCAGGATCGTGTATGTGCATTTGCAGACTCATGTAGGTGCATTATGCAGGCTCATGAAGGTGCATTTGCAGACTCATGTAGGTGCATTTGCAGGCTCATGTAGGTGCATTTGCAGGCTCATGTAGGTGCATTATGCAGGGTCATGGAGGTGCATTTGCAGGCTCATGGAGGTGCATTTGCAGGATCATGTAGGTGCATTTGCAAGATCGTGTAGGTGCATTTGCAGGCTCATGGAGGTACATTTGCAGGCTCATGGAGGTACATTTGCAGGCTCATGGAGGTACATTTGCAGGCTCATGTAGGTGCATTTTACCTCAATTTAGCATACCCGCACATAAGTGCCCATCCATTCTGGTAGTTAGCAAGATGGATATATAGCTCACCGATGAGCAGTCTAGGGGGTAAATTTACTAAAGTGAAAGTTTTTAGAAGTGAGTTTTAAAAGTGAGGTTGCCCATAGCAACCAATCAGATTCTACTTACCATTTCACTAGTACCTTCTAGAAGATAATAGCTAGAATCAGATTGGTTGCTATGTGCAACATCACTTCTAAAACTCACTTCTAGAAACTCTCACTTTAGTATATTTACCCCTAGATATTAGTTGGCCATGACAATACTAACACTTCTGCAATTGATTCTGCAAGTTGCATATTTTTAATGTGCATGTGCAAATATACACAAGCTGTGAGTTTTTGTTTTTAGTTGCAGTATGACTACATACACTAAGAGGGGTATTCAATTTGAAACGTAAACTTCGCCGTCTATACCTGTCGAAGTTTTCGCCGCACATCGGAGCTTTTGCTGGCGAAAAAGTATTGCGCGCCCCCTGCTTATGCCCGTATTCAATTTGTAATCATCGGCACCCGGCGAAAGTGAATTCAGCGAAAACTTAGCTGATTTTGGGGGAAATCACCCTAACACCCCCAAAAAGATGCTATGACATGGGGGATCACTCTGGATACCCCCGATTAGCCCTGCTGAAGGTTTTTGGGGTCTTTTTTTTGTGTAATCTGTTTTTATTGAAATCAAAAATAGCACAGTACATATATGGCCTACAGTGGCCTACATAAACACCAAATAAGTACAAATAATAATACAAATTCAATGGACAAATATAGGGCCTGATTCAGAGCTGGACGCTATTTGCGCTCGCTCGTTCAGGAAAAGGGGCTGGCTATTCAAATGAACCGTTCGCTGTTTGCGGTCTGTTCACGCCTCTAGGTCTGAACGAGCGAACAAAACTTGCGGTCGTTTTTTGGGAAACTACTCCCCCTGGCCGCTCGCATCCTACGTCATGTCCGCTATTTATTAGATTAATCGAGTACATCGACCAGGGTATGAACTGCTCGCTATTCTTGTGGTTGGTTTTTGCTACCACAATTTTGCGAGCAGTTCTGGCTATAAAATAACCCAGTAACGTGGTCAATGACGCTGCTGTTTTAATTATGCACACCCATAAAACGCCCGTTTTGACCTTTAAGCACGCCAGCGATCGGATCTCCACTCCCTGTTTTCAAGCACCTTCCCCTGTTACCGCCCACATACGCCTCTTTCTGTCACTCAAATTATCAGGCATTCGCTATTTTGCGAGCACATGAATTTCGGCCGCACTGACTGGTTCGCGCATGCGTATAACGATCCGTACGCATGCGCAGTTGGGCAAACATCATTCGGAGCGAACGAAAGGCCGCTTACGAGTGGCTCTGAATCAGGCCCATAGTCACAAAACATGGAGTAAAAAAGCGAAAAAGAAAAAGTTCCAGGTCGCCTAGTATTTAATCGTGCTTTCGAACGTTGCCAAATAAAATAACAAAAACATACATAACTAATAAAATAAGATATACAAAAATTAAGAAAGGAAAGTATATATAAGGAAAGAAAAATAATGGGGAAAGGAAGAATGTCACTATATCCTAAGAGGCATTAGAGTATTTATTTTGTATTCAGCAGACTCTTTACAATTCAGTCAGCAATGCCAAGTGCTTGTAAAATCTGAGGAAGATTATTTAGACGAGGAGAGATCTTCCATACACATATACTGATCTATTCTCTGAAACCATCGAGAGATAGGAGGACAAATAGAAGATCTCCAATAATATGGTACAGTAGCCTTCGCAGCATTCACCAGATGACGCAACAAGGATGTTTATATATGGATATAGGTAGGTTTGATAGATTTAGTAACCAAAACTCAGGTTTATCAGATAAAGGAAGACCAGTGATCAATTCCGATAATTGTTGAACCTTCCCCCAAAAGTCATCTATTATTGGGCATTGCCACCAAAAATGGAGAGGAGTGCCTACTGCTTGACTACAACGCCAGCATAGATTAGATAAATTTGGGAACATCCAGTGAATGTGAACAGGGCACCTATACCACCTAGCTAAGATATTGTATTGGGTTTCCAAAACTTGGAGTGAAGAGGAACTAGCAAAGGTAAAATCGAATATTTGTGACCACTGATCCTCTGTTAGTTCCCTTCCCAATTCACCATGCCAAGCAGAAACATAAGAGTGTATAGATGGATTAGAGCACTCAAGACATAATCGATATATTGAAGAAATAAGGTGCCTTGGTGGATCTTCTGTCATACATAAAACTTCAAACTTAGTCGGGGTCCAGCGAGGACCACCAGCATTAAGAGAATTAATATAGTGTCTTAATTGGAGATACACCCAAAATGAATGGGATGGGAGTTTATACAATTGTTGGAGATCTGTAAAGGATCGCATTCCACTAGGTGTAACTAGGTGGGATATACGTGTAATACCCTTTGTGGACCAACCAGATAAATTAGACGCCATGAGACCTGGAGGAAAGTCTGGGTTGCCCACCAGAGGAGTAGGTAATGAGGCACATGGGCTAAACAAAGGGGAGTTCCTAAATTTGTTTCAACAATGGAGAGTGGGACCTATTGTTGGGTGAGATAGAGACGGACATTTGACAATTCAAGGGAGTACATGGGATGGTTTACCAACTGTGTGACCAACTTCAAGCGTCCATTGTTTAATTTCAGATATTCTAGACATTTCAACAATCCTGGACAGGTGGACTGCATAGTAATAAGTAAGGAAGTGAGGTAGCTGAAGACCACCTTTTGAGCAACTTTGGGTTAATACAGCTTGTGACAGTCTGGGTCTACCTGAACCCCAAACAAAGTGACCCACCAGACTTTGTAATTCCTTAAAAAAGGAGACTGGTATTGTAATAGGCAACACTTGCATCAAATATAAGACCTTAGGTAAAATAGACATCTTAACCATATTAATTTTACCTAACCAGGATAGCTTCAATAGAGACCATCTTTGAAAATCTGTCTTAAATTGTTTAATAAGAGGGGGAAAATTTAGTTGGTACAAATTACTATTCGAAGGGGATAGAAGAATACCCAAATATTTAAGACTAGAGGAAGTCCAAATAAAGGGAAATGCGCTCCTAAGACCTGTCACAGTACTGTCAGGGGATGATATATTCATGGCAACAGATTTGGAATAATTGGTTTTAAAATTAGAGATCCCACTGAATCTATCAACCTCATGCATGAGGGCAGGGAGAGAGGTCACCGGTGATGAGATGGTAGCAAGGAGATCGTCGCCAAATAGTGCCAATTTGTACTCATGGTCTCCAATCTGCACACCCTTAATATCATTGTTACACTGGATAGCCCTTGCCAACGCCTCCATGCAAAGCACAAATATAAGGGGAGACAGTGGGCATCCTTGATGTGTGCCGTTGTTGATCGGGAAAGGATCTGAGAGGGCCCCATTGACCCGCACTCTGGCCGTAGGAAAATTATAAAGGGCCAAAATACGATGAAGACAGTGAGAGCCTAACCCCATATATCGAAGAAGACACTCCATGAACTGCCAATCAATCCTGTCAAAGGCCTTCTCTGCATCTGTTGAGAGAAGGATAACAGGGGACCCAGTACCTTTAACATAATGGATTATATCAATGATCTTAGAGGTATTGTCTTTAGCCTCCCTACCCCGAACAAATCCCACTTGGTCTTCATGTATCAAACCAGGGAGAAGAAAACTCAACCTATTTGCCAGCATTTTAGCATATAATTTTAAGTCATTATTTAATAAAGAGATAGGCCTATAGCTTGCACATTGGGCAGGGTCCTTTCCCTCTTTGGGGATTATTGAAATATGGGCCTCAAGTGTCTGAGGGGAAAAACCTACCCTATCGGACACTTCGTTACAAGCTTTCAAAAAAAGTGGCAAAAGTATAGATCGAAACGTCTTATAATAGCTCACAGGGAAGCCATCTGGGCTAGGGCTTTTTCCAAGTGGGGTATTTGACAGAGCTACATCTAGTTCCTCGTAGGTAAAGGGGCAATCAAGAGAAGTCAGATCACTCTCCTCAATTTGTGGAAAGTTGACCGAGGAAAGCTAATTTCTAATCGCCTCCTGATGTGTTAAGGGATTAGTAGGTGATTGTTCCTTTCGTAAATTATAAAGTTTCATGTAATAATTTTGAAAGGCAGCTGCAATTTGGGGAAAAGTATGGACAGTGGGGGTCATTCAGACCCGCTCGCGAGCAAAGGACGCTCGCAAGCGGGTCGATGTTGCCCCACTGCGCATGCGCACGACGGAGGGAGCTCCATCGTGCGCATGCGCGAGACCCGGATAGCGACGGGCTCTCTGTCACTCCGGGTCTCACACCAAAGGGAGCGTGCTGTCGATGTTGTTTGACAGCACGCCCCTTTTGGTGGGCGTGCCGGGGGCATGGCTGCAAGACGGAGGCGTTCCCATGGGAACGCCTGCCATCTGAAGCCGGCCCCACTGACATCACTAGTGATGTCAGTGGGAGTGATTTTCACTCTGATAGAGCCAAAATCATTCCAGGGCTTGCGGCAGCGAGACCCTACCGCAGGGTCTCCGTCGCAAGCCCGATGGTCGCGATGGTCTTGACCATCATCATGGATGCTCGCATAAGCTGTGGGTGGTAACCCACAGCTATGCGAGCGTCCATGAGGACGCTCCAAAACCAAGTAGGAGGGCCCTGATTCAGAACGAGCGCTTTTGTCAGAGCGTTCAGCTCTGAATCAGGCGCAGTGTTCCCCCCAGAGTCTCGAACATTAGAGACATAAGATTGTAGCCTCTGAGTTTTTAGGGCTCTGGCAAGCATTTTGCCAGGCTTGTTTCCCCATTGATAGAATTTATGTCTGCATTTCTGTAAATCTAATTTAGTTTTATCTTGGAGAAGTTTATTAAGAGCCTGTCTCGCTTCAATAAGTTCTCGCAATGTAGATTCATCTAAAGAAGATTTATGGGATGTTTCCAGGGACTTAATACGGGCCAAGAGTTGTTGCCTTTGAGCCATCTTTTCCTTTTTTAGTCTGGAACCTAACTGAATACAATGTCCTCTAATCACACATTTATGTGCCTCCCACACCATTATTTTAGATACAACTGGAGCGTCATTGATGTCGACATATTCAGTAATGGCTTTAAAAAGGTCATTTTTAGTACGAGGATCACTAATTAAAAGCTCATTAAAGTGCCATGTCCATGGTCTAGGAGTCAAGTTAGGAAAACATATATTTGCAAAAATTGGGGCATGGTCAGACCATGTGATATGACCTATGTGACTATGAGGAAAATATTGAAGGTTTCTATGATCTACAAGAAAGTAGTCAATACGTGAGTATACAGAATGTGGGTTAGAATAAAATGTATAATCTTTAACCGTTGGGTGTTGAGTCCTCCATAAGTCTATCAATTGATATTCAGAAAAAAGTTGACGTACTCTACGGTGGTCTCGCAATGAGACTCGGGGCGATCCCAAAGAACAATCTAACACAGAGTCTAAAGACCAATTGAAATCCCCACCTAGTATTACACACCCCTCCCTCAATGGCTCCAAAAGTTTTAAGACCTTGTTAAAAAATTGCCTCTGTTTTTGATTAGGGGAATAGATATTCACAATAGTATAAGTTTGACTGTATATCTTGCATTTCAATATCTGACATCTGCCTTCCACTAGAATATGATGAGATATGTCTGAAATGGCAAGCCAATGAGAGAGAAGTATAGTCACTCCCAGGGACTTACTCTGAGAGTTATTGCTGCAAAACACATGAGGATAATAATAATTCCCAAGCTTAGGGGCAACTAATTGTTTAAAATGTGTTTCTTGCACAAAAGCCACATCTACCTTCTCTAAATGAAGTTCTCTTAGTAAGGTGGAACATTTATCAGGAACATTAAGACCCTTAACATTAAAGGAGCATAATTTTATATTTTCTGGTTTAAGGGGGGCCATGGGAGTGGCTATGTGAAAGGTTAATCATATATAGAGAGGAAAGCATTATATGAATCTTATGAGGATGTACAAGGGCAGTAGGGACATATAGCGACTAGGAAGGGAAAAAATAAAAACCAAAAATTTAAAATAAAAATAATATTAAAAAAAATATAGTAAAAAAAGACAAATAATCTTGTTAGAATAAACAGAAAAATATATCCATAAGAAAAGATTACTGCTGTTGGAGCAGGCAGAAGACAACAGTCGACCCATGCTCCAAGGTCGAAATGCAGAATGACCCAACTGGGGTAAGACAGCTATAACCACCCCCCGGGATTAAAGAAATAACGTATATCCAGCAAACAGCAATATCAAAAAATTGTCTAGTTAATAAGAATAATAATACCATTTACATCGTTATCATAAATGGATGAGGCATATCTATAAAACAATTTAGAAAAATTTGTTAAAAACTTACAAAAACTTATACAACCTTACAAAATCTGCTGTGTGTATAGGACAAAAAAAATATAAGTAAATTTTTTCCTTTTGTGTAAATGACAAATGTACAGCAATAAACTGTTAGGCAAGAACAATTATAGAAATCTATGATCAGCAAATGATCAGCAAATGAACTAGCCACCAACGATATGAAAAGGATATGCTTCCAGACAAGTACCATGTCCAAGCTCATAATAGAAACAAATAGTCACGTCAAAACATTGTAGTTAATCAAGTGCCAGAAGTTATCTGTTCAACTTGTGGAGAGGTCGAACTATGTCTCTGCCCCTTCACTGTTGTCCAAGGAGCTCTTGCGGCAGGTGGATCGGGTGGATCAAGACGTGAGAACAAATGGATCCAATCTTGAAGAGGTGTTATAGAAATAGACAGTGCGTCACAAAACTTATCCAGGTCCTCTGGTGTCTGTAAGATGAGTTGGCGACCGTCATGCATTACTCGGATACTCAGAGGAAATCCCCAATGGAAACGGACACCTTTCTGTTTGAGAATGTCAGTGAGAGGCTTAAGGAGGCGTCTCTGATGGAGTGTATTCCAGGAGAGATCAGGGAAAATTTGAACTTTATTGCCGTTGAATTCAATACCATCCAGTTTGCGTGCTTTGCTGAGGATCTCTTCTTTAATATGATGGTAGTGGAGACGACAAATAATGTCTCTGGGAGCCTCAGATTGGAGACCCTTTGGTCGAAGGGCCCGGTGAGCACGATCAAAAAGAATTGTGTTATCCGGTTCTGCATCTGTAAGTTCATTAAACATTTTGGTAAGTGCATCAATGATACCAGGACCATGGACGTCTTCCGGGATTCCCCGGATACGTAAATTGTTGCGACGACCTCTGTTATCGAGGTCGTCTAATCTCCGCTGCATCATTCTCATCTCTTGTGCATGCGTAGAGACAACGTCCCGGATTTTTTGTTGTAAAGAACTGACTTCCTCCATGTGTGTCTCCATGTCAGATACCCGGTGTGCAACATGAGAAATGTCTTTTTGAAGGGTAGCAATTTCCAATTTGACTGTGGCCCCAATTTTCTTATCGAGGTCTAGAAAGTCCTGTTTTGTGGGGAGAGAGCGTAAGTGCGCCAGGACGTCAGCCATAGTGGTGTCTGCCATATCTCCTGAACCAGTATGAGTTGGTGACGCCATAAGTCCAGTATTATCAGATGATGTAGACAGGTTAGAATCAGAACGTGCATTATCTTCAAAAGCACCACCGTCAGGGGTGAGGTAGCGAAATAGATTGGGTTGCAATGACGTATCCACAGTCTTCTTAGCACTAGGTGTCCGCACTGTCTTCTTAGTTTTTCCCATCAGAGAAATAGAGACAGGAGAAACAAAAAGAAAACCACACACATAGAGAAAGGAAAATGAGCAAACACAGCAGATATGTTGGTCAAAAATATTAATACATGTATAGCCTCAGGAGATACATTCCCGGGGTGCGGTCACCACGTACCCCTCCCCATAGTATACGGGTGAATTGGGATCATGGCCATCCCGCAGTGCATGTGTCAGCCCATATAAACCAACATTTATCTCCACATAAATATATAGGAGATATAATAGTAATATTAGGCAATATAAAATATTATAGACAGCTGCTGTGAGATCAAATAAAGTGAATTTTGTAAATAGGAAAGTGTGAAGTTACAAGCGTGGCCACACGGGGGAGCTCCAAGCCCAGATATGTTATAATATCAATATACACTCATAGCAATGAAGGGAAATATACTGGAAGAAAAGAAAAACACATATATATATAATTCCAACAATATGCTTTTAGAGATTGCCAGTTGGGTATAGAAGTAAAAGGTGTCAGAAATAGTAGCGAGTTGGTCAGCAGGAGGAATATATCTGTTATCAGGAATATTGGCACAATATTTTCTGGATATCTTCCACTGTCTGTCCTCCCTTGTGACAGTCAGTCACAGTCCATTCAGTGTGACAGCGGAGTTGCTGATATCCCCTTACCTGAGAAAGGGTATGGTGGGGTATTGCAGTCAGCAGTCCCAGTGACCGTAGTTGAATGCAGTGACTGAGGGTGGGTAGAGGCGCACGTCAGTGCTGTAGTAGCGGCGCTCCCATCAGTAAGCACCGCCGGACCCGCAGGGAGGATGCGGTGAGAAGAGGTAAGCAGTTGTATGCTGTTATGAGCTGTAGGTCATGCGGTGGGGAGCATCTCCGTAATCCAGCCGACTTCCGTGGCAACACTGAGGAGGCGGCGGGTGACGGCCGCAATCGAAGCCGCGGCTTTTGGCACGGACTAGGCCCCAAATCTTTAGGAATCTATTCCAGGCCAACGGGGTCTCCGACCACTCTATGGGAGGGTCTGTGGGGGACAGGGGACTGGCAACTTAAAGTATGAAGTCGCCAATGTCCCTAGTTGGATAGGGAGGATGTTATTTCTGGGCTATATAGCTGGAGCCCTCAGGAAGCACGTCTTGCCCGTTTGCAGTCAGGCCACGCCCCCGTTTTTGGGGTCTTTAAATGGGCTTGATAGCTGCTATTTTGGGGATTTAGGAAGGTGGTGAAGAATAGTATTTAGATGTTTTTTTTGCAGAAAATAAGTAGTCCCAGCAAATTTGGGGTACTTGAAAATGGGGGTGAGCATATTTAAAAGTTGCTAAAGTAAAGTTTTAAAAAGCATGAAAAATCCACCTGCCGCAAACACCAGCAATGAAAAAGCACTTGGGGCATACTTGGGGACCCCCTTAGATTGTAGTTCGCTAGTTTTTAACTTTGTACCCACCAATTTTTTTTTTCAGCCCCAAAATGAAAGTGCTTTTTTTGGGGTCTACTGAGATATTTTTTTTTTAATTTTTTGACACAGTTTACCTTTGGGGGACTGTCTGAAGGTTGCAGGGTGGTTTCCAAAATGTTGCACCCCATAATCCCAATTCTGCACTTTTTTCGCCACCCATTGCTTGGTGATACTTTTTCACAGGGTCGAATGCAATATACTTTTCGCACCGGCGAAAAGTTTTCAAATTGAATACGGTGTAAAAGTAAAAGCGGCGAAAATGACGTCATCCGAGCAAAAACATCGCAGAAACAGAGTTTTCGCTTCATATTGAATACCCCTATAAGTGGGCCAGGAGTGTGTCTGGAATGGGAGTGTACACACAGGCAGTGGGCGTGTAGATGAGGCCAAAGTACAGTAAGGGATGGGCATGAAGATGTGAAGTGCGACTATAATAGCCTGCGTCATGTGCAAACATAGCCTCCTGGAAGGGACAGGGCTGCAGGTTCTCAGACCATGGTGTAAGGGCCTCATTCAGCAGTGCACAGGACCTATTCTGTGAGTGTGCAGAATGGGTCCTGCTTAGACGCACGCAGACCCTTGAATGTATCTGCCTGATTGACAGGCAGAGGCATTTAAGGGGCGGTGTGGGTGTGGCCTATGTACCCAGAAACAGGGGCGTGTATGCCCAATTTTCCGGGAGTGGCTGGACCAGAATCTGTCCTGAGCTCGCAAACCGTCAAGCCTGGGTAAGCTGAGACTTACTCAGCTGGCCGGTGGCCCGGTGCCATCCACCATCGTAGTGCTGGAATGGCAAATGCATTATTGCAAGGATCGCAATTGCAAACATGCCTGCGTGTATAAATCATATATCTATAGCCTGCGTTTATAAATCATATATCTATAGCCTGCGTGCATAAATCATATATCTACAGTATATGCTGCGTGCATAAAGCATATATCTATAGCCTGCGTGCATAAATAATATATCTACAGCCTGTGTGTATAAATCATATATCTATAGCCTGCGTGTATACATCATATATCTATAGCCTGCATTCATACATCATATATCTATAGCCTGTGTGCATAAATCATATATCTATAGCCTGTGTTCATACATCATATATCTAGAGCCTGCATGTATACATCATATATCCATAGCATGCGTGTATACATCATATATCTATAGCCTGCGTCCATACATCAGGAGAGGGTGTGTGTGCTGTTGCTCCTGCTCTACTTCTGTGGGCTGTGTGAGAGGGAGGTTCCCCTGCAGGTTTCCCCAGGCAGGCTGCCTCTGCCTGGGGGAAGTGTTTTAGGAAAGTGTGGCTGTAATCCTGGTGTGGCCTATACAGCTTATTTCTGTGGCTGTGTGAGAGGGAGGTTCCCCTGCAGGCTTCCCCAGGTAGGCTGCCTCTGCCTGGGGGAAGTGGGGCCGCTGCTCTGGGGCAGCTTATTTGGCCTTTTTTTTTTCTCTTGCATGTGGCTGCGGGACAGTCCGGAGGTCCTGACAGAGCCAGGGGATCAGGTGTACCTGAGTCTATGCTGCATGTACCAGCGGAGGCATCGGCGGTGCTGGTGGTCCTGGCTATGGAGGAAGCGGGAGGAGAGTTTTACTCGGTGGGCCCCGCTGTATGTATCGAGAAGGCGGCATCAGCCGTAAAGTGTTTACCAGCGTCCTCAACCGCGTGTGTGCTGGAAACAGTGAGCGGGGGGACACGTGATCCAGAAGGAGCCGGTCAGGTGACCCTGGAAGGAGTTGGTTACGTGACCCCGGCTCCAGTAACTCTGCTCCCGGCGGGGAGTAGTGCCGGCGGAGGAGTCCGGGCGGACGCTGGGCGGGGGACACAGGCTGTGGAACTCCCTGCTCAGTTGATAAAAAGTCAGGGCAAGGATGTTCTGACGGAGGAGGATGGAAGCGTCCCGTTGGTGGCAGCTGAAGTTGTGGTGCCAAGTACCCCGGAGGGTGTAATACTGGATTATGGCCAGGGGGGTCTCTGAAAAAGCTGGACCCTCGGTTTTGCAGGTGAGTGATCCCCTGGATAGTGAAGCCCAGGTGGGGTTGCTAGAGCCCACTAGTAGTACGGCAGAAGGAAGTCTGCAGCAAGAAATGGAAGATAGTAGAGAACAATCCTCAGAGGAAGGTGAAATGGATGACTATGCTTCCTTCAGTATTGAAGATATGCAGAAGGAAGCAAGGAGGATAAATGCAAAAATCAACAATAAGAGAAGGAAGAAAAGGAACTCTGGCTTTAAATGGGAGCGAGAGGTATTGACAGAGGAAATTGATGCTCTGGAGAAGACGTTGAAAATTGCTAGGAGGAAATTATTTCATCTGAGAGAAATTAAAAAAGAAGCTAAGTTTAAAAACTTGCTACCGGTTGGTGAAAAGATTATGGAAAGTAAGGCGGTGTCATTAGTGGAGAAAAATTTAAATGCAGTGTCTGATGGAGAATCAGAAGTGTAGTTGGAGCTGGAAGTCCCAGACGGTGGTACAGGAAGCAGGGCGTTATGAGAAGGTCGATCGTGATGCCGGCTGTTTGGTGAGTGACGATGCATGGTGTGCTCGGAAGGTAGAGGGTATAGGTGCTTCATCTATGGTCCTTGAGGCCTCATGTGAATCAGTCCCGCAATCAGAAAAGGCAGGTGGCATAGGGAAACAGGTGGGTGCCAGTTCCAAAGGGCGTGAGGGAGCCACTGATATGGAGCTTGTACAGGCGGTGGTAATAGCTGAGAGTAGCATGGAGGGGGGTCCCAAAGACAAGTCGGCCATTGTTTGTAATTTGCAGGCAGCTGGGGAGACATCTGGGGTCGGTCCCTGCGAAGTGCAGGGCGCTAACATTATAGGTCGGAGGGCGTTAAGTACGGTGGAAAAGGAGCAAGGTATGCCGGTATTGGATATGGATAAGGTTTCTAGTGTGGAGAAAGCCGTGATAGAGACTATATATGGTGACCAGATGTCCGTTCCAATAAGGGCAAAGAAGGCAGCTGAAATAATCGTAAAGGACACTGCATCTAGGACTTTGAGATCGGCTTGTGGTGGTGATACGGGAAAAAAGTGTCAAGTGGGATATCATATGCAAATATGGTGTCTAAGCAGAATATTAATGTACTGCAAGTTGTGAATGTGGGGTCTGGGAATGTGGGAAAATGACAGAATCTCATCCAGTTTAAGTGGGTGGGGGAAGGTGAAGGCCGAATACTGAAGGGTTTTTGAAAATGATTTTTGGTATGGAATTTGCTGCTAGCGATCTTTATGCTTGTATCCACCCTGTAAGATCCCCCAATTACGATTTGAGTTTTTTATCATACCGAGGTTTACAAGCTTTTTGGGAGGTGTGGCAACCATATAGAGGGCCTGATTCAGAGCCGGACGCTATTTGCGTTCTAAAAGGGGCCGGATATTTAAATTGAGCGCTTGCTCTTTGCGGTTTGTTGACGCCTCTGTCTGAGCAAGCATACAAAAAATGCACTCGCTATTTTGTAAAGACGCCCCTTTGCCGTTCGCATCACACGTCATCTCCGGTATTTATTAGATTAATCGGGAACATCGAAAGGCATCTGAACTGCGATAAAGGGATTGAACCCAAAAAAATCACCAGTACCAGAGGGCTTAACATCTGAGTTTTATAAGTTCTTTTCAGACCTCCTAATTCCTTGCCTTGTGGAAGTATTTAATGAGAGCCTGGATGTGGGAATTCTCCCTCCTTCCATGAGGTTATCTGCACTTATATTGCTATCCAAAGGGAAAGACCCGTCACATATTGAGTATTGGCGCCCCATAGCCCTTCTTAATACTGACAGAAAGATTTTGGCAAAAGTACTCTTTAATAGGCTGTCAGAATTTTCTGAGTCTTTGCTTTCACCTTCTCAGCACTGTAATGTGAAGGGTCGAAGCACATTTAGTGCTGTCCTTGGTGTCCGGGAGGCCATTGAGTGGTGCAGGGCTGAGAAGTGGGGAAAGTACCTACTGGCATTGGATCAGTCTAAGGCGTTTGACCGGGTAAACCATAATTACCTTTGGGCTTTGCTGGAATGGTATGGTCTTATATGGCGGTTGGTTAATTGGTTACAGACTCTTTATCGGCTGGCCAAAAGCTTCCCACTTGTGAACGGTTGGGTGGGCCCTGCATTTGAGGTATGCTTTGGATTCGTCAGGGTTGTCCCCTGAGCCCTCTCTTATATGTTTTTGCGATTGATCCCTTTATCAGAAGGGTAGAGAGTGGAACAGTGGGAGGGGTGCAGCTGAGTCCGGAGTGTCCCTTGAAGGTAGCAGCTTATGCAGATGATGTCACTGTGGTTTTGTCTTCTCAAGCCGAGGCCAGTGACATGGTACATCTTATCTGTGAATATTCTGAGGCCACGTGCTCCAGGGTAAATCGGGAAAACTGTGAAGTTTTTTGGATGGGGGAGGAAGGTGAGGAATTTTCCCTTTCGGACAGCTTCCCTCAGGTCAGTGATCAGATCAAAATCCTAGGCATCAAATTCGATCATGGTGATTATGCCACTTTAAACTGGATTAAAAGACTGGAAGAAGCTGCCAAGAAGGTGGAGTGTTGGAAAAGATGGAAGCTGTCTTTTAGGGAAAAGGTTGACCTGTGCAAAACTTACCTGGTCCCTATATTTTTGTATGTCAGTTATGTGTGCTTTTTGCCTCAATCCATGTGGGCTAAGTTGAATTCCTTAATCTTTCTGCTGCTGTGGGGGAATAGGACCAACATAGTCAAGAGGAGTATTACCTACAAACCGAGGAAAGACGGGGGTTTAGATATGGTAAAGTAGTCTTTTTTGCAACAGCTTTTATAAAATCCAATGTTGGGAGCATGTTTTTGGATGCTTCCCCTCGGTGGGTAGAGGGATTCAGATCATGGGTGTCTCCCTTCCTTAGTCTATGGATAGATGGAGGTCAAGTGAAAAGCTTTCAGATTTGGCATGGTTACCTTCCAATCTATGTCATCCAGAGCTTGAAGGTGATAAAGCGATATGGTGTGGGGGTGAGTGAAGTCAAAAACTGTTCCAAAAGGGAGTTGGGGAGCAGAATTTAGCAGACTCACTTTCATATCCCGCTGTCACTAAGGGACTGCCCAGGTAGTACCGCTTCGGAGGGGTTGGCTCTGTTAAATTCACAGAGGATACCGCCGAAGTTTAAGGATATTGCTTGGCTCTTTTCATGGAAAGCTTTATGTTGGGGGGAACTTCAAGTGGAGGAGCGCCAGTGAACGTGGTTGTCCACGGGAGGAATGTCCAGGGGTGGAGGAGATAATGGACCACTTCCTGCTTGAGTGTCCTTTTAATGTAAAAGTTTATGAGGAGGTATCAAGGGCCAATGGAATCCCGTGCCTTTCGGGTCTTAGTAACCCTGAGTGGGTTTATGGGGTAGTCAGAAGGTACGGTGGATTTGATCACAATTTTTTTAGTTAGTTTAGTGGTCAGGTACCACACGTGGGGTGCACGGTCTCATGTCTCCATACGGAGAAAGGTCCTCCTTTGTGAAGTGGTGGTGGGTTCAATCCTTGAAGAGGTGAAGAGGATGATGGATCTGGATAGGGAGAGGATGGACACTGTCAGTTGGTTCCATCGGTGGGGTCATCTGAAGCCCCCTTGAGTGGGTGGTGGATAGCCTCTTCTTGTTCAGCTGGGAATCTTTTCTTCTTACACGCCCCGTAGATTTTGTTGTTATTATTTTTTAATGAGAAGGTTTTGCATACATCTGCCTGGTGGTGGTAGGTAATGGTGGTTGGAAGTATTGAGTTTTGCTAAGTTTATTGTTTGATATAGAATAGGTGTAGTGTGTTTTAAATCCTTGCTTAGTTTTCCTTTGTAGGGGTTAGTTGATATATAAGTTAGGTAATATTTGTTTGGGGGAGCACAGTATGAAGTAATATTGTGTGTATTTAAGTTTCATTGTGGTTATGTTTATTATACTATTTATTATATTATATATATTTTATTTATGATATTTATGTATTTTATGTTGCAAGTTTTAATAAATGAAGTGTTATCATATATCTATAGCCTGCATGCATAAATCATATATCTATAGCCTGCGAGCATACATCATATATCTATAGCCTGCGTGCATAAATCATATATCTAAAGCCTGCGTGTATACATCATATATCTATAGCCTGCGTGTATACATCATATATCTATAGCCTGCGTGTATACATCATATATCTATAGCCTGCATGCATAAATCATATATCTATAGCCTGCGAGCATACATCATATATCTATAGCCTGCGTGCATAAATCATATATCTAAAGCCTGCGTGTATACATCATATATCTATAGCCTGCGTGTATACATCATATATCTATAGCCTGCGTGTATACATCATATATCTATAGCCTGCATGCATACATCATATATCTATAGCTTGCGTGAATACATCATATATCTATAGCCTGCATGCATACATCATATATCTATAGCCTGTGTGTATACATCATATATCTATAGCCTGCATGCATACATCATATATCTATAGCCTGCGTGTATACATCATATATCTATAGCCTGTGTGCATAAATCATATATCTAACGCCTGCGTGTATAAATCAAATATCTATAGCCTGCGTGCAACTTTGCAATTGCGATCCTTGCTGAATCACTCCCTGAGTGTTTAATTGATGATGATGTCTGTGCCTGATTGGTTGCACACAGTGAAAAACACGCCAATTTATGCTAAAACTGCTGCAACAGTGTTTTAAAAGCGATTTTACCCTGCAGTGCACACTTGTTTTTCCACAAATAAATATTTAGTATGGTAAGCCTGTACATAGAATGTTTAGTGTCCTAAATAAAACTAAATGATATACAGTCAGGTGCAAAAATATTGGGACATTGACAGAATTTTCATATTTTGGCCTCTATTCACCACCACAATGGCTTTGAAATGAAACAAACAAGATGTGCTTTAACTGCAGACTTTCAGATTTAATTTGAGGGTAATTACATCCAAATCAGGTGAACGGTGTAGGAATTACAACAGTTTCTATATGTGCCTCCCACTTTTTAAGGGGCCAAAAGTAATGGGAGAAACTAAACAATCCTAAATCTAACTTTCACTATTTAATACTTTGTTGCAAATCCTTTGCAGGCAATGACAGCCTGAAGTCTGGAACGCATAGACATCACCAGACGCTGGGTTTCATCCCTGGTGATGCTCTGCCAGGCCTCTACTGCAAATGTCTTCAGTTCCTGCTTGTTCTTGGGGCGTTTTCCCTTCAGTTTTGTCTTCATCAAGTGAAATGCATGCTCAATCGGATTCAGGTCAGGGGAATGACTTGGCCATTGCATAACATTCCACTTTTTAGCCTTAAAAAACTATTTGTTTGCTTTTGCAGTATGCTTCGGGTCATTGTTCATCTGCACTGTGAAGCGCCATCCAATGAGTTCTGAAGCATTTGACTGAATATGAGCATATAATACTGCCCGAAACACTTCAGAATTCATTCTGCTGCTTTTGTCAGCAGTCACATCATCAATAAATACAAGGGAACCAGTTCCATTGACTGCCATACATGCCCACGCCATGACACTACCACCACCATGCCTCACTGATGAGGTGGTATGTTTTG
Source organism: Taudactylus pleione (assembly GCA_031769625.1). Classification (NCBI taxonomy): domain Eukaryota; kingdom Metazoa; phylum Chordata; class Amphibia; order Anura; family Myobatrachidae; genus Taudactylus; species Taudactylus pleione. The sequence continues at coordinate 1,100,462 of JAUIMM010000123.1, forward strand.
GATCATGAGAAGTTCCTTTCCTTCTCTTCTCTTCCCATCACTCTGGTACAAGTTGATCTTTGTCTCATCTGTCCATAGGATGTTGTTTCAGAACTGTATTGGCTTTTTTAGATGTTGTTTGGCAAACTCTAATCTGGTCTTCCTGTTTTTGTGGCTCACTAATGGTTTACATCTTGTGGTGAACCCTCTATATTCACTCTTGTGAAGTCTTCTCTTGATTGTTGACTTTGACACATATACACCTACCACCTGGAGAGTGTTCTTGATTTGGCCAACTGTTGTGAAGGGGTTTTTCTGCACCAGGGAAATAATTCTTCTGTCATCCACCACAGTTGTTTTCCGTGGTCTTCCGGGTCTTTTGGTGTTGCTGAGCTCTCCGGTGCGTTCCTTCTTTTTAAGAATGTTCCAAACAGTTGATTTGGCCACACCTAATGTTTTTGCTATCTCTCTGATGGGTTTGTTTTGATTTTTCAGCCTAATGATGGCTTGCTTCACTGATAGTGACAGCTATTTGGATCTCATATTGAGAGTCGGCAGCAACTGATTCCAAATGCAAATGTCGCACCTAGAATCAACTCCAGACCTTTTACCTGCTTAATTGATAATGAAATAACGAGGGAATAGCCCAAACCTGTCCATGAAATAGCTTTTGAGTTGATAGTCCCATTACTTTTGGCCCCCTAAAAAGTGGGAGGCACATATAGAAACCATTGTAATTCCTATACCGTTCACCTGATTTGGATGTAATTACCCTCAAATTAAATCTGAAAGTCTGCAGTTAAAGCACATCTTGTTTGTTTCATTTCTAAGCCATTGTGGTGGTGAATAGAGGCCAAAATATGAAAATTTTGTCAATGTCCCAATATTTATGCACCTGACTGTAGTTGTGTCTGCTTTGTTAGGCAGCTTAGATGCACCAATGCACTTATATCCAACCATACAGTAAATTTGATCAGTTTCAGAACTCACAGTGAAGCTACAACACTAGCTGCACTACAGCCGTATCCAGCCCAGGTACGGCAAAGGGAGCGAGGCGCAGCCAGGGAGTGGAAGCCGCAGCTACAGACTTGCATATGTCACCGACTTTCTGGCTGACGTAAGTTCATACTTGCCTACCCTCTCGATTCGGTGCTCCCAGCCCCCCGGAAAGACAGGCAAGCCTCCTGGCAGCCGGCGACCCCTCCGTGGTAATAAGAGAAACCCCAACAGCAGGGGGCGGTGAGAGGATTCAAGCTGAATCATGTCATTTTGGCATATTGGCTTTGTGTAGTGGGGGTGGGGCCAAAATGATGCAATCCCATGGTCACACCCTGCTCCACCCCAGTCCCACCCCCTTATGTTGGCTGCGCCCCCTGCTATGCCGATCTGGCTGCTTTCTCCCAGAAGGGGCGGCCAGAATGTCGGCAATCCTGTGTAAGTTTTGTTTCTTTTTGCAACTCTCAGTACAGGTCCCGATTAAGCACAGATCGCAACTGCAAAAGCGTACGCAGATGGGGGATTGTTGCGTACTGCACATGCGCGAAGGCAGCTCTGTGATAACGCAGACTACGGAGACCCATCACAGGGTGATTGACAGGAAGTGAACATTTGGGGGTATTGACGGGGGTGGTGATCCAAGAAACACAGGTGTGCATGTCCGTTTGTACGCCGTTACCAGGCCGTGCATCAATTAGCCACTGCGACGGCATACGCAGCTTGAGTACGCAATTTCTGAGTAAGGTCTGATCTGCTGTAATTGTGCGTGAGGCTCCCATAGTTCTCGATGTTACTAATGTTTTCGCTGGTTTGCAAGTAATTACGGATGTGAGTAAGGGGAAGTGGGCATCTTTATGTTGGCCTGCGACGGCTTTGCGATTGCATAATTTTGCAACGGAACTGTGTGCGCAGTTGCTACTGCAATTGCATTAGCGATCCATGGTGAATCAGACCTAGAATGCTGGATGTGCATTTATGCATTTTATTACTTGTGTCAGACAGGTCCAGTTTTGCATTAGAGAACCTGTGTGAGTCATATAGAACGTCACATCTGCTCCTAACATCTAATGTGTGATACAGCTGCCACAATCGTTCTTATTATGGACACATCTAATCTCTGTTACCTGAGTATCAGCGTGATGGCGGGTGACTGAGTGGTGCCAGCAAGTATTGTAGCAATAAAGCCTAATACCATGAAAGGCATAAAGAGATGATAACAGCTGGTTCCGCATGATCCCGGAATGGCGGAATCCCCAGATCCCTGAGAGGCTGTGACACAGCGGCACCTGGTGTAGTTCTGAAAGAGAATAAACCTCTACAATAGCCGAATACACAGAGTCACACTAGTTACAGCGGAATTTTCTAATCTCTAACTAATGATAAAGCCAGAAAGTTCTGACCCCACGTCTACGAGTCATAATGCGATCAGTGGGCCTGATTCAGACCCGGATGCTAAGCCGCGGACACTTGCTATGGGCGATTGCCGCCCGTTTGCGCACGCGTATGCGTCAAAATATGCATGCACGAACCAGTCATTGCGTCTGGGAAGCGTGCGCTCGTAGTATACAGACTGGACGCTATTTTCAGTGACAGTTTGTGGGTGGTCACAGGGGAAAGTGCTTGTGAATGGGGGAGTGGTTCTGCGAACGTAGGCGTGTCTGGACATCAAAACAGTGTCTTATGGGTTAGGGTTAGGCACCACTCGGGGGTTTAGGGTTAGGCACTAAGGGGGAGGGTTAAATATAGGCACTAACGGGGAGTGTTAGGGTTAGGGTGTGGAGGGTTATACTACAAAAAGGGAGGGTTAGGGGTATAAGGGGGAGGGTAAGTATACTTTTCTGTCCCCTGTCGGGATACCAACCATTGGGATGCCGCTGTCGGTATTCTGACAGGAGGTATGCCGACAGCCGGCAATACATACCCATTCCGTCTTTTTTATATTGTGTAGATTTCTGTGTTATATTTAGAGATGTGTGTACTAACCCCCATGTTTTGGTTTTGGATCTGGATTCAACGTTTTGGATTTATCGGTTTTGGATTTGTTTTTTGTTTTTTTAAAGAAATTGATCAAAAGTTTTTAAAAACACCTAGAATCATGTAATTTTTTCAATCCAAACCTCAAAATTTGGAATTAATATCCGAATTCCGAACTGCGCTAAGGTTCTCATTCAGACCCGCTCGCGAGCGCAGGACGCTCGCAAGCGGGTCGATGGTACCCAAATGTGCATGCGCACGACGGAGGGAGCTCCGTCGTGCGCATGCGCGAGACCCGGCGAGCGACGGGGTAGCCGTCGCTCAGGGTCTCGCACCAAACGGGGCGTGCTGTCGATGGTGAGTGACAGCACGCCCCCTTTGGTGGGCGTGGCTGCCAGACGGAGGCGATCCCATGGGAACGCCTACCGTCTGGGTCCAGCCCCACTGACATCACTAGTGATGTCAGTGGGAGTGATTTTGGCTCTGATAGAGCCAAAATCACTCCAGGGCTTGCGGCAGCGAGACCCTACCGCAGGGTCTCATCGCAAGCCCGATGGTCGCGATGGTCTTGACCATCGCGACCATCATCATGGACGCTCGCATAAGCTGTGGGTGGTAACCCACAGCTATGCGAGCGTCCAAGAGGCCGCTCCAATGTTAGGTAGGAGGGCCCTGATTCAGAGCGAGCGCTCTGGTCAGAGCGTCCGGCTCTGAATCAGGCCCTAAGATCACAATCATGCCTCTGATCTGTTCGGATCTCCTTAGAACTTGGATGTGTCCGTATTCACAAACTTCAGGTGGATTCGGATTTCAGGAGAACCAAACTACACATCTCTAGTTATAGTATTACTTTAATTTCTCCTATGACTTACTGTATGCTATTTCTGAAGAAATTATATAATTTACAAATAGTCTTAATTGTTTTTTATTGATTAGTTTTTAGCTGTATTTACCTTGCAATAACCATAGGATACACATATGTTACAAAGGAAATTGTGGACATTTTCTAGTAAATGATAAACTTATCACTGTAATTGAAAGGTAACATTTCCAAAAAAGCTGAATAACATAAAATGAATATAAAATATTTGTCACTGAAACTACTGTACATAGGCCCAGCAATAATAAATACACATTTCTGTGAATGGAGAGTTGAAATAACTTTGCTTTCTACTCGTACAGTATAGAATGTTTTACACATATGTTTTGTTGTTGTTTGCATTATAAGGTTTTAATGCTGTGATTGGTTCAAGTTTGATTAAGTCCTGAGAAGGTTCTAATGGGTAAATTTGCTAAGAATTGTGTTTGGCTGAGTTTACATTCCCGTCTGAGTTTCCCCTGAAGTTGCAAATCAGAGATTTACTAGAATCAAACACGCGTGTAAAAACTAAAGATGAGAGGGTTCGGTTCTCAGAGAACCAAACCCACCCAAATTTTCAAATCCGAGCCGAGATCCGAGTCGGCTCAGGTTTTCTCGCCTGACTCGGATCTCAAAACGAGGCAAAACATAATCATTCCGCTGTCGGATTCTTGCAGGTTTTGGATTGTATAAAAGGTTCCCCGCGATCGCCGTCATTTTCATTCTGGCTCTGGGCAGTGAAGAGGTAGGAGGGGACTGTGGGCCTGATTCAGAGCCGAACGCTCTGACCAGAGCACTCGCTCTGAATCAGGGCCCTCCTCCCTCAACTTGGAGCGGCCTCATTGACGCTCGCATAGCTGTGGGTTACCACCCACAGCTATAGCGAGCATCCATGATGATGGTCGCGATGGTCAAGACCATCGCGACCATCGGGCATGCAACGAGACCCTGGGGTAGGGTCTCGCTAACGCAAGCCCTGGAGTGATTTTGGCTCTATCAGAGCCAAGATCACTCCCACTGACATCACTACTGATGTCAGTGGGGCCGGACTCAGACGGAAGGCGTTCCCATGGGAACGCCTCCGTCTGGCAGCCACTCCCCCGGCATGCCCACCAAAGGGGGCATGCTGTCACTCACCATTGACAGCACGCCCCCTTTGGTGCGAGACCCATAACGACGGCTTGGCCATCGTTATTCGGGTCTCGCGCATGCGCACGACGGAGCTCCCTCCGTCGTGCACATGCGCAATTCGGCACCCTTGACCCGCTTGCGAGCGTCCAGCACTCACGAGCGGGTCAGAATCAGGCCCTGTGATCGCTGCGCTGATAGGGGCTGGCTACTGTAGACATTGAAGAGGAAGGAGGGGGCTGTGATAAGGGCTGGCTACTGTTGTCACTTGTGCCAGGGGCTGGCTGCTTAATGTCCATAGGGGCTGGCTGTTGTCCATAGGGGCTGGCTGTTGTCCATAGGAACTGGCTGGCTGTGTTGTCTAGGGTGTGCTCACTGCTCTGTGCATCAGGGGTGCTCTTAATATTCACCCCCAGTGTGAAAAAAATATATACTTTTTTCTGTGTGTGTGCGCGGTAGCCACACTTATCAGCAACACAGCTGTACAGGGGTGCTGCCTGTGTCGTTTATCAAGGGGGTGCTGCCTCGTTCAGGGGTGCTCCTCCCCATTAAAGTGACAAAAAAATGAATGAACCAATCAATAAAAGTGTTTTTTTTTCTGTGTGTGTGTGTGCGCATTAGCTACACTTATCACCAGCAATGTAGCTGCGCAGGGGTGCTGCCTGTGTCATTTATTAAGGGGCTGCTGCCCCATTCAGGGGTGCTCTCCCCCCCAAGTGCCAAAAAAATTATTAATCAATCAAAAAAGTTTTTTTTTTCTATGTGTGCGTGCCACACTTATCAGCAACATAGCTGTGCAGGGGTGCTGCCTGTGTTGTTTATCAAGGGGCTGGTGCCTCATTCAGGGGTGCTCTTCCCCCCAAGTGGCAAAAAAATGGATCAATAAAAGTTTTTTTTTCTGTGTGTGTGTGCGCGTTAACCACACTTATCAGCAATGTAGCTGCACAGGGGTGCTGCCTGTGTCATTTATCAAGGGGCTGCTGCCTCATTCAGGGGTGCTCTCCCCCCGCAAGTTGCAAAAAACAATAATCAATCAATAATAGTTTTTTTCTTCTGTGTGTGTGTGCATTAGCCACACTTATCAGCAACGAAGATGACGTCATCTCCAAGAGCCACTGAAGCCGGACCAATCGTCTGGCATGCGGCGTGCTCCAGGTCATCGTGACCTGGAGCACACCGTTCACACTGCTGGGTTTCATGGGTTACTCCCATGTTAAACCCTGCAAGTTACCTGGGTTGGATTGCCGGGTCACTCGACCCGGCGATCCAACCCTTTCCCCTTTTACACCAAGGAGCTACATGGGTTAACCCTGCAATAACCCGGGTTTTAGCTCCGGGGTAAAAGGGGTATGTGTGTGTGCACGTGTTAGCCACACTTATCACCAACAACATAGCTGGGGGCTGCTGCCTCATTCAGGAGTGCTCTCTCCCCGCAAGTTGCAAAAAAAAATTAATCAATCAATCAAGCAGGGTGCTCCCCCCCAAGTGCCTCCCCCCAAAATTAATCAATCAATAAAAGTGTTTTCATTTCTGTGTGTGTGTGCGCAAGTTACCACACTTATCACCAGCAATGTAGCTGTACAGGGGTGCTGCCTATGTTGTTTATCAAGGGGCTGCTGCTTTGTTCAGGGGCGCTCTCCCCCCAAGTGCCAAAAAAAATTAATCAATCAATCAATAAAAGTGTGTTTTTTTCTATATGTGTGTGTGTTAGCTACACTTATCACCAGCAACGTAGCTGCGCAGGGGTGCTGCCTGTGTCATTTATCAAGGGGCTGCTGCCTCATTCAGGGGTGCTACCCCCAAATGGCCCTCCAAAAATTAATCGATCAATCAATAAAAGTGTTTTCTTTTCTGTGTGTGTGTGAGTGCACGTTACCACACTTATCACCAGCAAATGTAGATGTGCAGGGGTGCTGCCTGTGTCATTTATCAAGGGGCTGCTGTCTCATTCAGAGGTGCTCTCCCCTCAAGTGCCAAAAAAATTTATAAAAATAATCATTAAGCAATCAATAAGTCTTCTTTTTCTGTGTGCGCGCATAAGCCACACTTATTATCAGCAACATAGGTGAGCAGGGGTGCTGCCCGTGTCCTTTATCAATGGGCTGCTGCCTCGTTCAGGGGTGCTCTACCCCAGTTTTAAAAATATAATTTTTTTTGTATGGTTATGTGCATTAGCCGCAACATAACTGCGCTATAATTGCTTAGTGACTCTGCTGTAAGACTGCAGTGAATATGGAGGACAGTCACATGACAGGAGAGCAGGATGCACATACCAGTCTTGTAGCTGCCTGCAGCAGTCATGCTGATGATGCAAGACCATCAATGTCATCAATGAAGGCCGATGCACCATGCCATGTAAAATGAGCTTTTACCATGTTAAAGAAAAAAAAAATCTAAAGCTAAGTTAGCTTTAGAGAAACAAAAAGTTGGCAATATTCCATTCACTACACAAAGTGACAAGGAAAGGATAAGGCCTTGTCCTTTATTTATGACTAGTGGTTCTAGTTGTGATGATTTAAGCCCTTCTGCTTGTAGGAGAGGTACAAAAACAATTCAAATAGTTAAGATGAGAAATTGCCCCCATACACTGGGCGATTTTTCTCATGATCTGGACGTTTTTTGACTAATCATAACGACCAATCGTGTGAAAAGTAGTGTTTCCTACACGATTACGATGCCGATGCACGTCCCCGGCGCCGTGTATCGACATCGTAGATCAGATGGTTTTGCAGAAAGATCTGCGACCCATCGTGTACGATGTGACACACATCGTATGCTGTTTGTCACATTGTACATGATAGAGATACAAGTAGTACGGACCAGGGAGATCCGAGCTACATGCATCTGTGTGATTGACGCAGAGCACGGACGGATCAGTGAGACCTGTTTGTGCTGCTGTGTAGTACATTGACACAGATGCACGCATTGACCAGGAGATCCATGCTACTTGCATCTGTGTCATTGACACAGAGCACAGATGGTTCCATGGTAAAAACACCCCAAAAGAATCTGTAAAAATAAGAGAAACAAATGGCGTTCCCCCCCTCCAACAAAAAGAACAACCAGCCCTGGGCTTTTGTGACATGGGAAAATGACGTAGGGGTCCCCCATACTTCAGCACATTCAGAACCAGCCATGGTTGCCAAAATACGGGGGACAAACGACGTAGGGGTCCCCTGTATTCTGCGGAACCAGCACTGGCTCAGATCCGGTCCTGGTTCTGGAAATACAGGGGAAAAATATGAGTAGGGTTCCCCTGTATTTTCCAGAACCAGCACCAAACTTCACGAAAGCCCAGGCCTTTTCCTTTTTGGATGGGGGGGCACGTCATTTTTTCTTTTTTTCACACAGGTTTTTTTTTTATTGCAGCAGCACAGATGGGTCTCAGTGACACAGATGCAAGTAGCATGGATCTCTTGGTCCGTGCATGCATCTGTATCATTGAAAAATACAGCAGCACAGACGGGTCTCACTGACCCGACCGTGCTCTGTGTCAATCACACAGATGCATGTAGCATGGAACTCCCAAGTCCCAAGCTACATGCATCTGTGTCAGATTGTACAGGATTTAATGATTATGCAAATCATTATATTGTGTGTGATCGATTGAGTGAACATTGTTCACTTCAGCTGCCAGAGAGATTTCAAGGGCGATTGCATACAATATTGCATTGTATGCAAATTGCCATATGTATGGACACTTTAAGACACTGGAACAAACTGTGTGCTCCAAAAAGTCAAAGATCCCTTTCTAATACTGTACTTGAAGAGGATCCTTCTTCCACCATTTGTGGATACTGTTGTACTCGCGGAGAAGCAGCCTTCGACCATTTCTGCTCCCACTGCAAATGTGGGGATGAACAGCACAAGTCAACATGCTGACATAGAAATCGAGGATGCTTCTGTGGAATTGCACCAGGATGATGATGAGGATATTTACATAGTTGGTGATAACAAGGATGATGAGGATGTTGATGATGAGCATGTTGATGGTGAGGATGTTTGTGTAAAAACTGTAAATCAGGCAACAGTTGTTGCCCATGGTGGGAAAAATCCTGTTGTTGCCATGCCTGGGCAAAGGACAAAAAAATCCACTTCTCATGTGTGGAATTATTTCCATCCAAATCCAGACAACCTTTTCCATGCCATTTGTAACCATTGCCATGTAACAATGAGTAGAGGTAAGGACCTTAACCATCTAGGAGCCTCCTCCCTGTTACGTCACTTGCAGCACATTCATCAAATTGGAAAAGGTATTTCAAATTCAACAACTATTAGTCCAGTGTCACCTAGCTGCTCCCTTCTATCTGGATCCAAGTGCATGCAATCTCCACCACCAACACCTGCATCATCATCAACATCCTCATTCATGATCAGAAGTACTGTGGTTCTGCATCCAATTCCATAAGAATAACTGACTCCTCTCCTGTCCGTGGTTCCTCAGAAGGATCCTTGAGTGCTATGCCTGATGCTGCTGCTGTTGCTGTAGGTGGATCTTCATCCCAGAAGGGGACAAGGATAAAGACTACTTATAGTTTAACCAAACAATTGACTGTCACACAATCCTTTGCAATGGTGAACAAGTATGACAGCAGGCACCCAGTTGTGCAGCGGATTGCTGATGCCATAACAGCTATGCTGGTATTAGATGTGCATCCAGTATCCACCATTAATGCAGTGGGTTTTACAGTTAATGGAGGTCCTGCGTCCCCGCCACTATGTCTTTTCTAGATTCACCTTCTCTAGAATAGCATACCCCAATCTGTACAAGGACATTAAAAAACCTTATTAATGTCCTCCGAATTGCCATTGTGCCCACTGTCCACTTAACCACAGATATGTGGACAAGTGGGACAGGGCAAACTAAAGATTACATGACTGTGACAGCCCACTGGGTAGGTGTATTGCCTCTAAAAGTGCAAACAGCAGCAGCACCATCATCTAACAAATGCCAGCTCATTCAGAGGCAGGTTACTCTGTGCATCACCGGTTTCACTAAGAGACATACTGCTGAGAACCTCTTAGAAAAACTCAGGGAAATCATTGCAAAATGGCTTACCCCACTTGGACTCTCCTCGGGATTTGTAACTTCTGACAATGCCAGCAATATTGTGCAAGCATTACATGTGGGTGAATTCAAACACATCCCATGTTTTGCTCACACAATTAATTTGGTGGTGCAACATTTAAAAAAAAATGACAGGGGCATGCAGGAGATGCTCTCGTTGGCCTGAAAGATTTCTGGACATTTTTGACATTCAGCAACTGTGTGTTAAAGATTGCAGAACCAGAAAGAACTGTTTAATTTGCCCTGCCATCAGCTGAAGCAAGAGGTAGTAACTAGGTGGAATTCTACCCTCTATATGCTTCAGAAGATGGAGGAGCAGCAAAAGGACATCCATGGCTACACTATGGCCTATAATATAGGGAGAGGAGTGGGAATACACCTTAGTCAAGCCCAGTGGGGAATAATTTCCATGTTGTGCAAGGTTCTCAAACCCTTTGAACTTGCCACATGTGAATTTAGTTCAGACACTGCCAGCTTGAGTCAGGTTATTCCCCTAATCAGACTTTTGCAAAAGCAGCTGAAGAAACTGAAGGAGGAGCTGAAATGTAGTGATTCCGCTAAGTATGTCGGACTTGTAGATCAATCACTTAATTCGCTTTGCCAGGATCCAAGGGTCATCATCTATTGATATCAGATCACTATACTTTGGTGACCATACTTGATTCTAGGTGTAAGTCATACCTTGTGTATTTCTTTTAGATGGACATAAATCTGAAAAGATGCAAAGAGCTGGTGGTGAAAAAATTGTTAACGCAAGTGGCACGTGACACGGCAGCATCTTCTTCAGTTTCTGCAGCTGCCAGGAAAAAACTACATTTTCCTAAGAGACCCACTGCTGGTGGTGATGCAGATCAGTCAGCAAAACCTAATGACATCTGGTTGGATCTGAAAGAACTGCCTACAATGAGTGACATGTCTACCGTGACTTTGTCTGATACAGTCACCATTCAGAGAATGGTGGATAATTATTTTAGGGATAGCATCCAAATAGGTATGTCACACAGTCTGTTTCACTACTGGCAGGAAAAAGAGGCAATTTAGAGTCCCTTACACAAACTGTCTTTGCTTTACTTAAGTTGCCCACCCTCCAGTGTGTACTCTGCGCAGCTGGGAACCTTGTGAGTGATCGTCGTAGGAGGTTACTTCCCCAAAATGTGGAAAAGATGATGTTCATCAAAATGAATTACAAATCCCACCGGGAAGACCTTTACCAGCATTTAAGTCCAAAAAATACAGAAGCGTCTGTAATAGTGGATTCCAACGGGGACAAATTAACGAATTAGAGGAGCCTTGATGATTGGCCAGGTGCTTATTCATATATTTGCAAATGTATGTAACTAATACCTCTAAATCTCTATTATTATGTAGGATTTAAGTATTTTTTGTTGATTTTGCTACAGTGTGCTGGAGGGCAAATCCCTTTTTTTCTGTGTTCAGTGTAAACCCCACCCTTTACAAGCACCTGTGCTAAGTCATTAAGCTGATCTGAGCAACCACCATATTTTTTGTGTTTAATATGCAAATGCAAATATATGCAAAAGCCAGTGTACTGCTGCTTGTGTCAACCCGGCGGCACAAGTCGCACAAGTGACATTCAACCAAGGGTTCTCAGCCCTCAAGGCTGCTACACGGCCCAAAGGCCGCATCCTGCTGCATGGCCCAAAGGCCACATCCCACCAAGAGTTCTTAGCCCTCAAGGCTGCTACACGGCCCAAAGGCCGCATCCTGCTTCACGGCCCAAAGGCCACCTGTCGTCACTCCTCACCAGCCCTCAGGCTGTAACGGTCGCAACTTGCCAAGAGTTACAGCCCTCAAGGCTGTTGCAGGATTGGTTCCTAATCATAGCTCTGTATTCCACTACTACTCAGCCCGGAGGCTGCATCAACAATTAACTATCAACTATTAATTCTTACTTCAGCCATTGGCTGCACTAATTATCAAGTATCAACTCTTCTTACTTCAACCAGTGGCTGCGCCAACTTTCAACTATCAATTCTTCAGCCAGTGGCTGCACCAATTATCAAGTATCAACTATTCATACTTCAGCCAGTGGCTGCGCCAACTATCAATTCTTCAGCCAGTGGCTGCACCAATTATCAAGTATGAAAAAAATCCAGATCCAAAACCAGAAAACAAAACACGGAAGGGGTTCCGTGGCAAAGCCAATCCAGATTCAAAACCAGAGGAGATACAGATTCAAAACCAAAACACGGGGGTCGGCGCACATCTATAGTAAAAACACACAATCCTACACCGAAATAGATGTCAAAACTCTCAAATAGAAGTCAATTGACCATCAGATCTAGGCCCGTATTCGATTAGTTTTGCGTACACGATAAAGTTTCGCCTGACGTACTTTTTCGCCTACATCGCGTATCTTAGCCCTATTCAATTCCAAAAGACGCGAAAACGGAGACACGCGAAGTCAGAACAGGAGAAAAGTGGTGTCAGAATCAGGGAAACCAGCCTGAGCTCCCCCAAATAGATGCAGAAACATTGAGGATCAATGTAGTAGTGCCCTATTAACCCTAATAAAACTGTTTGGGGTATTTAAGTTGGTACAATTGCCTCTAATTAGCATCTTTGCACAAGTGGTGAAGAATAGCATAAAACAGTATTTGTTTAGTGAAGATAAGTAGTCCTGGCAAATTTGGGGTACATGAAAATGGGGGCGAGCATGGTTTAAAGTCGCTAAAGTTAAGTTTTACAAAATGTAAAAAACGCACCTGCAATAAAAAAAAACCTCCCCCATACTTGCAGACGCCCCAAAAGTCTATTTCGCTAGTTTTTAAGTTTGCACCCCCACTTTGTACTTTTTCGCCCCCATTTTCAAAGTACTGTTTTGGGGTATTCCTCAATTAATTTTTTTAGTTTTTTTTATGCAGTTATCCTTTGGGGGGCTGTCCCAAGGGTGCTGAGTGGTTTCCCCACCTTTGCACCCCAAAATAACGATTTTGCACTTTTTTCTCTACCTATTCAGAGACGAATCTTTGTCACCTATTACTGTACATTGCGTTTTCGCGTAAGCAAAAAGTGGATGGAATTGAATACAGAGATACGTTTCCGCTTGGTGAAAAGTCGCAATCAGCTATACTTTTTCAGGGATCTCGGCTTTTCACTTCGAATTGAATATGGGCGCAAGCCGCAAGTACTTTCCATACACACGTACTTTCCATACTTTCCATGCTTACACTTGATCTTTGAACCTTGAGGGACCCCATTTATTGGGGGGGTCACCACTTCCTGGGGATTGCCAGCCTAGGGCTGACCAGTTTGGGGCTGGTTTTGTGTGTCTCCCTACTATAGTGTAAGCTCTCCAGCAGGTTCAGCCTGGTAAAATACAGGGGAACCCTGCGCCATGTTTTATTTGGGCGGGGGGGGCACACACTGTTCTTATTTTTTTATTTTGCAACACTTTCAGTACAGTCACCCATAGAAGCACTGCACAGATCTAACTGATCTGTGCAGTGCTCAGCGAGGTCTATTGAGGCCAATATGACTGAACTCACATACAATACAACACCATTCAGTATCACCATCAGATCAACATAGACAGGAAAACACGATCCTTAGAAAATCCCTGATTCTGGTCACAAAAAACACATGAATACCAGCAGTGCTTAAAGTGGTCCTGGAGAGGTGGTGGAACTACAAGGGGAATGGAATTTTCTGCAGGAACAGAGCTCCCGTTATGTTAATGTTCTGCAGATCTCTCTGAAAAGAGAGAGAGGGAGATAGATAAACAGATATTCTGCTGATTATTTGTATAGGGTAGAAGGACTCAGAATCTGAATATGGAGAAATTAGATGGTTGGAGTTTATGGGTCCATATGGTAAAATGAATAGGTCCAGTTTTGGATGATTTATTGGGCAATTCATTACTACTGAATAGTTGGTGCTGCCCACCAAGTAACCACCAAGTAACTCAGTGATGGTAATATTTTATATTATCCATTAACATATAATGAAATAGTGACTATTACGTCCTTGATCTCATTGCTGGGATAATGCAATGTTTAACATCAGGGTTTATTTGTAGTCGGCTCAGTAGCCCCTTTGTAAATATAATCCTCAGAGTATAACTATTCCCCAAATGTGGAGATAAAACCTCAATCTGTACTGAAATATTACCCTCAGCATCTGCTGTCTGTGGTGATGATAATTCTCAGGGGGGGTGCTGTATATACTGAGAGCATGAGGTGGAATCTTACAAAAATATGGCAGCATGTAGTGAGTATTTTGTGAATGATTTTCTGAATAAACAGATGGTCTGGCAGCCAATTGAACAAAACACCATACATTGCACCCTCGTGTAACATGAATGAATATACATGATGTAATATTATTATTCATGTATAACATGAATGAACATTATATAATATTATTACTTCATTAACTTAACCTTCTATTACAGACTTATAGGTGTAGAGTAATTGATTTGTTTTACATGCAACTGACACTCGGCTTTAGATAGATGTTTCAGGCGGAAAGGTGGTGTGTAAAAGGGGCATGTTCTTGAGAAATCACGTATCAACATTAAATCACAACACAGTCCAAAGCTATGGGCAGCTGGAGGCACATGGTGGGAGGCAGACAGAGCATCTACAGGAGCCATTTACCTCAGGGGCCAGACAGAGAAGCTGTCTACAAGAGGTCATTGGTGGGCTCCTGGGTCCTGACAGCAGGGAGGACCATGCCGGGGACCTATTCTCCTCAGATGAGGAAAATGGTTCTGGAGACCCCTGCTGACGGTGCGTGACGTTACCATCACTGATGATTCTAGAAGTTGGAGTCAGTGGTGCTGGTGCTGACAGTGCAGAGAGACTGCCGACCGCCACAGCCACCCCCACAGTGAAAAATGAACCATCGGTGGCCAGCGCTAGGCCATGCCCTCCCGCGATAGAGGGCGTGGCTATAAAGTAGGAAGGGACTCACTGGAGTAGGAGGGCCTGGCCAAGCAGGGACTGACTGACTCTTTGTAGCTCCCCCCACCCACTGCATCTACTGATGATATGAACGACGGCCTCGCAGCAGCCAGGCAAGTCTCTGTATGTCCCCTCCATCTCCTTCTTAATGAGGCAGCCGCGACCCGCAGGCTCCGAATGCTGTGGCTGGTTAAGATGGGCCGGAGGAGGCGGAACCCATTCCGCCTCCAAATATAACTGACGGAACGCAGTTCCGCCCCGTGCTGGCCCACTTTAACTCCTGAATACCAGCAATGTCCATGTTTATCCTCAGACAAACACGATTCTTAGTAAATTCATCCCTACTTTGATTTGGTCTAGTCTAGTAAATGTTCTAATGTTCTGATTAACTAACTACAGATGGATCTGAACATTCCAAGTGAGGGCTACATGAGAATGTTGTATTAGAATTTAAAGTGTAGATGATGAATCAGCCCTTATATAATCTACGATGTGCAGATGTTGAAATGTTTTGTTTGACTTCATTTACCTGATATTTACAAATGTCTAGACATACAAATGATCTAGTCGCACCAGATCCACATTGTACCCCTCAATAAGGGCCAACGGTAACCCCCAATATTGATTGTAATCAGTTGGGGGGTGCTACCACAGGCAATAAATGTAGAACTATACAGTTGAGAGAGAAAAGGATGAAATGCCTAAGGTGGTGCACAATTGAATTTAAAATATAACTTTTATTGGTTAATTAATTTTAATACTGTCTAATAAGACAGGTGATGCAGCGAAAAATGTAAAAAGGTTAGATAGTGAAAAGAGTAATGAATAAAGTGTGTATGCAACGATCCTGTATTACCACATATACATATATTTTATATCCACTTTGAGTGTATTATGTATCTCACTCATTCTGTGTTATATACATCACTTTATATAGTGTCTATTGCTTGCTGGTTGTCAGCATACAATCATATATCTTTGTTATTTATAGTAAGTAACAATAGACAATAATCATAAGTGATTGCTGTAGTTGCTATTGCACCATCCAAATCTGTCTTTAACAGATGGTTATATCTGGGAATTAAGGAGTAATATTTTTTAATTGCTAATGTACTTGTAGTGAAAATCACTATTATTAAATATACTGTACAATTAAATATCTCACCTGTGAAATATTTATTTCATATTAATGAACATATATATCTCCAACTAGTCACTTACTGTATAATATAGATTTTAATATAGGAATTTCAACATTCAAAGAAGTGCTCATGGGAAATATATGTAAATTTTAACAGTGTAATTTCTGGTCTATCTGCTTCTCATGGGACCACGAGTCAGCCCTTCCAGATACTGAATGAGGGACAGGAGGATAATAACTCCCAGTATGCAACTACAGATTGATTATGTAACACACAGTCTCATATTCGCCATGTACGCTCTTTATTATTATTGACTAACCTTCTTGGGTTTCTACAGAGAGCGTTAGGGATGTTGGATTATTGGATCATAGTTTAGTGGTTTCAGGATACGTCGCGAACCAACGCGGTGTTTCGCTTAGAGGCTTTGTCAAGGTAAGCCGAGCCACTTACCAGAACTGCCTTAAGTACCCGCAGGCATGTGATTTGAGGGTACTAATCATAAGTGATTTTTGATTGAAAAGTACTCACCTCAGTCCCAGTTTCACTTCATCCGCCGGCTTCAGACCAGTCAGACAGAGTCTCTCTGCATGTGTGGGAGGTCTGATGGGCATGCAGGAGGGTTTCATTTTTTATTAGTGCATTGCTTTGCCCAGGGTCCACACTGCTGTTAAGACACCCATGAAAGCACCAACCAATCAGCTTCTAAATGTCAAACACAGGGCTTGATTCAGCATGACTGATTAGCGAGAATCAGTGCGTACACAGGACTCATTCTGCGGGTGTGCAGAATGGGTCCTGCATAGTCACACGCAGCCCCTTCGATGCCTCTGCCTGATTAACAGACAGAGGCATTTAAGGGGCGGTACGGGGGTGAAGTTGATCAGCATTCCGAGAAATGGGGGCGTGTTCACCCCATTTTCCGGGAGCGGCAAGGCCAGGGACTCTGTCGACCGATGCAGCTGCCTGGCCTCGCAAGCTGGCAAGCCAGAGCAAGCTGAGGCTTTCTCAGCTGGCCGGCTGCCCCATGCCGTCCACCATCGCGACCACCGATAGTTAAGATTGTGATTCCAGCCTGCGACCTCCATCTCAGTGCTGGGATCGCAAATGCAGCAGGGAGTGTCATACAGGGGGTGTCATATGTGTCATAAAGGGGGTGTCATACATGTCATACAGGGGGTGTCATACAGGGGGTGTCATACAGGGAGTGTCATACAGGGGGTGTCATACATGTCATACAGGGGGTGTCATACAGGGGGTATCATATGTGTCATACAGGGGGTGTCATACAGGAGGTGTCATACAAGGGATGTCATACAGTGGGTGCCACACAGGGGGTGTCATATGTGTCATACAGGGGGTGTCATACATGTCATACAGGGGGTATCATACATGTCCTACAGGGGTATCATACGTGTCATACAGGGGACATCATACAGGGGGTGTCATACAGGGTGCATCATACAAGGGGTGTCAAACAGGGGGTATCATACAGGGGGCGTCATACAAGGGGCGTCATACACTTGCTGCATTTGCATATTAGCAAGGACAGAATTACAAAGCTACCTGCGTGCATTTCGGTAATTGCAATCCTTGCTGAATCACCCCCACAGTCTATAACATGACAGGAGCTGATTGGTTATTACTCTATCTCTGTCCAAGGCTTAGTACATCTCACCCCTTATATAGGATTCTTTAATAGTACTCAAGCCTCTACGTGTTACGTGATATATTACTGTAACTTAGTCACGCGAGAGTCTTAGTCACTCACCAGGACTTTATTCTCTTTATAATCATAGTTCACCTCTTCGCACCCGGCGTAGCACGGAGAGATGTACTCGATGCCGTCTGAGCCGCAGATCGGGTTGAAGGCTGTTTTGGAACAACCACATTGGCTGCTGCATTCACTAACATTGTACCAGGCTCCATCACTGGAAAATAGTAAATAACTCCTGATTAATCACTGAAGAGTACAGCACAGTTCTCATAATCATCTGTGGTCACCTTTCCTACAAGTCAGTTAGTCAGAATGATGTTTTGGTAGAGTTTTCCCAGTCAGCTGCAACGTAAGTGCTGTTATTGTGAAGTGATAATGTCTAGGAACAAGAATACCTTTGCTATGACATGGTAGGACACACAATATCATAGAACAGAGGGCCTGATTCAGAGCCGCTCGTAAGCGGACGGTCGTTATTTCCGAGCGATGTTTGCACATCTGCGCATGGGTTGTAATAATATGCATGCGTGAACCAGTCAGTGTGGTCGGAAATCGTGTGCTCGCAAAATAGCAAGTGCCTGCTAATTTGAGTGACAGGATGAGGCGTTTGTGGGTGGTAACAGGGGAAGGTGCTTGAAAAAGGGGAGTGGAGATCCGAACGCAGGCGTGCCAAACGGTCAAAACGGGTGTTTAATGGGTGTGCATAATTAACAAAGCAGCGTCATCGACCACGTCACTGGGTTGTCTTTTAGCCTGAACTGCTCGCATGATTGCGGTAGGAAAATGCTACCACAAGAAGAGCGAGCAGTTCATCCGCTTTTCGATGTACTCGATTAATCTAATAAATAGCGGAGATGACGTATGATGCGAGCGGCCAGGGGGGCGTTTTTTCTAAATAGCGAGGGCATGTTTCGTTCGCTCGTTCAGACATAAGAGGCGTCAACAGACCGCAAAGAGCGAGCGCTTAATTTAAATATCCGGCCCCTTTTTCAGAACGAGCGTCCGCAAATAGCGTCCGGCTCTGAATGAGGTCCAGAGCCAGCAAATACAGAGGTTCAGAGCACAGAAAAATTGTCTGTCAGAGCTGAGTTCCAAACTACCTCTGGAAGTAGTGTCATTCCAATAACTTTATTTATAGTATTAGATTTCCATGGCCAAGCAGTAGCACACAAGCCTGAGATTGCCATGAGCAATGGTGGGTACACACCTGAAAGATATATCTGCAGATTGAGTGATCTGCATATATATCTTTAGATGATGGTCATTCATACACAGTGAACAACCATCATCTATGTGGGAGCCATGGGTCCCACTGGCCAAGGGGCAGGGCAGGGCCACCCCCCTCCCTGCGGCTGCCACTGTGTGTGTATGGGCGATCGGCTGATCACCTATACACACTTGCCGATGGACAGATATGTTTGCAGACATATCCTCCTGCTGCAGCCACTCAGCATCTGTCATCTCCAATGTTAGCAGTGGCTTCAGTCATCGGAATTACTCTCAGCTAAGCCATTTTCCATCCCAAGTGTGGCCTCTGCTTGCGGCCGCGGCATTGCCTCCTAGCAGCGACTTCCATCCTAGGCCTGCCGCCATCAGTTGTTTGCTCTCTCCAACTAACCAGTGACATCCATCTGTTGTCTGTTGCCAGCTTACCTCTGCCAGCAAGGTCGCATTTCTGCTTGTAAGGTTGCACTTCGGCCATCAAGGCCTCACCTCTGTCAACAAGGCTGCACGCCCTCAGAGCAACCTCAACAAATGGCGGCATCTCTATCAGCGGAGGTCATGCTTCTACCATCAAGGTCGCACCTCAACCATCAAGGTCGCTCCTCAGTCATCAAGGTGGCACCTCGGCCATCCAGGCCACACATTAGTTTTCCACTTCACGTTACTGCGATCTCATCTGCACTGCAACCTTTGTCGTGACCAGTGTCTGTCTGAAGTACCATCAGCTGTTAACACCCAGCAATTACCAGAATAGCCGTGTAAGCCTCTTCTGTCCAAGTCCAAGATGGCAACCTAAGTACCGGTGAGTGTACCAAGCTCTAAGGGAACAACGTGGCGACTTTCTGGTGATCATAACAACATGTTTGAAATGAAACTCAATATTTCTAGAAAAGATGAGGTTGTAAGATACACAACCACAGTGACATGTATCGAGTTCTAGAAGATTTTGTTCACAAAGTTTTGGAAATAAAACTGGAGTATTGCACAGACCAAAGGGCATTGCCAGATACTTGTAATGCCTATCCCGTGTATTAAAGGCTTTCTTGCACCCGTAGCCCTAACAGAGTCTGATGAGGTTGTATGCACCTGTGAATTCTAATTCAGCAAAGATGGTTGCTTTTTTTATTCTTTGGGGTAAATTTACTAAAGTGAGAGTTTTTAGAAGTGGTGATGTTGCCCATAGCAACCAGATTCTAGCTATTATCTTCTAGAAGGTAGTAGTTAAATGTTAAATAGAATCTTATTGGTTGCTATGGGCAACATCTCCACTTCTAAAAACTCTCATTTTAGTAAATATACCCCTATCAAACAATTCTGAGATCAGTAGAAGTGGATACAGATTTTTTTATGATGTCTTTTAAGCCATGATAATCAATAAATGGCCGGAGACCTCCATCTTTTTTTCACAAAGAGGACCCTGCCCTGGCAGGAGAGGTAAAAGGGAGGATTTAATCACTTTCCACATTCATCTTTATCTATTCAGACTTATCTCCTTGGGTCACGTGTTTTGGAAGGCTGGGTATTCCCCCATAGAGGAGCACACAGGATTCCCCCTGCACCAGCTCTGCCTCCCGATCCGTGACTTGCAGCAAGAGACTGCCTGTCCTCCACGGCTGCATTGCCGCACAGCCGCTCTGTATGATACGCATGGCGCTGACATCGGGAACCTGCTCTCTTTCAAAGGGCTACCACACTTACCCGTTTAGGATTCCACGGCCGCGCTCCGGGACAGCTGCTCTGATCTACACGTGCTGCAATCACTAACAAGAGCTGGGACTTCCCCACACTGCTACCACATCTACCCGCTTGGTATTCCAAGGCCGTGCTCTGCTACCGCTGCCCTGACCTGCATATGCAGTGATTATTACAAGAGCTGGGATTTCCCTATACGTAAGTACCTTGTTAGGTTATTTCATTTACACTCTTGTTATTGATAGATATCAGCTGTCGAGCTGAATCTATTCGTGCACTTTATAAGACACAATTTAATTTAATGTATGACCTGTTTCATATGTACAACTGATACTAATTATGAGTAGGTATATATATATACACTGTAGCCCTGTTGTAGGTCTGCCTAATGGACGATTTACAATCCTATCATAGTTGAATTAAATATCTCATATTCGCTATCACTTAGGTGCGATACTGTATTTTATCTGTGTCTTTTTCAAACTCTCTCATCTACCGGCCGGCCCTGCCTGTCCTGCAATGTTCTGAGAATATCAGGATAGCCAGTGTTTGTGCACACTGACAGCAGAAGTGCACATACCCCTTCCTTCCTACCAGCTGCCAACCCCACTCTCTCATCCCAGGCCCGCTGGTTCTCCATGATGTGGTGACCAGGGCCGTAGCTAGGGTAGTGCGGCCGGTGCCATCGCACAGGGCACCACAGGTCAGGGGGCGCAGCTTGGGCCTGTCAAATTTCTGTTTATTATCATTCTTGCTTGTAGCTTCCTCTTATTTCATCCCCAGCATCTCCTGGCCACCCCTATCTCTTCTCTGGCCCTTCCCCATGAGGCCATGGCCCTTTTTTGGCTACATTATGTCCCTTTGAAAAATGAGGGGGGCGACAATGCTCTTTCTGGGCAAAAAAAAGTCTAGTTACGGCTCTGGTGGTGACAGCAGAAGTGGGGGAGACAGACTCTGGGCCTCTTTCTTTTCTTCTTAAAAACGTCACCTTGACAATCTGCATTATTCAAGGGTTGTTATCTTTAAACAATTAATTTTCTTTTGAACTGTTGTTGTCAAAATGTTTCCCATTATTTCTGACATTGCTATATTCAACATGTTCTCTTTTTTTAGGTGACAAATCTCTTTATATATCCTATTTTTCTGGAAGGGGATGTTAATATGCAATTTAATAGATCATTGATCTCATGATGATGTTTTAGGGATTACAATTGTGCTATAATACATCGCATATTACTCTCCAACCAAGAGTGTATTGGTGCTACTTTCTATTCAATATATGGTACCTGGATATGAAAAATAGGCAGATGTCACCTTAGTTATGTATTCCTATGTTTGTATGTCAAAAGTGTTTTTTGATGCAACTATACGTGCTTAAGGAATTTTGGAGCATCTAATTACTGTGTTTCCATTGGTTATATGCCGATTGTTTAGGAGGGCCTTTTCTTTGATGTATAGTAAACTATATAATCTTCTATATATCAATCATTACCTTACGGACTTATCTGTTTGTGAAATGATTATATCCGTGGTAACTTGGATTAATCGAACCTGAATTAAGGGCACTACTGCTCTCTTAGTATACACTGTTAGAATACTATCTAAGGCTCTAATATACTCGCCTTCATCCAGATTATTCTCTTTTTGTATTTAGAAGTATAATTCTCATGGTTTCCTCTCTTGGCAACTGCTGCTCATGTTTATATATGTATTAGTCTTTTGTCTTGTGTGCAAAACTGTATTTTTTTAACTTAAAATTTTTTTTTCTCAAAACACACATATTTTTCAAATTAATATACTGAGTGCCCCCAAAAAAGAGTCTTCTTTTCTCTCCAAACTTACGTATCATAAAATTTACTAGTTGGTTCTCTGTACTACTGTTTATTACACCACTGTCAGTATAATATACTTAGGTGGTGCTTAAATTTACATTAATCCCTTGTTAGATTTGTCCTGTGCAAACTCCAACCAAAAAATTGCACTCTATTCAGACTTTGGGGGTCATTCAGACCCACTCGTGAGCGGCAGTACGCTCGCAAGTGGGTCGATGTTCCCCACTGTGCATGCGCACGACGGAGGGAGCTCCGTCGTGCGCATGCGCGAGACCCGGGGAGCGATGGGCTTTCCATCGCTCCGGGTCTCGCACCAAAGGGGGCGTGCTGTCGATGTTGATTGACAACATGCCCCCTTTGGTGGGCGTGGTGGCCAGACGGAGGCGTTCCCATGGGAACGCCTACCGTCTGAAGCTGGCACCACTGACATCACTAGTGATGTCAGTGGGAGTGATTTTGGCTCTGATAGAGCCAAAATCACTCCAGGGCTTGTGGCAGGGAGACCCTACCGCAGGGTCTCCGTTGCAAGTCCGATGGTCGCGATGGTCAAGACCATCGCGACCATCTTTTTGGCCGCTCGCATATGCTGTGGGTGGTCACCCACAGCTATACGAGCGGCCAGGAGGCCGCTCCATTTTCATGGAGGAGGGCCCTGATTCAGAGCGAGCGCTCTGGTCAGAGCGTTCGGCTCTGAATCAGGCCCTTTGTCAGCATCTCAGGAAGGAAGGTTAAAGCTGGTATCCAAAATATAGGGAAATCCCAGTTTCGATCTGTGGGAAGAGTCTCTGAGGCTTATGTATTGAAAAAGTCCTAGAACTACCTGTAAGGTAAAGGAATGGCAGGTTTTCAGAGACCAAGACAGTGATTCTTTCTTAGAGACCTTGCCAAAATACAGCTAAAAATGTCTTATTATTCCACCAGAGTTTTGATGAAAGAGTTTGGAACTGTACAAGATATTGTCTGACAGAATGTGAGCCCTGACAAAATTGCAATATGTCAGATGCTGCAAATGCAGTTTTTCCTGATTCATCAAAGCTCTTACAAAATGTAGCTAAGAAACTGTCATAAAATTGTCTGTAGAATAGGGTCAGATATCTCCCTCAGTGGAGATGCCCATGACAGGGCTTGCCCAGAGAGTAGAGACATAGGGCCTCATTCAGAGGCGGTCGTTAGATGCAAGCGGTCGCTCTGAATCAGGGCGGCTGCTTGCATCCTGAACGGCCGCCTCCTTGTCGATCGTTAAGCTGTGGGTTAACACCCACAGCTCTAACGACCGACATGGGTGATGGTCGCGATGGTCAAGACCATCGCGGCTTACGACCAGACCCTAGGGTAGGGTCTGGGCACTCGTAAGCCCCAGGGAGCTTCCTGCTCTGTTTGAGCAGGAAGTTCCCCACTGACATCAGCAATGATCGAGTGACTCTGAATGAACTCCATAATGTACGCAATATTGGTTTTTGCTGAAGGAAAGTTCCCAGGTTGCAGTTAAAAATGGATACTGCATTGGTTCAAAAATCCTTTGCAAGATTTAAGATTTGCATCATATTTGGCCAGAGTAGTTAGGTGGAGCCTGGATACCGAAGACAGAGAACTGGACTTTACTTGAACATAAAACTATGGTGTTGTCTGGTTGCTCAGAGATACTTGAATTGAATCCATGTTGTGAGTGGACAGGTCCTGTAGGAATTTGCTGAATTGGCCCTGATTAGCTTCTTTTATCTCCATTCTGCTAGATACATTTTTGGGGCTGGTTTCCCTGTCACTGTCAAATGGTTCCACAGTAAGAGCTGACTCCGTGAATGAAAGGAGATCAATCTAACCTGTGTAAAGCTGGTGTTAAGTAATCAATACTGCTGTGAGCAAGCCAGGCAAAAGGGCAGTGGTGAACAGACAGAGGCAATGTAAAAACACTCACGGGGAATGTTGGCTGCTGAGTGTATAGGCCGAATAAGAAAAAATTTATTGAAATAGGAAGGAGTCATATGTAAAAGAGAGTCTCCCAATCTCTTAAATTCATAGATTAAGGAACACCTGTATTCAATTGAGTCCATACTAAAACTCAGTTATTTCGCTGTCAGAACCTATTTTTGGACTTGGATAAACCTCCACATATAAAGCATTTTGGACCTGATTCAGAGCAACTCGCAAGTCGCGGCCGCTCGCTGGCAAAAAGGGGCCGGATATTTAAATGAAGTGTGTCAAGTAAGGACGCCCACTATGTTTTTGTGAGCTACGGAAAAGTGCGCTCGCAAGTGTATAAAGGCGCCCCCTTGCCACTCGCAACACACGTCATCTCTGGGATTTGAAGGATTAATCGGGACCATCGAGGACCTCCCGTTGGTGTACCCTGGGCATAACTTTGACCCGGGGAGCCTGTTCTGAGCGTTCCACTGGATGATTTGGATGAAAACTTCACAGAGTGGTAACATTGAATTCCAGAAGAAGTTGAAGTCTTGGACAAACCTCCAATTGGTGTACGCTGGGTAGAACTTTGACACGGGGACGTTAGAAAGAACTTTGACCAGGGGAGCCTATTCTAGTCCTTCCATTGGATGGATTGGATTAAAACTTCACAGCAGTTTGGCAATTGATCTGGAATGCCTAATGGAGTGGTTGGGGTACTGGTCGGACCTCATGGTGTAGTGCACAAGGCAGAACTTTGTCCCAGGGAGCCTGTTCTGGGCCTTCCATGGATTTGGACGACATCACATAATTTGGACAAAAACTTCACAGAGTGGTAACTTTGGATACCAGAAGACATAGTAGGTGGTTAAGGCAGAATTTTGACCCGGGGAGCCTCTTCTGAGCCTTCCAATGGATGGATTTGGAAAAAAAACAACAGAGTGGTAACATTGGATCTCAGAAGACATACTAAGGTGTTGAGGTCCTTGTTGGACCTCCCGTTGGGGTATGCTGGGAAGAATCTTGACCCGGGGATGCTGGGCAGAACTTTGACTCAGGAAGTCTATTCTGGGCCTTCCACTGGATGGAATTGGATTAAAACTTCACAAAGGGGTGGCAATTGGTCTGGGATGCTAAATGGAGTGGTTGGGGTCCTGGTTAGGCCTCACAGCAGAGTGCCTTGGGAACAACTTTGACCCACGGAGTCTGTTTTAGACCTCCCACTGGATGGAGTTCTAAACATAATTTCACAGAGTGGTAACTTTGGATCCCAGAAGACATTCTAGGCCGTTGAGGTCCCAGTCGGACCTCCCTTTGGTGTACGCTGGGTAGAAATTTCACAGAGGGGTGTCTAAAATGCCTAATGGACTGGTTGGGGTCCGGGTCGGACCTCACAATGGAGTGAGCTGGGAAGAACTTTGATCCAGGGTACCTGTCCTGGTGCTTTCACTGGATGGTTTTGGATGTCATAACATAATAAAACTTCATAATTTGAAGATTTAAACCCGGGTACTTCAGCTAGTCATCTATAATAAAAAACATATTTAACAAATGATTAATATTTAAAGATAAGTGGTTTGGATTCCTTGGAATCTGAACCTGCTCGAACATTGGGAATCCAAATAGATCTGAGTGGCTGCTGTATGCTCTGCTGTACTCTGCTGTATTGGTTGTGCTTTGTCCAGACTCTACCAGTAAGATTTTCACATGCATGCCCTGTGACTACACTCCATGCTGTTTAAATAGAGCTGCGCCAGCAATATATATATATATATATATATATATATATATATATATAAAAAATAATTGTATTGTTTGTACAGTTGTGTGCGCTTTGCTTTGCTCACATATATATATAAGCTCTGTGGCTCCAGTCCACATAGAAATACAGCAGCACCATCAAAAAAAATAATTATTGTATTGTTTGTACTGTTTTGTGTGCTTTTGTCACATGCATATCTAAGCTCTGTGGCTCCAGTCCACGCAGGAGTACAGCTGTGCCATAAAAAAAATTGTATTGTTTTGTGCACTTTGCTTTGCTCACGGGCATATATAAGCCCTATAGCTGCAGTCCATGCAGGAATACAGCTGTGTCATCAAAACAATAAATAATTGTATTGTTTGTAGTGTTTGTTGTGCAGTGATCTGTGAACTGATAAATGGATAAAGTTCCGTTTAGAGAAGAGCAACCAAATACTGTCGCTGCAGTAATGATGACGACACTAGACCTTCAACCTCATCTAGTAAAGCCAATGCAGGTCTAATCCAGGGCATCTGAAATTAAAAAAACAATATACAGTGTAATGCAGAAAAACATAAAATTGGCAACATGCCATTCACCACACGCAGTGGCAAGGAAAGACTGAGACCTTAGCCTTTATTTATGAGTTCTGCAAGTGTCAGTGAGGCATCTTCCTTTGCCTTTCAAGACAATGCAAGACCTTATCACTCAGAGTGTAGAAGTGTAAAAAAATAAATAAAACCACTAAGGCAGTAAAACAAACTTTGTGATCAGAAGCAGAAATGTCACAAATCCCTGAGGAACGTCTAAGTGTGTCCACGAGTGCTATGTGTGTGCCTGACCTTTTTGATACTATTGTACTCGCAGAGAAGCAGCCTTCCACCATTTCTGCTCCTTCTGCAAATGTGGGGATTAGCAGCACTAAATAAAGCTGATGACATAAAAATTGAGGATGCCACCGAGGAAGTGTAAGAGGATGAGGGGGACATTTGTGGAGCGTACACCGGTACAAATGAGGATGTTGATGATGAAGATGTTGTTAGTGTAAGTCAGGCATCAGAGCAAGCAGCTCTTGGCCATGATAAGAGGAAGGCATTTGTCATGCCTGGGCATAGGACCAACAAATGCACCTCTTATGTGTGGAATTATTTTTACTCAAATCCTGACAACAATTGTCAAGCCATCTGAAGCATTTGTAAAACCACAGTAAGCAGAGGTAGGGATGTTAACCATCTAGGAATCTCCTTCCAGTAACATCATTTGCAGCGACTCATGACATATCTTTGACAGAAGGGGACCAAGAAGACTAGTACTTAAAAAAAAAAACAACTGACTGTGAAACAATCCTTTGCAAGGGGAAGCACATATGAAAGCTCTTACCCAGTTGCACAGTGGATCACTGCGTCCAATATCCACCATTAATGCAGTGGGTTTCACACAGTTAATTGAGGTCCTGTGTTCCTGGTACCAAATTCTATCTCGATTCCATTTCACCTGAAAAGCCATTCCTCTGCTGTACCAGGATGTTAAAAAAAAATAGTTATTGGCCTACAAAATTTCAATGTACCCACAGTTTGCCAAACCACTGTACCCACTGTCCACCAGATATGTGGACAAGTGGTAGTGGGCAAACTAAAGATAACATGATTGTAACAGACCACTGGTGGGTGATTCATCTTTAGCAGCAGCAGTATCTAACAAACAATGCCAGCTCATTCAGATGCAGGCGACTCTGTGTATCTCCGGATTCAATAAAAGGCATACAGCTGACAACCTCTTAGAAAAACGTAGATATGACATAGCAAAATGGGTTACCCTGCTTGAACTCTCCTCAGGATTTGTGACTCTGATAATACCACCAATATTGTGAGAGCATTACAGCTGGGTGAATTCCAACATGTCCCATGTTTTGCTCACACATTCAACTTGGTGGTACAGGTTTTTTTTTAAAAAAGACAGGGGCGTGAGGAGATGCTGTCTATGGCCCAAAAAACTTCAGGACTTTTTCACCATTCAGCCAAAGCATGCAGGAGATTGCAGCATATGGAATTCCACCTGTTATATACTTCAGCGGATGGATTATTATTATTTTTATAATCCTTTATTTATATTGCGCCACAAGTGTAAAGAGAAGCACATGAGGGAAGAGGTCCCTGCTCATGAGAGCTTACATTCTAAAGGGGAGGGGCAGACAGACAGACGTGACACAGAAAGGGAAGATAGGGAGGAAAGAGCATGAAGTGGGTTAGGATGAGAGCTGGAAGGCCATGATGAAGTAATGGGTCTTGAGAGCCCATTTGAAGATTTGTAGAGAGTCTGATAGGGAGAGGGATAGCATTCCAAAGGTAGGGAGCAACATGGGCAAAATCTTGGATGTGGGAGTGGATGGAAGTAATCACCTGCAAAAGAGAGGCGGCATGCATTTGTTGAGCGATGTGGATGGGCGGGAGGGTGAAGGGAGAGAATGTCAGAAATGTATGTGGGAGAGGATTTGGTGAGGCCTTTGTAGGCAAGTGTAAGAACCTTGAATTGGCATCTGAAGGGGAAGGGGAGCCAGTGTAGGGCTTGAAGGAGAGGGGAAGCAGATGTAGAACGTCTGGAGAGGAAGATGAGCCGAGCAGCAGCATTGAGAACTGATTGTAGTGGAGAGAGGTGAGAGACTGGGAGGCCAGCTAGGAGAAGGTTACATCCTGTTTGGCATTTGCTGCGTGGATCGGGATTTTAATTTTTTTGTTTTAAGAAGACCTTGGATGCCTACTTTGGACAAGGGGACCACTCCTGGTAATACAGGTGAGTATGTGTGTGTGTGTACCCACATGTGGGGAGGCTTGCTGGGACCTACAGTTTGATTGTAAAGACAATGTTGATACTTAAATTTTTTTACACACCACATACACTATCAACCAGACCACCCAGGGGTGGCAGGGATAGCTCCGTGCTATCAGCCTAGGCCAGGGGTGCCCTGGAGAGGGGGACCCCTTTATTGGGGGGTCCACAACTCCCCAGGGATCCCTGGCCTGGGCTGACTAATAGTCAGTACTTATGCTGCTGCTGGGGAGCCTAGTGCAAAGGCTAGAAGGGGTCTGGTGCTGGTTTTAGTTATAGGGGGACCCGTAGGCAAATTTTGACCCCCTATAATTAAAACCAGGACTTTCCCTGCAGCCTGATGCTGGTACCTAAATTACGGTGGAACCCTACTCATTTTGTAACCCCCTAATTTTAGGTACCAGGACAGGCTGACCAGTCCGGGGCTGGTTAGGCTTTTGGCGGGGGACCCCACATCAATATTTTCAATAAAATTAACCCTAAAAATCTAAAAAAATAAACAAGCAGTCTGAACATATTCCACTGATATGCGCAGGCTGCTTGTTCGGGAGATAAATTTGACCGGTGAAATCGGGACTTCAAAATGGACAGTTTCGACCAAATACAGTACACCATCAATCAAAACAATCCTGTCAAAACGGGGACCTTGGTAAACTCCCGATTTTTTAAGTAAAAAAAAATGGCCGTTTTTGATTGATCCTATGAGTTGAAAAACGGGTCAAATTGGGACCAAATCGAATCTTAGTAAATTTACCCCCAAGTATGAGTAGATGATATGGGGGACCCTGCAGAAGGGTTAGCGGAACTCTAGGTCACTCTAGGTCAACTGTTTTGTTGAATCTCTTGTGATAGACGGTGCTTCAGTGATCCTCCATCACACAGATCCTCTTGAACTTATCTCCACATCTAATGGTATGGGATATATGCAGTGTGTCGAAGCTGGATTATTGGTTGAGACAAGATCAGTTTAAAATTGAATCATAGCGATACCATCTTGCGACTGGCCGCAAGACGCCATTTTGCGAAATGGCCGCCTAAGCGCCATTTTAGATAAACTCACATTTTAGTACATGTGGCGATAACACCATTAGCATCATGTGAATGCATCTGTGACCATTATCATATGTTATGGCGATTCACTAAAAGCCTATTTCATTACTTTACGTATTATAAGGGATATATTCCAGAAATGGCGCTACAGTATTGCAGTAAGCAAGTGGCCAGGTGACAACTGGCTTGTGTAGATAAGCTTCCTGCATAGTGTTTGCTCACTACGGGTGGTCTGGCTAGAATAAATAAGCAGGCATCCTGCAATGACATGATTTCGGGGGCTGGAGTGTCACCTTGGGTCTGTCTCTTGTAGTTGGGATATTTTGCATTTTCACACAAGAGACTGACAGAGGTATCTTTCCTTCCTACACAGGAAAGGTGGGGGGGCCTGCTGACAGGACATGTAGAACTATCTGGCCCAGCATGCTAAAATGTTAGAGACAAATGCACTCATCTTCATACACACATTAAATATGTCTTTATACCAAACCCTGAATACTCACACATTTCATATTCACACATAAGGTTCCATAAGCATTAAAATGTATGATTTAACTTGGTTATTTTAGTTTAAATGCTGAGAAATAAAGGTTTTTGATAACTAAGGTATTATACATGATAAGCAAGTTGTGTTTGGTCTTGTTCTGATGCATACGCTTTTTACAGCATTCCAGTATTATCGGTGGAGAGATCGCATCATGCAAACTCAAGTTATGGATCGCAGAACGTACAAGCAACAAAATGTTTAAACTGTTGGAATGTACAGAAGGCGTTACTAGAAAGATTCCCCTGCTGTTAGAGGCAGGGAGAGTCTATTTGAAACAGCCTGTTAAATGTGCTGTAACATATGCTTCTCCTCTGGGAACCAATGACATCAGCAAGAAACTTCCCTTAGTCCTTTTTTAGTCTGAGGGGGATAAAATGTGTGCCCGAATACTGTTTTTTTAGCCCATGCTGAAGGTTGTATGAACTGAAGGTCTCTAGTCTGAGGTCTATCTCTGGGTCCGGAGGCGCAGCGTGTGTATACTGTACTTGGGTCTGTAATATTTCCCTTTTGCGCCTAAAGTGTGTCTCTCTCTCTCTTTGTCTCTCTCTATTTGTCTCTGTCTCTCTCTCGTCTCTCTCATGTATTTATTGAGTTATTGTGCGCTTAGTTATGACTACAGATCATAGCTGTATACTGGGGACTGTGGAGTCTTGAGTGATATTACTTGTGCTGCGATACGCAATTTAGGTCTGTTCTTTGAGGTCTGCGTACGCAAATTAGCGTCATTCTTAGAGGTTTATAGGAAGGATTTTAGAAGGTACAGGCAGGGGTATATAGAGGTTCATTTTAAAATCAACAGATGGGGGCTCATCCAGTGAAGTCACTTACCTACTCACACGGCACATACAGCTATCGATGTCTCAGCAAAGGGTGGAGTGGCCACATGCAGGGTTTTCCTGCAACCGCTTTGTGCTGAAAAATCGCTATCCATTTTCGTGTGAGCAAAGGAAACTGACTAGAATCCAGGGACAAGAAAGGAAAAAGTTTGTTTTCCTTTGTTGATAGAACCTAGCGTTTAAAGGGGTGCCGTAGTATTGAGTATGCGGCTGAGTCGCAGTTTTGCACACAGAAAAGACGCACTTTTGCGTACGCAGTTAAAAAGTAATTATACGGTTGTGTGGTAGTCGCATAATTGTGTATGCGGCCGTTCGCACAATAGCGTATACGCACTTCCAGTTCTGCTGCCACGTGTTTGAACAAAGCCATTGAGGTTTACATTTTTTTTTTCTATTACCAATATCTGGGTTAAACGTGTATTTTTCTGCGCAGGAAAAAAGTGTGTAACAGTGAATACTTGTTGAACAAAGTTAAGGGTATCGTATGATCCTTAAGGGCTACGCTCGGTAAGCAGCTTTACCGTTCTATACACAGTAGCAGGTGTACATGTTGTCTTTGTTGTATAGAGGTGCGTGAGAGTAGCCGACACATAAACTCTCATAGGTTTTGAAGTTACCTTACTAAAACTTATCCGGGTGTGGAAGTTGCCTGTTTCAAATCTTATCTAGGTGTGGAAGTTGCCTTACTAAATCTTATCCAGGTGTGTGGGCGCCGCCGACTTAAATCGTCCACAGGTAAGTGAAAGTATCTTGATTGTCTTTCACCAGTTTAAACTTTTATTGAAAAGCGTAGGAGTTGTCTCAGAATGGGAGCCACGCAAACAGTAGAGCTGTTAGGCAATGATGTGCTGCTAATGGAGGCTCCAATTGAATCGGACCGTCGTATTATGCATACTAAGTACGGTACTTATGCAATAAGGTATTGTAATTTATGGTTTAATATGACAAGGAAGAGTGTTAGACCGTTTCCCAGAATTGGAAGTTTTGATAAAAATGTGTTAGACAATGTCACATCAGTATGGTGCGATCCCGAGAGAAAAAGATTAAGGGCTCTATTTATTAACATTATTTTTACTAAAATAATGTGAAAAAGGCTGTTTTGTGTTTTCACACCCTTTTCACATTATTTTAGTTTCACTTGTAGTTACTATAGGGCAATTGGTGTAGAATTAGTAAAATTCTACTCCAACCCCTAATTATCACTTATTTTTAGTAAAGCAGATCGCATTTCCCATAGTTACTAAAAATAAATTGTAAAAAAATACTGGGGGAAGCCCTGTGATAATAACGCCACCTGGAGGTGGCGTTATCCAGGGTCTCCCCCGGTTACCGAACTCCCACTCTGCTCTAACGGGGAGAGCAGAGGCGGGAGCCGGTACCAGCAATCAGCTATGTGGTCTAAATAGACCGCAAGCTGATTGCTGTAAAAAAAAAGAAAAAAAAAATGAAATTTTTTTTTTACTTACCTGAATCCAGGGACCGGTGATCGGGCCTCCGGTGATGGCTCCTCTGCGGTCAGCTGGTCTCCCACAGTAGACTGCTGCCCGGTCATCAGGTGATCGGGCCCCAGTGCAGTATGGGAGATTACCTGATCGGGAAACCCGGAGAAGATCACCGGAGGCCAGGAGGATGCCGGTAAGTGTAATGAAGGGAGGGGGGGTCGTTGGGGGGGGTGGGGGGGTCGCGGGGGTCCACGATCGTGGGGGCGGGGCTTAACACCGGGGGACGAGGCTTAGCGTTGGTGGGGGGTAGCAGTGACGGTGGGTCGGCGCATGCGTGGGCTCTTAGTCGCGGTATTTTTTCCGAAAATACCGCGACTAGAGTGCGGATGGGATCCGCAGGGACAGAGCTTTATCGCAAGCTCTGTCCCTGCACGGGATTTATAGTAAATCCCTGTGATATTGCCTGAATTCGCAATGCGAATTCACTCGGTAATATCACACTACAATCCGCATTCAATATGCGGATTGTAGTAAATAGAGCCCTAAGTATTTTGAATGTTTAAAACTATGGCAGCATGAAGGGGATGCTTGGCTTAAAAATGTGCAAACGACGCAAACCAGCGTTGCGAGCGCATTGCCAGAAAATACATCCGCGACGCTGAGTCGCAATATGGGCGAGCCGCAAATTGGCGCACATGTGCGGCAAGGTAGCGTCGTGGATAGTATTGCCAGCAGTTCACGCTCACCTCCCTCACCTTATGTGGATGGAGGTGCAAGTACAGTTACAAAAAACACCCATAAAAATGTAACAAGCAATTTGTACCCTCTCTTAAGCAACTATAAAGAAAATGTTCATGATGCGGATGATGAGCCTATTGTAATGTCTGCCATTTCCCATGCTGTGAAAATGATAGATGCTGCATCCCCACAATCACGGGTGGTGCCGCCATCTCCATCGGTAACAGCAAGGGAAGTGTTAACACACTCTGCACCCATAGAGGAAGTAGTTAATACCATACGTAGCAGCAGCAGTTTAAACCCCCAGCCAGGTAACCAGGTCAGAGGTAGCAACGCTGCGGATGCAAATGGCGTAGTGCCCACGAGGGAAGTAGTAATGCATTGTCCATGGACAAGAGCAGAACTAAATTCCATCATAAATGATTTTAAATTCCATCATAAATGATTTCCCCAATCCCAAAAAGGAACTAGCCAAATGTCAAAGATTTTTGAGAAATTTGGGTAGTTCTCATGAGCCCACTAATAAAGATTGGCGTGTGGTGTTAAGGGCCTGTCTACCATGCAATACCGACGTGACAAAATTTGTCACGGACTGTGTATTGGATGGCGACGTTCCCTTAACAGACCAAGTAAACCAAGGTAACAATTCCCGCATTGTGACTGAATTGGGTATATATTTTCCAGTAGTAGTTAACTGGAACAAAATCTTCACAATCAAACAAAAGGAGAGTGAAACTGCAGAAGACTATTGCGACCGGGCTCTGCAGGCTATCACCCAGTACACTGGGATAGAAGATATAAAAGATAGCATTCGCCACAGGGGAATGATAGTCACGGTACTCATTGACGGTCTGAAAGACGATTTAAAGATTCGGGTTCAGACCTCACAACCTGGCTGGAGGGGACTCACAATAGATAACCTCATAGAGTCTGCCATAGAACATGATAAAAATATCACAAAGAAGAGAGAGACCCAGAGTGAAAAACTAATGGCTGTGAGTATCCAAGCTCTGGAAGGAATGACAATAACATCACAGCCAACCGACACACCTGCACCCACACACACACCTGAACAATTACACCTCCTCACCAATCCCACACCACAGCAAACACATCCTTACCCCACATATCATACACAACCACAGGTCCCATACTCATATCCCCCACAATATCCTTACCCTCCCTATCCTTACCCATACCCACCACCTTTCCCTCTTGATCAAATCCCACAACAATCTTTTCATCCACCCCGTTCAAAATTATGTTTTAACTGTCACCAAGTGGGACACATAAGTAAGTACTGCAAAGTGAAGAACACCACACAGGAACACGAGTTTCCCATGGGTTCATAGGTAACCCCAGTATCTTCTCCCAGGCCTTATATGACTGTTTATAATCTTTTCAACCTATCAATGGATCTGTACTAATGTAAAATATGGATGATTTATTGTTGTATTTTAGGTCATGTTTAAATGATATTAAACTGTTGTGCTTTATCTCCCACTCATAGGACACAAGGTTGCTGAGGATAAACTGCAGCCATGCCAGGCTGAGGTCGACTACTCGGAATACTAATACTAATATCCCTAGAATTATTAAAAATGATAAGGGGACTTATTTTACAGGTGACGTTTCCAAGAACATGTGTAAGATGATGGGTAACAACACTGAGATTATCCCAGACTGTCTTTTCCTTTATTTGCCCCCCTTCGAGATACTGTCCAAACAGGCAGCCTCATGTGAAAATATGATAATGAGGTTACTGTGCAGGGTCTCACGAAGATGAATGAGAATAACCGAAATTGAAAGTGTTATTAACTAACATGTCTAATGCAAACTGTCATGATGTCAAAATCTGGAAGAATTTGTTATGATCCAAATTTGTTTAGCTCAGGTCGTTTGACTGATCGGTGGAAAAGTCCATATCTGACGATACAGCATCCTCCAAGGGTGGCCGGGGAAGATACGTGGGTCCATTCCACTCACTATAGGGAGGTTAACCAACCGGTGGAGATACAAGGCAGAGACAAGGCCGATAACGTGGACCTGTCGATTGCGAGCTTGTGCCGGAAGAATTAAAAAGGTGACGGTGAGATATCTGAGCTAAAGAAATGTGTAGATCAGTGCTTCCAGCAATGGAGTGGCCTGCTGTGGTCATCCTAGTTCTTTTTCTTTCCTGAGTTTTTGTCATGATGATCTGATTGGGGATACTCAGTGTCTGTGATGGGGGACCGATAAAGGAGATGTGAGCTGATGGCGGAGTTGATGGAGTGGAGTCAGGAGGAGTGCAATGCCAATCAGGGGAGTTTCTGACCAATTTTAGTATTGTAATTGTTATGTTATTTGAAAAAAATACTTCCAGAAGTTATGACCCTCACACATGTTGAAATGTTGGGAATACATAAAAACACACCGTCACCATATCTTCACCCACAATATGAACACAGAGGCAAGATAAATATGATACTTGGTGATATGCATAAAGCCGCTCAGTTAATCAGTGAGACAACTGGCTTCCAAGTTTTAGTCGCCCTGGATCCCACCAGGATGACTAGGGGTACATTAAATTTTAGATATATCCAGGAACTTGCTAAATTAAATAGATAATATCACCGAGGTGTACGATGACACATTCAGGTATACAGGGAGAGAATTGCAAGCGTACAAGAAAGAACTAGTGCAACACAGGCTAGTGTTGAATTATTTAACTGCTGTTACTGGAGGGTATTGCGTAACATTAGCCACCCAATGTGGAGTAAAATGTTGCACTTATGTCACCAATGATACCAGCGACCCTAAGGAGGTGATAGACCAGAAGATGGATGAGATTCTGCAGCTAAAGTGGGAATTTCGTAAGAACCATAACGCATCAGTGGCTGAAGCAGGGGAAAAGATAGAAGGATGGGTGTCATGGCTGAACCCAGTGAAATGGTTCTCAGGTCTAGGGGAATGGGTCCAGGAAGTAATCGCCAGCATAGGCAAATTCTTGATCCTTATACTGATTGTCATCATAGTAATTGGCATATGCGTCCGGTGTGTTCCTATTGTGTTGAAGTGTGGAAAATGTAAAAATAGAGTAAAACGAAAGAATGAAATTATGATAGTGGCCAGTATGAATACCGAGGTAGACACAGAACTGCATTACAACCCTGAGCTAGGAAGTACCATCATTTAATGTATTACATTTAGACATGCATAGAATGTATTATTGAAATGTTATTTATAGAACACCTCAGACAATGTAAAGTCTCAATTCCCCTTCAAGACTGCTGTTATAAGACTGGTGCATTCCCACACCTGTCACATGATCTTCCAAGATCCGCTGTGTGCGTATAATAGTAGTTTTATGTCCCCACCCAGAGACACATTATTTATGGATTAAGAACCACCTTGTGCCATCCCATAATAACACCAAATAATATGTAAATGTAAGCCTAAATTAAATTCTAATAGTAGATTGTGATAGCATGTTGTTCGCTATCAAAGGGTGGACTGTCGAAGCTGGATTATTGGCTGAGACAAGATCAGTTTAAAATTGAATCGCAGCGATACCATCTTGCGACTGGCCGCAAGACGCCATTTTGCAAAATGGCTGCCTATGCGCCATTTTAGATAAACTCACATTTTAGTACATGTGGCGATAATACCATTAGCATCATGCGAATGCATCTGTGACCATTATCATATGTTATGGCGATTCACTAAAAGCCTATTTCATTACTTTACGTATTATAAGGGATATATTCCAGAAATGGCGCTACAGTATTGCAGTTAGCAAGTGGCCAGGTGACAACTGGCTTGTGTAGATAAGCTTCCTGCATAGTGTTTGCTCACAACGGGTGGTCTGGCTAGAATAAATAAGCAGGCATCCTGCAATGACATGATTTCTGGGGATGGAGTGTCACCTTGGGTCTGTCTCTTGTAGTTGGGATATTTTGCATTTTCACACAAGAGACTGACAGAGGTATCTTTCCTTCCTACACAGGAAAGGTGGGGGGGCCTGCTGACAGGACATGTAGAACTATCTGGCCCAGCATGCTAAAATGTTAGAGACAAATGCACTCATCTTCATACACACATTAAATATGTCTTATACCAAACCCTGAATACTCACACATTTCATATTCACACATAAGGTTCCATAAGCATCAAAATGTATGATTTAACTTGGTTATTTTAGTTTAAATGCTGAGAAATAAAGGTTTTTGATAACTAAGGTATTATACATGATAAGCAAGTTGTGTTTGGTCTTGTTCTGATGCATACGCTTTTTACAGCATTCCGGTATTATCGGTGGAGAGATCGCATCATGCAAACTCAAGTTATGGATCGCAAAACCTACAAGCAACAAAATGTTTAAACTGTTGTAATGTACAGAAGGTGTTACTAGAAAGATTCCCCTGCTGTTAGAGGCAGGGGGAGTCTATTTGAAACAGCCTGTTAAATGTGCTGTAACATATGCTTCTCCTCTGGGAACCAATGACATCAGCAAGAAACTTCCCTTTGTCCTTTTTTAGTCTGAGGGGGATAAAATGTGTGCCCGAATACTGTTTTTTTAGTCCATACAGCTGAAGGTTGTATGAACTGAAGGTCTCTAGTCTGAGGTCTATCTCTGGGTCCGGAGGCGCAGCGTGTGTATACTGTACTTGGGTCTGTAATATTTCCTTTTGCGCCTAAAGTGTGTGTCTCTCTCTCTTTGTCTCTCTCTCATTTGTCTCTGTCTCTCTCTCTGTCTCTCTCATTGTATTTATTTGCGCTTATTATACACAGATCATAGCGTATACCTGACTGTACTTTTACTTGAATAATACTTTGTGCTTCGGAACCACATGTTCTGAGTCTGGAGTCTCTATTTATTGTATGACTGCATACGCAAATTAGCATCATCCTTAGAGGTTTATAGGAAGGATTTTAGAAGGTACAAGCAGGGGTATATAGAGGTTCATTTTAAAATCAACAAGTGGCATAACTAGGGTATTTGGAACCCAGGGCAGGATGAAAAATGGGGGGGTGTCAACATGACACACCACCTTTTCTTGTCATTCTGGGAGCATTCCTGCAGAGAATGGGGATGCCCAGCAATTCACAACAAGGGCTGCAGGGTGGATGTTCGGGTGTGCATTGCCAGCAGCACTTGCAGGGATGAAAGGGCTGGCTGGGACCTATAGTTGAAAGTAGTGTGCTATTAGCGGGCAGCATCTTACCCTAGATGGGTGTTATTGCTGGGGTGAAGAAATTCACCTGGGTCAAGGAATCTAGGAATAGTGGGGGAGGGGCTGGGTTGATGACGCAGTGCACCACAGAGAATTTGGGTGCCCAGCAATTCTCGGACAAGGGCTGCTTGGTGGATGTTGGGGCGCGTATTGCCAGCAGTGCTTGCAGGGATGAAAGGGTTGGCTGAGACCTGTAGTACCATGGTTGAAATTAGCTGCGGGGGATGCGGTAGTAGCGGGGCAGCGTCTAGGATGTATACCTTTTTGTATTGTCTAACTGTAATGCGTCAATCATTTATTTGTCGATCTATTAACTGTCGACCTACAGTATTTAGTTTTGATCTATGACTGGTCGATCTTTGATATGTCGATCCATCAATTGTCCGCCTATTTAGTTTAGATCTTGGACGCATCTTTCTTTCAAGTCTATCATGTGTGTTGTCGATCTTCATATTGTCGGTGTGTTATGTTTCGATTATTTGTAGTGTCGATCTAATGTCCATGTCAATTACGTGTTTGTCGATATAGAGGTGTGGTCGATCAATGGTTTGTCAATCTAAGGTACTGTAGCTGTCGACCTAGATAATGTCGATGTTTGGTGGTCAATGTATGTCTTGTCGTTCTACCACAGGTTGATCTACCAACCAACTTTTTGGTGCCCTGTGCCAGAAAGAGCAACATACCGACAATATGAAGATCGACAACGCCCTCCTCATTTTTCAAGGGGACAAAATGCACCCCAAAAAGTGCCATGGCTTCATGAGGAAGGGCCAGGGAAGAGATAGGAGAGGCCAGGAGATGCTGGGGATGAAATAAGAGGAAGCTACAAGCAAGAATGATAATAAACAGAAATTTGACAGGTCCAAACAGCTCCCCCTGACCTGTGGTGCCCTGTGCGATGACACCGGCCGCACTACCCTAGCTACGGCCCTGCTTTTAAGATCCCATGAATGCCCAGTGGAGCCAGCCGGGAGTGAGACACAGCACATCAGCATTAGGTTGATGTGCTGTGGGCTCTAGTGGGGAGCACCAGAGGGGGAGTGTTCACTCCCCCACTAAGGCAGATGAGATGTTCTTATATGAATGGGATTGAAATGCCGGTGGCTGTTTAGCTGCAGGTTCAAATCTCAACAGCGGCTGCCTGACAGGATTATCCTAACCTACCCTTTCCCCCCTCCTAACCCTCACTTAATGGTGCCTAACCCTAACCTCCCCCTGGGGGTGCCTAACCCTATCCTCCCCTTACCACTCCCTAAAACCAACCCTCCCAGGGGGAGTGCCTAACCCTAACCTCTGCCTGGGGGTGCCTAACCCTCCCCAGTGCCTTAAACCTAACCCTCCCCCCCACGGCTAACAGGACGGGTGCCCCGGACTTACCTCATTCGGGCACACGTCGTCCTGGTTTCCGGCTTCAGGATTATGATAGTCGGTATTTCAACGTCTATCATGAATCCCTAGCCAGCATTCTGCCGTCGGGATTGTGACCACATATCTACATCCCGTTCTTATATCTCATGGTTAGTGCTTCCTGCTTCGCCTCGGTAATGAGGCGATGCAGGAAGAGTTATAGCAGCACGAAAAGTGCCTATATAATACATCTCCCTCAGAGAGTTGAAGTAAATGGAAAGCAGTCACAGGAGTTTAAGGATGCAAGTGGTGTACCCCAGGGGTCTGTACTTGGACCAGTGTGTTTTAATATTTTTGTTAGGAATTTAAAGACCCAAAATACTAAGAGGACCAGATGGATTTTTTGAGGTATTTATCCATTTGGGTTAATGATAGTACACCAGTGTGACTGGATGTGAGAGGATATAACCCCATTAGGTGCTTCATCTTAAAGATGTTTCAAATTGGCATAAACAGATGAGGAAGGATCATAGGACAATTTAGTATAAAATATATGGTCAGTAAGTTGCTGGTGTGCTTCAGCAACAAAGCCAACTGTATTCTGCACAATGTCTCCTCCCTGCTTATCTGCCAGCTTGATAGTCAAGGTTTTCTCTCTAGACGAGTTCTTGAGAGCAAATTGTTAGTTTGTGATATTTGGGCTTTTTAGATGTATTACATAATTGTTTAAACTGTTTTAGGGTATTTATTTTATAAAAGGAGTCACTGAATCCATTTTTTATACTGTAAAGGAAAAAAATTACTCTTCTTGGCAAAAAACTTTTTGAGAGGTGATATAATAGATGTATTAATATCCAATAGGGGTAAATACTCCACAGAGATGTTCTACATATCTGCAGTATGATTATTTTGTTCTGTGGGATGGGTTAGAC
Organism: Taudactylus pleione; assembly: GCA_031769625.1. Classification (NCBI taxonomy): domain Eukaryota; kingdom Metazoa; phylum Chordata; class Amphibia; order Anura; family Myobatrachidae; genus Taudactylus; species Taudactylus pleione. The sequence continues at coordinate 1,141,569 of JAUIMM010000123.1, forward strand.
TTTGTCTGTCTCTATCTCCTACTATGATAGGGGAACCTATAACATTTCTAGTTTTTATTCTCTTGTGGTTCAACTCGATGAATAATTAATAAAAAATTGGGGCTAATCTAATTCCTTTTATAGGTAGAGGTTTATTCAAGTCGAAAAATTGGTTCTGATCTGAATTAACTGAGTTTTAGTTAGAGATGTGCGCCGACCCCTGTGTTTTGGTTTTGTATCTGGATTAACTTTCATGTTTTGGTTCTGGTTTTGCAAAATTACCCTCAAATATTTTGGTTTTGGATCTGTATTAGTTTTCAAAAATGATTAAACACATCTAAAATCACATAATTTGGGCCTTTTCTGTTCCTACAGTATTATAAACATTGTCGGATCTTACCTAAGGGCTGCGAGGCTGCAGCCCCACTAGAAATATCCTCCACTGTTCAGTGAGCCAGTGCAGTCCATGACTGCACTGGCTTCTCTGTGACTAGAGGTGGCTTCCTATTGGAAGTGCCACCTGCCAGTCATGCTGAAGACAGGCAGTCAGGAGGAGGTGTCCCCTCCCCCTGGAACTGCCAGTCTGGGCTGCAATTATCAGAGAGGGGCTTCCAGTGGAAGCCACTGCTCTGCCTTTGCATGGCAGCCCTACATGACTTCTCAGGGCTGCAAACAATGCAGCTCCGAGAAGCTGATGTTAGGCGTGCGCATACGTGGCGCCACCACTGCTCATGCGCAGTTCACGGCACCTTTCAGATTCACTGAGCAGGCGCCGGGACCCAGGCCAGCAGCAGCAGCAGCAACCCCCCTCAGGTAAGAGGGCAGGAGCCACTGCTGATTATAAGCCTCAATAACATTAATTTCCAGTCATTTCCAGTCAATTTTGACCACCTCTCAGCTCACAATATTGTTCACAAACATAGGCCAAAGGCTGGCTGGCTAGACTAAGCATCCAACAGAGCAGCGGCACAAACACACGGCACTTATTTCTGTTTACAAAAGTTTTGCAAATTAGTAATGTATTAGTAGTAACCTATCAAACCAACTCACAAGTACGTTCAATAGAAAACAATACAACACAGATATTTACTAAGAATCGTGTGTGGAATATCCTTGCCCAAAACAAGTAGTCATAGATAACAAGCAGCAAACAAAAACCTCCTAAAACATGTGTAAATAGCAACAGCAGACATGAATGCCCCCTACACAAGTACACATACCCCCAGCACATGCCTATTCTCAGTGCCCAATCTGTATTTCCCTCCTGGGGGTTGCAAGGCCACTGATGACTGGCACTATATGCCCATGTAAAGCCCCGATCAAACAGCCTTTTTGTAATGCAGTTCCCCAAATTCTCCCCAACCATAAAAACAGTGTTCTGTACCTGCGGGTCAGAAACAGTGCATGTCGGATACAGTGCAGGATACAGGACCTCATTCAGTGTCGGTCATAGCGGCCGCACGGTCGTACAGGCTACAGCCGCAAAATCATAAACGGAAGCGATCATACGGCTGGTCGATCGTAAACAAAGTGACGCCCATTCGTTAGCACTGCACCTCCTCTAGCTACCGACTGATCTGATCGAACGAACGAGACAGTTATAGTCAGGCGCTGTCAGTCGATGTATGCTAATTATGTTGTGATGGTTGCGGCCGTATGTGTTGTATTGATGGTCACATGTCATGTTTACATGGACTATCGAACAGCTTGTTATTAGCTTGTTGTCAATTATCTAATTAAGAGTGTTTAACTCTTGCTGTTCTTTTTATTCAGTTTTTTTTAATGTGTCAATAAACTTTATTGTTTTTTTTGTGGGGGTTTTCCCTGTTCTCGTTTTTTTTTTTAAATTCCAAAACAACGTAATGTTTATTATCTGTGAATGTACTGTTGCTAATTGTGTTAACTTTAAAAATGCATGTGCATTTTGCGCTAGGATCATTTGCACTCTTATGTTTGCAATTGCACACTGCGTGTTTTATCCAATCAAATCTGACCTTATTTTTCAGGTCACATGATTAAAGGATTGTCCAATAGTGTTTTTTTTTTAGGAAACTGAGTAAATATTTTAGCCAATCATCTTTATTTTACCCCATGCATATTTCATGTTTTCTCTAAAAACGGCCATTGCGATCATGAGAGCCGCGGCCTTTACCCGTCCGGATTGAGCCTGGTAAATATTTTGGACAGGAGGCTTACAAACGCCCAGCCTCCCATTTCCATCCGCTTAAAGCGTGTGGCCTATGCGGAGGTGAGGAGAGCCCTTCGCCATGCGGGATTTTGGCGCAATATAGCGCAACTAGAGAGGCGGTGGTCTGATTTGTGCCGCCGGTCGCCAGTCCTTTTGGCTAATTTGCGGGCGCGATTACGCAGACGTAAGTATGCGTTTGCATAAGTGTTAAAATTAGTGGACTGTGAAAAATGTCTGTTCCTTTTTCAATTCTTTTATTAAATGTAAACAAACCCTCCTGTATGTTGTCCCTATTGTCCTGATTGTGTAAAGTGTACTTGTATTGTGTAGCCGAAAGTGAAAACTAAACTTAGATTTTTTTAATATCTTTACATTTTAGAACCACAGCGGAGACAGAGAAGGGCCCGCAGATTTGGCCGCAATGCAGGTCCCAACCTGCAGCCCTCCCCCTCACCTTCCCAATCCGCTCAACCCAGCCCACCCTCCCCACCACCATACAGCCCCAGTAACCCTCCCTCCCTCTTCCAAAATTCCCCTAGTATTCCTCCGTCCCCTGCCCACTCATCCCAAATCACCACTCCCATGCCCGAGTCCTCAACCCAAATATCCCCTCCCTTGAATTTTTTCCTGTCCATTTCCCCTCCCACCATTCCACCAACTCCAACTTTCTCGCCATCTCCATCTCCAGCACCATCTCCATCGGGTGCTTCCTTGCCATGCTCTGATGGTATGGTTGCTTCCTTGTCAGGCTCTGATGGTATGTGTTTTTTAATATTATGTTTTTTTTTTTTTTGTTTTTTTTTGAGTGTTGTTGTTATCCATGTTTTTTTAAACTATTTTGGCTGTGTGTTTGTTTTAATTTTTACAGTATGGGTGTCATAATCATTGCGCAGTAATCCTGTTACTCAATATTTTGTGGTTATGTTTTGTGCCTGGGCCCTTTTTTTGGGGGGTGCCCAAAAATGTATGCCTTTTGACGTTTACAAAATGCTTTTTTTTTGGTGTAAAAATTGATTACATTTTGATTTGTATTTTAGATTTAAATAAAACATGTCACAGAACTTGGGAAGGTGATAGTAACCAGACTAACCTTGTTAATGTTGTGTACACTGTGTTTAAAATGTACTAAGATGTAACTTCATTAGGAAAAGTGATGTTAGCCATAGCAAACAAACACATTGTAGTTTTGGATTATCAAGAACATTCTAGAAGTGAATACGTGCAGTGTGTTTTAAGGGTATGGCCATCATGACTTAAGAATACACCTCCCAGTTGTTTATAAATCATCCTAGGGTATTTTTGATTATGCCACATAGTTAGGGTTTCAAAGTGTTTTTACACCATAAAAGTTTAGACATAATAATAATGTTGTGGGGAGTAAACTTTAAAACACACCCTAACATCATTGTGTCTAACCACTGTTTGGGACATTGAATAATGTTTAATGTTAAAATGTGGGTAATTTTTTAGATGTTTTTAACCTACAAATACATTTTTCTGTCCACAGATCTAACAAACATACTTGTTGGAATACGAGAGGAGCTCACTCGAACAAGTGGCCATCTATTGGAGGCCTACTGCTGCCTACAGCGGATTGTGGGGAGTCTGGAGCGGTTTTAATTTTTTTTACCCTTTGTACATTTCAAAATGTTTACAATTCCAGTAAAGTTTTTGTTCTAAAAACATTTGTCCTCTTTTTTCATAAAAATTAAATGGTGTAATTCTGCATTTCAAATACTTTGTTAACAAAGCTGGGTGCCTTTCCACAGTGTAACTAATACAATTTTTTTTATTTTAACCTTAAGAACATTTGCAGTAATGTTTTCTTTTTTGGGGTTGCCACACAAAAAAAATGGCCTCAGGTTTTTATAAACTAAAATATCTTGCTTAGTCAAACATAAACAACAAAAGCTAAACTCAGACATAATATTTCATTTTTAACAGACAAAATAATTTTTTTTTATCAAAATTAACTAAACATGTGGTGGTATATCCGGAAAAATTATGTTATTTGTCCAAAAACAGTACATGGTATTGCCAATGGGTTCCATTAGTTTTTCAGTTTCGGAAAGTGTTTGGATTTTTGTGAAAAAAATAAATAAAATAAAAAATTTAGGTTCACCTTAAAATACATTTGCTCTAAGTGTAAAATTAAAAATAAAGTAAAAAATTATCACCTAAAATATCTTGAAACCACAGAATCGCGTCTGGGTTCCCCCCCGACAGCATCACAACACCTTCCTCTGGCAAGGCATCCTCTGGCTGCATGGGAACTCGACTGCTTATTGCAATGTTGTGTAAAATCCCACACAGGACCACAATGCGAGAAACCATATCCGGCGAGTACATGAGTGCACCACCAGAGTGATGGAGACACCGGAACTGGCCCTTTAAAAGGCCAAAACAGCGCTCCACCACCTGCCTGGTGGCAGTAAATGCAGCATTATATTGAGTTTGTGGCCCTGGTGTGGGATCAAATAAGGAGTTAGCAGCCAGGGCATGCAAGGATATCCACTGTCACCTGATGGAAATGGGACACCAAAAGGTCCATAAATTGTCAATGAAAACATGTTTACACTATTACTATAGCTATATACTGGATTTTTACTTACCAAGAAGCCACGCGTCACCAGCTTGCAGTGTGCTTAATTTTGGCCAAATCCCTGAATGCTGGATCACATACGCATCATGGCTGCAGCCTCGACATTTGGCATTCAGGGAGAGGATCTGGAGGGAGGCATCACATAGCACCATTACATTTAGCGAATGGAAATGTTTACGGTTCCTATAATTTGTTCCCTGCATGCAACGAGCTGAAGTGCTATGTGAGTGCCATCCACTACCCCTATGACGTGTGGAAAGCCTGCAATCTCAAAAAACTTCTGCTTTACCACATCAAGGGCTTCCGTATCCAAAGGCATACTAATAAAATGTGCTATATGATTGAAGAATGCATCTAGCACACGCTTCAGGATCCGTGAAAATGAGGGCTGGGAGAGGTCACCCACCAGCCCCACAGTGGTTTGGAAGGACCCTGAGGCGCAGAAATGTAACCGACAAAAACTGTGTAAGGGGTGTGATTGCTGTAGGAATGTTAATCTGACTTTCTAGATCATTCTTTATTATTGAAAGAGTGTCTAGGATATTATTTGGAGGCAGGCGATAAGTGGTTACAACCACATCATCAGGCATTCCAAAAAGGGTGACACGTGTTCTATATATCTTGTCCCTTGCATGCCTCCTATGCCTACACCCAGGAGGAGGCTGAGGAAGGTTGGTGGGGGGCAACATGGCCACTATTAGCTGGCCCACATCGCTCTGTAAAGTTAGAATTTAAAAAGATAAGTGGTGTTGAGAAAGAATTTTCAATATTTTTCAAAAAATACTTAGCTTAGTAATAATGGTGCATATTCTTACAGGGTCGGGCTGTGCCATCTTCGGGAACCCCTACAGGTGTTGTTTGTGTATGGGTTTTTATTTTATGGAAGAAAAAGAAAATAATATTTTGAAAAAAACACGTCTATTACTACTATTATTGTTAAAACAATCCTTAACTTTGAAATTGGGGAATATAAAAAATGTAAAACATAATTATTGTTTTATCAATAAAAACCACAAATGCATTATTAAATGTAAAAAAGACAGCATAGGGGGCGTGGCCTGGCAGCCATCAGGGACGGAAGTGTGGCTTAAGAGCTCCTGATAGCCCTTCTCTAAAACTGCCTACTGCTCAGGTTAAAGGCATCTTACTGCCAAATATTTACTTTCCCCTGCGTCTCTCACCCTGAGAGAAGCCAGCAGAGGTGTCTGCGGTGCCTGGGTGACCTTCCCTGCCTCCCCGAGTGCTGCGGCCTACCTTCCACCCTGCAGCCGGGACCTAGATTTCAGAGGCCCTCCGACTTCCATAGCTGCGCTGCCGCAAGTGTCCACCTGCTGCCTTCAAGCTCAGGGGCAGCAGACACATATCTAAAGGTACCCTGGGGACTTACCTAAGTTGTTGGGAGTTCCCCATATCAAGACCACAGTGTGGGGGACGCTGGGCTCCGGAGCCCCGGGACGACGCCATCTTGGTTTTTTTTTTCTGCAATATTCCCCATAGAAACAGAGCTTGTATGAGGTGTGAGCTCCCTCTGGTGGCCGAAAAGTATATTACATGGCACACTGATGCAGTTCTCTATGCCTGATGATTACATTCTCTGTCCTGTCACCCTGATATCTCAATGGCCTAACACTTTTCTGAGTTAAGTGGAACATACATTCACGTGATACCCATTTTTATTCACTTTATTTTTTTTTATCGTGAGAGATTACGCTGGATTTTACTATGGGCCCGAAAAAAGTTAAAGTCTCTAAATCTGTCTCAAAAATAGCCTTTTTCAAACCCTCTCCTCAAACTGTTAAAGCTATCGGGATGGAGACGTTGGCTCTCCAGAAAACTAAATTGACTACTCCATCTAATGCAAGTTCCTCCCCCACTCATACCGATTCTGCACCGAGTTCCCCTAAAGATTGTGACTCTCTCACAGTCGGCACCATGAAACTACTCCTCTCACAATTTAAAGTAGAGGTTGCTGCGGAATTTCGTGCCACTCTTCATGCTTGTCAACAGTCAATTGACGACCTCGGTGATCGAACAAATAACCTTGAAAATAAAATGGAGGAGGTAGTCGGGTCACACAATGACCTCATAGTTCAGCATGAGTCTCTCCAAACTGAAATTACTGCTCTTCGGGAGAAAGTCGGAGATTTGGAGGACAGATCAAGACGCAACAATATTAAACTCCGAGGAGTTCCTGAAACTGTTCCCCATAGTGGTCTCCACGAATTTACGTTGAATTTATTTCGGAAGCTCCTGCCTGAAGCGCGATCAGATGACCTTCTTATTGATCGCATTCATCGACTCCCAAAAGCCAGAAGTGCTCCGGAGGGTGCATCTAGGGATGTATTAATGCGGATGCATTTCTTTCATATGAAGGAGGCATTATTGAAGGCAGCTAGACCTTCAGAGGAATCAGCAGCGGCTTTGAAAGGCCTCCAATTATTTGGTGATCTCTCTCAAGCAACATTGGCAAAGAGACGCTCCTTCTATCCAATTACTAGTGCCCTCAGGAGAGCTAATATACTTTATCGATGGGGTTTTCCTACCAAACTCCTAGTGTCACGTGATGGTTCCACAGTCATAATTACAAACCTGGATGAAGGGTGGAAAACCCTATCTAGGTGGAACATTGCTGGAAATTCTTTTGATTCTTCATCCAATCAAAACCTGCAGAAAGACTGATCTATAGCGGGATTTCAAGCATAAGTACACATTATAATTTTCTTTCTGCTGTATGCTACTATATATAGTCTGAGAAAGTTTTGTGAGTATTTTGAATGTCTTAGTCTATTCAGAGTGGCAATAATGCATTTTCACTGTATTATTTTACTCGAATTCTAGTATATGTTTCATTTACAAGTAGGCCAGTTACTTATTTAAATTTTTGTATGTATCTTTGGATACGTTTTTTTTTATATGTTACCAAGTTTTGTATGGCCATGTTCTCCTAGGGGGTTACACTTGGGTACTGTTTATTTACGGGTAATGTTTCCTGCCCCTTCCCCGTAAATTCGGGGGGGAGGCTGAAACTACGTGCTATCTTTTTCACATAATTGCATTGCCTGAGTGATCTCGTTTGTATGTAAAGATATGGTTATATGCTTGGTTTATTTATAGTGTTAATTAACTGTTTCGTTTATGGGTGACGGGGATAGGCTACTACCCCCCAATCACAAATTCCTAAGAGTCGTAGTTTTTTACACGACTCTTGTTGGCTCCAAGTGGGGTCGTTTATGTTCTCTTATACCCCTTCTAATGTCTGCTGTTTTTTTTTTCCTTTTTATTTTCTTTTTTATCTATGTTACCCCGTTATGTGTTTCTCTTTTCCCCAGCCAGATTTGCAATCCCAGGATTGGTATTTTGATGTTGGTCACTGCACAGTATTTTACACCTTGTCTGTATAGATATGGTTAATTTATTATCAATCAATGCGAAAGGATTGAACTCTCCCCAAAAAAGAAATTTAGCACTGCGGTATTTTTCTAAGGTTAAAGCCCACATTGTTGCGATTCAGGAGACGCATTTTCAGCAGTCTGCCCCTCCAAGATTTAATAACATCAGATTCCCTCATTGCTACACAGCTAATGGGCCTCAAAAGAAAGCAGGAGTAGCCATCCTTATTTCTCAACATTGCGCATTTACACTAACCTCAAAATATGCAGACCCACAGGGAAGGTATCTAATTCTAGTGGGATTACTAGATAATGTTGAGGTTACTATTGTCTCATGTTATGTTCCAAATACAGGGCAATTGGCCTTCTGTAGAAAATTCTGTTTGACTTTACAAAAACACTCTAAGGGAGCATTATTGCTCCTCGGAGACTTTAATATGGTCCTGGATCCAACCATGGATAGATCCCATTCAACAACTTCCCGTTCAAATAGACCGCAGGAGTTTTCTAAGGGTTTCCAGCAACTTTTAGTAGAGCACGGGTTGTTTGATGCCTGGAGAGCAAAACACCCTACAGTAAGAGATTATTCCTTTTATTCGAATGTCCATAGGACGTATTCCCGGATAGACTTGGCCCTATGTGATAGATGGACCTTATCATCTATTAGTAGTATCAATATTCTTCCCATGACTTGGTCAGACCACTCCCCCCTTTTTGTTAAATGGGATATAGGGAATAGGAGAGTAATCCCGGGCCCGTGGAGACTAGGTAATCACCTGTTGACTTAGCCGGAGGCTCATAAAGCAGTTCAGGAGGCTCTTTCTATTTTTCTTAGTACCAATAAGCCGGAAGAAACTTCCATATTTAACTTTTGGTGCTCATTGAAGGCAATTATTAGAGGTTCAGCAATTCAAGTTGCGGCTCGGCTTAAGAGAGAATATAAACAACAGTATGAGAAAGCGGAAGTTGAGGCAGCGCAAATTGAAGAAGCTCATAAAGCAGACCCCTCTAATAAAATATTATATAAACAACTCCTCAATGCTCGAGAAAGGGTGAATGTCTTCTCACTTAGAGAAGTACAGCGTAATATTGCCAGATTAAATCAAAAGTTCTATGTATTTGGTAATCGAGCAAGTCGACTGTTGGCTAATAAATTACGTGGACGAAGGGCTAGGGGGCAGATACAGAGAATCTACAATCACCATGGGGCTAAAGTATCGGACCCTGTAGAGATAGCTAATGCTTTTGCAACCTATTATGCGCAACTTTATAACCTCAAAGATGACCCCAATATTGCCCAACCAACGGCAGCCCTTATTGAGCAATTCTTGAGTGGGCTTTCTCTCCCGAAATTGTCTTCTGAGGCTTGTCTGTCCCTTAGCACTCCTTGGACTCTGGAGGAAATAGATGTAGCCATTAGTAAAATGCAATCAGATAAGGCTCCAGGTCCGGACGGCTATTCTGCCAACTTTTACAAAACATTTAAAGCTGAGCTGGCTCCGGTTTTGTTGTCTGTGTTCGGTGAAGCAACGGAATCTAAGCAATTCCCTGAAGAAATGCTGGAGGCACGTATAATTGCCATACCAAAACCCGGCAAAGACCCTAATGCTGTAGCTAATTACCGACCTATTGCTTTGCTGAACACAGATGTCAAGTTGTTTGCCAAAGTGATTGCTAGTCGCCTGTCTCGGCTGTTGCCGGTTCTCATTAAACCGGATCAGGTCGGATTTGTGATGCACAGGCAAGCCCCAGACAATACACGTAGAGTTCTCAATATTATAGAATATTATGACTACCGTAGGGAGCCTTTATTGATCCTATCGCTTGATGCCGAAAAGGCGTTTGACCGCCTGCACTGGGGTTATTTGATGAAGGTTTTACACAGTTTCGGTTTCCAGGGAGGTATTTTAGATTCCATTTCGGCCCTATATACTTGCCCTTCTGCGAAGGTATTTGTAAACGGTTGTCTATCTGACAAATTTGACATAACCAACGGCACACGTCAGGGGTGCCCACTTTCGCCACTCATCTTTGCGCTTGCCATTGAACCTCTGGCGGAGATGATCAGAACCCTCAAATCCATACATGGTCCCTTGCTCGGAGGTTTCTCCCATAAAATAAACTTATTCGCAGATGATATTTTACTGTGTTTACTCCACCCAGAAGAGTCCCTTCCAGCATTGCATGCCATTTTGGATCAATACGCAGCAGTGTCCTTTTACAAACTCAACACAGCAAAGACAGAAGCCCTCCCTCTTAACATCCCTACTGTAATTTTGGAGAAACTACAGGAGACGTATAGATATACATGGAAATCTAGGTCCCTCAAATATCTGGGGGTGCATTTAGCTAGAGACCATGATCTTATTGATTGTAATTTTGGGCCCCTCTTGAAAGCTTATGAAACTTTAACAAAAGAATGGATGCTACATGAGGTGTCCTGGCTAGGAAGGATTGCGGCTGCAAAAATGGTGCTGCTCCCGAAACTAATGTATTTATTTCGGACCATTACTAGACCCCTATCCAAATCCATATGTAACAAATTTTACCAAATACTAACTAAATATATTTGGAAGGGGAATCAACCCAGAATAGTGAGAAATACCCTCTCCCTCTCTAAGGAGACAGGCGGAGTGGCCTTCCCAGACTTGGAGAGATACCATTCAGCATGTATACTTAGCCAGGCAAGGGACTGGTTCATAATAGACTCTCCCAAACCCTGGGTAATTATTGAAAGGGAACTTATGCGCCCCTTTCCCCTTCCTGATCTATTCTGGCTGCCCTCTTCTGAAATCTCCTTCAGACCGGGATTCTGTAAAGCAGTCCAGACTACAATAGTATGTTGGCATACCTGTGTTTCCTTAGATGAAGAGATTTCCCTGCCTTCTCCTAATCTGTCTCTCCGATCAATAGCCAATTTGATCCCTGATATGCACTTAGGTTCCTGGGCGAAGGTGGGCCTCTCTTCTTTGGGGGATGTATTCGCGGCGGAGGATTTGGCTTCTTTTGTGTCCCTTCAGACGCAATTTGGTTTAACGAGGCAGGACTTTCATAAATATTTACAGCTGAGACATTGGTTGCACAGTCACCTCCCTTCTCCACTTAAAAAACCTGCCTTCCCATCACTGCTGCTGACTCGCCTACGATCCTCTAATCACAAAGGTGGTATATCTTGCTGGTATCAGTATCAGATAATGTTAATGTTAAAAAAAAAAGGGAAACTTCCGTGTCGGCTTAAATGGGAGAGGGATCTGGCTGTGAACCTTTCTGATGAGGACTGGAATATTATTTTTCGTTCCAGTTTTACTATATCCAAATGTATCAACCATTCAGAAATGTATTACAAATTACTTCAGAGAGCATATTTTACTCCTGAAAGTATGCATAAGATCTGGCCCTCTGTCTCGCAATATTGCTGGAGAGGTTGTGGTTTGGTGGGAGACATCTTTCATGTCTTTTGGTCCTGTCCTCTACTTCGCCCCTTGTGGAATGCAGTATTTTTTATGATTAGTAAAATAGTTGGTGTAACTATCAGGCGGAGCCTCTAGTTGCCTTATTCCACTTCTATCCTGGGGAATTATCACATGGCGAGAGATATATTATGGGTCATGTGCTGATTGCTACAAAAGCTACAATTGCTCAGGGGTGGAAGACAGCCTCTCTCCCCAACATCACAATCATAGAAAACAAGATCCATAAGCATTTTGTTTTTGAAACAACAGGTGAGAAATACTCCTCCTCCGTCAATTCCATCCATATGAAATGGTTTAAATGGGGAGAATATAGGGAAAAACAAGGCCATTCCACCATTTATAGTGTTCCGGTTGTTCCCGGTGTTCTCTGTTCACCTCACGCAGATCCGGGGTAGCTCCATTAACTGAATATTTAGTATTTTGTCTATATGTGTTGTGAAGTGTTTTATAAAACATTTTTCTTGTCCTAAAAAGTTTAAGTATCAATTATATGTACAAGGACCAAGATCGATTGATTTATATTGTGATATGCTATATGTCTGGCTTACCCCTTTTCCCTTCTTTTTCCTTCTGTATCCCCATTTCTTTGTATTAAACTTTCAATAAAAACTATTATGAAAAAAAAAAAAAAAAAAAGACAGCATAAAAAACTTTATTATTAAATACGACAAACTTTTAGGTTTTTAAAAATAGACACTTACCTGAATCCAGTACAAACTGGACTGTTAAACACCTAAAACAAAACAATAGAACATGACAATAATTGTTTGAATAATGTCCTTTTTTTGGTTTTAAATTCCTAAAAATAAAAAAACAACTTGCAGTAGGCTGGCACACTTACCGGAGTCTGCAAAGAACGTTGTTATTTTGTTCCTCCAAAAACACATTCACCCAAACACACAAAGTAACCGGGTTTGTCAAATTTATGGACAAACAAAAATTAAAAAATAACCCACCTGCCCCCCAAAAAAAGAATGGAACCCCCCAAAAAAATAATAAAAAACCCACCCCCCCAAAAAAAAACCCACCCCCCAAAAAAAATAAAATAACAAAATAAATTTAAAAAAACAAGCACCACTCAAACAACACACACAAGCACCACTCAATCAATACACACACAAGCACCACTCAAACAACACAAACAAGCACCACTCAAACAACTCCAAACACTAGCAATCCCTTCCTGCACCACAAATCACTCCAACTACAACCCACAAGTAAGGGAACATTTGGCTTTGCCTTAAATAAGGCCAAAAAAACCCAATGATTGAATAATGCAGGCAAGGTGTGCATTGTATATAGGCAAATAGGGATGCACGGGTAACCAATCCAGGGATGCGCTCACATCTCGGACAACCCACGCAGTGATTAGGGCAGCACAGACGGTGTAATGGTTAGCATTACTGCCTCACAGCACTGAGGTCATGGGTTCGATTCCCACTACGGCCCTAACTGTGTGGAGTTTGTATATTCTCCCTGTGCTTGCGTGGATTTCCTCCGGGTACTCCGGTTTCCTCCCACACTCCAAAAAATATACTGGTAGGTTAACTGGCTCCCAACAAAATTACCCCTAGTGTGTATATGTGTGCGCATGTGATAGGGAACATAGATTGTAAGCTCCACTGGGGCAGGGACAGATGTGAATGGTAAGATATTATCTGTAAAGCGCTGCGGAATATGTGTGCGCTATATAAATAACTGGTAATAATAATAATAATTACGGAATGCAGACAAGGTGTGCATTGTACGTAGGCAAAGAGGGATGCATGGGTAACCAATCCAGGGATGCGCTCACATCTTGGACAACCCACGCAGTGATTACGGAATGCAGGCAACCCACGCAGTGATTACGGAATGCACAGGTAACCAATCCAGGGATGCGCTCACATCTATAAAATAGTAATCAAAAGCACTATTCTTCATGCTCTCTCACAAGTTTGGAAAATGGCAAGCGAGGAGCATGGTGGGCAGAGGACAAATGAGGCACATTTTTTAAAAAAACACAATAACAGTTCATATCTTCCAAAAATGCATTTTTTAAATTATCAAAATTAAAAAATATTGTAGGTGCTGGGAATCCACTACCACCACCAGAGGAGGAGGAGGTGGGGCCAAGCAGGCCAAGGCCCAGAAATCCACCGTTTTCAAGGCTAGAGCTTGAGACATTGGTTGACTATGACAATGGATAACCTTGTCCATGCCCCAAGAAATATGGGGGCTGGAGCCAAAGACAGGATTTGGGAGGAGATATCCAGGGCTGTTAATGCTGTGGGGACAAGTCGTCAAAAAAGGTAAAAAAATGATATTGTGAGTGTACTGAAGTCAAAAGCGAGATCTTAATTAAATAAACTAACCCTTAAAAAATGCCAAATCACATTGTCAGATGGACTGATTTCAAATACCAGCTGAAGAGGAAGCTACAGAGTAGGGTGGACCATGCTGCGGGGACAGGTGGTGGTCCCATCCCTGAGGAGCTGACCTTGACGAGGTTGGAGACGTTGGCTCAGGGATGTGTGACGGAAGAGGAGATAGTCGGCGTGTCCACTATGGACACTGACATGGCCGACTTCAACGCTCCACATGTGCAAGAATGTAAATATTTTTTGGACTCAAAAAAGTATAAAGCTAAAACGTGTATGCGTTGTTTTTTTTCCAGACTCAGAGGAGGTAGTGCCTGCTCCTGAGGTCAGGTCTGGGTCCAGCACAGATGGAGACTCTGCAGGGGAGGATCCAAGTACTCCATCTGGGGACCTTGTGGAGTCTACTCCATGGCAACCATCGGAACGAGCAGTGCCTCTCCTCACCAGGTTGGTCTCCCAAACTCAGGAGAACAGATGTGTTCTTCTGAGGATGGACACCACTATGGAGAGGGTGGCGGTGGCCCTGGAGACCATTGCTGGGGCCATAGATCGATGGGCCAATACCCAGGAGCAGGCAAACCCACCTGCCATGATGGAGCGAGACTCCCTTCCTCCCAGGACCACCACCTCTGGCAGCCCAACAGCCACCCCCGCCAGTATGGAGAGCCCTATGCCTAGGCCTGAGGAAATACCATCTACCTCTGGCCAGGCCAGTCGGCGGGTTACACGCCAGTCGGCTGTCCATAGCTTACCTCTTCCTCCGAGTCGGCCCAAATGACGCAAGTAGCCCTGGATATCTCCTCCCTCACCTCTTGTCCAGTCCCCATATTTCTTGTCACCAATGTCTCAAGCTCTTTTTTTTATTTATTTTAATTTTAGAATTGTGTTTTTTATTTTTATTTATAGGCAAATGTTGCCCTAACAATTGTAACTAAAATTGTGATTAAAGGCTAATTTCCTAAAAAAATAAAAAATTATTAACAAAATGTCTAAATTTAACTATATCAATGTATACATGGTTTAAAAAGTATGATATCTGAAAAGGCTACTACGCAAAACACAATGCTATATGTTTTAAAAAATGCCCGGAAAAATTAAGTTAAAAAAGCACAAATAAACAGTTGTGTTATGAATTCCCTAATGCACATGCAAGTGAAATCATTTACAAGGTAATTAGCAGTGTTAATAGTTACAATGCACCAATCTTAGCTGCTTGGTTTGTGTGGTTCCAATTAGAAACATCACAAGTAACATCGAATTAACGATTGTACTGTTGTGGCTTACGGACGCTTCTTGCCTACCTTAGCCTGGACGATCATCCTGTTCGTAGAGTGACATTGTCATGCATCCGCAATTCATGGTCGTACGAAGCAGATAATTTATGCACTCCCCTAAAACGCCTGGAAACGCTGAAGCACGCCTCCGTTTGCAGACCACCACCCCTGTATACACCCACAAACGGACTTTCCTGTCAATCAACTTTCGCAAGCCTCTTCCGTTTCGGAAGCCCTACGACCGACAGTATTTTGCATCGGTAGAGCTCGTACGCACATGCGCACAGCTAGCCGTGCGCAGGTGCAGAAAGAAAAACATCGGATGTGTATGACCGTGTGGCCGCTATGACCAACTCTGAATGAGGTCCACAGTGTGGGTCAGATACAGTGCATGTCACATACATTGCAGGATACAGTGCGGGTTGCATACAGCACAGGTTATATACAGTGCGGGTCAGACACAGTGCAGGTCAGATACAGTGTGGGTTAGATACAGTGCAGGTCAGATACAGTGCAGTTCAGATACAGTGCAGGTCAGATACAGTGTGGGATACATTGTGGGTTGGATACAGTGTTAGTCGGTTATAGTTCGGGTCGAATACAGTGCAGTTTACAGTTAAGTTCAGATATAGTGCGGGTGAGTTACAATGCGGGATACACTGCGGGTCGGACACAGTGCAGTTTATGGTGCAGGTACAGTGTAGATTGAATACAGTGTGGGTTGGATACAGTGCAGGATAAAGTGTGGGTTGAATAGAGTATGGGAAACTACAGTGTGGGTAAGATACAGTGAGGGTTGAATACAGTGCAGGTTGCATACAGTGTGGAATATAGTGCAGGTCAGATACAGTGTGGGTTGAATACAGTGCAGTTTCGGATACAGTGTGGAATGTAGTGTGGGTTGGATATAGTGCAGGTCAGATACAGTGTGGGATATAGTGTTGGTTGGATATAGTGCAGGTCAGAAACAGTGTGGGTTGAATACAGTGCAGGTCGGATACAGTGTGGAATATAGTGTGGGTTGGATATTGTGCAGGTCAGATACAGTGTGGGATATAGTGTGGGTTGGATACAGTGCAGGTCAGATACAGTGCGGATTACAGTGCAGGTCTGATACAGTGCGGGTTACAGTGCAGGTCAGATACAGTGTGGGTTGGATACAGTGCAGGTCAGATACAGTGTGGGATATAGTGTGGGTTGGATACAGTGCACGTCAGATACAGTGCGGGTTACAGTGCAGGTCAGATACAGTGCAGGTTACAGTGCAGGTCAGATACAGTGTGGGTTGGATACAGTGCAGGTCAGATACAGTGCGGGTTGGATACAGTGCAGGTCAGGTACAGTGTGGGTTAGATACAGTGTGGGTTGGATACAGTGCAGGTCAGATACAGTGTACAGTGTGGAAAGTTATCTGTATAGCGAAATGCGCGTCGGCAATTCCGCTGACAGAGCGCACCAGTGTATAGCTACTTATTACTGTGCTATCTAATACTGTTTGACTCCGTACACGGAGCCGTAAAGCTAGTGCAATGCAGTTTGTTTGTTTTTAGGTCTGCGGGAGACCAGATATACTGTGCATGTGTATTATGTTAGATGCATATACTGCCTATTAAACACAGGCTGAATGGAAACTATCTCCCTAAGACCATCTCACTATATATCTATACCACAATACCCTTATCTAGTGATACACTGACTCCGCTGGATGTTAGGTCCCTGACGGCAGTGATTATAGGAGCCGTGTTATACAACCGTCACTGATACATATATATAGGATTGCCTAACCATATTAAAGATGTTTTATCCATATATATAACCTACTAACAACAATGGTCAAGGGTGATAATACATGGAAAATATATGCATAATATTATTGTGGTTAAGATATTTATATTAAGAATAACAGTATGTTGCTATAATATCGGCTTTTGGATACAATTAATATCCAATAATATCTTTGGCAACTAAAGCAAGTATTGCAACATTATTGGGTTACAACTACAGGAGGAATCTCTGTAAGAGTTATTTATGGTCTAAAAACAACTGCACACAATATATTAAGAATAGCACTACCTCCAATTATTAATTTATGGTGAAAAGCACAGACATATTTTGGATGCCAGTTTATCTACTCGTCAGCGGAATTATATTTTAAACACTTGTATCTATCTGTTTTTCTTCACATTCTTATCTATGTTTTGTTTTTATTTCGCTAGCTTCACATGTGCTTATTACAATAAAACATTTTATATGATCTATTAAAAGTTATATTTTAATATTCAATACATTGCTTGAGTGCACCTAGCTGTAAGATTATTTTCCCATTTTCCCATTCCTTGTTCAAGTTTTTGCATCTATATTTAATCTTTGGTAGCACCCCTCTCTATTGGACTCTATTAACAATATTATTTACTTCTATACTGTGATGTGTCTGATAGGAGGTAAAGCAATGGATCAAAATATTTAGACTCCAGTGCAGTGGAAATATTTATGGCTTCAGAAACAGTGTGGGTTGGATACAGTACAGGTCAGATACAGCGCGGGTTACAGTGCAGGTCAGATACAGTGTGGGTTGGATACAGTGCAGGTCAGATACAGTGTGGGATATGGTGTGGGTTGGATACAGTGCAGGTCATATACAGTGCGGGTTACAGTGCAGGTCAGATACAGTGCGGGTTACAGTGCAGGTCGGATACAGTGTGGGTTGGATACAGTGCAGGTCAGATACAGTGTGGGATATAGTATGGGTTGGATACAGTGCAGGTCATATACAGTGCGGGTTACAGTGCAGGTCAGATAAAGTGCGGGTTACAGTTCAGGTCGGATACAGTGTGGGTTGGATACAGTGCAGGTCAGATACAGTGCGGGTTGGATACAGTGCAGGTCAGATATAGTGTGCATTGGATACAGTGCAGGTCAGATACAGTGTGGGTTGGATACAGTGCAGGTCAGATACAGTGTGGGATACAGTGTGGGTTGGATACAGTGCAGGTCAGATACAGTGCTGGTTACAGTGCAGGTCAGATACAGTGTGGGTTACAGTGCAGGTTGGATACAGTGTGGGTTGGATACAGTGCAGGTCAGATACAGTGCGTGTTACAGTGCAGGTCAGATACACTGCAGGTTTCAGTGCAGTTCGGATACAGTGTGGGTTGGATACAGTGCAGGTCAGATACGGTGTGGGATATAGTGTGGGTTGGATACAGTGCAGGTCGGATATGGCACGGGTTACAGTGCAGGTCGGATACAGTGTGGATTAAAGTGCAGGTCAGATACAGTGCGGGTTACAGTGCAGGTCAGATACAGTGTGGGTTTCAGTGCAGGTCGGATACAGTGTGGGTTGGATACAGTGCAGGCCAGATAGAGTGTGGGATATAGTGTGGGTTGGATACAGTGCAGGTCGGATATGGCACGGGTTACAGTGCAGGTCGGATACAGTGTGGGTTGGATACACAAATATTACACTTACTGTAACTGCAGTGTCGACAGTCCCAGCAGTGTCCTCAGTGCGGGGGTTCCGAAGGTGTTTGTGCCGGCTGTGTCAGCAGAGCAGGGGTGACAGGGGTGTCCTCCATGCGGGGGTGCAAGCAGTGTCCTCAGTGCTGTGGTGTCGGGGGTGCCGGTGGTGTCCTCAGTGTGGTGGTGCTGGCAGTGTTCTCAGTGCGATGGTGTCGGCGGTGTCGGTTTGCTAAGAGCCGTGACAGGCTCTCAGCTAATAAGCGGTAAGCACGAGGCAAATACGGTAGCGGGATCTCAAGGTTTTGCCTCAGGTAGTGATCCAGGGCAGGCGGGGATATCCAAGCTGTGTCTCGGATGCCGTCGGACCCTGGAAGTTTGGATGTACTCTGAGAACCAAGCCCGCTCATCCCTAGTTTTAGTATGGACACAATTGAAAACAGGTAGTGTTTCATCTATTAATTTAAGTGATTGGGAGTTTCTCCCTTACACATCCAGTGCTATTTTTAAGCAGGAACTCAGTTCCTGAAACTCTCATTATCTGTCCTGAGCCAAAATGTATATTCCACAAGATAAGTTTTATTTTAAAGGCCCTTTTGAGTAGGGATGAGCGGATTCGGTTCTCAGAGAACCGAACCCACCCGAATTTCGGGGATCCGGGGCGATCCGAGCCAAGCTCGGATCTTCCTGCCTACCCCGGATCCCTCATCCGAGGCAAAACCTTACGATCCCGCTATCAGGTCACAAGGTTTTGTATTGAGTGGGCTTAACGCTGATTGGCTGAGAGAGCTGCCTGTCATCGCAAGCCCGATGGTCGCGATAATCATTGCCAGGCCACTCGCACAAGCTGTGGGTGGTCACCCACAGCTGTACGAGCGACCTGGAGGCCCAGAAATAAATAAAGAAATGCCCTGATTCACAGCCCACAGGCAGGAAACAAGAGTAGATGGTGCCCACCATCCCCTGCTGCCTGACACTGCCGGCACCCCCAATGACAACATCCCCCGCTGCTGACACCACACACTGCCGGCACCCTGTACTGCTGCACCACGTGCTGAGGACACCATCAGAAAGCCCCACACTGCTGACACTGCCGGCACTTCCACAATGAGGACACCACCAGCACCCCTGTACTGCTGACACTGTCAGCACACATGCACTGAGGACACCGCTGGCACCCCCGCTCTGCCGACACCGCCAGCACCCTGCATTGAAAACACCCCTGCACAGCCGACACAGTCAGCAAACCTGCACTAAAGACACCACTGGCATTGACGACATCACCGGTACCCTTCACTGAGGACATTACCAGCACCACAGCACTGCCATTCCATGTACTGAGGACACTGTCAGCAATCCCTGCACTGCCGATACAGCCAGGAAACCTGCACTGAAGACACCCCCGCTCTGCTGACACTGCAGATACCCTGTACTGAGGACACTGCCAGCATCGCAGCACTGCCACTCCATGTACTGAGGACACCGTCAGCAATCCCACTCTGCCGACACTGCTGTCACAGTAAGTGCACTATTGGTGTATCCAACCCACATTGTATAACACACTGTATCCATGTTGGAAATTGGAAGCTGAACTGCCACATGTTAGTGCCGCCCACTGTGTCACTTAGCTTAGTCAGCCAGCTAGCTGGATGCAACCTTTTGGCCTTAACTTGAAAAAAATAATATTGTGAGGTGGTCAAAATTGATTGGAAATGGCTGGAAATAAATGTTCTTGAGGTTATTAATACTATAGGATCAAAAAATGCCCATTTTATGTGATTTTAGCTGTTTTTATGATATTTTAAGAAAAACGCGAAAACAAAACCAATCCAGATCCAAAACCAAAACACGAAGGTCGGCGCACATCCCTACTTTTGAGTGCCTTCTTTACTAAATACTATATATATGTATATAATGATAATAATGATGAATACATCCTTCTGTAGAGAAAGAAACGTGTTAAGGGTGTCCATTCCTTTGTTTTCATTTATTCTGTGACCTTATTCGACCTCTACACTAAATAGTCACTAAATGGGTGGCTCACATCATCGATATGTTTTACGCCAAACACATCAGTTGCCGGAGTAGTTATTGCAGTCCTTCGCTCACCCTAGTGGCAATGGATCCATGGGGTGCCGGCATACAGTATCGCAGGTACATTATCGGCAATTACATGAGGGACATTAATATGGTCATTAAATCACATGAAATACGGTTCCATTACTTTTTAGGAGGAAAACATATTTGATACTGGCGCTTATTACAATGTTATTTATTTAAGTGTAATTTTATACTTTTATACTTCTAGTGTTTTTTTTGTAAACAATAAATCAAAATCACCACATTGTTCTTATCGTGTAATTTGCTGCCTTTTATAAATTGGTGTAGCCATGGGATGTAGTCTGGAAGCCGACGGTCTAAATGCCGACAGCCAGCTTCCAGACTCTCTAATCCTGGCGTGGTACTAATGACAGGCCTGTCATTAACCATACGCCAGAAAACTGACGCCCGGCATACCGAACGAAGTTAAGCTAGGCACCCCCGGGGGGAGGATAGGGTCAGGCACCCCCCCCAGGGGACTAAAGTTTAGGCAGTGGGGAAGGGGGTGTTAGGTTTAGGCACTTAGAGGGGGAGGGTTAAGGGGTAGAATAGGTTAGCGATACTTACCTTAGGAATGATCGGGATCTTCACCCTTGCCGGGCTACCACTGCCGGGATTTGATACCTTTCACACCCATAGCCATTAATTTAATTTATCAAGGTAACACCACCGGACATGATAATGGTCCTAGACACCGATGTGTGACAGGTGCCGCTTAGGCTTTCCGCCACAGATAGCAATCCCCAGATTTTCCTACTTATTCCTGAACTTGTATTCACATCATAGCTGCATCTAAAGTCACTAATAGTGTCCTAGACACTCAGGGTTAGTGTTTTCCTACAGAAGCACAATGATGCATAGCGCAGCCTACTCTCATTACTCCATAGTCTTTTCCCTTTAACCTAGGTTAGCATCTAAGCCACTCACAGCAGCTGAAAGCAATGCCAGCACCAATGTCTAGACCGGGCATGACAAAACTCAAATTCCCAACTGGGTCGAATATTCAAGGTCTAAGAGTGTGTGGGGCGCAAGAAAAAACAATGCTCTATTTGCATAAGCTCACAGAATGATGACCACCAATACACACTGCTGCATTCGCTTCTGTGTGCGACCTTTTATTACATTATTATTGTTATTACATATACTGTACTGTATGTCCTTTTCTTTTAGCTCTATGCAACAATTCCCTTTTCCAATCCCCCCACACACACACTTACCGCCCCATAGCCCAACAGAGATACTTACAGCCCCTATAGCCTCACACACACACACCCTTACTGCCCCCAAAGCTTTACACACTTACTACCCTCAGTCCAACACGCACACACTTACTGCCCCCATAGCATCACACACACACTTACTGCCCCCATAGCCTCACACACACTAACTGTACCTATAACCTCACACACACACTTACTGCCCCATAGCCTCACACACGCACACTTACTGCCCCCATAGCCTCACACACACACTTACTGTACCTATAACCTTGCACACACAGTTACTGCCCCATAGCCTCACAAACACACACTTACTACCCCCACAGCCTCGTACACACTTACTGCCCCCATAGCCTCACACACTCTTACTGCCCCCATAACCTCACGCACATACATTTACTGTCCCATAGCCTCAAACATGCTTACTGCCCCCCTAGCCTCACACACACATGCTGCCCCCATAGCCTCACACATATACTAACTGCCCCTAAAGCCTCACACACACTCTTACTGCCCCCGTAGCTTCACACACACACTTACTGCCCCAATAGTCTCACACGCACAATTACAGCTCCCATAGCCTCACAAACACACACTTAATGCCCCCATAGCCTCACACACCCTTACTGCCCCCATAGCTTCACACATTTACTGCCCCATAGACTCACACGCACACATTTACTGTCCCCAAAGCCTCACACACACACTTACTGCCTCCATAGCCTCACCCACACAGTTACTGCCCGTATAGCCTCACACACACACTTACTGCCCCCAAAGCTTCACACACACACTTACAGCCACCATAGCCTCACACAAACACTTACTGCCCCATAACATCACACACACACTTAATGCCCCCATAGCTCCACAGATACTTACTGCCCCCATAGCCTCACACACACACACACTTACTGCCCCATAGCCTCACACACACTTACTGCGAACATAGCCTCACACACACTTACTGCCCCCCTAGCCTCACACACACATGCTGCCCCCATAGCCTCACATATACACTTACTGCCCCTAAAGCCTCACACACACTTATTGCCCCATAGCTTCACAACTACACTTACTGCCCCCATAGCCTCACACACACAACTACTGCCCCCATAGCCTCACACACACACCCGTACTGCCCCCATAGCTTCACGCACTTACTGCCCCCATAGTCTCACACGCACACATTTACTGACCCTATAGCCTCATACACACACTTACTGCCTCCATAGCCTCATATACACACTTACGGCCCCTCTATCCTCACTTACACACTTACTGCACCCATAGCCTCACACGCACACCTACTGCTCCCATAGCCTCACATACACACATGCTGCCCCTAAAGCCTCACACACACACTCTTACTGCCCCCATAGCCAACATAGTATCACACACACACTTACTACCCTCATAGCTTCACACACACTTACTGCCCCCATAGCCTCACACACACTGCCCCCAAAGCCACACACACACACTTACTTCCCCCACAGCCTCACACACACATTTACTACCCTTATAGCCTCACAGACACTTACTGTCCCCATAGCCTCACACCCACATGCTGCCCTCATAGCCTCACACACACACTTACTGCCCCCTTAGCCTCACACACACACATACTGCCCGCATATCCTCACACACACACACTTACTGCCCCCATAGCCTCACACACACACTAACTGCCCCATAGCCTCACACACACACTTACTGCCCCAAAGCCTCACACACACACTTACTGCCCCCATAGTCTCACACACACTAACTGCCCCAATAGCCTCACACACACTTACTGCCCCTATAGACTCACACACACAGTTACTGCTCCATAGCCTCACACATACACTTACTGCCACCATAGCCTCACACACACACTTACTGCCCTCATAGCCTCACACACAAACTTCCTGCCGCATAGCCTCACTCACGCACACTTACTGCTGCCATAACCTCACACACACACTTACCGCCCCCATAGCCTCACACACACACTTACTACCCTCATAGTCTCACACACACACTTACTGCCCCCATAGCCTCACACACACACTTACTGCCCCATAGCCTCACACACACACTTACTGCCCCATAGCCTCACCCACACACTTACTGCCCCCATAGCCTCACACACACTAACTGCCCCCAAAGCCTCACACACACTTACTGCCCCTATAGACTCACACACACAGTTACTGCTCCATAGCCTCACACATACACTTACTGCCACCATAGCCTCACACACACACTTACTGCCCCCATAGCCTCACACACAGACTTCCTGCCACATAGCCTCACTCACGCACACTTACTGCTGCCATAACCTCACACACACACTTACTACCCTCATAGCCTCACACACACACTTACTACCCTCATAGCCTCACACACACACTTACTGCCCCCATAGCCTCACACACATACTGCCCTCATAGCCTCACACACACACTTACTACCCTCATAGCATCACACACACACTTACTGCCCCCATAACCTCACACACACACACTTACTATCCTCATAGCATCACACACACACTTACTGCCCCATAGCCTCACACACACACTTACTACCCCCATAGCCTCAAACACACACATGCAGCCCCCATAGCCTCACACACACACATGCTGTCCTCATAGCATCACATACAAACTTACTGCTCCCAAAGCCTCACACATACACTTACTGCCCCTATAGATTCACACACACTGTTATTGCTCCCATAGCCTCACACATACACTTACTGCCCCATAGCCTCACACACACACTTACTGCCCCCAAAGCTTCACACACACCTACTGCCCCCATAGCCTCAGACACACACAATTACTACCCCATAGCATCGCACACACACTTACTGCTCCCATAGCCCCCATAGTATCACACACACAAACTTACTGCCCCCTTAGCCTCACACACACACATACTGCCCGCATATCCTCACACACACACACTTACTGCCCCCTTAGCCTCACACACACACATACTGCCCGCATAGCCTCACACACACACTTACTGCCCCATAGCCTCACACACACACAATTATTACCCTCATAGCCTCACACACAAACTTACTGCTCCCAAAGCCTCACACATACACTTACTGCCCCCATAGCCTCACACACACTTACTGCCCCCATAGCCTCACACACACTTACTGCCCCTATAGACTCACACACAGTTACAGCTCCCATAGCCTCACACATTCACTTACTGCCACCATAGCCTCACACACACACTTACTGCCCCCATAGCCTCACACACAGACTTCCTGCCACATAGCCTCACTCACGCACACTTACTGCTGCCATAACCTCACACATGCACTTACCGCCCCATAGCCTCACACACACTTACTACCCTCATAGCCTGACACACACTTACTGCCCCCATAGCCTCACACACACATGCTGCCCTCATAGCCTCACACACACACACGCTTACTGCCCCCATAGCCTCACACACACACACTTACTGCCCCATAGCCTCACACACA
Source organism: Taudactylus pleione (assembly GCA_031769625.1). NCBI lineage: Eukaryota > Metazoa > Chordata > Amphibia > Anura > Myobatrachidae > Taudactylus > Taudactylus pleione. Next base: position 1,167,109 of record JAUIMM010000123.1, read on the forward strand.
CACTTACTGCCCCCATCGCCTCACACACACACATGCTGCCCCCATAGGCTCACACACACACACATGTTGCCCTCATAGGATCACATACAAACTTACTGCTCCCAAAGCCTCACACATACACTTACTGCCCCCATAGCCTCACAAACACTTACTGCCCCTATAGATTCACACACAGTAATTGCTCCCATAGCCTCACACATACACTTACTAGCCTCACACACACACTTACTACCCCATAGCATTGCACACACACTACCCCCAAAGCCCCACAGAGATACTTAGGACCTCATTCAGAGTCGGTCGAAGCGGCCGCACGGTCGTACGGAAAAAGGGGCCGGATATTCAAATGATTCCCTCGCAAGTTGCGTCCCTAAGTTCGGATCAGTAGTTGGCCGACCAAGGGGAGGAAGCGGTCGGAAGACAGAAAAATACGCCCCCTTCTCGAACGCATTGCACGTCATCTCCGGGCATATAAGGATTAATCGCGACCATCAGCACTGGTTGTAGAGCTTAAGGTTGACTATACCCTCTCTTAAGCTCTATGATCATGTCAGTGTAATTAACTTTGTTAATTATGCACTCCCATAATCCGTATGCACTCCCATAAAACGACGTTCGGATAATGAGGCACGCCTGCGTTCGGATCTCCATTCCCCCGTTTTCAAGCACCTTCCCCTGTTACCACCCACAAACGCCTCCAACTGTCACTCAAACTACCAACCTGGCTGTGTTCAAGGAGAGAGAAATTTCTGATCGTAGCGGCTAGTTTGCGCATGCGCAGTATAGCGAACATCGGTGGCGTACGACCGTGCAGCCGCAACGACCGACTCTGAATGAGGTCCTTACTGCCCCCATAGCCTCACACACACTCTTACTGCCCCCAAAGCTTTACACACTTACTACTAGTCTCATAAGCACACACTTACTGCCCCCATAGCATCACACACACGCTTACTGCCCCCATAGCCTCACACACACACTTACTGTACCTATAACCTCACACACACACTTACTGCCCCATAGCCTCACACACGCACACTTACTGCCCCCATAGCCTCACACACAGACTTACTGTACCTATAACCTCACACACACTTACTGTCCCATAGCCTCACACACCCTTACTGCCCCCATAGCTTCACACACTTAGTGCCCCCATAGCCTCATACACACACTTACTGCCTCCATAGCCTCACACACACACTTACTGCCCCTATAGCCTCACCTATACACTTACTGCCCCATAACCTCACACACACACATGCTGCCCCTAAAGCCATAAACACACACTCACACACTTACTGCCCCCATAGCCTCCCACACATACTTACTGCCCCCATAGCCTTACACACACACTTACTTTCCCCAGTCTCACACACACTTACTACCCTCATACCCTCACACACACACATACTGTCCCCATAGCCTCACACACACACTTACTGCCCTCATAGCCTCACACACACACTTACTACCCCATAGCCTCACACACTTACTGCCCCCATAGCCTCACTCACAAACTTACTGCTCCCAAAGCCTCACACTCACAGACTTACTGCCCTCATAGCCTCACACACACTTACTACCCTCATAGCCTCACACACACACTTACTGCCCTCATAGCCTCACACACACACTTACTGCTCCCATAGCCACACACACACTGCCCCCAATACTATAACTGTGACACGCAGGCAGAAGCTGTGTGACTGCACAGACAGTGCCATTTATCAGAGCATGGCAGCACCAGGCAGTACTTAAGGTACCTACACATTAGAAGATTCTTTGCACGATTTGGCCAATTCCGATGCATCGTAACTGCAAACCATGCAAATCGTGTAGTATCCATGAACGATAACGATGGCGATGTGCAGTCCCGCGGGTCATTTGTCGTATCCTCAGATCTTACCGACATGCAGTTAGATCTGGCAATCTCATTACCAACGCATTGGAAGTCGTTAAGGATGCTCTAGGTCGTTGGTCAGATTGCACAGTTTAAAGCACGATATTGTATGTCCAGGAGTACCGAGGAGTTGCCGGGGAGATCAAGGAAAATCGTTGCCAACATCACATGGTTTGCGAGTCGTCTAGTGTGTAGGCACCTGTACAGGTGTGATATTATGTGTAAATAGTGACAATGTAGTATTTAAACTACAATACCCGGCGCTTAGTTGTAACAAAAAGTTTAAATACTAATTCATTTTATATATGTATATATCACCTGCTAGCAAGTAACAGCTTTGGTCTAGTTGAGACCAAAAGAAAAAAACCTTTTAACAAAGCCAATGGGTTGAATAGTTACTGCGCAAGGTGAACAATGAATTACTCAATTTCTTTGAAAAAATAGATGTTTGCTCTCTGGTATATTGCACAGAAAGTTGATTTTATCATACAAAAGATTTTATTAACATTACTTGTATATAAAAGAAAACAACAATAAATTGTATAAAACTGGAAGGTTTACAAATGTATCCAATTGCATAACGGTGGGTTTCGTTCTGATCGAAATGAATAGTATACACATGTGACCATTTGAGTGAGTACAAATGAACACACTTTATTGACAAGTAACAAACAAACATATACAATTAATATACAAAATACTCAACTTTTGTCTATGTATTCAGATGACACCGGTAATTCATCATCTTCAACATAATATGTACTTCATCTTCATCTGGGGAGCCCTCATTTCAATAACGCCCAGGTAGTCCAATATACATTGCAGGCACCATATACTGCAGTCTCAGGTCCATGCACGAGCCAAAGAGTCTTTGTCTAGCTCCTGATTTATATACCCTAGTATATGGGTGTTGGCGTTCCAGATATTAAGCCGATATTAGTTACATACTAGGTACCAAGCACTGATTGGTATCTCTTGCACATGCTCTATAAGCTCTAAGATATACTCAGACAAAGAAATACAGTAATGACGTATCCTAATGTCTGGAGATAAACTCTTTCAAAACCTCTTTGTGTAGAGTCTCAGATTACCCATAATACTTAGCATCTCTACACATCTTACAATGGTCACCCCATTGGAATGTGGCTCACTGTCTACTGATAACACATACAGTCAGATCCATAAATATAGGGACATTGACAGAATTTTCATATTTTGGCCTCTATTCACCACCACAATGGCTTTGAAATGAAACAAACAAGATGTGCTTTAACTGCAGACTTTCAGATTTAATTTGAGGGTAATTACATCCAAACCAGGTGAACGGTGTAGGAATTACAACGGTTTCTATATGTGCCTCCCACTTTTTAAGGGGCCAAAAGTAATGGGACTATCAACTCAAAAGCTATTTGATGGACAGGTGTAGCTTATTCCCTAGTTATTTCATTATCAATTAAGCAGGTAAAAGGTCTGGAGTAGATTCTAGGTGTGACATTTGCATTTGGAATCAGTTGCTGTCGACTCTCAATATGAGATCCAAAGAGCTGTCACTATCAGTGAAGCAAGCCATCATTAGGCTGAAAAATCAAAACAAACCCATCAGAGAGATAGCAAAAACATTATTTTTGGCCAAATCAACTGTTTGGAAAATTCTTAAAAAGAAAGAACACACCGGAGAGCTCAGCAACACCAAAAGACCAGGAAGACCATGGAAAACAACTGTGGTGGATGACAGAAGAATTATTTCCCTGGTGAAGAAAAACCCCTTCACAACAGTTGGCCAAATCAAGACCACTCTCCAGGAGGTAGGTGTATATGTGTCAAAGTCAACAATCAAGAGAAGACTTCACAAGAGTGAATGTAGAGGGTTCACCACAAGATGTAAACCATTGGTGAGCCACAAAAACAGGAAGACCAGATTAGAGTTTGCCAAACAACATCTAAAAAAGTTATTACAGTTCTGGAACAACATCCTATGGCCAGATGAGACAAAGATCAACTTGTACCAGAATGATGGGAAGAGAAGAGTATGGAGAAGGAAAGGAACTGCTCATGATCCAAAACATACCATCTCATCAGTGAAGCATGGTGGTGGTAGTGTCATGGCGCGGGCATGTATGGCTGCCAATGGAACTGGTTCCCTTGTATTTATTGATGATGTGACTGCTGACAAAAGCAGAATGAATTCTGAAGTGTTTCGGGCAATATTATATGCTCATATTCACTCAAATGCTTCAGAACTCATTGGACGGCGCTTCACAGTGCAGATGGACAATGACCCGAAGCATACTGCAAAAGCAACAAAAGAGTTTTAAAGGCTAAAAAGTGTAATGTTATGCAATGGCCAAATCAATCCCCTGACCTGAATCCGATTGAGCATGCATTTCACTTGATGAAGACAAAACTGAAGGGAAAATGCCCCAAGAACAAGCAGGAAGTGAAGACATTTGCAGTAAAGGCCTGGCAGAGCATCACCAGGGATGAAACCCAGCGTCTGGTGATATCTATGCGTTCCAGACTTCAGGCTGTAATTGCCTGCAAAGGATTTGCAACAAAGTATTAAAAAGTGAAAGTTAGATTTAGGATTGTTTAGTTTGTCCCATTACTTTTGGCCCCTTAAAAAGTGGGAGGCACATATAGAAACCGTTGTAATTTCTACACCGTTCACTTGATTTGGATGTAATTACCCTTAAATTAAACCTGAAAGTCTGTAGTTAAAGCACATCTTGTTTGTTTCATTTCAAAGCCATTGTGGTGGTGAATAGAGGCCAAAATCTGAAAATTCTGTCAAAGTCCCAATATTTATGGACCTGACTGTATAAGGCATGAATTGCTCATTATACATCTCTAATAGTAATGACAGGTACAAGTTAGACCCCTCAAGTTATGGCTTGTTTGACCTCAAGGTGATTTGACCAGTCTATGCACAGACTGCAACTATATGAATACAATCTCTTTTCAAACCTCAGTGGGGTATATATATTTTTCTCTACTCTTAAATAGCAGATAGGATCTCTGGAAGGAATAAAGTCAATGCGTTTTGTCCCGTGCTGTATCAGGACCTATTCAAGTCCTGATAAGGCACGGGATGAAATGCATTGACTTTATTCCTTCCAGAGATCCTTAATAGATGCCTGTCCAAATGGTCTGCATGTTATGAGTTCAACCGCAAAGAGCCTAAGACGGGATTACTCTATACAGCAAAGACTGACTGATGTGGATTATAGATCGCTAAACTGCTGGAGGAGTTGGAGAACTTAATGTCCAGCAAGCCCTGTCACATCAGCTGCACTTAGCGGCAGTCGCCACTCACATTCAAGCCGAATGGCAATCTCTGCTTTCCAAGCCAGATCACCGCATGATATGACCCCCGGACCGTATGTATACTCTAAAAAGCGTGGCCACAAGTAATTTGTATACAAATAAAGTTGCATTACGAGTTGGGCAGTGAATGTGAGAACTCTGTAAGATTTATTGACACTGGGACGCCAGTTTCTCTTTGTCACAACCCTGGCTAGTTTTTACCTTTTGCCTTAAGGCTTCTCTCTGCCAGCTGCTCTGTGGATCTGTGTGTGCAATTCGCCTGGGAGATCTGCTCTAAATCATACTGGCTGTAACACTTCTGTGTTGGACTGTGCTCTCCTTTCCACAGTGATTTTTCACCTGGGCCTCCTCTGTCTGTGAGCACTGCTGGCTTTGATTGTAATCGCAGGTGTGGTTCTGACTCTCAGTACTGCAGAGATGATCACTCCCTCTGCATGTTGTGCCCTCCACCACTCAGAGTGCTACTAACAGACCACCTGTCCGTATCCACCAATTGCTACCAGACCCAGGGTAAATATATCTTCCTCTGATAGCATTCTGGGCCTGAACATCTCATTACTTCCCGTGGTGTATAGTTTGTGCTACTTCTGAGTACAAAGATATCCCAGGCTCCTGCTCCTTCTGCTTCCTAGACCAGTTCCTCTGGAAATTCTGCTTACAGCAATACCTGGCATATCCAGAGATCCTGCTTACAGTAATACCTGGTATATCCAGAAATCCTGCTTACAGCAATTCCTGGCATATCCAGAGATCCTGCTTACAGCAATAGTTGGTATATCCAGAAATTCTGCTTACAGCAATACCTGGTATATCCAGAGATCCTGCTTACAGCAATACCTGGCATATCCAGAAATCCTGCTTACAGCAATACCTGGCATATCCAAGACATCCTGCTTACAGCAACACCTGGCATATCCAGAAATCCTGCTTACAGCAATACTTGGCATATCCAAGAGATGTTGCTTACAGCAACACCTGGTATATCCAGAAATCCTACTTACAGCAATACCTGGCATATCCAAGAGATCCTGCTTACAGCAACACTTGGTATATCCAGAAATCCTGCTTACAGCAATACCTGGCATACCCGGAAATCCTGCTAACAGCAATACCTGGCATACCCAGTGTGAAACTTCTGCTTCCAAGTCCCCTTAGCTTGTCTAATTGAGTCTCCACACTGCACTTTGAAGTATTACTATCTTCCTGTAATCCATCATCTTACAGCTCCCTAGCCGTGTCAAGTAGCTTCCACGCTACCATCAATAATCCTACTGCTCCCTAGCCACACCTAGTAGCTTCCGAGCTACCACCCATCATCTTACGGCTCCTAGCCACGTCAAGTAGCTTCCACCCTACCATCAATCATCCTACTGTTCCCTAGCCGCACCTAGTAGCTTCCATGCTACCACCCATCATCTTACGGCTCCTAGCCACGTCAAGTAGCTTCCACCCTACCATCAATCATCCTATGGCTCCCTAGCCGCACCTAGTAGCTTCCGCACTACCACCCATCATCTCAAGGCTATCTAGCCACACCAAGTAGCCTGTGCTACCACCATTCACCTCACAGCTATCCAGCCGCACCAGGTAGCCTGTGCTATCACCATTCACCTCACAGCTATCCAGCCGCACCAAGTAGCCTGTGCTACCACCATTCACCTCACAGCTATCCAGCAGCACCAAGTAGCCTGTGCTACCACTGTTCACCTTACGGATTCCTAGCCGCACCTATCAGTGCCCGAGATACTGACTCTTCATCAGCTACCACAGCACCCATTCCACTCTACTCCAGTCCGGAGTCAGATCCGAGTTCCAAGTTACCCATTCCACTCTACTCCAGTCTGGAGTCAGATCCAAGTTAAAGTCTACCTACTGATACCCCATCCAGCTCATCAAGCCTTCCTGCCGGTCCCAGTTTGGTTCCTCCATGTTTTCCTCTGGTTCCACTTCAGCATTACAAGTTTCTTGTTCCTGCCATTTATCATCAAAGGCAGTTCTCACTGCCATACAATTCTTATGCAAACAGAGCTAATTACATCATCCATGGTTCCAGTCAATCCTGTCTCCGCTGAATCCAGCTCAACACCTGAGTCAGGTAACTCTCAGACACCATTGTGACAGTATGTTCAGGCCTAACAATGGTGGTGGATCAAGCACCTAATACTGGACCAAATGCTTTCCATAACCTGGTCGCTCGCTTGAATTCACAGGTGGCGTACAGCCTCAAGTGCTAAAGCTTTTGCAAATTCTGTCTAATCAGCTAGATGATACTGGAATCATGCCTGAACCCCTAACTACATTCCATCAACTGCTGGAACAGCTACAAGCTCTACTCCTCAAAATTTTTCAAATCATTCCCTAGTTTCGTAGAGCTACCTCTGTCTCAACTAAAACCTCTGCCTTGGAATCCCTAAGAACCAAAGATTCTTTCATCCCAAGTAAAGTGAGACATCGAAGTTACCTGCGCCCCAAACTCCCAGTGGTTGAACGCCAGCGGCGCAAAGATTTATATCTCTGTCTCTATTGTGGAGGTTCTGACCATTTCATCAAAGACTGTTCCCTTTGTAATTCCAACAGTAACACCAAGTGTCAATGTCCCAGTGCCCGTTCCGGTTCCAGCCCGGATTCTGTCCGTTCCGGTTCCAGCCTGGATTCTTTCCGTTCCAGTCTCAGCCCAGATTCTGCTGGTCCCATTCTGGAATCTGCCTGTCCCGGATTCTGCCCGTTCCGGTCCCATTCCGGATTCTGCTCGTTCCGGTCCCAGCCCAGATTCTGCCTGTTCTGGTCCCAGCCCGGATTCTGCCTGTTACGGTCCCAGCACGGATTCTGCCTGTTCCGGTCCTGACCTGGATTCTGCCTGTTCCGGTCCCGTCCCGGACTCTGCCTGTTCTGGTCCCGTCCCGGATTCTGCCTGTTCCGGTCCCGTCCCAGATTCTGCCTGTTCCGGTGCCATCCCGGATTCTGCCTGTTCCGGTGCCATCCCGGATTCTGCCTGTTCCGGTCCCGTATTCTGTCTGTTCCGGTCACGTCCCGGATTCTGCTTCTCCCAGCAGGGAACTCCATTCGGCAACCCCAGGAGGGGTGTCTAAACCACTGATCCCAGAAAAGGTCTCCAGAGCCTCAGCCCCAGCAGGGGTCTCGTCTCGCACCCCAGGGTGGGGTCTCAAGTCTCCCACCCCAGGGAGGGGTTTCAAGTCTCGCACCCCAGGAGGGGGTTTCGAGTCCCATTCCCCAGGAGGGGATTTCAAGTCTCATGCCCCAGGAGGGGGTTCCTAGTCTTATACCCCAAGAGGGGGTTTCAAGTTCTGTTCCCCAGGAGGGGGTTTCAAGCCTCGTACCCCAGGAGCAGGTTTCAGGTTCCAGTTCTCAGGGAGGAGTGTCTCGTACTACTAATTCTGATCATGGTTCCTGTTCAGCATCTCCTGGAAATATTGTTCCAGTGGACGACAATCTCTGTAGTCTGTTCTCAGCTTTGATTGTTGATGCTACTTCTCTAGCTCCTCTGGACCTCTTCCAGTTCCATCAATTGGTCCAAATACTGAACATCTGTCAGCTTCAGTTGTTTCAAGCAACCATCAATCGGAGCATCCTCAAATTTCCTCCAGCCCTGCACCTGAATGTGCTCCACAATCCTCAAACACACAGGATTCATTGGATACTCCAGCATTATTTTGATGGGGACTTATCGCAATACTATGCATTAATGAAGCAATACTCTGCCATCATGGAAACAGATCCAGCTTGTGGTATCACTCCCACCAACATCGCTAAGTTCCTTCTCCTTTCCTTTAGAGGTAAGGTGTTGGACTGGGCCAATCCTATCATCGAGTCTACTGATCCAATGCTTCTAAATATAAAGACTTTCAGTGAAGCTGTTATCAAAGAATTTGGTCCTAACCTTGTAAAACAAAATTCTAGTGAACTTCTCAGTTTCAAAATTTTGTCCAAGCAGGCTGTTTGTTCTACCAAGAACTTGTCCTCCACTCCCCTGAAATCCAAACAAGGTAAAGTTTTCAAGGGCCAGCATGCTCAATTCCAAGCATCCCAGGAAAGCAGCACTATAGAATCAGCATCCCTGAACATGAGATGTGCGCACACCTCCTTGTCCCCTTCTTACTACTGTTCCTCCCAGGAGACTTATCAGTCTTCAAATCATACTAATTCTTCCATTCTACCTTTAGATACTGACTCGGAATCTGAGTTCAATCATGAACATGATAATTCTCCATGTCCTGAAGACCATCTGTCGTTTGTCCCTGTCCTTCCCAGCCACTTATTTCCACAGGAGTTACCAGTAACTACTACATCTGAGGTACCTACATTTCAGAAAGGGATAGGTTCCAAGTTAAAGACCAAGGAATTTTCATGCTCACAATCAGATCTTCCTGCTTCTATAGATAAGACCAGTTCTTCAGCTAAAGTTCTTAGCACTAAGCAAAGTCTTCTGGGAACAGATAAATGCTTCAAGGGCTTAACCTTTGTAATCGCGGGATACTTGGAGTCCATTGAGAATGACGAAGCTGAGTTGAATATTGAGAGTCATGGAGGCAAAGTTTCTGGGAAGATTTGCAGTAAAATCGATTATCTTATTATGGGCCGTTATGGTGGAAAATCCAAGTGAGTGAAAGCAAAGAGTTTTGGGGTCAAAATTATTAATGAGGATGGCTTGTTTGAATAGTTTAACATTTTGTTCACCAGAGAATTAATTTTTGAGCAAATCAACTCAGGAAGCAATATTGCAGCTTCTTCTAGAGTTCTCAAAGTTTCAAGTTCATGAAGATGTCTGAAGAGATGTTTTCAAGAGTTATGGTGTCCCTGTGTTTGGAGCTCCTGGAATGTCATGTTTGGTAGAAAGTTTTTCAGCCTTCCTGGTGTCTCAGACACCAATTGTGACACTCTTTTTATAACACTCGCTTGCAGAAATAAGTTAGTTGAATGAAATAATGTATTATAGTTGCACAAAGAGATAAAGTACATCAGTATCAAAACAGAAAATGAAGTGTATTATATGAAAGTATCCGGAAACACAAGACCTATCAGCTATATGAGAGGAGAGAAAAATATATATACAAATTGGATACATTTGTCAACCTTGCAGTTTTATACATTTTATTGTCATTTTCTTTTATATACAAGTAATGTTAATAAAACCTTTTGTATGATAAATCAGCCTCCTGTGCATTATACCAGAGAGCAAACATCTATTTATTTCAAAGAAATTGAGTAATTATTTATTCACCTTGCACAGTAAGTATTCTACCCATTGGCTTGTTTAATATTTATATTATGAGTGACTCCAGTCTCAGCTGCAGCGCTTGTCCTGTCCCGGCTGGCTGAGCTTGTGTCACAGGCGCCTGTACAGAGGTCTGGGTGTGCAACAGAGATTCAGCTGGGAGTGCCGCAGTAGGCCTTGTGGCATCTCTAGCTGGCAACGCGTTACTGCCAGAAGCGCTTGCGGGAACACAGGCCTTGTGGTGTGTGGCGTCTCTCCCCAGCAGCGCATTACTGCCGGAAGGCGGGATTCTGGGAGTGCAGGTCTTGTGAGGTGTGGCGTCTCTCCCCGGCAGTGCGTTACTGCCAGAAGCGCTTGTGGGAACACAGGCCTTACGGTGTGTGGCGTCTCTCCCCAGCAGAGCGTTACTGCCGGAAGGCGGGATTCTGGGAGTACATGTCTTGTGAGGTGTGGCGTCTCTCCCCGGCAGCGCAGCGCGTCATCACGACACTGTCACTGTTGGGCCACATAATATGTGTATTTGGGCCCACACTGGTGGGCCGCACAAAATGTGCATTTGGGCCGCATATTAGACATGTCTGGTATAGGGTACTCATGTATTTGTATTTGTACTTTTGTTGATTAGTTATGCAAATAAGATGCATATTTGAGTGTGTTGGGAGCCATGGCGTGGCTTAGGTGCAAAGGCTGTGGTGCAATGTGAGGATAGATGTACTGTACGTGGACACATCTGTAAACTGAGATTTGTCTAACTTTACATTATATAAAGACACTTAAAAAAAAGGATTCTTGCCATCTTTTAACTATCATTAGTACAGATGACAGTATATTTATCTGGTTGCTTATTATTGTCAGTTTATTTTTGTATATCATTTTGTTGTTAAAGTTTTTATCTGTTATATATGTTTATAGATTAATTTCCCCAGACGATTTCTTACCTTAAGTATTGGTCAGAATGAGGACTGGCAAACTTTTTAGCTGAACATCCCATGAAGATCATAGGAAGAGTGAACAAGGTACAAGATATCAACCCAAATACGCACATTGCTCCGCACTGCTTGGGAGTTAAATGGAACCTCTTAATTACAATTCCACCTGTGATGATGCCGATCACCATCGCAGGAACGCTCACAGACCCTATATAGAAGGAGATCACATAATTTAGTAAATTAGTTGCTAGACCACTATATCACAACGCCAGCTTTTGACATGAAGGGGAGCAATGTTGGAAAAATAGGTTCCCCAGGCAGAGGGGTCTCAATTAAATACTTTATTTGCATTCAAATTATATCAAATTACATCAATAATTAATTACCCCTGACATTACATTACTGAAGTGTTGTGTGTGGTGCAGAAACCTGTGTATGGCAAGATATTTTGCAAAGAGAATGTAACTACAGTATGACAAATGATCTTTATTATTGAACCATGGCTGCTGGATCACCAAAGCATTAATGTACATGAAAGTGAAGATCAAAGGGATTTGCAACTAGGTGCTATTTAAAAATGCTAAATCAAATAGTTTAGAGAAAACATACTGAATAATTGTAATATATAGGGAAAGCTGAGCTGCAGTGGGCGTATTAAGAGAGGAGAGGGCCTGTGTGCCCTGCCCGCCCGCGGCCCCCTCCTCTCTCCCCAGCAGACGGCAGAGCACGACAGCAGTAGACGCTGGGCACTAGTCTGTACCCAGAGTCTAAGGGCTCTATTTACTACAATCCGCATTTGTAATGCAGATTGTAGTGTGATAATACCGACTGAATTCGCATTGCGAAGTCAGACAATATCACAGGGATTTACTAAAAATCCCTTGCAGGGACAGAGCTTGCGAGAAAGCTCTGTCCGTGAGAATCCCCTCCGCACCATTATCACGGTATTTTCGCAACAAATACAGTGACAAGTGCCTGCGCATGTGCCGACTGGCTGTTGCTAAGCCCTGCCCCCATTGCTAAGCCCCACCCCCATCTGTGACCCTCCCTCCGCAACCCCATCTCCCTTAATCACACTTACCTGCAGCGATCGGGACTCCGGTGGTGTCCTCCGTGGCTCCTATCAGCTGACATCCCATGCTGCACTGGGACCCGGTCAGGTGATGACCAGGCCCCAGCGCAGCATGGGAGACCAGCTGACCGGAGGGAGGACATGACCCGGAGCCCCGATCACTGGTCCCTGGACTCAGGTAAGTTTTTTTTTTTTACTAATTTTTTTTTCTTATCTTTACAGTGAATCAGCGTGTGGTCTGTTTAGATCACACAGCTGATCACTGGGGCCAGCTCCGGGCTCTGCTCTGCCCGTTAGAGTGGAGCAGGCGTCCGGTAACCGGGGAAAACCATGGATAACTCCACCTCCAGGTGGCGTTATTATCACAGGGCTTTCCCCGGTATTTTTTCACATTGTATTTTTAGTAACTTTGGCCAGATCACATTTCCCATTACAATTATGGGAAATGCGATCTGCTTACTAAAAATAAGTGATAATTAGGGCTTGGAGTAGAATATTACGAATTCTACTCCAATTGCCCTTTAGTAACTTTAGGTGAAACTAAAATAATGTGAAAAGGGTGTGAAAACACAAAACAGCCTTTATCACTTTATTTGAGTAAAAATAACGTTAATAAATAGAGCCCTAAGAGAAAATGAAGCTATTCAGTTATCACTAATAGCTACAAATCTTGGCGCTTATGAAAATTGTAAATGTATATTATATTTATATTAATTTATACAATGATGATTATATTCAGACTGGACTGACACTGCAGCTCGTCCAAAAAAATCAGTTGCTAAACTGACATACTAACCACCAAAAATATCAGTAGAGACAATGGACTGCGGTAGTGCCAGATAACAGAAGGTATGATAATGATAATATGTGCTTGACTGATTACAATAAAGCTGGAATCTCGCCTCAGTCCACTCTAGGCAGACCAAGGCGGGATCATAGGACGCTGTTGTATCCGCCGGCTATCGGGAACTAACTCCGCGGGATTATTGTACCGCCACCGGTACTCTCAGTGTAAATTGCTTCATTACTAACTGTATAGTGAGGAATTTCTCCACTCTATCCACACCTTGGAATTAACTACCACTAGCACAACAGAAGGCTCCATAGGACACTCAATCTATAGAGGTTATTCCTAGGAGAGCGTGCTTTATATATCCATAAGCACCAGCACCACTATTAAGATAACCCACAATTGTCATACAAGTGGTGGTAACAATTTGTATAGCATATCTCATTTATATGAACTTGGATATTTAACCTCAACCCGATATTCATATTTTTATCAAGTGCGGCAATAGCTGGATACAATGATCCAGTAATAGTGATTTTATGTATTATCATTCTTTATAATTTATTTTTTCATATATCTGTTAAGTGTAATGTGTCTTTGTTAAAAAAAAATAATCATATTGGTCTTAGAGAAGCCTGCTTTATTACAATCAATCAAACACATATTATTATGGCTATCATACCTAGAGATGAGCGAGTTTGGATCTCAGAGATCTGAACCCACCCGAATTTTGCAGATCCGAGTCGGATCCAAGCAGGCTTGGGTTCTCCTGCCTGACTCGGATCTCAAACCGAGGCAAAATCATAGAGTCAGAAATCTCGCGGCTTGCGAGCTTTTGTCACTATGATCAATGTAGTATATAGGGACCACGTGGCGGACGCCATTTCACTCCGGCTGTGGAGACTGAACAGGGAGGGTGGGTAGTGTAGGGCTGGGAGAGGTGCTGTCTGTCTGCTGTGTCCTGGGCTGGTGCTGATCCATCTGGGCTGGTGCTGTCACTGTGCTCTCTGCTGTGTCCTGGGCTGGTGCTGATCCATCTGGGCTGGTGCTGTCTGGTGCTGGTGCTGTGCTGTCTGCTGTGTCCTGGGCTGGTGCTGATACATTCTGGGCTGGTGCTGTACTGTCTGCTGTGTCCATCTGGGCTGGTGCTGATCCATCTGGGCTGGTGCTGTGCTGTCTGTTGCGTCCATCTGGGCCCAAGTTCTGGACTAAAAAAAAAATATAATGTCAATTTATTTTCTGTGTGTGTGTGCGTGTTAGGCTAAACCACACAAGATACAGCCAGCAACGCAAGTTGCAATCTAGTGCTGCACGACTCCAGTCATCATCAATCGGAGCTCTGGGCCCAAGTTCTGGACCTGCAAACAAAATAATAAAAGTGCCTTTTTTTGTGTAATATTTTGCCTGTGACACTGCTTCAAGACCGCAGAAAATATGGAGGGGTGTCACATGACAGGATAGCAAGGCCAAGAACCACATGTTGTAGCTGCCGCCAGCAGTGCAAGGCCGTCAACTTCCTCATCCTTTATGAAGGCTCATGCCCCAGGGCTTAAGTAACGCCATCGATATAGTTAGCTAATTATTCTGAAGTTAAGAAAAAAATTTTGAAAGTCAAGTTGCCTTTAGATATAAAAAAAAAATTGGCAATATGCCATTCACTACTCGAAGTGGCAAGGAAAGGATAAGGCCTTGGCCTTTCTTTATGACGACTGCTGGTTCTGATTCTGATAGCCCTTCTGCTTGTAGAAGTAGCGGTGGTGGTACCATTAAAAAAATGAAAGTTGTTAAGATGAGTAAGACAGCTCCGGAAAAACCATTTGTGTGCCCTGAGAAATCGAAATCACAAATCCCCAAGGAGAGTGCAAGTGTGTCCACGGTTGCCATGTGTGAGCCAGACCTAAATACTAGTGTACTAGAGGATCCTCCAAGTTCCAACATTTGTGTGCCCTCTGTAAATGTGGGGAAAGGCAGTCAACATCTTGCAGATATAGTCAGTGAGGATGCTTCTGTGCAATTGCACATGGAGGAGGAGGATATTTTGGTAGTTGAAGGCGCTAAGGATGATGAGGATGTTGATGATGAAGATGTTGGTGATGAAGATGTTGGTGATGAGGATGTTGATGCCGAGGAAGTCCTTTGTGTAAGTAAGGTAACAGCTGTTGCCCATGGATTGAAAAAGCCAAAGCCCATTGTTGTCATGCCGGGGCAAAAGACAAAAAAATCCACTTCTCACGTGTGGAATTATTTCCGCCCCAATCCGTACAACAGTTGTCAAGCCATATGTAACCATTGCAAAGCAAGAGTGAGTAGAGGGAGGGACTTAAACAACCTAGGAACCTCCTCCATGTTGCATCACTTGGAGCGCATTCATCAAATATCAAAGTGTCAGTGTCAAAGTCGCCAAGTTCCGATACTCAAAACGTAACAAGTCCAATGTTACCTACCTGATCCCTCTCTGTGGGATCCAAGCGCCTTTGATCTACAACACCAAAACCATTATCATCAACATCCTCATTCATCATTGGAAGTAGTCCTGCTGCATCCAATGTTATTCGAAGCAAGATTGACTCCTCTCCTACCTTTGATTCCTCAGAAGGATCCTTGATGACTATGCCACGTGTTGCTGCTGTTGCTGTGAGTGGATCTACATCCCAGAAGGGGACCAGGAGGGAGACTACTTGTAGTGTATCCTCCAAAAAACAATTAACTGTCAAACAATCGTTTGCAAGGGCAAACAAGTATGTCAGCAATTACCGAATTGCACAGCGGATTACTGACACCATAAAAGCTATGCTGGCATTAGATGTGCGTCCAGTAGCCACCATTACTGCAGTGGGTTTTCAACAGTTAATTGAGGTCCTATATCCTCGCTACCAGATCCCTTCTAGATTCCACTTTGATAGAACAGCAATCCCAAGTCTGTACAAGGACATTTAAAAAACCTTATTAATGTCCTCAGAAATGCCGTTGTACCCAGTGTCCACTTGATCACAAATATGTGGACAAGTGGGACAGGGCAAACTAAGGATTACATGACTGTGACTGCCCACTGGGTAGGTGTGTTGCATACAACAGCAACAGCAGCAGCAACATCTACCAAAAGACAGCTGATAGAGAGGCAGGCTACTCTTTGTATAACTGGCTTCACTAAGGCATACCACTGAGAACCTCTTAGAAAAACTCAGGGAAATCATTGCTAAATGGCTTACCCCACTTGGACTCTCCTCGGGATTTGTGATTTCGGACAATGCCACCAATATTGTGAGAGCATTACATGTGGGCGAATTCCAACACGTCCCATGTTTTGCTCACACAATTAATTTGGTGGTGCAACATTTTTTAAAAATGACAGGGGCATGCAGGAGATGCTCTCCGTGGCCTGCAAAATATCCAGGCATTTTAGACATTCAACAAACGCTTGTCGAAACTTGCATGACCAGCAGGTACTGTTAAATTTGCTCTGCCATCAGCTGAAGCAAGAGGTAGTAACTCGGTAGAATTCTGCCCTCTATATGCTTCAGCGGATGGAGGAACAGCAAAAGGCCATCCAAAGGCTATACAACGGCCTATGACATAGGCCGTGGAGGGGGAATGCACTAAAGCGCAGTGGAGAATAATTTCCGTGTTGTGCAAGGTTCTCAAACCCTTTGAACTTGCCACACGTGAAGTTAGTACAGACACTGCCAGCTTGAGTCAAGTCTTTCCCCTTATTAGACTTTTGCAAAAACAACTGGAGAAACTGAAGGAGGAACTGAAATGGAGCGATTGCACAAGGTATGTTGGACTGGTGGATCAAGCCCTTGATTCACTTCACCAGGATCCAAGAGTCGTCAATCTATTGAAATCTGAAAAATATATTTTGTCGACCATTCTGGATCCTAGGTTTAAGTCCTACCTTGTGAGTTTTTTCCAACAGACCGAAATCTAAAACTATGCAAAGAACTGGAAAAAAATTGTCAGCTGCAGCCGCACGTGAAACGCCATCATCTCCTCCTTCGGGTTTCTGCAGCTGCCAGGAAAAAACTAAATTTTCCTTATAGAATGCCTGCTGGACATGCAGATCATTCACCTAAAAATGACATCTGGTCTGGCCTGAGAGAGTTGCCTACTAGTGACATGTCTTCTACCGTGACTATGTGTGATACGGTCTCCATTCACAGAATGGTGGAGGACTATTTCAGAGATAACATCCTAATAGGCATGTCAGACAGTCCTTTCAGTACTGGCAGGAAAAAGAGGCAATTTGGAGACATACACAAACTGGCTTTGCATTACTTAGTTGCTCACCCTCCAGTGTGTACTCCGAAAGAGTTTTCAGTGCAGCTGGCAACCTTGTCAGTGATCAGCGTAGGAGGTTACTTCCTCAAAATGTGGAAAAGATGATGTTCATTAAAATGAATTACAAATTCCACGAGGAAGACCTCTACCAACAATTACATAAAAAAATTACAGAGGCGCCTATGGTGGATTCCAGCGGGGATGAAATGATATTGTGTGAAGAAGAGGATGTACACACTGATGGGGATGATGGATGATGATAACTTGTAATGTAAAGCCTGTTTATATATGGGATAATTTTCATTTCCATGTCCAATGCACATTGGCAGCTTGTTTTATGGGTTCCAAACAAACCAAATCATTTCAGCCACAATTGGCAGTCCTTGTCGCTGAAATGATTGGTTTGTTAAACTGTGAATGTCCTGTTTCGTAAACAACATAAGGGTGGATGGGAGGGCCCAAGGACTATTCCATCTTGCACCTTTTTCCTTTCCATTATCAGCTGGTTGGGGCATTGCTGCCTGACATTTTAAATGAATGTTATAGTTGGTTTAGGAACCAATGATTTGTTTTTTAATTAATTTATTATCAATTTTACAGCCAGGGGCTGCACCAATGAATTTCTTTTTATTAATTATTCAGCCAGGGGCTGCACCCAATGAATTGTTTTTTACTTTTTTAATTAAATTATTATTAATTATTCAGCCTGGGGCTGCACCAATGAATTGTTTTTTAATTAGTTTATCAATTTTACAGCCTGGGGCTGCACCAATGAATGTATTTTTATTATTAATTATTCAGCCCGGGGCTGCACCAATGAATTGTTTTTTAATTTTTTTATTATCAATATTACAGCCAGGGGCTGCACTAACTAGTATCAACTATCAATTCTTCAATCCTCAAGGATAACCCAACCATCATCTTTACACAGTCCTCAACTCTATTAATAATTATATCAATCAGTTTTCAGCCAGCAAGTTGGATGCAACCTTTTGGCCCTTTAACTAGATAAAAAAAAAATCAATATTGTGAGCTGTGAGGTGGTCAAAATTGACTGGAAGCTAGTGGAAATAAATGTTATTGAGGTTATTAATACTGTAGGAACAAAAAAAGGCCCATTTTATGTGATTTTAGCTGTTTTTTATTTCTTAAGAAAAAATCCAGATCCAAACCAAAACACGAAAACAAAACACGGAGGTGAGGTTTTGTCAAAACCAATCCAGATCCAAAACAAGGGGAGATCCAAAACCAAAACCAAACATGGGGGTCGGTGCACAACTCTAATCATACCTTATGTTATCTGTCAATAGTGCAGTTCATTGTATCTATTGTTCCCAGAGTCTACTTCGCATGCGCAGGTCACTGGGATAATGGCATGGCAGCCATTTCCCCGGTGATTTCCCTAATGTGCATACACAAAACTCCAGGAAAAAGGGCCATGGCGGCCATTTCCCAGGCATTTTGTGCAGCGCTGCTACAGCCAACGCAGGACTATGGAGAGGAACTTATTAAAAATATGGGAGCACCCATTATAGATTATAGATACACCCCTGGAAAGCTGCTAAGTTAAGGGAGAAAGCACCTAAAAAAATTATCTAAAATGGCGAGAAAATGGCACTTAAAATTATTAAAACATTTAATAAACATCCAATAGAACTCTATAAAATGGCATATATTCTTTCTTATTTAAAGCAATTTTTTTTTATTTCTATTTGAAATGCAGATTAGTAGGGTGGTCCTCCAGATTGTAACCATATGTTGTAAATCACAATTTCACAGCCCTTGTAAATCACTCAGGGCCTGATACAACCTCAGGCGCAGAAACCGATTTGGTCACAGCTGTCCCAATGCTGCTTTGCTGTGCATTCACCAGAGAAGCAGTGCACATGTGCTTTGATTATGCTGCGTCCCCCGATGCGGTGTAAGGAAAGCCGCAGCCTGTCTGACCAGCTTCAAGCGTTTTGGAGTGGGAAGGGGGCGCATTCAGAATACAAAGACTTGTTGCCTCTGATTTTGGGGCGTGCTGATGTCAGCGACAGCATTACGGGATGCAGCTTCACAGGCCTTGGCAGCTGGATGAAGGGGAGCACCCCTAGAGATGAGCAAATGTCCGATGACCCACGTGATGGTCGCCATGTTGATCGGACGCTACATCTCTAGATGCAGGCAGCGGATCTGAGAAGCCGGCAGTGGGCGTTTTTTTTTTTACAAAACTCAACATAACTTTTCTGTTCTGCTGCTAACGAAGATGCAGCACCGACACCAGTTTTGTCCACCTCCGAATCAGCCCATTAATCGCATTCCTTTCGTGCATAGTGTTTTAAGATACTTTTGTCAATCTTACAGCAAAGATCCCTAAAGTCCTCTAGAGAACCATCCACAAATCCACTTTAATATTATTGCAGAACAGACGGTGTAATGGTTAGCATTACTGCCTCACAGCACTGAGATCGTGGGTTCGATTCCCACTATGGCAATAATTGTGTGGAGTTTGTATGTTCTCCCTGTGTTTGTGAGGGTTTCCTCTGGGTGCTCTGGTTTCCTCCCACACCCCAAAAAAATACTGGTAGGTTAATTTGGCTTCCATCAAAGTTTACCCTAGTATTTGTGATATGGAATATAGATTGTAAGCTCCACTGGAGCAGGGACTGATGTGAATGGCCAAATATTCGCTGCCCAGCACTGCGCAATATGTGTGCGCTATATAGATAACTGGTAATAAATAAAATATTGAGGAGATTACACTTCAGATTTGTATAGAGAATCTTTTTTGGAATCCGCGCTATGCTGGTTATGGGTGTTGTTTATTAATTTAGCTGAGCTGCAGGGTCCAATTAAGGTTCCCGTCCCTAAATAATCAAGCTATATACTGTATATAAAGAAAGATCCGCGCTCAACATGTAAATCAGCACTACCATAGGCAAAACAATAATTGCAAATCGAGATTGTGTGAGACCTTTACTTATAATATTGTGTTTATTTAGATACAATGGGTCATAATTGGGAGTACAGTAATATGGCTCCCAATTATTGTTTGTTATTATCAAGGTTAGTGAGTGCTGTTCTGCAGTATATACAGTGATGGATCGTCTGTATCCCCACACTCTCATGCATGTAGATAAATAGACATTAAATATGTAAGCAATGATATAAATTTAAAATTATAAGGAATGAAAAAAGGTTATATTTGGAAAATTAGAGAGAAAAGAAAAAAAAAACAGGAAAATTAGAAAAAATGGCATGCACTATTGGAAGAAAAAAAAACAGGAAAATTAGAAAAGATGGCATGCAGTATTGGAAGAGAAAAAAACAGGAACATTAGAAAAGATGGCATGCACTATTGGAAGAAAAGAATGTGTCTAAAGCTTGTGTCACTCCGATGTTATTCTTGTTTGAGGTGATGTCCAGTGCAAACCTCAATTAGGTTATAGATAGTAATGTGCGTGGTCAGGTGGGTGTTGGGGGCTGTATCCTGGTGGAGCGGCGTCCCGTACTCACCTCCGAGTGAGCGGGATGATGATCTCCGGTGGCTCCGTTCGCTGTCTGCGCCGCTATCCATGCACACTTACCCAATAGCAGACAGCGAACGGAGCCACCGGAGATCGTCATCCCGCTCACCCGGAGGTGAGTACTACAAAAGGAAGGGTAAGTTGTGCAACTGGGGGTACGGAACGCTGCCCCACCAGAATACAGTCCCCAACACCCACCTGACCACGCAGTACATCACCTCAAACAAGCATAACATCGGAGTGACACGAGCTTTAGACACATTCTTTTCTTCCATTCTTGATAATACTATGATTAGCAATTTATCATCACTAACATTGCTGTAATTTTCTGGTTAAGAAAAAAGCATACATCATTTTTAAAAGATCTATCTATATTCTATATTATTCAAAATAAGTTGTTTTTTTACCCGTAAAAGCACCTGAATAACAATATCTGGATACCATTATATTATCAATACTGTGATAAAATTCATAACCAAAATTCATAACCAAACTGAGTTGATATTTACCTAACATTAGGCTAGCGAAGGAGGCCGTCATAGAAAACTGTCTCTCCAGAAATTTGCCCATGAATGTTGCCGGTCCAGTTAACATGGCGAACTCATTTGCTTGAGCCAAGACCATAAAAATAAAGACTGGATTTTTCAGTGTCCTCAATAAAACGCTTGGATACACTGAAATGGAAGAGAAATAAAAATGATTAATAAAGACTCAGGTCAAACACTTTATTTTACATACAACTATAAATTATTACCAAAAATGTTTAAAAAAAAATCAGCACAAATTATTGTTATCTTCTGAAATGGTTTGTTCAACCTCTGTAGTCAAATCCACATAAGGTTATCTCATGACTGAGACGATGGACGAGATGTATTAGTGATCATATTATAATGCAATCATAAACGGATAGTATTGCCTACGGGACCTTCCACCAGAATGTGTCATCTGTCATGGCTGTGTTCGGATTTGTCCGTGGATCCGGACTTGAGTCTCTGGCAAAAGTGGGTTCTGGAGTGAAAAATAACCGAGGTCTGCATAGAACTGAGCATATAAACCTCTAGCCAGGGATGGATGGGGTTAATAAAGTGAAAGGAGGGGTAATTTAGGATTGACAGTTGTCAAGTCACAGGGACAGGCTGTTTGTTGTTATAGTGGGAGTAGTTACTGGGCTTATGGGTAATGTCTGTGGGATATTTTGCCTCTTTGATTCTGATCTCCCACCCTCCCATCATTATTGTGTCTTGTGTCGGCTTTATTTCATGGCAGAGAAAGACCAGCAATCTGTAAAGGATCCATATTGCTGCAGTAGGAGTGGTGCACACCCCTTCATGCACGGGTTAGGCTGATTTCACCCTACTGGGGTCAGGGGTGCCTCTCAACAGGGTGGCCCGAAATGGTGCATTGGTATGGGTGTTGGATACCGTCTCACTTGCTAGAAGGGGAGAGTTGGCCCTTGCAAGTATTTTATATTGGCATGGGTGTCTTACTTGCTTACAAAGGGAGAGATGGCTCTTGCAAGTATCTCACTTACCATTAATTGGGATAGTTGGCCCTGGTAAGTTGTGGACATCTTTTGCCTAAGTCAAGCTGGCGCCGGTGGTTTGCCGTTCTTTCCTCTGCCACCATACTCATTATTGTAAATGAATAAAGCTGACCTATTATTTTTGAATGGCATTAACTTGGTCTGTGTCTTTATTTTTGAGAAAATATGGTTTGAAAGAATTTATGGTTACATCCATCATCTGACAATACAGAGTTTATGGTCTAGAAACTGGCTGTCTGATATTGTTACGGCTCATGAGATGTAGTCTGAGGCTGAGCAGTACTGGGGGTTTGACTAAGACCCTGAACAGAGGTGCAGAATCTAACATACCAGTAGTTTCCACCAGGGACCCCTGCAAGGGAGTATGGGCTTAGCTGCACCCGACGTGCAGGTTGTGGTTTTTTGCTTGGGTTTCCCTGTACTGGCAACTGACAACTGAATCTCTGGGAAGGAACCGGACTGGACAACACAGGAATGGAACAGATTGTATAGGATATAGGACTGGAATCAATGGCATAGTATATTCAATTAGAACCAATGGCGTAGGATGTCAGCTTGGAACTGATTGTATAGGATATCGACTGAAACAATTGGGATAGGATATTGGATTAGAACCAATAGTATAGAATATTGGACTGGAATTGATGGTATAGGATCTCTGGGATTGAACCAGATACCTCAAGCCAGGGGTGTACTGAGTAGGATAGAATATCCACAGGAAATCTCTCTAAGGGGTCTGTGAAAAGTGTGGAGAAGTGAACCAGTGGAGAAGTTGCCCATAGCAACCAATCATCTTTGAAGTAGCATTTATCAAGTACAGTCCATCAAATAATAGGTAGGAGCTGATTGGTTGCTATGTGCCGCTTCTCCACGATAAATAGAGCTCCATTGCTTCTACAGTTGGGCTGAAGACAACATTGCACTTGCAAGTGCTCAGTGCACAGGGAATCCTTATATACCCCTGGGAAAACAGGGATTGGCTGCAGACGTCAGGTGACAGCAAACTGGTCTCCTCCTGTTGGTGGATAAGTCACCTGATTCAGACTGTCATGGCTGTGCCCAGCAACCAACACTGGAGAGAGAATTCTGCACATGGAAGCCGGGAAGACTGCAAGAAGTGAGAAGAAACTGCAGCTGCATGCAATCTGTCACAGAGTCGGATCATGGAGCAAGGAACCAGGTAAATGACCCGGCGGCTGCAGCAGTGCGGCTTGTGACATCTCTTTTCTTGTTGTGACCACAATACCCAGCTGTCCTGGCATGGTCATCACATCCAGGTTTATGACATGGTTGATATAATGCATGGTTATGGGGAGGAGGCATGCGTTAGCACCCACTACCAGGGAGGGATCCTTTATTTTTCTCTCTGGACCACTTTACAGAAATGTAGCCAATAGACTACAGTACCATGTCTAAACCCATCAAATGATGGTGTTAACTAGGAGGTACATGATCCGGAAAGTCAGGTTCTCCGGTGCTTGATGAAATCCAACCATATCACTGCCTCATAGAAACCTAAGGGGACTGATGTGCCATGGACCACAGCAGATAGCTCTGACATCTTCTGGGGACCTTTTTCATATATATGCTGAAATATAGGATTGCGTTAAACCCTCTAAAAACACCGGTTTATCTGAGGTTTTATAGAAAAATGCCTTTTATGCCCTGTATCTTCAAAGGCTAATGCATGAGGAATGTAAGCAATTGTGGTGAATGATTCAATCCACCACCACTAGAGGCAGCATTGTACAGAATAACAGTCCATTCACAACAGGGAACTTTAATTAAAGAGCCGCTCTCCCCCCCCACACACACACACACAGATTCACCATAGCACAGATCCCCCTCACACATATCTCCCACTAGCACAAGAAATTCACCCTACCTCACACACACAGATCTCCCCCTAGCAGAGAAGATCCGCCCTAGCACAAAAGATTTCCCTCACACACCCATACATCTCCCCCTAGCAGAGAAGATCCCCCTATCACAAAAGAATTCCCTCACAAACGCACACACACAGATCTCCCCCTAGCAGAGAAGATCCGCCCTAGCACAAAAGATTTCCCTCACACACCCATACATCTCCCGCTAGCAGAGAAGATCCCCCCTAGCACAAAAGATTTCCCTCACACACACACACAGATCTCCCCCTAGCAGAGAAGATCCCCCCTAGCACAAGGATTTACCTTACACAACCACAGATCTGCCCTTAGCAGCAGACCCTCCTCACCTCTTTCTCCTTTTTGTGTTTCATCTATCTGCATATGCCAATTGCCTTCCCTCCTCAGTGCTGCTGCTGCTAAGCTCCGATGCCTGAGTACTTCCTGAACTGGTCACCTGATCCTCAGTGGAGTCCATCAAAGCACAAGGCACGCCCCCTCACAGTGAGGCATGCCTCCATTCGCTCTGAGCTATCAGAGTTGAGGCGGAACACTTACTGCCTCATTTCTCGGAGAGAGTGCTGCAATTTCGGTGAGTTTTGCCTATAAAAATGATCAGAATAATACAAAGAAGATGTTCATAAGTTATAAATATCTACTTTGTATTTTTCTAATTAAAACTCTGCAGTCTGACAGGGAGTGTGACAGGGGAGGCTCTGCCTCCCCTGCCTACCCTGACTGCATGTCCCTGCTATTGACCAATGTTTTCTGGACTGTGCACGTGCCAGGGCCGCAGTGTATATGTGCCGGGATGCTGCTGAGGCTCGGGTCGCAGTGTGGGAGAGGGGATGAGGCACATTTCAGAAAATCGAGGTGTGTTGTTTCTGGGGCATGCCGAAGGCAGTGACTGCGGTGTTGGATGCGGCTTCACTGACCTTGGCATCTGGACCTTAGAATTGCGCATATGTCTAATGGAATAACCGATGGTCGTGATCCCATGCTGCATCTTCGGATGAATGCAGTGTTTTTTTTTTATTATTATTTACAATAGACGCCTCCTGCTACATTAGCATAACTTTCAAGATTCACACAGGTCTAAGACACAGCAGCGATCTCTCCCGCATCCATCTCTGAACCTTACTTACAACTGCCCCAATAAGTTCAACCTCATAACTTCACTTGGCTCTTTCTCTTAGGATACCAAATATGTGTAATTTACTCATGCTCTAACTTCTAACATAAAACATGTTTCTCAGCATAAAATGTTCTGCGACTGCACAATTCTGCATTTTGGGGACAGGTTCTACATGAAGCTCTGTTTTAGGGACTATGGGGCTGATTCAAGCGGGTCGATGCATGCACGAGACCCGGCCAGCGACGGGGCGCTCCGTCGCTACAGGTCTCGCACCAAAACGGGGCGGCTGTCGATTGTGATTGACAGCTCGCCCCGTTTTGGAGGTGGGCAGGGGGTTGGCTACACAAACGGAGGCGTTCCCGAAGGAACGCTTGCCGTTTGTGGGAGGCACTACTGACATCACCAGTGATGTCAGTGTTGAGCTTCCTGCTCTATTTAGAGCAGGAAGCTCACTGGGGCTTGCGGGAACAAGACCCTACCACAAGGGGCCCGTCGCAAGACCCGATGGTCACGACCATTGCGACCGTCACCTGGCTGCTTGCAAAAGCTGTGGGTGGTCACCCACAGCTTAGCGAGCAGCCAGGAGGCCAGCTCCATTTAAAAAAAAAAACGCCCTGATTCAGAGCGAGCGTTCTGGTGACATATGCGGTTCCAGTCAGGAAAAGCACCACATTATGACCTGTTTGGAAATAAAGGGCTGCCATACGGTACCTTTCACAAACTTTATCATAGAGATGGGCTCATCAGTATCAGGTATAGGTTCAATCGCATCAATCAGACTGAGCTCATTCGATTCTGCGTTCGCATTAGTGGCCTGCTGAGAGATGAATAAAGGATATTATGTTATTATGTTATTAGATTCTCACAGAGCCAGAAATTGTTAGATTTACTTTTTTAATATTACATTCAGTGTTATGGAGCGAATAAGTAACCTGCATTAATATAACAGAAATGGTGATGCACATATTTGTATGTAATATTCCACAACTGATTTGTTGTATAAGTCATCACAAATTTGAGCAACTGATCCCCTTCATGTAAGGGTTATAATTGTAGTAAGATTTTGGCTTATTGCACGTACATTAGATCCGCAGTCACCTACTGTAAACAAGTCTATTTATACAATATAAGATTATGGGGCATATTTAATAAAACAAATTTTGCAGTAAACAATCGTGTATCACAGTTACCTGCTGTTCCCATGTTTCTCATCACAATATCAGGTTATTGTGACATTTACGAAATGCGGCGCCACTAGATACAGTAACACCATCTTAAGATGACATTAGTCATTATAGCCTATGGGTACATATCACATAATAAATAGGGGGCGTAGCTGCACCCCATCCAGTGGCTATGCCCCCCAGCACTCTGGCGCACCCAGCGGTATATTTACTAAAGGTCGATTTTAATCTATTTTACTTGATTTAAAACGATCAAAATCAATTAAAATCGATGTGTTTCTTGGGCTGAATCACACATTTACTAACAGACAATTATTTATTTAGTTTTTTAAGTATTAGTAAAAGTGTGATTTAGCCCCAGACACACAACATCGATGTTAATTGATTTTGATCGATTAAAATCGACCTTTAGTAAATATCGCAAACAAAGTCTCCCCTGGTCATGTATATGCAGGAATTCTAACACATGCAGGGGTGTAGAGAGCCGTGCCAGGCCCGGGAAGGGGGAGATGGGGTGTGGCCTAAATGCGGTAGGCATGGCCACACACCCTTATTTTTGCAGCAGCAGTGATCAGTCTCCCACTGCAGCCCAGCACACAGCAGCATCGGAGCCGGGCTCTCCATGTGCACATCCAGCAACCCCCCTTCTTGGAGCCCCTGACCCAATGTTGCATATACAAATAGGAATACATAAATCATACCTCCCAACTGTCCCGCTTTGGACGGGACAATCCCTTTTTCCTAAGACTGTCCCACCATCCCATATGCGGGCCGCAGTGTCCCGAGATGTGGGGGGGAAGTTGGGGAAAGTACAAACCGCTGCCTCTGCATAGCAAAGCAGTGGGTGAGTAGATGCCGTGCGCATCCATGTTAAGTCCCACCCTCTCACCACTAGGCCCCACCCCCTTTTCTGGCGCACGATAACTTTCCAATTCATGAATGCTGGGACGAATGCATAAATAGATCTTGTGAATACTACAATTACATGGTGCACCCAAGATAGCTGCAGAACATTTAATAGAACACAATGTTCTCTGTAAATATCCAAGTTATCAGTATAGCTTATGTTGTGCTGCACTGTAAATAATGAACGATAATATGCTAACGTCTCTCAACTACTGTATCTGCTTGTGTTAGAAATGTATTGCTCTTCTTGTACTGGGGAGTGGTGGGTGTTACCTCCAGATGCCTTTTATGTGACAGTAAATCACAAAACAGAACTCCTGGCACTTCAATATTAATCAATTAAAATTCAATCAAAAGTATACAAATTTAACAGGAGAAGAAACCGTGATTAGCTGCTAGTGAAGAGGAGACTGTCCGAAAGGCTTACCTCAATATGGTCTTATCTCTATATGGACTAACCACTATACGGGCTTACCTCAATATGGGCTTACCTCTATATGGACTTACCTCAATATGGGCTTATCTCTTTATGGGCTTACCTCTGTATGGGCTTACCTCAATATGGGCTTACCTCTGTATGGGCTTAACTCTATACAGGCTTACCTCTAAATGGACTTACCTCTTTATGTGCTTACCTCTATATGGACTAACCTTTATATGGGCTTACCTCTATATGGGCTTACCTCTTTATGTGCTTACCTCTATATGGACTAACCTTTATATGGGCTTACCTCTATATGGGCTTACCTCTTTATGTGCTTACCTCTATATGGACTAACCTTTATATGGGCTTACCTCTATATCGACTAACCACTATACGGGCTTACCTCAATATGGGCTTACCTCTATATGGGCTTACCTCTTTATGGGCTTACCTCTGTATGGGCTTAACTCTATACAGGCTTACCTCTAAATGGACTTACCTCTTTATGGGCTTACCTCTATATGGACTAACCTTTATATGGGCTTACCTCTATATGGGCTTACCTCTGTATGGGCTTAGCTCTTTATGTGCTTACCTCTATATGGACTAACCTTTATATGGGCTTACCTCTATATGGGCTTACCTCTTTATGTGCTTACCTCTATATGGACTAACCTTTATACAGGCTTACCTCTAAATGGACTTACCTCTTTATGGGCTTACCTCTATATGGACTAACCTTTATATGGGCTTACCTCTATATGGGCTTACCTCTTTATGTGCTTACCTCTATATGGACTAACCTTTAAGTGGGCTTACCTCTATATGGGCTTACCTCTTTATGTGCTTACCTCTATATGGACTAACCTTTATATGGGCTTACCTCTGTATGGGCTTAACTCTATATGGGCTCACCTCTTTTGGCATTTCTTTAGGGAAGAAAAATAATGGTATCGATGACAGTGCAACAATGCAAGCTGCTACAATGAAGCCCAGCCACCAAGCTCCGATCCAACGTGGGTCACTTGGTGTAAGAACTATTTCACCTGTAAACAGAGAATAAATTACAATCACCTGTATATTTAAGACTACAATCAATATATTGTTTGTGGGAATAATTTTAGGACATGATTGACATCCATACGAACTGAGCTCACAAAAAATACGATCTGCTTCTAGAAAAAAAAAAAACAATTCTGTGCTAAAATAACTGTGTTGTTCTCAATACTTTGGTGTGACGTTCATTGGGGTAATAAAGTATTGTATCTTTAAACTGTTAGTGTCTATACCCCTACAATTGCTGCAACCAGCTCTGTATAGATGAGCCCTGGTGCTTGGATAACTTTTTTGAGGAAAAGGGCATTTTTTTCTCACTACAGTTTTTTTCTAGACAATTTAATGGTTCGTTTTGTCCTGATAATGAATAACATCAGCATAATTATTTCTGCAAGGGGTCAAGCATCTACAATACTTGCCTATGCTATCCTTCCTCTTCCCTCCACAGTTCCACCTCTTTAAGGAGTAAATAAAAATGTGTCTGATTCAGTCAGTGTTGGACTGGGGCATGAAGGGCTCACCGGGGGAATGCAGTGGAAGGGGCCCATGCTTAAGGGGTGTGGCCAGCCACCCGAGGGGCTGTGACCAGCCACCACAGATGCTTGGCTATCCAATAGGCAAATCTTGAATTTCTGTAGAAAGGAACCAAGCACCCATGCTGATCAGTGATACTACTCCACCAGGTAACTGACCATCTAATAGAGTAACAATGTATGATTTGAGGTCTGAAACCTGATACTTAGAGGAGGGGGATGGGCCCTCATGCAGTGGGGCCCACCGGGGAATTCCCCTGTACCCCTGTGGGCCAGTCCAACCCTGGATTCAGTAGTTAGGCACCCGCACACTTTTATTTGTGCACATAAATGGATATTTTACAAACACAAGAAAAAATCTGACCGAATGATCGGAGGGATCTGGGAAAACACTCCGCACTGCATTAGAAGTGAGTAATTTGTATTATTTTCCTTGTACTATGCTCTTTTTGTTTTGTTTTTGACCACAAAGAACATTTTGGAATTTATTCATAGTTTTATTATTTGTTTCTTTTTCATCCATGATATTGCACTGATACTTTTGCTGTTTCTATGAAAACACAACGATGATATTGCCTGCCATAGGGGGACACCACTCCAGGATACAGAACTGCAAAAACTATTTTTCCCATGACATGTACTGTTTTAATATAGACTAGTTGGGGGGGATTTAATTAAAGTCATCTGATTTACATTCTTACGTGTACAGTATATAGATCCTTTTTCATAGTTAGTAGTAGGAATCTACCCATCTAATAATCCAGGTTGAATACATGAACTACCGTATTACTGTTTTTCAACGGACTCTATAGTGCTGAAGAGTCAAACTCATAATCAATACAGAAGGCTTAAATTTTTTTAGCAACCAGTGACAGAATTACACTGATGATGAAATATGTTTTGTGGCTCACGTAGAGTTGGACACAACTCCAAAGCAGAAGCATAAAATGTGATATTCTGTACTGTGCATTAAATTATAGTATATCAAAATCTGCATGCAGACCGAGGCATACTGACCAAGGCATCGTCCTGCATTTAAAGAGATGGAATGTGGAGGGTAGATACTAGTAGGTGTAGCCCAAACTCAGTGTAGGCATGAATACACCTCTGTAGTACTGTAACTGCTAACTGCTTCCTCTGGTGGAAGATTTGCGTTGATGATAATGAACATTGCGCTGGCAGGTGCTCATTGGGATGGAAAACCAGCCCGGGAACTTTCAGGAAGAGGCCCTAAATGGGGGGGGGGGGTAAGAACTCTGTAGATGGGGGCAGAATATCCCCACCTTAGAACTAGTTATAAATGCTGGGATAAATGTAATCATGTGATTGCAGTCAGCTGAAGTTGAGCTGTCAGATTGTAAGTAGAGATGCGAAGGTTTTACTTAAAAAAATACAGATCCAAAACCAAAACACGTGAGCGTGGCATTGCAAAACCAGAACCAAAACACAGAAATGAATCCAGATCGAAAACCAAAACATTGGGGTCGGTGCACATCTCTGATTTAAAGCAGAGATGAATGGGTCTGGTTCTCAGAGAACTGGACCCGCCCAAATTTCAGGATCCGAGTAGGGATCCAAGTCTGGCTTGGGTTTCCCATCTGACTCAGATCCCAAAGTAAGGCAAAACGTCATCTTCCCACTGTCGGATTCTCTCTGGTTTTGGAATCGATAAAGGTCCCCTGGTCATCGGCGCCATTTCACTCTGGCTGTGGAGAGTGTACTGAACAGACATGCTGTGCACTGTCCATCCATCACGGTGCTGCTGTGTCTTCCAGGGTGCTCTGTCGGTCTAAGGGTGCTCTGTACATCCATCAAGAGGCTGCTGTGTCTTCCAGGGACGCTCTCTGTCTAAGGGTGCCCTGTCCATCCATAATGGGGCAGCAGTGTCCTCCACGGGTGCTCTATCGGTCTAGGGATGTTCTGAGTGCTCTGTCCGTCCAACGGTGCCCAGAGTAAAAAATTGAAAAACTAATAACATAATTTAAAAAAATAATAATAGTTAGCTTTTTTTTGTGCTGTAACCCAGTGCACTATATTATATATCTATATATATCTATATATATATATACATATATATTTTACTGTGATGCTGCCAGTCAGATCGCAGTGTAATATCCATGCACGTATTGTGACACTGTAGATGGAACCGCAGTGTATCATTCATACAACCTCAGTGTATCATTCATACATGCATTGTGACACTGTAGGTGGAACTGCAGTGTAATATTCATACATGTATTGTGACACTGTAGGTAGAACTGCAGTGTAAAATTCATACATGTATGGTGACACTGGAAGTGGTAGGGCAGTGTAATATTCATACACATTGCGACACTGTAATTGGTAGCGCAGTGTAATATTCATACACGTATTGTGGCACTGTAGGTGGAACTGCAGTGTAATATTAATACACATATTGTGACACTGTAAGTGGTACCTCAAGTTCATCCAAGTATTGCGACACTGTAAATGGTAGCACAGTGTAATATTATTCACACAAGTATTATGACACTGTTGGTCAGTAATACCGCAGTGTAATATTCATACAAATATTGTGATGCTGTACAGTAGTTCATTGATACCACAGTATAATATTTAAAATTGGTACAAATTTATGTGTGTGCTGTACCCCACTTTGTTAGTTTTTGTTGATATGGAGAACAAATGAGAGGAGAGCAGGAACCACATACTAGTGCTGGAGCTGTTGCCAGTGCCACCATTCATGATGATACTAGTCCATCTATGTCATCTACTAAAAGCCAATGCCCAAGGGCACACAGGTCTAAAGTCAGGGCATCTAAAATAAAACAATATCAAAGGCAAAGTTACCTGCAGAAAGACATAGAAATGGCAATATGCCTTTCACCATATGAAGTGGCAAGGAAATGCTAATGCCCTGGCCTTTACTTGTGACTGGTGGTTCTGCCTCTTATGATGATGTAAGACCTTCTCCCTGTAGATGTTTAAAAAAATTTAAATCGTTAAGACACAGGAACCAAATGTGAGCTCAGAAATGTCACAAATACCTCAGGAGAGTCTAATTGAGTCGGCGGGTGCCATGTGTGAGCCTGAGCTTTCCAATACTGTACTTGAAGAGGAGCCTCCTTCCACCACTTGAGCATTCTCTGCAAAATGTGGGGATGAGCAGCACAAGTAAACATGCTGACATAGCTTCTGTAGAAGTGCACGAAGATGAGGAGGATATTTGTGTAGCTGACACTAATAAGGATGTTGATGAGGAGGATGTTGATGATCAGGATGTTGTTGATGAGGATTTTGTTTGTGTAAATCAGGAACCAGTGGAAATAGTTGTTGTCCATGATAGGGAAAAGCCCATTGTCATGCCTGGGCATAAGACAAACAAATTCACTTCTTATGTGTGGAATAATTTCAACCCAAATCCAGACAAAAATTGACAATCTGTACCCATTGTAAAGCCAGAGTAAGTAGAGGTAGGGACCTTAACCATCTAGGAACCTCCTCTCTGTTATGCCATCTACAATGTATCCATCAAAAGTGTTTGCAAAATTCAGGAACTTTGGCTAAAAAAGTAACAACAAGCAGTCCAGCATCAGCTAGCTCCCTTCTCTCTGCTAGATCCAAGCACCTGCCATATTCACCACCATCAAAAATATCCTCAATCATGATCAGAAGTAGTCCTGGATCCAATTTGATAAGGCTAACTCAGTCCTCCCCTATCCTGGATTCCTCAGAAGTATCCATGAGTGCTACGTCTGCTGCTGCTGGGAGTGGATCTTCATCCCAGAAGGGAACCAGGAAAACTACTAGTAGTAGTTAAAAAAATGACTGTTAAACAATCCTTTGTATGGGGGTTAGAAAGTATGACAGAAGTCACCCAGTTGCACAGCGGATCACTGACGCCATAACATCTATGCTGGTAGCAGATGTGCATCCAATATCCGCCATTAGTGCAGTGGGTTTTAAACAGTTAATTGAGGTTCTGTGTCCCCGCTACCAAATCCAATCTAGATTCCACTTAAACTAGAACAGCAATTCCCAGCCTGTACAGGGACTTAAAAAAAAACTTAATTAGTGTCCTCCAAAATGCCGTTGTACCCACTGTTCACTTAACCACAGATATGTGGACAAGTGTAACAGGGCAAACACAAGATTACATGACTGTAACTGCCCACTGGGTGGGTGTATTATCTTCAGTGGCACCAACTGCAGCAGCAGCAGCATCAGCAGCAGCATCTAAGAAACAGCAGCTTATTCAGAGGCAGTTTACTCTGTGTATCATCGGTGTCACCAAGACACATACCGCTGACAACCTTTTAGAAAAACTCAGGGAAGTCATTGCAAAACGGCTTACCCTGCTTGGACTTTCCTCGGGATTTGTGATTTCTGACAATGTCACCAATATTGTGAGAGCATTACAGCTGGGTAAATTCCAACACATCCCATGTTTTGCTCACACAATCAACTTGGTGATCCAACATTTTTTTTAAAATGACAGGGCCATGCAGGAGATGCTTTATGTGGCCCGCAAAATTTCGGGACAATTTCTCCATTCAGCAGGTGCATGTACAAGATTGCAGCACCTGCAAGAAATTCTGAATTTTCCCTGCCACTGGCTGAAGCAAGAAGTAGTTACAAGGTGGAACTCCACCCTTTTTATCCTCCAACAGATGGAGGAACAGCAAAAAGCTGTTATTATGCAGCACATTAATATGCAATTATATGACCCAGAGTGGGTGCTACTATCAGTTAGCATTAATTATTTTGGGGTGAGTGTTTGGGCGTGGGGCCCCCGGAGTTGCTCTGGCTGGGCCTTTTTCAGTGCATCACGACTTAATTCACATAGATACTTTTTTATCACCATTCTATTTTTTTGTTTATTTGTATGTAATTTTAATTATTTCTTATTATATTAACACTTATTGATTATCTTTACACATCTATATTTTACGCTTCACTATCACCTTTTTTCCCTTTTTTGAGTGATACCCTGGGGATGGTCGTTGTCTGGACTCTTTTGGTGTGCCCTGCACCTCGGATGTGAAATCCTTAATGTTAGGGATGCCGGTCTAAAGGAGCCTTGATACTTGCCCGGCACTTAATCATATATTGGCAAATGTGTGTAACTAATACCTCTGAATTTCTATTATCATGTAGGGTTCAAGTATGTTTTGCTGATATTGTTGCAGTGTGCTGGAGGGAATACCTTTTTCTTCTGTGGTTCAGAGTAAACCCCGCCTTTTACAAGCAACTGTGCAATATCATCAAGCTGATGTGAGCGTCCACTATATTTTTTAATTGCAGAAACTGAAAGAGGAGCTGAAACTAAGCGATTCTGCTAAGAATGTCGGACTTGTAGAATAAGTCCTTGATTTGCTTTGCCAGGATCCAAGGGTTGTCAGGCTCTTACAATAAGAGCAATACATTTTGCCATCCATGCTTGATTCCAGGTTATGGCATACGTTGTGTCTTTCTTCCCAATGGACAAAGATCTGAAGAGATGCAAAGATCTGCTGATAAGCAAATTGTCAGCTCGAGCAGAACAAGATGCAGCGATGGCTTCTCCTTCAGTTCTCCAGCAAGTGTGGCTGCCAGGAAAAAACTCAAAGAGGATGAAGTCTACACAACCAAGTTTTGACATCTGGTTGGGTCTAAAATAATTCCCTTTAATTATTGAGACCTCAACCGAGGCACCATCTTATATGGTCACCATTCAAAGAATGTTTGAAGACTATTTTAACGATAGCGTCCAAATAGGCATGTCAGACAATCAGTTTGACTACTGGCAGGAAAATAAGGCAATTTGGATGCCCTTGCGCAAACTGACTTTGCTTTACTTGAGCTGCCCTCCTGTGTGTACTCTGAAGCGTTTTTGGCACAGCTGGGAACCTTGTCAGCGTTCGGAGTAGGAGGATACTTTCTCAAATTCCACAAGGATGACCTTTACCGCCAATTACATCCAAAAATTACAGAGGCAGTAATAGTGAATTCCAGCATGGATTAATATTGTGTGAAGATGTTGTACACACTGATGAGGGTGATGAATCAGATGATGATGAAAAATATTCTAAACCACCAAGTTGATTTTGAGGGGCAAAACATGGGACATATTGTTCACCCATGCTCTCCCCTCCTCCCTCATAAATTTGCTTCGGAATAAAAAACTGTAATTAAATTTACTACCAATCAACCCTTCCTGTCCCTGCCTTCAACTACATACATACTCCAACTCCCTCAGGCCTCTTGATCAAGGAAAACATATGTTTCCTTATGTGCCATGTTGGAAGTTGAACTGCCACATGTTTGTGCCGTCCACTGCTGCCACTTAGCTTAGTCAGCCAGCTGGCTTGGTGCAAATTTTGGGCCTAAACAGGATAAAAACAATATTGTGAGTTGTGAGGTGGTCAAAATTGATTGTAAATGAGTGGAAATTAATGTCATTGAGGTTAATAATACTGTAGGAACAAACAACGCCAAAATTATGTGATTTTAGTGTTTTTATTAATTTTTAAAAAAAAATACAGATTAAAAACATGAAGGAGATACAGATCTTAAATCAAAACCAAAACACGGGAGTCAGCGCACATCCCTAATTTAAAGCAATAATTTAAAGGCAAAACCAGTCTAGGTTTTGCTTTTTAAAATAATGCAGCTTTAAATCTAGCAATTTCCCATAACTACTGGAAACCTGATGCTGCCTGTAACTCGTAGGCTATTACAGTTACCCTTGTATGTTTTTTTCTACTGTAAGGCGAATCCTCTTATAGTGCAAGAGACAATGGGAACAGGGCATCACAAAAAATATGGTATCAGTACAAAATATAATGTTTATATAGTGTGTATGTGTATATGCATCAATTATTGAGATCATTTAAACAAGGTGGTGAATGTTTAAAATAAATTTACAGGATACACTACATCTGCTGTGACACTACTTGACCTCCGTACATAATTTTTATTATTATATAAACAGCAATAATTAACTAATAATTAACTGCAATACATATATAGATCCAGAGGTACTGTATACGCAGTGAGTTGTTGGTTTTCAAAATCCATTAAAAGTTATTAACCACTTAACTGATGACTTTTTCCCACAAGACCACTCAAAATTTTCTTTATTTTTTTATTATTTAATAAGGTTTACTAATTATTTTTTATAATATATTTAAATATTTTATTTTAAAAAATATATCTAGGGGGTGTTTTGCACCCCATCATCTCCCCATGCCCATAGGCCCAATTATCAGAACAATCTGCCCCACCCCACAGTTCACTGCCCCTTCACAGTGCTCCCACTCACAGCTCACTGCCCTCCTCAAACTGGGCCTAATTCAGACCCATTCGCTAGGATGCGTTCACCCGCTACTGCCAATAATCGTAAGTTTGCGCATGCGTCAATATGCACATGCGTGAGTCACTCATTGCGGGTGGCAATTGTGCGCTCGTAGTAAAGATGCTACTTTAAGTGACAGATAGTGCCGTTTGTGGGTGGTAACAGCGGAAAGTGCTTGTGTGGGGGAGTGGATATGCGAACGCAGGTGTGTCTGGGTGTCTAAACTGCGTTTTATGGGTGTCATTAGGAAAGTAGTGTCATTTTACACGTCACTTGGTTGTGAATTGACTCTGCACTGATCGCAGTGATTGCGGTGGGGTAGGGTCTACCTAAATCGCTGTGTGCAGCTACGATGGCTTCTGATGTCACCAATTAATCACACACTTGTGGGAGATGACGTGTGCTAGGTAATAAAGGTGGGTGGCTCACTGCCGTCGCTCTCTAATACATAGAGGGCGCCCTTATGCTATTCATTGCGATCGCGGCATATGCGAGAGAGTGCAGCTTAGCGTCAGGGTCTGAATCAGGCCCACTGCCCCAAATCATAGCTATCCCTGTCCCACCTCACAGCCGACGCTGCTCTTCCTCACACTGCCCCCACTCATAGTTATACCTGTCCCTCCTCACAGCCCACGCTGCTCTTCCTCACACTGCTCCAACTCACAGCTACCCCTGCATCTCCTCACAGCCCACACTGCTCTTCCTCACACTGCCCTCACTCATAGCTACTCCTGCATCTCCTCACAGCCCAAACTGCTCTTCCTCACACTGCCCCCACTCATAGCTACCCCTGTCCCTCCTCA
Source organism: Taudactylus pleione (assembly GCA_031769625.1). Taxonomy (NCBI): domain Eukaryota; kingdom Metazoa; phylum Chordata; class Amphibia; order Anura; family Myobatrachidae; genus Taudactylus; species Taudactylus pleione. Next base: position 1,204,929 of record JAUIMM010000123.1, read on the forward strand.
CATCCCAAGCTGCTCTTCCTCACACTGCCCCCACTCATAGCTATCCCTGTCCCTCCTCACAGCCCATGCTGCTCCTCCTCACACTGCCTCCACTCATAGCTATCCCTGTCCCTCCTCACAGCCCACACTGCTCTTCCTCACACTACCCCCACTCATAGCTACCCCTGTCCCTCCTCACAGCCCATGCTGCTCTTCCTCACACTGCCGCCCCTACTTATAGTTATCCCTGTCCCTCCTAACAGACCACGCTGCTCCTCCTCACACTGCCCCCGCTCATAGCTATCCCTGTCCTTCCTCACAGCCCACACTGCACTTCCTCACACTGCCCCCACTCATAGTTATCCCTGTCCCTCCTCACAGCACACGCTACTCTACCTCACACTGCCCCCATTCATAGCTATCCATGTCCCTCATCACAGCCCACACTGCTCTACCTCACACTGCCCCCAATCAAAGCTATCCCTGTCCCTCCTTACAGTCCATACTGCTCTTCCTCACACTGACCCCACACATAGCTATCCCTGTCCCTCCTCACAGCCCATACTGCACTTCCTCAAACTGCCCCCACTCATAGCTATCCCTGTCCCTCCACACAGCCCATGCTGCTCCTCCTCACACTGCCCCCACTCATAGCTATTCCTGTCCCTCCTCACATCACACACTGCTCTTCATCACACTGCCCCCACTCAAAGCTATCCCTGTCCCTTCTCACAGCTGACGCTGCAATTCCTCACACTGCTCTCACTCATAGCTATCCTTGTCCCTCCTCACAGCCCATGCTGCTATTCCTCACACTGCCCCCACTCATAGCTATCCCTGCCCCTCCTCACATCACACACTGCTGTTCCTCACACTGCCCACACTCATAGCTATCCCTGCCCCTCCTCACATCACACACTGCTGTTCCTAACACTGCCCAAACTCATAGCTATCCCTGCCCCTCCTCACATCACACACTGCTGTTCCTAACACTGCCCACACTCATAGCTATCCCTGCCCCTCCTCACATCACACACTGCTGTTCCTCACACTGCCCACACTCATAGCTATTCCTGCCCCTCCTCACAGCTCATGCTGCACTTCCTCAAACTGCCTCCACTCATAGCTATCCCTGTCCCTCCACACAGCCCATAATACACATCCTCAAACTGCCCCCACTCATAGCTATCCCTGTCCCTCCACACAGCCCATAATACACGTCCTCAAACTGCCTCCACTCATAGATATCCCTGTCTCTCCTCACAGCCCACACTGCACTTCTTCACACTACCCACACTCATAGCTATTCCTGTCCCTCCTCATATCACACAATGGTCTTCATCACACTGCCCCCACTCAAAGCTATCCCTGTCCCTCCGCACAGCCCACGCTACTCTTCCTCACTCTGCCCCCACTCAAAGCTATCCCTGCCCCTCCACACAGCCCATGCTGTTCTTCCTCACACTGCCCCCACTCATAGCTATCCCTGTCCCTCCTCACAGCCCATGCTGCTCTTCCTCACATTGCCCCCCACTACCCATCTCTTCTCACAGCCCACACTGACCTTCCTCACATTGATTCCACTCATTGCTATCCCTGTCCTTCCTCACAGCCCATGCTGCTCTTCCTCACATTGCCCCCCACTACCCATCTCTTCTCACAGCCCACACTGACCTTCCTCACATTGATTCCACTCATTGCTATCCCTGTCCTTCCTCACAGCCAATGCTGCTCTTCCTCACACTGCTCCCACTCAAAGCTACCCATCCCTCCTCACAGCTCTTCCTCACACTGCTCTTAATCATAGCTATCCCTGTCCCTCCTCACAGCCCATGCTGCTCTTCCTCACATTGCCCCCCACTACCCATCTCTTCTCACAGCCCACACTGACCTTCCTCATACTGCCCCCACTCATAGCTACCCCTGTCCCTCCTCACAGCCCACACTGCTCTTCCTCATACTGCCCCCACTCATAGCTACGCCTGTCCCTCCTCACAGCCGATGATGCTCTTCCTCACACTGCTCTCACTCATAGCTATCCCTGTTCCTCCAAAACAGCACATGCTGCTCCTCCTCACACTGCCCCCACTCATAGCTATCCCTGTTCCTCCTCACAGCCCACACTGCTCTTCCTCACACTGCCCCCACTCATAGCTAACCCTGTCCCTGCTCACAGCCTACACTGCTCCTCCTCACACTGCCCCCACTCATAGCTATCCCTGTCCCTCCTCACAGCCCATGCTGCTCCTCTTCACACTGCCCCACTCATAGCTACCCCTGTCCCTCCTCACAGCCCACATTGCACTTCCTCACACTGTCCCCACTCATAGCTAACAGTGTGCCTTCTCACAGCCCACGCTGCTCTTCATCACATTGCCCCCACTCATAGCTATCCCTGTCCCTCCTCACAGCCCATGCTGCTCCTCCTCACACTGCCACCACTCATTGCTACCCATCCCTCCTCACAGCCCACACTGCCCCCACTCATAGCTATCCCTGTCCCTCCTCATAGCCCATGGTGTACTTCCTCACTCTGCCCCCACTCATAGCTATCACTGTCCCTCCCCACAGCCCATGCTGTTCTTCCTCACACTGCCCCCACTCATTTATTTCACTGCACCCCACAGAAGTTTATACTGCACAACCTCCCTCCTTTACACTCCTTTAGCAAGCTTACCTGGACATGGTGTTGCCATCTCCTCTCCTGCTAGCCTCCTCCTTGTGTTGGACAACTGGCCTCCATAGTCTGCACATGGCTGTTTGGGCTGACTGCTGTGCTGGCTGAGAACTAAAAATGACAAATGGTGCCACACTGCGTTCCTCCTCCTGATCCGATCTGCATTCTGGCAAAATGGTGCCCCTGCATCTTCTCTCTCTTTCTCTACAGCCAGAGTGGCCTGTGTTAGAAACAGTCTGAGCTGTCATGCAACGGAGACTTGCAGACCCAACCTTGCCCTGAGAAGTCACATCCAAACCGACCCAGCAACAACTCTTCTGAACTCCTGGTGGCTCAATCTGCCTGTGTCACTGGCCATACTGATCCCCTCCTGAGATCCAGCTCTTCGCTGCAAGTTTAGGCTGGGATCATCAAAATTGGGGGGGGGGGGATTACGTCCCTGTAGAATTGCAGTGGTCAGCACTAGCCTATGCCAGCCAGGGATTATGCCATAGTACCAGCCATCACCAGGTAGGTCAGCATTCCTTATTAAAATACCATCTTAAAATATGTTGCCCTATGATAGACCAGCTATGTGCTGATAGTGATATGGCTATTTCCACACCTTAGGATGTTAATGTGGTTTAATAAATAAGATAAAATGTTTATATTATAATTTTTCCATGGTACATTACAGATCCCGGTATTCCCAAAGCATCTTTGAGTAGTTAGTTATTCTTGTAATGTGCCAGGGCATGGTGACATGTGAGGAACCACAAGTACTCACATGACCTGGCATCCAGTGGCCGCCGGGATCTGTACTGTACCATGGAAAAAGCAAGTGGAGTACAAAAATACCCGAAATGTAGAAAAAAACCCACTATGGGCTCTATTTATTAACATTATTTTTGCTAAAATATAGTGAAAAAGGGTGTTATTCCACCCTTTTCACATTATTTTTAGTTTTACCTAAAGTTACTACAGGGCAATTGGAGTAGAATTCGTAAAACTGTACTCCAAGCCCTATTTATCACTTATTTTTGTAATCAGATCGCATTTCCCATAACTGTAATGGGAAATGTGATCTGGCCAAAGTTACTAAAAATAAAATGTGAAAAAATACCGGGGAAAGGCCTATGATAATAACGCCACCTGGAGATAGCGTTTTCCAGGGTCTTCCTCAGTTACTGGACTCCTGCTCTACTCTAATGGGCAGAGCAGAGCCTGGAGCCGGCCCCAGTGATCAGCTGTGTGGACCACACAGATTCACTGTAAAAAAAAAAAAAAAAAAGAAACTTACCTGAGTCCAGGGACCAGTGCTCAGTATGATGTCTTCCATCCGGTCAGCTGGTCTCCCATGCTGCGCTGGGGCTCGGTCGTCACCTGACCGGGTCCAGTGCAGGATGGGATGTCAGCTGACTGGAGCCACGGAGGACATCACAGGAGCACCGATCATGGAGGTAAGTGTAATTAAAGGAGGGTGGGATTGTAATGGGGGGGTCGCAATCATGGGGGCGGGGTTTAGCGACGGCCGGTCGACGCATGCATGGGCACTTGTCATGGTATTTTTTCTGTGATAAGTGTGCGGAGGGATTCGCAGAGACAGAGCTTTCTCACAAGCTCTGTCCCTGCAAGGGATTTTTAGTAAATTCTTGTGATGTTGCCTAAATTCGCAATGCGAATTCAGTCTGTAATATCACGCTACAATCTGCATTACAAATGCAGATTGTAGTAAATAGAGCCCTATATTAGAAATTAAGATTCCCGCACAACAGCACCCTTCACAAATTATTCCACTTATTTCTGGGGACCTGGGGGTTCTCTTTAGTACTTGCAGACATCCTTAAGCAAACAGACTAGAATATCACTTCTACAGAATGTATGCAGTGGGGATTTCCCATGGTCAAATTATGGGGAATCCCAAGTAATGTGAAGCCTCCTTTTGATACTGTATGCTTAAATCTTTGTGTATGGTTTTAGTGTATCATGTGTTGGTCGCCTAACCAATGCTTTTAGTGTCACTTTTGAAAAATGCTGTACTTACCTATTTTATTTCTCCTCTTCAGGAGAAGCCCAAAGATTAGACGCATATAACTAGTCTGGGCCTATTTCTTTGTCCCCCGATATGGCAAAATAAGTAAAGAGTGGGTCAGTGGGGGCAGGTCATATAGTATCATCTCCCCACCCCCATAGCAACCAATCAGATTCTAGCTATTATCTTCTAGACGGTGCTAGATAAATGTTAAGTCGAATCTGATTGGTTGCTATGGGCAACATCTCCACTTCTAAAAACCTGCACTTTAGTAAATATACCCCCTAAAGCTCAAATGATTGCAGCGCAGCATCAGTTTGGCCGTAGATCTAGGTAATCAGTATATTGCTTTGCAGGTGGCTGAGAAACTCTGTGCAGTCTGTATCATATATCATATCTCATCCTAATATACTTCAGCGCTCAGACTCACTGGTTGGGATCTTGTCAATGTCAACATAGTAGCGTAACACTGCCGAACCCAGGATGAAGGCAATTCCAGGGCCGATCACGGTGCCCGCAAACATAATTCCTGCAATAGAAAATGAAATTGTGCAGTTACAGAAATGCATATTAGCATGGCGCATCTATGGGACAAGAGCACCACATGCTGCACTTACCTATTCTCACAGAATATCTGGGTGACTCACAAAGTTTGGGGGAGTTGCAGTCTCCCGGGTGAGAAATGGGTGGGACAGGGGGACACAATGACACGATTCTCAGTGACTTAGCCATTTTGTGGAGCTGCAGATTGCTACATTGCATCACGGAGGTGGTGACGAATGAATCAATGCCTATGTCCTCTGTGGGCAAAACAGTTGGCAAGTATGGTATAGCATATATCATTTTGAAAATGAAAAATAGTTTATACTAATTAAATATATTTTTTTTCAATATTTTAGTATTTAATATTAACCTTTATTTATATAGAGCCAGCATGTTCCCTTGTGCATTACAAGTGATAGAGAAATACCGGGTAATAACAGGCATAGAGGTAATAAGGTTCTGCTTGCAGACTTACACTCTATAGGGAGATAGGAGTGTGATACAGGATAGGAGCTACCTATAGCATATTAGTCCAGCCAGATTGCAGAGGCTCTTGTTGGGGTGTATGATCCAGTCACACAGCAATGCTGGCCTGAGGTCAGTGGCAGCTCCAGAGGAGGGGCTGCAGCAAATCCAAAATTTCAAATAGGGGAGCCACACCTACTGTCAGGGAGTCACGACCAGCAATATTTGGCAGAAGTTGGTGTAGCTCCCCTATTTGAATTTTGGATTGCGCTGCAACCCCGCCTCTGGAGCCGCCACTGGTCAGCGGGATGTGTAGAAAGAAAACATGTGGGGACTTTGTAGAGGGAAAGTAATTAGGAATAATACGTAGCTTATGGAGGCTATGTGGGTGGTTCTGGAATACGATAAGCTGCCTGAAAAGGTTAGCTCTCAGGGAACGCTTGAAGGTTTGGAAACTAGAGTAAAAGCTTGCTGTGCAAGGGAGATAAGTGAAGAGATGTATGTCGGTGTAGATCGGTGCATAGCCTTACGTGTATAGAAAGTGAAAATATTTTATATTGAATTCGGTAAAATACAGGTAACCAATTGAGGAACTGACAGGGCGGAGCAACAGATGAATGTTTAGCAAGAAAGTTCAGCCTCACAGCTGCATTCAAAATAGTGTGCAGGGATGAGAGTATGTTTCGGGGAAGACCAGTAAGAAGACTATTGCAGTAATCAATGCAGGAGATAATGAGTGCATGATTAGAGATTTTGCAGTCTCTTGTGTAATGTATGGAAGCAATCTGAAGATGTTAATCAGATGTATGTAGCAGAATCTGATTTAAGTTTCATTGGAAGTCTGCAGGCCTTGGCTGCTGGTGCATAATATTAATAAGTACATAATTTTACAAGTGCACTTTAACCACATTTTGGCATTATACCGGCATTATTAGAATTTATCTTCTGCTGTTATCGATTGTGAACTGACCCCACCTTTCTCTTCCATCTGCAGGTATATCTAAAACCAAACATTTATGCAAGTAAATTCTGATGTTTGCAGTAATCTACTGATTACTAGGTATATCTAAAACCAAACATTGATGCAAGTATATTCTGATGTTTGCAATAATCTACTGATTACTAGGTACATCTAAATCCAAACATTGATGCAAGTACAGTCAGGTCCATAAATATTGGGACATTGACAGAATTTTCAGATGTTTGCCTCTATTCACCACCACAATGGTTTTGAAATGAAACAAACAAGATGTGCTTTAGCTGCAGACTTTCAGATTTAATTTGAGGGTAATTACATCCAAATCAGGTGAACGGTGTAGGAATTACAACAGTTTCAATATGTGCCTCCCTCTTTTTAAGGGACCAAAAGTAATGGGACTATCAGCTCAAAAGCTATTTCATGGACAGGTGTGAGCTATTCCCTCGTTATTTCATTATCAATTAAGCAGGTAAAAGGTCTGGAGTTGATTCTAAGTGTGACATTTGCATTTGGAATCAGGTGCTATCAACTCTCAATATGAGATCCAAAGAGCTGTCACTATCAGTGAAGCAAGCCATCATTAGGCTGAAAAATCAAAACAAACCCATCAGAGAGATAGCAAAAACATTAGGTGTGGCCAAATCAACTGTTTGGAAAATTCTTAAAAAGAAAGAATGCACCAGAGAGCTCAGCAACACCAAAAGACCCGGAAGACGACGGAAAACAACTGTGGTGGATGACCAAAGAATTATTTCCCTGGTGAAGAAAAACCCCTTCACAACAGTTGGCCAAATCAAGAACACTCTCCAGGAGGTAGATGTATATGTGTCAAAGTCAACAATCAAGAAAAGACTTCACAAGAGTGAATATAGAGGGTTCACCACAAGATGTAAACTATTGGTGAGCCACAAAAACAGGAAGACCAGATTAGAGTTTGCCAAACAACATCTAAAAAAGCCATTACAGTTCTGGAACAATATCCTATGGACAGATGAGACAAAGATCAACTTGTACCAGAGTGATGGGAAGAGAAGGAAAGGAACTGCTCATGATCCAAAACATACCACCTCATCAGTGAAGCATGGTGGTTGTAGTGTCATGGCGTGGACATGTATGGCTGCCAATGGAACTGGTTCCCTTGTATTTATTGATGATGTGACTGCTGACAAAAGTAGCAGAATGAATTCTGAAGTGTTTCGGGCAATATTATATGCTCATATTCAGTCAAATACTTCAGAACTCATTGGACGGCGCTTCACAGTGCAGATGGACAATGACCCGAAGCATACTGCATAAGCAACCAAGGAGCACTTGATGAAGACAAAACTGAAGGGAAAATGCCCCAAGAGTAAGCAGGAACTGAAGACATTTGCAGTAGAGGCCTGGCAGAGCATCACCAGAGATGAAACCTAGCGTCTGGTGATGTCTATGCGTTCCAGACTTCAGGCTGTAATTGCCTGCAAAGGATTTGCAACAAAGTATTAAAAAGTGAAAGTTAGATTTAGGATTGTTTAGTTTGTCCCATTACTTTTGGCCCCTTAAAAAGTGGGAGGCTCATATAGAAACCATTGTAATTCCTACACCGTTCACCTGATTTGGATGTAATTACCCTCAAATTAAATCTGAAAGTCTGCAGTTAAATCACATCTTGTTTGTTTCATTTCAAAGCCATTGTGGTGGTGAATAGAGGCCAAAATATGAAAATTCTGTCAATGTCCCAATATTTATGGACCTGACTGTATATTCTGATGTTTGCAATAATCTACTGATTACTAGGCATATCTAAAACCAAACATTGATGCTAGTATATTCTGATGTTTGCAATAATCTACTGATTACTAGGTATATCTAAAACCAAACATTGATGCAAGTATATTCTGATGTTTGCAATAATCTACTGATTACTAGGTATATCAATCTAAATTCCATCACTGCTGCAGAATGTCTCATTCTAAACTATCTGCACAGTGTATTGATAACTAGACCAAGTCCCTCTAGCTTTGTGGCATTCCTTGTTTGTTTGTGTTTGGAATTTTATTACTAGCCATTTTAGTGGGAGGGTATTGGTGGTTGATAGTGAATGCTGGCATCTATATGCAATGATTACTATTTAAGTTTCATTGGAAGGCTGCAGGTGCATAATATTAATAAGTGCATAATTCTACAAGTGCACTTTAACCACATTTTGGCATTATATCAGCATTAAACCTAAGTCAAATAGAAGGAGACCACTCAAACCTCAACCCATCCAAAAACCTGAACATCTGGACAAAGTATAAACAAGATATGTAAATTCACAATCTCTTCTCTACAAGCAACTGCTGTCTGCTTAACCTGGACATTAATCACTGGACGCTGTTTGCTCATTGTAAGAACTTAACACTTTACTTGCTGATATTTGTGCTGGCTCTCTGATTTCACAAATATTTCAAAGCATAATGTACTGTACCTGGGCCGATTTCAGTTTATCTCTTAGAAATACTTTATCTCTACCTTAATTATTTGCCAATTCTGTCATCTGTCTTCTAATACAGTCTACTTTAATATTCCATTTCTTCCCCACAAAATCTCCATTTCTCCTTCACTCAATTATAACCTTTGCACAGATACACATTCTTCCACTGTACTTCTACTTGCTACTCTGCAAATCTCCTGTACTTTCTCTTACATTCATACTTTATTCCTAGATCTAGATTTCCTCCCCAAACTCAACCCAGCCACACCATGACCATGTTTTCATCCAATTCCTCATCCACTCAGTGTCTACCTGATCCACTGCTTTGCCCCATTCTTCCACCTTTTTCATTTCCCCTTATCTCCTCCACCTCCTCCTTCCTTTATCTCCCCTCCTCTATCTGCCTTCCTCCCTCTCCTCTCCCATTACTCCACATTTTTTCTCTTCTACCCCACCACTAATCCTTCCTCCAAGCCTCCTCTCCATGCCATGCCACCCCACCTCCATCTACATCTCATTAAACTCCCTCCCTGTCCACCACCTTCAGGGTCCCTTCCCAACACTGGTGCCACCACAATCTCTCCACCACATTCATCTCGGTCATCCAAATTAATCTCACCTTCTCATCACAGCAACCCTGATAATCTAATTCACATCTCTCCCATAAACACTGTCCCTCTATCTTGTGCCCTCTGGAATGCCAGATCAGTCCGTAATAAACTGGTTCCCACCCATGACCTTTTCATTTCCAAAAACTTGCATCTCCTAGCCATTACTGAATCCTGGATTTCACCCTCTGACACCACTTCCACTGCAGCTCTCTCTTCTTGGGGCCTCACCTTCTCTCAAACCCCTCGGCCCAAGGATTGCCATGGTAGTGGTGTGAGGGTCCTTCTTTCCCCAGGTTACTCTTACCAACTCCTACCCTCTGAACCATCCCTTACATTCTCTACATTTGAGATTCATGCTATATACCTCTTCCAACTAGAACACCTGCGAGTAGCTGTCATTTACCATCCCCCTGGCCCTCCCTCTAAGTTCCTTGACAACTTTGCTTCCTGGCTCCATCACTTTCTCTCCTTCATTATCCTTGGTGACTTCAAAATTCCAAATGATATACCCACAGAATCCTCTGCCTCCAAACTCCATACCCTCACATCTTCATTTGTTCTCTCCCAATGGACCTCCTCACCCTCACATGTGAATGGGCACTCATTTGATCTAGTTTTCACTCACCATTGTAATATTTCTGATTATTCCAACTCCCCATTCCCCCTCACTGATCACCTTATCTCTTTTAACCTATCTCTCTCTCCTTCCCCTCCTCTAACTCCAAAGGCCACCATCACTAAGCGTAATATTGAGGCTATCAATGCCATTTCTTTATCTTCCCTGCTTGACTCATTTCTCTCCCCTATCCTCTCTCTCTCTCCTGCCCTGAACAAGCTGCTTTCCTTATAAAATGCCTCCTTACTTTTGCTCTGGACTCTGGGCCTGATTCTGACCCGCCCGCGAGCACTGAGCGCTCGCAAGCGGGTCGATGGTGCCCAAGTGCGCATGCGCACGACGGAGGCGCCTCCGTCATGTGCATGCGCGAGACCCAAATAACGACGGCCAAGCCATCGTTAAGGGTCTCGCACCAAAGGGGGCGTGCTGTCGATGGTGATTGATAACACGCCCCCTTTGGTGGGCGTGCCGGGGGCGTGGCTGCCCAGATGGAGGCGTTCCCAGGGAACGCCTACCGTCTGGGTCCAGCCCCACTGTGATGTCAGTGGGAGTGCTTTTGGCTCTGATAGAGCCAAAAGCATTCCTGGGCTTGCGGAAGCGAGACTCTACCGCAGGGTCTCGTCGCAAGCCCGATGGTCGCGATGGTCAAGACCATCGCGACCATCATTTTCGGCCGCTTGCTATAGCTGATCCACACTACAACCCTGGTATTTCAAATGCACCAGATATCTGCAAAAGTGTTCAAGAACTGCCAAGCGACAGTTGAGAAGATCACGCTCTAAGGCAGATTTCTCCAGTTCAAATGTATGCTCTCATCCTACAGTACTACCCTTTCCCTCTCTAAACAGTCCTATTTCAAGAACCTTATCTCCTCCCAGTCCTCAAATCCCCAGAGTCGCTTAACCACCTTCAACTCCCTCCTCTGTCCTCCCCTCCCCCCCACCCCTCCTCACTCACTGCCATTGACTTTGCTACCTACTTTACATCTAAAATCGATTCCATATGTCAGGACATCATATCCCACCAGTCCCCCTGCTCTACACCTTCTTTCCCTGATCACCCTTCTCCACCCATTTCACCGACTCTGACATCCTTCTCCCCTGTATGTGAAGAGGAAGTCATGGCTCTCATCCGGTCCCCCCCCTTCCACCTCCCCCCTTGACCCTATCCCTTCACATCTCCTCTGATACCTCTCTCCTTGTGCCTGTTCCTATCTTTCCCACTTCTTCAATCTCTCCCTCACATCTGGCACTGTCCCTTCTGCATTCAAACATGCCCTTGTCTCCCCCATTCTTAAAAAACCTACCCTTGATCCTAACACTCTCTCCAACTACCGTCCCATCTATCGCCTCTCTTTTGCCTCCAACCTTGAGCATGTTGTTTACAACCGCCTTACCACCTTTCTTTCCTCCCACTCCCTCCTTTATCCTTTTCAGTCTGGCTTCCATTCTCCACTGAAACTGCCCTCACAAAAGTCAGCAATGACCTCCTTGCTGCCAAATCCAAGGGCCACTACTCTCTCCTTATTCTCCTTGACCTCTCTGCTGCCTTCAACACTGTTGACCACCCTCTCCTGCTGCAAATCCTTCACTCCCTTGGTCTACTGCTCTCTCCTGGCTGTCCTCCTACCTCTCAGACCAGTCCTTCTCTTTCTCTTCTCATGACTCCTCTTCCCCACCACAGCCTCTTACAGCAGGTGTTCCCCAAGGTTCGTTCTTTGACCTCTACTATTCTTCCTCTATACGTCCTCTCTAGGTGAACTCATCAGCTCTTTAGATCTCCATTATCATCTCTATGCTGATGATACTCAGATCTACCTTTCCTCCCCTGACCTCTCCCCCTCTTTCCTCACTCGTATCTCCAACTGTCTCTCTGCTAATTCTTCCTGGATGTCTCAGCGATTTCTTAAATTTAATATGTCTAAGACTGAGCTGATCATTTTCTCACCCTCCAACATAAACCCACTTCCCACTATTTCTTTAACAATTGATGGCACAACTATCTCTTCTATCCCCAAAGTGCGCTGTCTTGGAGTTATCCTGGACTCCTCCCTCTCCAACAAACCACATATCCAAAGCCTCTCACAGTCCTGTCGTTTCCATCTCAAAAATATATCCAAGATTAGACTCTTTCTTACCCAGGATGCCACCAAAACCCTCATACACTCACTAGTCATATCCAGATTGGACTACTGTAACCTTCTCCTATCTGGCCTCCCCAACTCCCATCTCTCTCCTCTCCAGTCTGTCCTCAATGCTGCTGCTCAACTCATCTTCCTCTCCAAATGCTCTACATCTGCCTCCCCTCTCCTACAATCCCTCCACTGGCTCCCCTTCCCTTTTTGAACCCAATTCAAGGTTCTCACACTCGCTTACAAAACCCTTACCCATTTCTCTCCCATTTACATCTCTGACCTCATCTCCCTCCACTCTCCTGTCCGCCCCTTCACTCAACTAATGCACGCCACCTCTCATGCCAACTGATTACTTGCTCCCACTCCCACCTCCAAAATTTTGCCCGTGCTGCCCCCGGCCTTTAGCACTATCTCCCTCTCCCTATCAGACGCTCTACCTCTTTACAATCCTTCAAACGGGCTCTCAAGACCCCACTACTTCATCAAAGCCTTCCAGCTATCATCCTAACTTGCTGCTACATGCTCCTTCCTCCCTGTTTACCCCATCTGTGTCACACCTGTTTGTCTTCCCCTCCCCTTTAGAATGTAAGCTCTTATGAGCAGGGCCTCTATCCCTCTTATGCTTCTTCTTACTTTACTTTCATCTACTTCTTACCCCCCACCAGGGCACCTAACACTTGGTTGCTTACGCTCTGTTGCATACTGTATCTAGGTGTTATGGTCACTAATGTAGCAATGTATATTATCCATGTCCTTGTCCTATATTGTACTGTAAGTCACTTGTCAAATTATTTGTTTATGTACTTTGTAAGGCGCTGCGGAACACTTGTGGTGCCACATAAATAAAGTAGGATAATAATAATAATAATAATAATAATAATAATAATAATAATAATAATACGGAGTGAATGTGGGAAACAAAGAACAGTTCATTATAAAGGATGACACCTAGGAAGCGAGCATGGACAGATCGTTGTGCTGTCAACAGAAATAAAGATGGCAGAAAAGTAACCCCTTTTTTTTTTCTGGTGAAATAATATAAACTGTATTAGGAAGATTACATATGGTAATTATCAGGTATTACTTTAGTTAACTCAAAAATGCAGCAGAACATTTACTTGATCTTATTAAAAAGAGAAAGGGCGAATTTAAGAAAACGGATCATTCTCCATGGGATTTCTGTTATCCAATCAGGCACCTGTTTTCATTTTTCATATTGAGCTAGAAAAATATCAAAATCTTATTGATGGAGCAGCAGTTAGCGAAAGTAAAGGTTCCGGGTAGATCATTTCCAGTGAGGAAAAACAGGACTTTCTTGGAAAAACTTGTTCACCTGATAGTTCTAACGTATTAGTTAAATGGACATAAGTTTATGGAGATGACCAAAAGATTCTTTATTAAGTTTACATAATATGGAGTAATGCAAGAGAGATCTTAATACCTAACAGAAGCTTACTGTAGATGTACTAGCAGTGCCTCTGCTGTTCTTCAGCTTAATTAAAAGTTAATTACAATAGTTTTTAGATTAGGCTGCCTTGGTTAAAGATCATAGTTCTGGCTCTTAAGATGTGTCTTCATGCACTTAGCGTATTTATGCCATACGGTGTAAGATGACCGGCGTGACTTAGATGCTCCAATAGCATGCCATTCTCTTAGCCACATAGCAGATGTAGTGAAAAGACGTTCACAGGGCCTGATTCAGCAAGAAACGCAATGGTGCGGGCAAATATATGCTAATCATACCTACGCACGGTAATCACAGCACAAAGGGCCTGATTTAGTAAGGAATGAACACTAGCAGATCCACGCAGCCAGCGGTTGTGAGAATATGCTAATCAATGCATACGCACTGCACCCGCAGCACAAGAGGCAGACACCCAGCAAAACATAAAGCCACCCACCTTTGCCATGATTGACAGCATAAACTTCGGGAACGTCAAGTGCCATCAAAGCTGCAGGCAAGCTAAGGGTAGACCTGACCCTGCTGCAGGACTGGAGAGACTCCTGTATGGAGAGAAGCACCGGCTGCATGAAGCGCCGCTTAGATTAATTTATGCATGCCCCTATAACGGCGTGTGTTCAGCCGACCACGCCTCTGTCACTACCCACAAATGGCAGATACTGTCAGTCAACATCGAAGGTCTTTGCGGGCTCCCTGGGTACTCTGAGAGAACTTTTACTGCACTCTGCAACCTGTTCGCGCAGACGCCATGCAATGCATACGCATGCGCAGATCGCAAACATCGGCTCGCACCATGCATTCTCTCACTTTCATTCCTTGCTGAATCAGGCCCACAGTGTGGTAGAGATGCTGGGCTCACAGTGTACTAGAGAAGCTGGACTCAGGCCCTGATTCAGAGCAGGACGCTCTGATAGAGCGCTCGCTCTGAATCAGGGCCGTCCCTGCTCCTTTTTGGAGCGGCCTGATGGTCGCGATGGTCAAGACCATCGCAACCATCGGGCTTGCGACGAGACCCTGCGGTAGAGTCTCGCTGCCGCAAGCCCAGGAGTGCTTTTGGCTCTATCAGAGCCAAAAGCACTCCCACTGACATCACTAGTGATATCAGTGGGGCCGGACCCAGACGGTAGGCGTTCCCATGGGAACGCCTACGTCTGGGCAGCCACGCCCCCGGCACGCCCACCAAAGGGGGCATGCTGTCAATCACCATCGACAGCACGCCCCCTTTGGTGCGAGACCCTTAGCGAAGGCTTGGCCGTCGTTATTCGGGTCTCGCACATGCGCACAACGGAGGCGCCTCCGTCGTGCGCATGCGCACTTGGGCACCATCGACCCGCTTGCGAGCGCTCAGCACTCGCGAGCGGGTCAGAATCAGGCCCTCAGTGTGCTAAAGGATCTGGGCTCACGGTGTACCAAAGTTGCTATGTTAACGGTGTGCTTGAGATGCTCGGCTCACAGTGTGCTACAGTTGTTGGGGTCACAGTGTGCTAGAGATGCTGGGATTACAGTGTGGTAGAGATGTTGGGCTCACAGTGTACTAGAGACGTTGGGCTCACAGTGTGCTAGAGATGATAGGCTCACAGTGTGCTAGAGATGCTGGACTCACAGTGTGCTAGAGATGCTGGGATTACAGTGTGGTAGAGATGCTGGGCTCACAGTGGACTAGAGACGTTGGGCTCACAGTGTGCTAGAGATGATAGGCTCACAGTGTGCTAGAGATGATAGGCTCACAGTGTGCTAGTCATGCTGGACTCACAGTGTGCTAGAGATGCTGGGATTACAGTGTGGTAGAGATGCTGGGCTCACAGTGGACTAGAGACGTTGGGCTCACAGTGGACTAGAGACGTTGGGCTCACAGTGTGCTAAAGATGATAGGCTCACAGTGTGCTAGAGATGCTGGACTCACAGTGTGCTAGAGATGCTCAGCATACATTGTTATAGAGATGCTGGCTCACAGTGTGCTAGAGATGCTGGGCTCACAGTGCACTAGAGATGCTTGGCTCATAGTGTGCTAGGGATGCTGTGCTAGAGATGCTGGGCTCACAGTGCACTAGAGATGCTGGGCTCACAGTGCGCTAGAGATGCTGGGCTCACAGTGTGCTAGAGATGATAGGCTCACAGTGTGCTAGAGATGCTGGGCTCACAGTGTGCTAGAGATGCTGGGCTCACAGTGTGCTAGAGATGCTGGGCTCACAGTGTGCTAGAGATGCTGGGCTCACAGTGTGCTAGAGATGCTGGGCTCACAGTGTGCTAGAGATGCTGGGCTCACAGTGTGCTAGAGATGCTGGGATCACAGTGTGCTAGAGATGCTGGGCTCACAGTGTGCTAGAGATGCTGGGCTCACAGTGTGCTAGAGATGCTGGGCTCACAGTGTGCTAGAGATGCTGGGCTCACAGTGTACTAGAGATGCTGGGCTCACAGTGTGCTAGAGATGCTGGGCTCACAGTGTGCTAGAGATGCTGGGCTATTCCGATTAAATTAACAAATTTCAAAAAGTGAGAGTTATTACAAACCATCATGCAATTAGTAATATTTCCCGCCACATTCAGCCCATCTCACCAATATAGAGTGGGGAGTTCTTTTCGCTGGCAAAATCGTCAATGTAAGAAATGCCAAATGGATGAGTGGGTACATTGCCAATGCCCATCAGGAACTGACAGACGAAGAGTATAGACAGGACAACCTTGTTTTCTTTCCTCATTTCCATTGCACACCGGCTGTTACTCTCACTTGGGCTTAACAGGTTGGGCTGGCAAATATCCATTGCGTTGCTGTAGACGCCTGGAACAGACGAAGGGTGAGGGAGACCAGGGCTGTGATATCAGAGAATACAACACAATCTGGGAGGATCCCGGTATTGATCCCACAGAACTGGAACTTACTGGCGACTGACATGTCATACTCGTACTTCCCCATAATAAAGTGAGGCAGAGACATGCCGAATCCAGCAACACAGATGATCAGGCCCCCACATCCGATGAATCGCGGCCGGTGAACTCGACTTCCAAAGTAGCTGACAAATATGATTAAGACAAGGCTCTCGATCTGGAATTAGAAGTAATAGCGGCATCAGAGTGAATTTTCAGATGAACTTTTTTGCACTTTTTAAAAACCCAGGGACATTTTGTCCCTCCATGCCCAGGAGCATGAAAATGAGGTGCTGGTCATTCTATTCCCCTGTTCCTCTTGGATTCTAAAGAAAAATGCACTAAGGATCATATCTAAAAAGTTATTTTCTAGTGAATGGATAATATAGGGAGAGCATCACAAGTACACCACGAAAAGCCCAGTTTGGAAACTGATTGTGACAAGTTTTGTGCTGCTAGAAGATTTCTCAGAATAATATGTTTCCTAGTTTCTTCTTACTTTCTATCATATTTTCTCTCCCCTATCATTTCTCTCTCCTGTCCTGAACAAGCTACTTCCCTGTACAATTCCTCCCTTACTTCTGCTCTTGATTCTGTTGCTCCAGCAATAACCACTCACCCTTGCAGATCCACACCACAACCCTGGCATTCCAAATGCACCAGATACCTACAAAAGTGTTGACACATCAGTGGAGAAAATCACGCTCTAAGGCTGACTTCCTCCATTTCAAATTTATTCTCTCTTTCTACAGTGCTGCCAAGTCCCTCTCCAAACAATCATATTTCAAGAACCTCATCTCCTCCCAGTCCTCAAACCCCCGGTGTCTCTTTGCCACTTTCAACTCCCTACTCTGCCCTTCCCCTCCTCGCCTTCCCTCCTCGCTCTCTGCCCTCGACTTTGCCACCTACTTTACATCTAAAATTGACTCCATACGTGAGGATATCATATCCCATCAGACTCTCAGCATCTCCTCCCCCTCCTTGCCCTTACCACCCCCCCCCTCCTGTCTCACCAACTCTGACAATCTTCTCCCCTGCTTCTGGAGAGGAAGTCATGGCCCTCATCCGGTCCTCCCCTCCTTCCACCACCCCTCTTGATCCTATCCCTTACCGTCTCCTCTCCCACCTGTCTCCTTCTACCTGTTCCCATCAGGCTCACCTCCTTAATCTGTCCCTATCATCTGGCACTGTCCCTTCTGCATTCAAACATGCTCTTGTCTCCCCCATTCTTAAAAAACCTACCCTTGATCCTAACATACTTTCCAACTATCGACCCATCTCTCTTCTCCCTTTTGTTTCCAAACTCCTTGAGCGTATTGTCTACAACCGCCTTACCACCTTTCCTCCAACTCCCTCCTTGACTCATTTCAATCTGGCTTCCGATCTCTCCACTCCACTGAAACTGCCCTCACGAAAGTCAGCAATGACCTCCTTGCTGCCAAATCCAAGGGCCACTACTCTCTGCTCATTCTCCTTGACCTCTCTGCTGCATTTGACATTGTAGACCACCCTCTCCTCCTGAAAATCCTTTACTCTCTCGGTTTACGTGGCAGTGCCCTCTCCTGGCTTTCCTCCTACCTGTCTGATTGTTCCTTCGCTGTGTACTCTCATGACTCCTCTTCCCCTCCACTTCCACTAACAGTAGGAGTTCCCCAAGGTTCTGTTCTTGGACCTCTCCTTTTCTCCCTTTATACAGTACATCCTCTTTAGGTGAACTCATTAACTCCTTTGACCGCCAATATCATCTCTATGCAGATGATACTCAAATTTACCTTTCCACCCCTGAGCTCTCCCCCTCGCTCCTTACCCATATCTCCAACTGTCTCTCTGCTGTCTCTTCGTGGATGTCCCAGCGCTTTCTTAAACTTAACATGTCTAAGACTGAGCTGATCATCTTCCCACCCTCTTCCACTACGTCACTTTCCACAATTTCATTATCTATTGATGGCACAACTATCTCCTCTAGCCCCAAAGTGCGCTGTCTTAGAGTTATCCTAGACTCCTCCCTCTCATTTAAACGGCACATTCAGCACCTCTCGTAGTCCTACCGTTTTCACCTAAACAATATCTCCAGGATTAGACCCTTCCTCACCCAGGATGCCACTAAAACCCTCATCCACTCACTGGTCATATCCAGATTGGACTACTGTAACCTTCTAGCGTTCCCACTAGGCTGTTCTAGCGGGGCACGGTGCCCTGCCCTCCTTCTGGAGGGCAAAAAGCACCCTGCCCTCACAGCCTGCGGGAGCCGTTCTCACCCGCGGGACGCAGTGTCCCACTACTTCATCAAGGCCTTTCAGCACTCATCCTAACCTACCTCATGCTCTTTCCTTCCTATCTTCCCTTTCTGTGTCATGCCTGTCTGTCTGCCCCTCCCCTTAGAATGTAAGCTCTCATGAGCAGGGACCTCTTCCCTCATGTGCTTCTCTTTACATTTTCTTCTACTCTCTACTCCCCATTAGGGCACCTAACACGGGACTGTCAACTCCCGGCAGCTTATTGTGAGTGCTTTAATCACTATTTCAGCAATGTATATAAGTCGAGTCCTTGTCCTGCACTGTAATGTACTGTAAGTTACTTGTTTCTTGTTCACCTATTAGTTCTATGTACTATGTAAGGCGCTGCGGAACACTTGTGGCAACATATACATAAAGGATGATGATGATTTTCAGTCCTTCCCATACCTGCAATTACACTACTCTCCACCTCCATAGTGTCACACATATCACTTGCCCTAAGCAATCCCCAAGCTGTTGTTGGGTAAGGATTGCCGCGTGTCAATAAGACTGGCAGGAATTATTAAAGACAATTTCTTGATGGAATAGTAGCTCTTTCTTATGAACCCTTGGCCAATATCAGAGGCAATGGTACACTGAAAGTCAAAAATGTAACAAGCCAAAGCTGCCCAATATCACAACATTGTATCCAGGCTCCGAGATAATGTTAAAATCTCCATTATCAATACAAACACAAAGGAATATAAAAAAGATGATAACTAATTCCCTTCTCTCTTTACCAATTATCTATTAAGACCTTAAGGCTTGATTCAGACCTACTCGCTAGATGAGTAAGCTCGTTCCCAGCGTATGCAAATTCGGTACACACCCAGCAAGGCATGCGATCGCATGGCAAGGCATAAGCACGCCCACTATGTCTTGGCATGCGATCGCTTTGTGTATGCAGATGTCCACCAACTTGACTTAAGACGTGCACTTGCGCACGTCATCTCCAGGAAGTGTATAAAACCATCGGTACATCTGGTACCATCGGAAGCGAATGGAACTCTTGAGGTTGATGATACCCTACCGCAAGCACTGCGAGCACTTCAGTGTACAATTCAACCATGTGACGTGTACAATGATGCTGCCTGTTAATTATACACGTCTCTGAAACAGCATTAAGACGCTCAGGTACGCCTGCGTTTGTACTTCCACTCCCCCGTTTCTAGTGGCCTGCCCGTTACCATTCACAAATGGCTTCTCTTGTTACTCATTCTGCTGGGCTGTCTATGCTAGACAAGCGTACGCTTCCTGATCACTTGGACTAATTCTCGCATGCGCTCCCCGATGCATAGGCATGCGCAGAATGCAAAAATCAGGCAGCTACGAGCGAACGCTTCATAGTGACTGGGTCTAAATCAGGCCCTTAATTACTATGGAATATTTTAGAACTGTAAAATCAATAAAAATAAAACAAAATGTTTCATTTAAAATTAGATTTATTACATTTATTTAAAAAAAAAAAAAAATTATCAAATAATAAAAATTACTTGATCAGTTAAATTTAAATGATAAAAATTTTTTTTTACAATCATCTTGAAGCCAAATTTCCAAAATGAATAGACAATATAGAAAAAGGTTTAGGGCTCTATTCATTAACATTATTTTAACTAAAATAAAGTGAAAAAATTGTGTTTTCACACCCTTTTCACATTATTTTAGTATCACCTAAAGTTGCTAAAGGGCAATTGAAGTAGAGTTTGTAAAATTCTTCTCCAACCCCTAATTATCACTTATTTTTAGTGAGCAGATCACATTTCCCATAATTGTAATGGGAAATGAGATCTGGCCAAAGTTACTAAATTGTGAAAAAATACCGGGGGCGTTATCCAGGGTCTTCCACGGTTACCGGACTCCTCCTCTGCTCTAATGGGCAGAGCAGAGCCCAGAGCCAACCCCAGTGATTAGCTGTGTAGTCTAAACAGACCACACGCTGATACACTGTAAAAAAAGAAAAAAAAATTGTAAAAAAAAAACTTACCAGAGATCAGGGCTCCGGTGATGTCCTCCCTCTGGTCAGCTGGTCTCCCATCCTGCACTGGGGCCCAGTCATCAACTGACCGGGTCCCAGTGCAGGATGGGATGTCAGCTGACCGGAGCCACGGAGAACATCACCGGAGTACCGATCACCAGAGGTAAGTGTAATTAAGGGAAGGGGGTCGTGATCACGGGGGACAGGGTTTAGCGATGGGGTGGGTCTTAGCTGCGGCTGGTCGGTGCATGAGCCGGCACTTGTCATGATATGTTTTGCAAAAATACCATTGTAAGTGTGCGGAAGGGATTCACAGGGACAGAGCTTTATCGCAAGCTCTGTTCCTGCAAGGGATTTTTAGTAAATCCCTGTGATATTGGCTGAATTTGCAATGTGAATTCAGTCGGTAATATCACACTACAATTTGCATTTAAAATGCCGATTGTAGTAAATAGACCCCTTAATAACCTGAGACAAAATGTGTATTAGCTTGACAGGGAGAATGACTTGTACTAAATAACATTTTACTAGACAATATCCCCCATCTTCCCCACTAAGGGCCATATTCAATTAGCGGCGAAAAACAGTTTTCAGCAAAAAAGTTTCACAGGTGACGTCATTTTGCCAGCAGAAACTTATCCCCATATTCAATTGTGGCGACTTTTCGCCGGTGCGGAATAGTTTTGCCTATGAATAGCTGTCAAAAAAAGTGCAGAATTGCGGTTTTGGGGTGCAGAGGTAGGGAAACCACATTGCACACTTAGGACAGATCCCCAAAGGTAAACTGCGTAAAAAAAAATCCTAAAAAAATTAAAACAACACCCTATAAAATTGACTTTGAAAAAGAAGGTAAAAAAGTAAAATTTTGGGGTACAAACTTAAAAACTAACGAAATAGACTTTGGGGGAGTCTGCAAGTATAGGGGAGGTTTTATTGATTGCAGGTGCTTGCTGGTGCATTTTTCTAGTTTTTTAAAACCTCCATTTTGTGATTTTTAACCATGCTTGCACCCATTTTCATGTACCCCAAATTTGCTGGGACTAGTTATTTTCACCCAAAAAAAATGCTAAATGCTATTTTTCACCACTTGTGTAAAGAAGCTAATTAGCAGCTATTGAGAGCATTTAGGTTCCCCCCATATAGCTTCAGCAGGGCTATTCGGGGGCATCTACATTGATCCCCAATGTTAGAGCATCTTTTGGGGGGTGTCAGGCTGATTTCCCCAAATCTGACAGCACTTTTCGCCTGTTTGCGTTTCGCCGGCTCCCGTTTTCGTCGATTTCCAATTGAATCAGGGATAAGTGGGGATGCGCGCGATACTTTTCCACATGGAAAGCCAGCAATGACGGCGAAAAGTCCGGCATGCGAAAGGTACGGGTCTTTTTGCACCTAATTGAATATGGCCCTAAGGGATATATTTACTAAAGTGCAGGTTTTTAGAATTGTAGATGTTGCGTATAGCAACCAATCAGATTCTACTTATCATTTATCTAGCACCTTCTAGAAGATAATAGCTAGAATCTGATTGGTTGCTATAGGCAACATCTCCACTTCTAAAAACCCGCACTTTATTAAAATATACCCCTAAAAGTCCCTTCACAAACTGGGAAAATACTTGATTCCCCTATTTCTAAATGTATATGGTTAGGAAGGACAGAGAAGGATAACTTTGTGCCCAAATTGGGCACACTTACCACATTTACACAATCAGTATTTCTGTTTAACACCCAATCTTAGACCTTGATCTAATAGTGAAGGAGATAATTAGACATGCATTTATGCAGTATATACTGTATAGCTATGGATCCCCCACAGAGGCGCTTTAAAAAAGGAAGGGGCCAGTGTGCAGGATCGGATCAGACCCCCTCCTCTCCAGCACCACAGTAGAGTCTGGTATTGTGCCAGAGTCTACTGCGCATGCACAGGTTTCTGGGAACATGGCGCCCGCTCTGCGTTCCCGGGACATCTCTAGCCGGCATGCGCGAATCACCAGGGAAATGGACGCAGTGGCCATTTTCCTGTTGATTTCTGCAGCACTACAGCCAGCGCCGGGGCCAAAGGAGAGGTAGGTACATGTAAATGGGTGCAGGGTGTGCGGTGTGTGGGCTCCCCTGGACTCAGGGGCCTGTGTGCACCACACACCTTGCGCCCATTATAAGCTGGGGCAAACACAGGATTTCCAAATGCTTGATTTTCAAGCAAGTGTGGCCAGTCCATGAAGAGGACATAATTCGTACTTATCCAGCTACAGTATATATACATTATTATTATTATTATTATTATTGTTATTACATTTTATTTATAGGGCGCCACAAGTGGTCCGCAGCGCCGTACATACAGTAAAGGGTACACAGAACATTACAGTAACCAAAATATAAACAGAACACAAGTAACAATCAGCAAAACAATTCTCCATAATACAGCTCTGAAGGTGAAGGCTGTCATAGAAGTGCTATACATCATTTGAAGTATAGTGTATGTAATAATTCCAGGATATACAGGACCAGCGATCACAGCATGCCATTATACGCGGAAGTAGGGATATCCTGACCGAGCTGAATGCTTTTATTTAAGATGTGGGCTCCGTTCCAGATTATTTGAGCAAGTTCAGGAATCTGGGGTGGAGAGGAGCAGAAAAAGAACCTAGCGCTGCCCTGGACATATATGTACACATTGGTCTCCTTATGCACTGGATAGTGTATTATTATACAGTATCAATTAATCACCCTATAGATGGTCTATATCAGTGCACCCCTACAGTGCATGTTTTCCAGACCTACTTGGTGCACAAGTCTCATGCTTTCGGTCAGTAATACTGCAGAGTAAGGATGAGCGGGTTTGGATTTCTGAAATCTGAACCCCCCCCCCTGAGACTTTTCCCGCCTGACTCGGATCTGAAATCGAGGTAAAACGTCATCATCCCACCTTCCGGATCTCGCGGGTTTTGGATTCTATAATAGGTCCCCGCATCGGCGCCATTTCTCACTCCGGCTGTGGACAGCAGAAGAGGGAGGGTGGGAGCTAGAGCTGACAGGGCTGTATGGTGCTGCTGTTGTTCATAGGGGCTGCGAACACTAGTGCAGCCGGGAACCTTGTCAGAGAAAGGCGTAGGAGGTTGCTTCCACAAAATGTCAGTAACACCGCAGTTTAATATTCATACAAGTATTGTGATGCTGTTGGTCAGTAATACCGCAGGGTAATATTCATAAAAGAATTGTGACGCTGTCGGTCAGTAATACTGCAGGGTAATATTCATAAAAGAATTGTGACGCTGTTGGTCAGTATTACCGCAGTGTAATATTCATAAAAGAATTGTGACGCTGTCGGTCAGTAACACTGCAGGGTAATATTCATAAAAGAATTGTGACGCTGTTGGTCAGTAATTCGCAGTGTAATATTCATAAAAGAATTGTGACGTTGTTGGTCAGTAAATACCGCAGTGTAATATTCATATAACTATTGTGACGCTGTTGGTCAGTAATAATTCAGTGTAATATTCATACAAGTATTGTGACGCTGTTGGTCAGTAAATACCGCAGTGTAATATTCATATAACTATTGTGACGCTGTTGGTCAGTAATAATTCAGTGTAATATTCATACAAGTATTGTGACGCTGTTGGTCAGTAATACCGCAGTGTAATATTCATAAAAGTATTGTGACGCTGTTGGTCATTAATACCGCAGTGTAATATTCATAAAAGTATTGTGAGGCTGTCGGTCAGTAATACCGCAGTGTAATATTCATAAAAGTATTGTGACGCTGTTGGTCAGTAATACCGCAGGGTAATATTCATAAAAGTATTGTGACGCTGTTGGTCAGTAATACTGCAGTGTAATATTCATACAAGTATTGTGACGCTGTTGGCCAGTAATACTGCAGTGTAATATTCATACAAGTATTGTGACGCTGTTGGTCAGTAATAATTCAGTGTAATATTCATACAAGTATTGTGACGCTGATGGTCAGTATTACCGCAGTGTAATATCCATAAAAGTATTGTGACGCTGTCGGTCAGTAATACCGCAGTGTAATATTTATACAAGTATTGTGATGATGTCGGTCAGTAATACCGCAGTGTAATATTCATACAAGTATTGTGATGATGTCGGTCAGTAATACCGCAGTGTAATATTCATAAAAGTATTGTGACGCTGTCGGTCAGTAATACAGTAGTGTAATATTCATACAAGTATTGTGACGCTGTTGGTCAGTAAATACCGCAGTGTAATATTCATATAACTATTGTGACGGTGTTGGTCAGTAATAATTCAGTGTAATATTCATACAAGTATTGTGATGCTGTCGGTCAGTAATACCGCAGTGTAATATTCATACAAGTATTGTGACGCTGTTGGTCAGTAATACCGCAGTGTAATATTCATACAAGTATTGTGACGCTGTTGGTCAGTAATACAGCAGTGTAATATTCATAAAAGTATTGTGACGCTGTTGGTCAGTAATACTGCAGGGTAATATTCATACAAGTATTGTGACGCTGTTGGTCAGTAATACAGTAGTGTAATATTCATACAAGTATTGTGACGCTGTTGGTCAGTAAATACCGCAGTGTAATATTCATATAACTATTGTGACGGTGTTGGTCAGTAATAATTCAGTGTAATATTCATACAAGTATTGTGATGCTGTCGGTCAGTAATACCGCAGTGTAATATTCATACAAGTATTGTGACGCTGTTGGTCAGTAATACCGCAGTGTAATATTCATACAAGTATTGTGACGCTGTTGGTCAGTAATACAGCAGTGTAATATTCATAAAAGAATTGTGACGCTGTTGGTCAGTAATACTGCAGGGTAATATTCATACAAGTATTGTGACGCAGTTGGTCAGTAATTCGCAGTGTAATATTCTAAAAGAATTGTGACGCTGTCGGTCAGTAATACTGCAGTGTAATATTCATAAAAGAATTGTGACGCTGTCGGTCAGTAATACCGCAGTGTAATATTCATACAAGTATTGTGACGCAGTTGGTCAGTAATTCGCAGTGTAATATTCATACAAGTATTGTGACGCAGTTGGTCAGTAATTCGCAGTGTAATATTCATAAAAGTATTGTGACGCAGTTGGTCAGTAATACCGCAGTGTAATATTCGTAAAAGAATTGTGACGCTGTCGGTCAGTAATACTGCAGGGTAATATTCATAAAAGGATTGTGACGCTGTCGGTCAGTAATACTGCAGTGTAATATTTATACAAGTATTGTGACGCTGTTGGTCAGTAATACTGCAGGGTAATATTCATAAAAGAATTGTGACGCTGTTGGTCAGTAAATACCGCAGTGTAATATTCATATAACTTTTGTGACGCTGTTGGTCAGTATTACCGCAGTGTAATATTCATAAAAGTATTGTGACGCTGTTGGTCAGTAAATACCGCAGTGTAATATTCATAAAAGGATTGTGACGCTGTCGGTCAGTAATACCGCAGTGTAATATTCATAAAAGAATTGTGACGCTGTCGGTCAGTAATACCGCAGTGTAATATTCATAAAAGAATTGTGACGCTGTCGGTCAGTAATACCGCAGTGTAATATTCATAAAAGGATTGTGATGCTGTTGGTCAGTAAATACCGCAGTGTAATATTCATATAACTATTGTGACGCTGTTGGTCAGTAATAATTCAGTGTAATATTCATACAAGTATTGTGACGCTGTTGGTCAGTAATACCGCAGTGTAATATCCATAAAAGTATTGTGATGCTGTCGGTCAGTAATACAGCAGTGTAATATTCATAAAAGTATTGTGAGGCTGTCGGTCAGTAATACCGCAGTGTAATATTTATACAAGTATTGTGACGCTGTTGGTCAGTAATACAGTAGTGTAATATTCATAAAAGGATTGTGACGCTGTCGGTCAGTAATACTGCAGGGTAATATTCATAAAAGTATAGTGACGCTGTTGGTCAGTAATACAGCAGTGTAATATTCATATAACTATTGTGACGCTGTTGGTCAGTAATACCGCAGTGTAATATTCATAAAAGTATTGTGACGCTGTTGGTCAGTAATACTGCAGTGTAATATTCATACAAGTATTGTGACGCTGTTGGTCAGTATTACCGCAGTGTAATATTCATAAAAGTATTGTGACACAATTGGTCAGTAATACCGCAGTGTAATATCCATAAAAGTATTGTGACGCTGTTGGTCAGTATTACCGCAGTGTAATATCCATAAAAGTATTGTGACGCAGTTGGTCAGTAATTCGCAGTGTAATATTCATAAAAGAATTGTGACGCTGTCGGTCAGTAATACCGCAGGGTAATATTCATAAAAGTATTGTGATGCTGTCGGTCAGTAATACCGCAGGGTAATATTCATACAAGTATTGTGACGCTGTTGGTCAGTAATACTGCAGGGTAATATTCATAAAAGAATTGTGACGCTGTTGGTCAGTAAATACTGCAGTGTAATATTCATAAAAGTATTGTGATGCTGTCGGTCAGTAATACAGCAGTGTAATATTCATAAAAGTATTGTGACGTTGTTGGTCAGTAATACCGCAGTGTAATATTCATAAAAGTATAGTGACGTTGTTGGTCAGTAATACCGCAGTGTAATATTCATAAAAGTATTGTGACGTTGTTGGTCAGTAATACCGCAGTGTAATATTCATAAAAGTATTGTGACGCTGTTGGTCATTAATACCGCAGTGTAATATTCATAAAAGTATTGTGAGGCTGTCGGTCAGTAATACCGCAATGTAATATTCATAAAAGTATTGTGACGCTGTCGGTCAGTAATACCGCAGTGTAATATTCATATAACTATTGTGACGGTGTTGGTCAGTAATAATTCAGTGTAATATTCATACAAGTATTGTGACGCTGTTGGTCAGTAATACTGCAGTGTAATATTCATACAAGTATTGTGACGCTGTTGGTCAGTATTACCGCAGTGTAATACTCATAAAAGTATTGTGACACAATTGGTCAGTAATACCGCAGTGTAATATCCATAAAAGTATTGTGACGCAGTTGGTCAGTAATTCGCAGTGTAATATTCATAAAAGAATTGTGACGCTGTCGGTCAGTAATACCGCAGGGTAATATTCATAAAAGTATTGTGATGCTGTCGGTCAGTAATACCGCAGGGTAATATTCATACAAGTATTGTGACGCAGTTGGTCAGTAATTCGCAGTGTAATATTCATAAAAGTATTGTGATGCTGTTGGTCAGTAATACCGCAGTGTAATATTCATAAAAGAATTGTGACGCTGTCGGTCAGTAATACTGCAGGGTAATATTCATAAAAGAATTGTGACGCTGTTGGTCAGTAAATACCGCAGTGTAATATTTATACAAGTATTGTGACGCTGTCGGTCAGTAAAACCGCAGTGTAATATTCATAAACGAATTGTGACGCTGTCGGTCAGTAATACCGCAGGGTAATATTCATAAAAGTATTGTGACGTTGTTGGTCAGTAATACCGCAGTGTAATATTCATAAAAGTATTGTGAGGCTGTCGGTCAGTAATACCGCAGTGTAATATTCATAAAAGTATTGTGACGCTGTCGGTCAGTAATACCGCAGTGTAATATTCATATAACTATTGTGACGCTGTTGGTCAGTAATACCGCAGTGTAATATTCATACAAGTATTGTGACGCTGTTGGTCAGTAATAATTCAGTGTAATATTCATACAAGTATTGTGACGCTGTTGGGCAGTAATACCGCAGTGTTATATTCATATAACTATTGTGACGCTGTTGGTCAGTAATACCGCAGTGTAATATTCATATAACTATTGTGACGCTGTTGGTCATTAATACCGCAGTGTAATATTCATATAACTATTGTGACGCTGTTGGTCAGTAATACCGCAGTGTAATATTCATACAAGTATTGTGACGCTGTTGGTCAGTAATACCGCAGTGTAATATTCATAAAAGAATTGTGATGCTGTTGGTCAGTAATACCGTAGTGTAATATTCATAAAAGTATTGTGACGCAGTTCGTCAGTAATATCGCAGTGTAATATTCATACAAGTATTGTGACGCTGTTGGTCAGTAATACCGCAGTGTAATATTCATAAAAGAATTGTGACGCTGTTGGTGATTAATACCGCAGTGTAATATTCATAAAAGAATTGTGACACTGTTGGTGATTAATACCGCAGTGTAATATTCATTAAAGAATTGTGTCTCTGTTGGTCAGTAATACCGCAGTGTAATATTCATACAAGTATTGTGACGCTGTCGGTCAGTAATACCGCAGTGTAATATTCATAAAAGAATTGTGACGCTGTTGGTGATTAATACCGCAGTGTAATATTCATAAAAGAATTGTGACGCTGTTGGTGATTAATACCGCAGTGTAATATTCATTAAAGAATTGTGACGCTGTTGGTCAGTAATACCGCAGTGTAATATTCATACAAGTATTGTGACGCTGTCGGTCAGTAATACCGCAGTGTAATATTCATACAAGAATTGTGACGCTGTTGGTCAGTAATACCGCAGTGTAATATTCATAAAAGTATAGTGACGCTGTCGGTCAGTAATACCGCATGGTAATATTCATAAAAGTATTGTGATGCTGTCGGTCAGTAATACAGCAGTGTAATATTCATAAAAGTATTGTGAGGCTGTCGGTCAGTAATACCGCAGTGTAATATTCATAAAAGTATTGTGACGCGGTCGGTCAGTAATACCGCAGGGTAATATTCATATAACTACTGTGACTCTGTTGGTCAGTAATAATTCAGTGTAATATTCATACAAGTATTGTGACGCTGTTGGTCAGTAATACCGCAGTGTAATATTCATACAAGTATTGTGACGCTGTTGGTCAGTAATACCGCAGTGTAATATTCATAAAAGTATTGTGACGCAGTTGGTCAGTAATACCGCAGTGTAATATTCATATAACTATTGTGACGCAGTTGGTCAGTAATACCGCAGTGTAATATTCATACAAGTATTGTGACGCTGTTGGTCAGTAACACAGCAGTGTAATATTCATTAAAGAATTGTGACTCTGTTGGTCAGTAATACCGCAGTGTAATATTCATAAAAGTATTGTGACGCTGTTGGTCAGTAATACCGCCGTGTAATATTCATAAAAGAATTGTGACGCTGTTGGTCATTAATACCGCAGTGTAATATTCATAAAAGAATTGTGACGCTGTTGGTCATTAATACCGCAGTGTAATATTCATAAAAGTATTGTGATGCTGTCGGTCAGTAATACCGCAGTGTAATATTTATACAAGTATTGTGATGCTGTCGGTCAGTAATACTGCAGGGTAATATTCATACAAGTATTGTGACGCTGTTGGTCAGTATTACCGCAGTGTAATATTAATAAAAGTATTGTGACGCAGTTGGTCTGTAATTCGCAGTGTAATATTCATAAAAGAATTGTGACGCTGTCGGTCAGTAATACCGCAGGGTAATATTCATAAAAGTATTGTGATGCTGTCGGTCAGTAATACCGCAGTGTAATATTCATAAAAGTATTGTGACGCGGTTGGTCAGTAATACCGCAGTGTAATATTCATAAAAGTATTGTGACGCTGTTGGTCATTAATACTGTAGTGTAATATTCATAAAAGTATTGTGACGCTGTCGGTCAGTAATACCGCAGTGTAATATTCATATAACTATTGTGACGCTGTTGGTCAGTAATACCGCAGTGTAATATTCATATAACTATTGTGACACTGTTGGTCAGTAATAATTCAGTGTAATATTCATACAAGTATTGTGACGCTGTTGGTCAGTAATACCGCAGTGTAATATTCATACAAGTATTGTGACGCTGTTGGTCAGTAATACTGCAGTGTAATATTCATATAACTATTGTGACACTGTTGGTCAGTAATAATTCAGTGTAATATTCATACAAGTATTGTGACGCTGTTGGTCAGTAATACCGCAGTGTAATATTCATACAAGTATTGAGACGCTGTTGGTCAGTAATACTGCAGTGTAATATTCATATAACTATTGTGACGCTGTTGGTCAGTAATACCGCAGTGTAATATTCATATAACTATTGTGATGCTGTCGGTCAGTAATACCGCACTGTAATATTCATATAACTATTGTGACGCTGTTGGTCAGTAATACCGCAGTGTAATATTCATATAACTATTGTGACGCTGTTGGTCAGTAATACCGCAGTGTAATATTCATATAACTATTGTGACGCTGTTGGTCATTAATACCGCAGTGTAATATTCATACAAGTATTGTGACGCTGTTGGTCAGTAATACCGCACTGTAATATTCATACAAGTATTGTGACGCTGTTGGTCAGTAATACCGCAGTGTAATATTCATATAACTATTGTGAGTCTGTTGGTCAGTAATAATTCAGTGTAATATTCATATAACTATTGTGACGCTGTTGGTCAGTAATACCGCAGTGTAATATTCATACAAGTATTGTGACGCTGTTGGTCAGTAATACCGCAGTGTAATATTCATATAACTATTTTGATGCTGCTGGTCAGTAATACCGCAGTGTAATATTCATATAACTATTGTGATGCTGTTGGTCAGTAATACCACATTGTAATATTCATAAAAGTATTGTGACGCAGTTGGTCAGTAATACCGCAGTGTAATATTCATATAACTATTGTGATGCTGTTGGTCAGTAATACCGCAGTGTAATATTCATATAACTATTGTGACGCTGTTGGTCAGTAATACCGCAATTTAGTATTCATACAAGTATTGTGACGCTGTTGGTCATTAATACCGCAGTGTAATATTCATAAAAGAATTGTGACGCTGTTGGTCATTAATACCGCAGTGTAATATTCATAAAAGTATTGTGATGCTGTCGGTCAGTAATACCGCAGTGTAATATTTATACAAGTATTGTGATGCTGTTGGTCAGTAATACAGTAGTGTAATATTCATAAAAGAATTGTGACGCTGTCGGTCAGTAATACTGCAAGGTAATATTCATATAACTATTGTGACGCTGTTGGTCAGTAATAATTCAGTGTAATATTCATACAAGTATTGTGACGCTGTTGGTCAGTATTACCGCAGTGTAATATTAATAAAAGTATTGTGACACAGTTGGTCAGTAATACCGCAGTGTAATATTCATAAAAGTATTGTGATGCTGTTGGTCAGTAATACCGCAGTGTAATATTCATAAAAGTATTGTGACGCGGTTGGTCAGTAATACCGCAGTGTAATATTCATAAAAGTATTGTGACGCTGTTGGTCATTAATACTGTAGTGTAATATTCATAAAAGTATTGTGACGCAGTTGGTCAGTAATTCGCAGTGTAATATTCATAAAAGAATTGTGACGCTGTCGGTCAGTAATACCACACTGTAATATTCATACAAGTATTGTGACGCTGTTGGTCAGTATTACCGCAGTGTAATATTAATAAAAGTATTGTGACGCTGTTGGTCAGTAATACCGCAGGGTAATATTCATAAAAGTATTGTGATGCTGTCGGTCAGTAATACCGCAGTGTAATATTCATAAAAGTATTGTGACGCGGTTGGTCAGTAATACCGCAGTGTAATATTCATAAAAGTATTGTGACGCTGTTGGTCATTAATACTGTAGTGTAATATTCATAAAAGTATTGTGACGCTGTCGGTCAGTAATACCGCAGTGTAATATTCATATAACTATTGTGACGCTGTTGATCAGTAATACCGCAGTGTAATATTCATAAAAGAATTGTGACGCTGTTGGTCATTAATACCGCAGTGTAATATTCATAAAAGAATTGTGACGCTGTTGGTCAGTAAATACCGCAGTGTAATATTCATACAAGTATTGTGACGCTGTCGGTCAGTAAAACCGCAGTGTAATATTCATATAACTATTGTGACGCTGTTGGTCAGTAATACTGCAGGGTAATATTCATAAAAGTATTGTGACGCTGTTGGTCAGTAATACCGCAGTGTAATATTCATAAAAGTATTGTGACACTGTTGGTCAGTAATACCGCAGTGTAATATTCATATAACTATTGTGACGTTGTTGGTCAGTAATAATTCAGTGTAATATTCATACAAGTATTGTGACGCTGTTGGTCAGTAATACCGCAGTGTAATATTCATACAAGTATTGTGACGCTGTTGGTCAGTAATAGCGCAGTGTAATATTCATATAACTATTGTGACGGTGTTGGACAGTAATAATTCAGTGTAATATTCATACAAGTATTGTGACGCTGATGGTCAGTAATACCGCAGTGTAATATTCATACAAGTATTGTGATGCTGTCGGTCAGTAATACAGCAGTGTAATATTCATATAACTATTGTGACGCTGTTGGTCAGTAATACCGCAGTGTAATATTCATATAACTATTGTGATGCTGTTGGTCAGTAATACCGCAGTGTAATATTCATACAAGTATTGTGACGCTGTTGGTCAGTAATACCGCAGTGTAATATTCATAAAAGTATTGTGACGCTGTTGGTCAGTAATACCGCAGTGTAATATTCATAAAAGTATTGTGACGCTGTCGGTCAGTAATACCGCAGTGTATTATTCATATAACTATTGAGACGCTGTTGGTCAGTAATACCGCATTGTAATATTTATAAAAGTATTGTGACGCAGTTGGTCAGTAATACCGCAGTGTAATATTCATATAACTATTGTGACGCTGTTGGTCAGTAATACCGCAGTGTAATATTCATACAAGTATTGTGACGCTGTCGGTCAGTAATACCGCACTGTAATATTCATAAAAGTATTGTGACGCAGTTGGTCAGTAATACCGCAGTGTAATATTCATAAAAGAATTGTGACGCTGTTGGTCATTAATACCGCAGTGTAATATTCATAAAAGAATTGTGACGCTGTTGGTCATTAATACCGCAGTGTAATATTCATAAAAGAATTGTGACGCTGTTGGTCATTAATACCGCAGTGTAATATTCATAAAAGAATTGTGACGCTGTTGGTCATTAATACCGCAGTGTAATATTCATAAAAGTATTGTGATGTTGTCGGTCAGTAATACCGCAGTGTAATATTCATACAAGTATTGTGACGCTGTTGGTCAGTATTACCGCAGTGTAATATTCATAAAAGTATTGTGATGCTGTTGGTCAGTAATACCGCACTGTAATATTCATTCAAGTGTTGTGACGCTGTTGGTCAGTAATACCGCAGTGTAATATTCATAAAAGTACTGTGATGCTGTCGGTCAGTAATACTGCAGTGTAATATTCATTCAAGTGTTGTGACGCTGTTGGTCAGTAATACCGCAGTGTAATATTCAAATAACTATTGTGACGCTGTTGGTCAGTAATTCTGTAGTGTAATATTCATAAAAGAATTGTGATGCCGTTGGTCAGTAATAACGCAGTGTAATATTCATACAAGAATTGTGACGCTGCTGGTCAGTAATAACGCAGTGTAATATTCATAAAAGAATTGTGATGCTGTAGGTCAGTTATACCGCAGTGTAATATTCATAAAAGTATAGTGACGCTGTTGGTCAGTAATACAGCAGAGTAATATTCATAAAAGAATTGTGATGTTGTCGGTCTGTAATACCGCAGTGTAATATTCATACAAGTATAGTGACGCTGTTGGTCAGTAATACCGCAGTGTAATATTCATAAAAGTATTGTGATGCTGTTGGTCAGTAATACCGCAGTGTAATATTCATTCAAGTGTTGTGACGCTGTTGGTCAGTAATACCGCAGTGTAATATTCAAATAACTATTGTGACGCTGTTGGTCAGTAATACTGCAGTGTAATATTCATACAAGTATTGTGATGCCGTTGGTCAGTAATACTGCAATGTAATATTCATACAAGTATTGTGACGCTGTCGGTCAGTAATACCGCAGTGTAAAATTCATACAAGTATTGTGACGCTGTTGGTCAGTAATACCGCAGTGTTATATTCATACAAGTACTGTGACGCTGTTGGTCAGTAATACCGCATTGTAATATTCATACAAGTATTGTGACGCTGTTGGTCAGTGATACCGCACTGTAATATTCATACAAGTATTGTGATGCTGTTGGTCAGTAATACCGCAGTGTAATATTCATACAAGTATTGTGACGCTGTTGGTCAGTAATTCTGTAGTGTAATATTCATAAAAGAATTGTGACGCTGTCGGTCAGTAATACCGCACTGTAATATTCATATAACTATTTTGATGCTGTTGGTCAGTAATACCGCATTGTAATATTTATACAAGTATTGTGACGCTGTTGGTCAGTAATACAGTAGTGTAATATTCATAAAAGAATTGTGACGCTGTTGGTCAGTAAATACCGCAGTGTAATATTCATACAAGTATTGTGACGCTGTTGGTCAGTAATACCGCAGTGTAATATTCATAAAAGTATAGTGACGCTGTCTGTCAGTAATACCTCAGGGTAATATTCATAAAAGTATTGTGACGTTGTTGGTCAGTAATACTGCAGGGTAATATTCATAAAAGAATTGTGACGCTGTTGGTCATTAAAACCGCAGTGTAATATACATACAAGTATTGTGACGCTGTTGGTCAGTAATAGAGCAGTGTAATATTCATACAAGTATTGTGACGCTGTTGGTCAGTAATACCGCAGTGTAATATTCATACAAGTATTGTGACGCTGTTGGTCAGTAATAGAGCAGTGTAATATTCATACAAGTTTTGTGACGCTGTTGGTCAGTAATACCGCAGTGTAATATTCATACAAGTATTGTGACGCTGTTGGTCAGTATTACCGCAGTGTAATATTCATAAAAGTATTGTGATGCTGTTGGTCAGTAATACCGCAGGGTAATATTCATAAAAGTATTGTGATGCTGTCGGTCAGTAATACTGCAGTGTAATATTCATTCAAGTGTTGTGACGCTGTTGGTCAGTAATACCGCAGTGTAATATTCATAAAAGTATTGTGACGCAGTTGGTCAGTAATACCGCAGTGTAATATTCATTCAAGTGTTGTGACGCTGTTGGTCAGTAATAGAGCAGTGTAATATTCATACAAGTTTTGTGACGCTGTTGGTCAGTAATACCGCAGTGTAATATTCATACAAGTATTGTGACGCTGTTGGTCAGTAATACTGCAGTGTAATAATCATACAAGTATTGTGACGCTGTTGGTCAGTAAATACCGCAGTGTAATATTCATATAACTATTGTGACGCTGTTGGTCAGTAATAATTCAGTGTAATATTCATACAAGTATTGTGATGCTGTCGGTCAGTAATTCGCAGTGTAATATTCATAAAAGAATAGTGACGCTGTCGGTCAGTAATACCGCAGTGTAATATTCATAAAAGTATTGTGATGCTGTCGGTCAGTAATTCGCAGTGTAATATTCATAAAAGAATTGTGACGCTGTCGGTCAGTAATACCGCAGTGTAATATTCATACAAGTATTGTGACGCTGTTGGTCAGTAATAGAGCAGTGTAATATTCATACAAGTATTGTGACGCTGTTGGTCAGTAATACCGCAGTGTAATATTCATACAAGTATTGTGACGCTGTTGGTCAGTAATAGAGCAGTGTAATATTCATACAAGTATTGTGACGCTGTTGGTCAGTAATAGAGCAGTGTAATATTCATACAAGTATTGTGACGCTGTTGGTCAGTAAATACCGCAGTGTAATATTCATATAACTATTGTGACGCTGTTGGTCAGTAATAATTCAGTGTAATATTCATACAAGTATTGTGATGCTGTCGGTCAGTAATTCGCAGTGTAATATTCATAAAAGAATAGTGACGCTGTCGGTCAGTAATACCGCAGTGTAATATTCATAAAAGTATTGTGATGCTGTCGGTCAGTAATTCGCAGTGTAATATTCATAAAAGAATTGTGATGCTGTCGGTCAGTAATACCGCAGTGTAATATTCATAAAAGTATTGTGAAGCAGTTGGTCAGTAATACCGCAGTGTAGTATTCATAAAAGTATTGTGACGCTGTTGGTCATTAATACCGCAGTGTAATATTCATAAAAGTATTGTGACGCTGTTGGTCAGTAATACCGCAGTGTAATATTCATAAAAGAATTGTGACGCTGTCGGTCAGTAATACTGCAGGGTAATATTCATAAAAGAATTGTGACGCTGTTGGTCAGTAATACTTCAGGGTAATATTCATAAAAGAATTGTGACGCTGTTGGTCAGTAATACTTCAGTGTAATATTCATATAACTATTGTGACGCTGTTGGTCAGTAATAATTCAGTGTAATATTCATACAAGTATTGTGACGCAGTTGGTCAGTAATTCGCAGTGTAATATTCATAAAAGAATTGTGACGCTGTTGGTCAGTAATACCGCAGTGTAATATTCATAAAAGTATTGTGATGCTGTCGGTCAGTAATTCGCAGTGTAATATTCATAAAAGAATTGTGACGCTGTTGGTCAGTAATACCGCAGTGTAGTATTCATAAAAGTATTGTGACGCTGTTGGTCAGTAATACCGCACTGTAATATTCATACAAGTATTGTGACGCTGTTGGTCAGTAATACCGCAGTGTAATATTCATATAACTATTGTGACGGTGTTGGACAGTAATAATTCAGTGTAATATTCATACAAGTATTGTGACGCTGATGGTCAGTAATACCGCAGTGTAATATTCATACAAGTATTGTGACGCTGTTGGTCAGTAATACCGCAGTGTAATATTCATATAACTATTGTGACGGTGTTGGACAGTAATAATTCAGTGTAATATTCATACAAGTATTGTGACACTGAAGGTCAGTAATACCGCAGTGTAATATTCATACAAGTATTGTGACGCTGTTGGTCAGTAATACCGCAGTGTAATATTCATATAACTATTGTGACGCTGTTGGTCAGTAATACCGCAGTGTAATATTCATATAACTATTGTGACGCTGTTGGTCAGTAATACCGCAGTGTAATATTCATACAAGTATTGTGACGCTGTTGGTCAGTAATACCGCAGTGTAATATTCGAATAACTATTGTGATGCTGTTGGTCAGTAATACCGCAGTGTAATATTCATAAAAGTATTGTGACGCAGTTGGTCAGTAATATCGCAGTGTAATATTCATATAACTATTGTGATGCTATTGGTCAGTAATACCGCAGTGTAATATTCATATAACTATTTTGATGCTGTTGGTCAGTAATACCGCAGTGTAATATTCATAAAAGTATTGTGGTGCTGTCGGTCAGTAATACCGCAGTGTAATATTCATAAAAGAATTGTGACGCTGTTGGTCAGTAATACCGCAGTGTAATATTCATAAAAGAATTGTGATGCTGTCGGTCAGTAATACCGTAGTGTAATATTCATAAAAGAATTGTGACGCTGTTGGTCATTAATACCGCAGTGTAATATTCATAAAAGAATTGTGACGCTGTTGGTCATTAATACCGCAGTGTAATATTCATAAAAGTATTGTGAGGCTGTCGGTCAGTAATACCGCAGTGTAATATTTATACAAGTATTGTGACGCTGTTGGTCAGTAATACCGCAGTGTAATATTCATAAAAGTATTGTGATGCTGTTGGTCATTAATACCGCAGTGTAATATTCATAAAAGTATAGAGATGCTGTTGGTCAGTAATACAGCAGTGTAATATTCATGAAAGAATTGTGACGCTGTTGGTCATTAATACCGCAGTGTAATATTCATAAAAGTATTGTGAGGCTGTCGGTCAGTAATACCGCAGTGTAATATTTATACAAGTATTGTGACGCTGTTGGTCAGTAATACCGCAGTGTAATATTCATAAAAGTATTGTGATGCTGTTGGTCATTAATACCGCAGTGTAATATTCATAAAAGTATAGAGATGCTGTTGGTCAGTAATACAGCAGTGTAATATTCATTAAAGAATTGTGACGCTGTTGGTCATTAATACCGCAGTGTAATATTCATAAAAGTATAGTGACGCTGTTGGTCAGTAATACAGCAGTGTAATATTCATAAAAGAATTGTGACGCTGTTGGTCAGTAATACCGCAGTGTAATATTCACAAAAGTATTGTGATGCTGTTGGTCAGTAATACCGCAGTGTAATTTTCATAAAAGTATAGTGACGCTGTTGGTCAGTAATAATTCAGTGTAATATTCATAAAAGTTTTGTGACGCCGTTGGTCAGTAATACAGCAGTGTAATATTCATATAACTATTGTGACGGTGTTGGTCAGTAATAATTCAGTGTAATATTCATACAAGTATTGTGACGCTGTTGGTCAGTAATACCGCAGTGTAATATTCATATAACTATTGTGACGCTGTTGGTCAGTAATACCGCAGTGTAATATTCATATAACTACTGTGACGCTGTAAGTCAGTAATACCGCAGTGTAATATTCATATAACTATTGTGACGCTGTTGGTCAGTAATACCGCAGTGTAATATTCATATAACTATTGTGACGCTGTTGGTCAGTAATACTGCAGTGTAATATTCATAAAAGTACTGTGACACTGTTGGTCAGTAATACCACAGTGTAATATTCATATAACTATTGTGACGCTGTTGGTCAGTAATACCGCAGTTTAATATTCATATAACTATTGTGACGCTGTTGGTCAGTAATACTGCAGAGTAATATTCATACAAGTATTGTGACGCTGTTGGTCAGTAATACCGCAGTGTAATATTCATACAAGTATTGTGACGCTGTTGGTCAGTAATACCGCATTTTAATATTCATATAACTATTGTGACGCTGTTGGTCAGTAATACTGCAGTGTAATATTCATACAAGTATTGTGACGCTGTTGGTCAGTAATACCGCAGTGTAATATTCATTAAAGTATTGTGACGCTGTTGGTCAGTAAGAGATAAGAGATACGAGTGGGCGGCACAAACACGTGGTCCATCTAGGAGTGACACTGCAGTGGCAGACAGGATGGCAGTTTGAAAAACTAGGCCCCAAACAATACATAATGCAAAGAAAAAAAAGAGGTGCAAGATGGAATTGTCCTTGGGCCCTCCCACCCACCCTTATGTTGTATAAACAGGACATGCACACTTTAACAAACCAAACATTTCAGCGCCAGGGTCTGCCACACGGCAATTAATCTGTCCCTGCACAAACTGGCTCTACGGAGGCAAGATGTCGTCCTCATCCTCCTCATCCACCGATTCCTCACCCTCTTCAGTGTTGTGTACATCCTCATCCTCACAGAGTATTAATTCTTCCCCGCTGGAATCCACAACCACAGGTCCCTCTGTACGTTCTGGAGGCTGGTCTCCCTGGAAGAGTTGATAATTCATTTTATGAACATCATCTTCTCCACATTTTGTGGAAGCAACCTCCTACGCCTTTCGCTGACAAGGTTCCCGGCTGCACTAAACACTCTTTCGGAGTACACACTGGAGGGGGGGCAACTCAGGTAAAATAGAGCCAGTTTGTACAGGGACCTCCAAATTGCTTCTTTTTCCTGCCAGTACAGGTACGGACTGTCTGACATGCCTACTTGGATGCTGTCACCGATGTAATCCTTTAACAGACAGACGCACGCTTGTCGCTGCTGCTTTGAGGATGCAAGTGCGGCTACAGTCCACACAATTCACAAAGACAGAAAAAAAAAGAACAATATTTTTATTGTTTGTGTAGCACACTTTGAGGGTGTCACCACCCTTTAACAGACAGACGCACGCTTGTCGCTGCTGCTTTGAGGATGCAATTGCGGCTACAGCCCACACAATTCACAAAGACAGAAAAAAAAAGAACAATATTTGTATTGTTTGTGTAGCACACTTTGAGGGTGTCACCACCCTTTAACAGACAGACGCACGCTTGTCGCTGCTGCTTTGAGGATGCAAGTGCGGCTACAGCCCACACAATTCACAAAGACAGAAAAAAAAGAACAATATTTTTATTGTTTGTGTAGCACACTTTGAGGGTGTCACCACCCTTTAACAGACAGACGCACGCTTGTCGCTGCTGCTTTAAGGATGCAGGTGCGACTACAGCCCACACATTTCACAAAGACAGAAAAAAAAAGAACAATATTTTTATTGTTTGTGTAGCACACTTTGAGGGTGTCACCACCCTTTAACAGACAGACGCACGCTTGTCGCTGCTGCTTTGAGGATGCAAGTGCGGCTACAGCCCACACAATTCACAAAGACAGAAAAAAAAGAACAATATTTTTATTGTTTGTGTAGCACACTTTGAGGGTGTCACCACGCTTTAACAGACAGACGCACACTTGTCGCTGCTGATTTAAGGATGCAGGTAAGGCTACAGCCCACACATTTCACAAAGACAGAAAAAAAAAGAACAATATTTTTATTGTTGGTGTAGCACACTTTGAGGGTGTCACCACCCTTTAACAGACAGACGCACGCTTGTCGCTGCTGCTTTAAGGATGCAGGTGCGGCTACAGCCCACACATTTCACAAAGACAGAAAAAAAAAGAACAATATTTTTATTGTTTGTGTAGCACACTTTGAGGGTGTGACCACCCTTTAACAGACAGACGCACGCTTGTCGCTGCTGCTTTGAGGATGCATGTGGAATCTAGACGGGATTTGGAACCGGGGACACACTACCTCCATCAATTGTGTAAATCCCACTGCACTAATGGCGGATACCGGACGCACATCTAACACCAACATAGCAGTCAAGGCCTCAGTTATACGTTTTGCTTCAGGATGACTGCTGTCATACTTCATCCTCATCGCTAGGGACTGTTGGAGGGTCAATTGTTTAGTAAAAGTAGTGATGTTCCTACTTCCTCTCTGGGATGATGAACAACTCCCAGCAGCAGCAACAGCACTAGGAGGAAGTGGTTCTTGATCTTTCCCTATTTTATTTTTATCGGAGAAAGTTTGGTCCTCCATTTATGTTATATTGATATATACGTGCGGCTAAAGCGCACACAAACACAGAAAATATTTTTTTATTTTTGCTGGAGAGTAGTGCACTTTGTGGGTTACACCACCCTTTAAGAAATGAGCCAGCCAGCTCTTTACTTATGGGACACAGGCGCACGCTTGGCGCTGCTCCTTTGTTGATGCACGTGCAGCCACAGTGCACACAATTCACAAACACAGAAAATTATTTTTTTTTTGGTTTGGACTGGAGTGTACTTTGGGGGTTACAGCACCCTTTAACGGTCAAGCCAGCCGGCCCTTTACTTATGACACAGGCGCACGCTTGGCACTACTGTGTTGATGCACGTGCGGCTACTGCGCACACAATTCACAAACACAGAAAATATATGTTTTTGGTTTGGACTGGAGTGTACTTCGGGGGTTACAGCACCCTTTAACGGTCAAGCCAGCCGGCCCTTTACTTATGACACAGGCGCATGCTTGGCACTACTTTGTTGATGCACGTGCGGCTACTGCGCACACAATTCACAAACACAGAAAATATATATTTTTTTGGTTTGGACTGGAGTGTACTTTGGGGGTTACAGCACCCTTTAACGGTCAAGCCAGCCTGCCCTTTACTTATGACACAGGCGCACGCTTGGCACTACTTTGTTGAAGCACGTGCGGCTACTGCGCACACAATTCACAAACACAGAAAATAATAATTTTTTTGGTTTGGACTGGAGTGTACTTTGGGGGTTACAGCACCCTTTAATGGTCAAGCAAGCCGGCCCTTTACTTATGACAC
Source organism: Taudactylus pleione (assembly GCA_031769625.1). Classification (NCBI taxonomy): domain Eukaryota; kingdom Metazoa; phylum Chordata; class Amphibia; order Anura; family Myobatrachidae; genus Taudactylus; species Taudactylus pleione. The sequence continues at coordinate 1,247,540 of JAUIMM010000123.1, forward strand.
AGGCGCACACTTGGCACTACTTTGTTGATGCACGTGCGGCTACTGCGCACACAATTCACAAACACAGAAAATAATTTTTTGGGGGGTTTGGACTGGAGTGTACTTTGGGGGTTACAGCACCCTTTAACGGTCAAGCCAGCCGGCCCTTTACTTATGACACAGGCGCACGCTTGGCACTACTTTGTTGATGCACGTGCGGCTACTGCGCACACAATTCACAGACACAGAAAATGATTTTTTTTTTGGTTTGGACTGGAGTGTACTTTGGGGGTTACAGCACCCTTTAACGGTCAAGCCAGCCGGCCCTTTACTTATGACACAGGCGCACGCTTGGCACTACTTTGTTGATGCACGTGCGGGTACTGCGCACACAATTCACAAACACAGAAAATAATGTTTTTTTTGGTTTGGACCGGAGTGTACTTTGGGAGTTACAGCACCCTTTAACGGTCAAGCCAGCCGGCCCTTTACTTATGACACAGGCGCACGCTTGGCACTACTTTGTTGATGCACGTGCGGCTACTGCGCACACAATTCACAAACACAGAAAATAATTTTTTTTTTGGTTTGGACTGGAGTGTACTTTGGGGGTTACAGCACCCTTTAACGGTCAAGCCAGCCGTCCCTTTACTTATGACACAGGCGCACGCTTGGCACTACTTTGTTGATGCACGTGCGGCTACTGCGCACACAATTCACAAACACAGAAAATGATTTTTTTTTTGGTTTGGACTGGAGTGTACTTTGGGGGTTACAGCACCCTTTAACGGTCAAGCCAGCCGGCCCTTTACTTATGACACAGGCGCACGCTTGGCACTACTTTGTTGATGCACGTGCGGGTACTGCGCACACAATTCACAAACACAGAAAATAATATTTTTTTTGGTTTGGACTGGAGTGTACTTTGGGGGTTACAGCACCCTTTAACGGTCAAGCCAGCCGGCCCTTTACTTATGACACAGGCGCACGCTTGGCACTACTTTGTTGATGCACGTGCGGCTACTGCGCACACAATTCACAAACACAGAAAATATATATTTTTTTGGTTTGGACTGGAGTGTACTTTGGGGGTTACAGCACCCTTTAACGGTCAAGCCAGCCTGTCCTTTACTTATGACACAGGCGCACGCTTGGCACTACTTTGTTGAAGCACGTGCGGCTACTGCGCACACAATTCACAAACACAGAAAATAATAATTTTTTTGGTTTGGACTGGAGTGTACTTTGGGGGTTACAGCACCCTTTAACGGTCAAGCAAGCCGGCCCTTTACTTATGACACAGGCGCACGCTTGGCACTACTTTGTTGATGCACGTGCGGCTACTGCGCACACAATTCACAAACACAGAAAATAATTTTTTTTTGGGTTTGGACTGGAGTGTACTTTGGGGGTTACAGCATCCTTTAACGGTCAAGCCAGCCGGCCCTTTACTTATGACACAGGCGCACGCTTGGCACTACTTTGTTGATGCACGTGCGGCTACTGCGCACACAATTCACAGACACAGAAAATGATTTTTTTTTTGGTTTGGACTGGAGTGTACTTTGGGGGTTACAGCACCCTTTAACGGTCAAGCCAGCCGGCCCTTTACTTATGACACAGGCGCACGCTTGGCACTACTTTGTTGATGCACGTGCGGCTACTGCGCACACAATTCACAAACACAGAAAATAAATTTTTTTTTGGTTTGGACTGGAGTGTACTTTGGGGGTTACAGCACCCTTAACGGTCAAGCCAGCTGGCCCTTTACTTATGACACAGGCGCACGCTTGGCACTACTTTGTTGATGCACATGCGGCTACTGCGCACACAATTCACAAACACAGAAAATAATTTTTTTTTTGGTTTGGACTGGAGTGTACTTTGGGGGTTACAGCACCCTTTAACGGTCAAGCCAGCCGGCCCTTTACTTATGACACAGGCGCACGCTTGGCACTACTTTGTTGATGCACGTGCGGCTACTGCGCACACAATTCACAAACACAGAAAATAATTTTTTTTTTGGTTTGGACTGGAGTGTACTTTCGGGGGTTACAGCACCCTTAACGGTCAAGCCAGCCGGCCCTTTACTTATGACACAGGCGCACGCTTGGCACTACTTTGTTGATGCACGTGCGGCTACTGCGCACACAATTCACAAACACAGAAAATAAATTTTTTTTTGGTTTGGACTGGAGTGTACTTTGGGGGTTACAGCACCCTTTAACGGTCAAGCCAGCTGGCCCTTTACTTATGACATAGGCGCACGCTTGGCACTACTTTGTTGATGCACATGCGGCTACTGCGCACACAATTCACAAACACAGAAAATAATTTTTTTTTTGGTTTGGACTGGAGTGTACTTTGGGGGTTACAGCACCCTTTAACAGTCAAGCCAGCCGGCCCTTTACTTATGACACAGGCGCACGCTTGGCACTACTTTGTTGATGCACGTGCGGCTACTGCGCACACAATTCACAGACACAGAAAATGATTTTTTTTTTGGTTAGGACTGGAGTGTACTTTCGGGGGTTACAGCACCCTTAACGGTCAAGCCAGCCGGCCCTTTACTTATGACACAGGCGCACGCTTGGCACTACTTTGTTGATGCACGTGCGGCTACTGCGCACACAATTCACAAACACAGAAAATAATTTTTTTTTTGGTTTGGAATGGAGTGTACTTTGGGGGTTACAGCACCCTTTAACGGTCAAGCCAGCTGGCCCTTTACTTATGACACAGGCGCACGCTTGGCACTAATTTGTTGATGCACATGCGGCTACTGCGCACACAATTCACAAACACAGAAAATAATTTTTTTTTTGGTTTGGACTGGAGTGTACTTTGGGGGTTACAGCACCCTTTAACGGTCAAGCCAGCCGGCCCTTTACTTATGACACAGGCGCACGCTTGGCACTACTTTGTTGATGCACGTGCGGCTACTGCGCACACAATTCACAAACACAGAAAATAATTTTTTTTTTGGTTTGGACTGGAGTGTACTTTCGGGGGTTACAGCACCCTTAACGGTCAAGCCAGCCGGCCCTTTACTTATGACACAGGCGCACGCTTGGCACTACTTTGTTGATGCACGTGCGGCTACTGCGCACACAATTCACAAACACAGAAAATAATTTTTTTTTTGGTTTGGACTGGAGTGTACTTTCGGGGGTTACAGCACCCTTAACGGTCAAGCCAGCCGGCCCTTTACTTATGACACAGGCGCACGCTTGGCACTACTTTGTTGATGCACGTGCGGCTACTGCGCACACAATTCACAAACACAGAAAATAATTTTTTTTTGGGTTTGGACTGGAGTGTACTTTCGGGGGTTACAGCACCCTTAACGGTCAAGCCAGCCGGCCCTTTACTTATGACACAGGCGCACGCTTGGCACTACTTTGTTGATGCACGTGCGGCTACTGCGCACACAATTCACAAACACAGAAAATAATTTTTTTTTGGTTTGGACTGGAGTGTACTTTCGGGGGTTACAGCACCCTTTAACGGTCAAGCCAGCCGGCCCTTTACTTATGACACAGGCGCACGCTTGGCACTACTTTGTTGATGCACGTGCGGCTACTGCGCACACAATTCACAAACACAGAAAATATATTATTTTTTTAGCACTTGGGGGGAGCACCCCTGATGGACAGAGCACCCCCTGGACAACACTACAGCACCTCTTTAGGACTGGGACACTGCACAGGACTTTGGAGTGGACACAGCCCCTTTGGAGAACTGACTGCACAACACAGTCCAGCCAGCCCCTATGGACTTTGAAGTAGTGGACACAGCCCCTATTAACAACAGCAGCACAGCACAACACAGCCAGCCCCTATGGACTTTGAAGTAGTGGACAACAGCAGCACTACACTACACTACACTACACAGCCCTAACTCCCACCCTCCCTCTTCACTGTCCACAGCCGAGTGAGAAAATGGCGCCGACGTGGGTACCTTATATAGGATCCAAAACCCGTGAGACTCGGAAGGCGGGAAGATGACGTTTTGCCTCGATTTCAGAATCCGAGTCAGGCGGGAAAAGTCGAGCCTGACTCGGATCGGACTCGGATCGGGGGGGCTCGGGGGGGTTCGGATTTCAGAAATCCGAACCCGCTCACCCCTAGTAATGAACCAGTACCAGACTCTCGGACTCATACTGGTTGTAAAAATACGGGGAAAATGTTGTGGTGTTCCCCATATTGTTAGAACCAGCACCGGGCTCTACTAGCTGGGGTGTAATGCCACAGGCAGGGGACCCATTTCACCTGGCCAAAGCATTTGAAACCCACACTGTTCAGCCCAGGCATGGGATTTTTGGGGAGTGTGGACCCCCCAATAAAGGGGTTCCACCTCTCCTGGGTACCCTAGGTCTGGGCTGAAACCTGGGGCAATCCCTAGCCGGTGGGTGCGGAGTTGATGGGGTTAATAATTATTCTAAAGGTAATGTATTTTACGGGGAGACTACAGGCCCCAGCCAACCTCCCCCACATGGTGGTATTTGTGGAACTACAAGTACCAGCATGCGGGGCATTAATGGCCCTCTGGTACCTCTACTCCTCCTGTACAAGAAATATTAAAATAACATACAACACTTAATGATTTAATAATTTAATAAACTGGACCTTTACCTGGGGGGCGACGGTCTGGAAGATATTATTCATGGCCACAGCCCATCCAGGCCTGTTAGCTCTTTTTTATGGCTGCCGCCCATTCAGGACTTCCTCTGCCTCTTCTTTCTTAAGGAACTCTTCTTGCTTCTCCTACACCAATGGGCTGACTTGCACTGACTCATGCTGGCTAATGTAAGCTGGTGCAAGGGGGTGGGTCGATGACACGGCGAGCCATTATTGGCTCACCACCGTCATCTTGAATTTTAGAAATGGGAAAGCCAATAATGTGGCGAGTCACTATTAGGTCACCGCGGCCATTATTGGCTCACCGCGGTCACCTTTTTTAAAAATGGGAACCTGCATCATTGTACACCTGCTGCCAAACTCTGCACTAATGGCTGACGGGGACTGGGTCCTTCATGGTCCAGCGCACCACCTCCACCACCATCATGCCCGTCACTTCCAACCTCCATGGCCGCCACATCTTACCATCATGGTTGCCACATCCCACCACCACCTCCCGCTGCTTCCACCATCAAGGGGTCCAGCCGACACCACCGGGTCTCGCGGCCATGACCTCTGCTGCCGCTACCTCTGCATCCCATACTTGACATGCACAACAAATTGAAAGGTCCTATCTCTGGGCCTGGTTCACTATGGATCGCAACTGCGTATGTAATTGCAATTATGCACACAGCTCGACTGTGATAGTATGCTAATCCATTGCGATCGCTATCCCATCACAGAACGACGCAAGGAAAAGAAAAAAAAATCTTTACCTACCTGGCCAGGGGTCTCTGCGGCTCCCGGTGGCTTCCCCTCTCTCTTCTTACTGGAGAGGCGGCTGCTGGGAGTCCCAGGGGCTGGTAGGAGGGGCAAGGGCTGGTGGGAGATGTAGTTCTCCCAGCGCCCATTCCAGGGGCCACATGGACACTGGGGGGGGCACAGACACACTCATACACACACACACACACACACACACACACACCCATACACACTTACATACACCACACACTGACATAGGCCCTCATTCAGAGGCGCACGTTAACAACAGTACGCTCGTTGCGTTCCGATGTTGACTAACCGCGCATGCGTCGGTGTTACACTGCGCATGTGCGTACGGCAGATTGCGAGCTTTTTTTCTCTCGTTCCTAAAATAGCGTACAGGAAGTGACATGTCAAATGTGATTGACAGAACAGGGCGTTTTTGGGTGTTGACGGGGGTGGAGATGGAAAAACGCAGGCGTGGCGAGGCGTTTTTGGGGCGTACATACATTAGCAGATGCGAACGTCAAATGTGTTCGGACCGTCTCATACGTCACTGGAACATCCTCTTTCCCTTCAAAATGCTCGCACAGCTTAGGGTCTGGATTACTCGACCACATTGGCGATGGCCTTCTCCTCCGTCCTGGGACTCCACGATGTTGCAGCGATTAATCGCGGGTGGGCACAAAAGCAATTAGTGTTGTATTGAAATCCGGCTTGGTATGTGTTTGGAAAGCAGTTTATTGGGCTAGCACAAAAGCGCACGCAGGTGGAAATCATACCTGCTAATGTCAGGATTACACAATCAATTTGCGTACATTTTTGGGGTTTTATTTTGGCCTCAATTTGTTGTTTATGGCCTATTGTAACAATAATGTCATCATGTTTTACTTAGCTCCCCCTTTTTTTTTTACTGTGGAATTTGCATCGTTATGTGAATTTTTAAACGTTCCTTCAAGAGGCCTTTTTTAAAAAAAAATGAAATTGTTTTTTTTGTCAGTTTTTGCCTTTAGGGCCAGGATTAAATGTAACCTATTTGTACAATAATGTCACAATACAATGTCAGATTTTTATCATAAATTTATTGTTTAAACGCAAACCAATTGGCATAATATTTTGTTGACTTTTTTTCTGGCAAAGATACTTTTACACAAAAAAAAATAATCAATAACTGATAACATAAACGTACAAAAAAAAATTAAAAACATTTCACAAGAAAGGAGAGGGAAGTTTTGACCAGAAAAGAATATGAGCCAAGCACAGAAGGAGTGTGGGAAAAGTCGCCATTGCTGTCACCGTTTTTTCGCCCGTTTGGATGGGGGAGGGTGGGCGCCAGACCGGGTCCGGGATGCCATCGGGCTGGCCTGTCCAGAGGCAGATGTTGTGGCCTCTGGACTAGGCACAGGGCTAGGCACATTTGGAGGATTGGCTGATGTTGTGCCAGAGGTGGAGGATCCTGATGTTCCGGCAGGAAGGGAGGACGGCTCCACCATGTGCTGGCGAACGAGCTGCTCCAGGGCATTGGCGATGCGGATGTTGGCCCTGGTATTTTCCGCCAGGGCCTGACCAATGGTCACGTTGGCCGCAGCATTTTGCTCCAGGGCCTCAGCCACCCGTATCAGACTGGCGTCCATCCTCTGCAGAATCTCCGTATGGAAATCCGATTTTAAATTGAGTTCTGTGAGGAGGCCCACTGCCTGCGAGGGGGCACGCCCTGGACTGGCTTCTGCAGGGTCCTCAGCCGGATGTACTGGTTCCTCCCCTGCAGAGCCAGCAGAAATTCTGCGGCCAAGGCTCCCCTCTGGAGCAGACTCATCCGCCTGTGTCTCTGTTCGGAAAAAAGAGAAAAGCCTCACATTACAATCTACATATTGCCACAATAACATTTCAGAGTTGATGACATCCAAAGATTTACCTGGGACAACATGAGGAGCCGCAAAGTCTGGCATGTCCGTATCCATGTTGGACACGCCAAACACCTCCACAGGCTGCAAACACCCCTGTGCCAGCTCTTCTAAATCCGTCAACTCCAATGACACAGGGGTGGGGCCCCCACCTGTCCCCCTTGCATGCCTAGCCCTGTCCGCGAGTTTTTGCTTTAGGCGATATTTGAAGTCGCCCCATCTGTGGGGAAAAATGGAAGCCATTATCCTTTGGTTTAAAATGGGGTTTGTTTTTAGGGGGGGCAAGGGTTTACTTACCGCCGTTTGACATCCCGGGCTAGACGGACATAATCACCCACCCTATTGACAGCAACGGCTACCTCTTCCCACATTCTCCACTTCTGGCTTAGACTCATTTTCCTGTCTGCCTGTGGCAGGATATCCACACACTTCTGGATCAAAACCTCCATCTCCTTTCTTGTGAAATGTGGCTGCCTTTTTTTTTTGCCCGCTTTGGCAGGAATACTGGGCCCAGCAGCCTCTTCCATGTCATCCTCCTCACCTATTTGTGTAAATTTACAGAATTCACAAAATCTCAACTTGCCTAATCTTATGTTTCAAATTAATCATTGATACAAAATGCATGAAAGACTTACCGCCTGACTCTTGGGCATTTTTTCCCTGGTCTGTCGCCATGTCTGAGGTCCAAACAAGAAATACACCAGAATTAGAATGTGTTTTCGTGACGTATTTATACATGCGTCCTTATTTTGCGGCCGCATCATAGATTGTGCGGCCCTATGATCCCTCCTTAATTTGTGCGGGAAACTAAACACTATTTATGGCTTGGTGTGTCTCGAGTCGAGGTGGCGTTTTTGGATTGTTGGAGGTTATCTTGGCTGGAGTTTATTGATTGCGTAGAAAGGAGTTGGCGGTTGGAGATTCGTTTGTTGGTTAGATTTGCATTTTTTTTTCCCGTTATCTTTGTTGGTTTATATTTTTGGGACCTCGTTTCTTGATTTGGTAAGTTTTGTGAAGTCTAACTTTTGTTCAATTGTTGTTTCATTGTGTTTCTTATTTTTTGTAATTTTTGGATCCATAATTTCTTCTATTTTAGATTTTGTTTATTTTCGACCCCAAAGACCTTTTGATTTTGACTCTTAGATATTTGCTCTTGGTAAGTCAATTTTTTATCTTGTATTTGCAAACTAATTAGCGCATTTTTAGTAGTTACTCTTGTGACTTGTATTAGCGAACTAATTAGCGCATTTTTAGTAGTTAATCTTGTGACTTGTATTAGCGAACTAATTAGCGCATTTTTAGTAGTTACTCTTGTGACTTGTATTAGCGAACTAATTAGCGCATTTTTAGTAGTCACTCTTGTGACTTGTATTAGCGAACTAATTAGCGCATTTTTAGTAGTTACTCTTGTGACTTGTATTAGCGAACTAATTAGCGCATTTTTAACTGCTTAATAATCATTCTAACTTTTTGGTGGTTTATCTTTCGCTTTTTGTGCCAACATTTCGACCCGTTTTGATGTACTGTGTTAAATGTTGCTTTGCTGTTTTGCTAAATGGGTGTTTGGCATATTTCAACTTTGGTCTAGCACAAAATTTTTAAACAAAAATGCACAGAGTGAAATGTGTCAAATAATTTTGGTGTTTATTTTCAGTTTGGACGTATCATGACAATACCCCGGCATGTAAGCAGCAATGGATGGTATCATCAAGCTAAGTTGTTTTAATATAGTTTTGGGGTGGGTCAAAAGCCTTACTTTGAAATCTTTGAATTTCAGGTTGATCTGGGGCGGATTGTTCTGGCCATGCTCCCGGAAGCCGACCAACCTCAATCTCGTCCCAGGCGTAGGCATCGTAGGCATGCAAGGCCCCAGATATTTCGAACACGTGTCACCCGATGATGAGGTTTTAAGACGCTACCGTCTACCTCCCAAAATCATCATAGACACTCTCTCATTAATAGAAAGTGATCTTGAGCGGCAAATTGACAGTCCAACAGCAATACCACCACTGACGCAATTTATGGCGGTGTTACATTTCTGTGCCTCAGGATCGTTTCAAACAACGGTGGGAATAGTGGCGGGCATCTCCCAATCCTCCTTTTCCCGGATCCTGAGGGCAGTGATGGAGGCACTTTTCAAGCACCTCCATCATTTTATTAAAATGCCTTTGGATATGGGTGCCCTTAGTGTGGCCAAGGCCAATTTTTACCAAATAGCTGGCTTCCCACACATCATAGGGGTTGTGGATGGTACTCACATACCACTTCAGCCTCCAGCACGGCTGGAGGCAATATTTAGAAACAGGAAACACTATCACTCCCTGAATGTAATGGTGGTATGTGATGCCTCCCTCCAGATCCTGTCCCTGAATGCTAAATTACCAGGAAGTGCACATGACTCCTTCGTCATCCGGCAATCAGGGATATGGCAGAAATTAACCAACCTACAAGCTGGTGATGCGTGGCTTCTGGGTAAGTGGAGACCTTTAGTACATAACAATGTTAAGCTTGATACACAATGTTCCTGATGTTGTCTCTTATTTTTCACAGGAGACAGTGGATACCCTTGCATGTCCTGGCTGCTCACTCCTTATTTGGCTCCCACACCAGGCCCACAAAGTGAGTATAATTCCACACTTACAGCCACCAGGCAAGTGGTGGAGCGCTGTATCGGCCTTTTAAAAGGCCGATTCAGATGCCTCCACCGCTCTGGTGGCAAGCTCATGTATTTGCCGGATATGGTGTCGAAAATTGTGGTCCTGTGTGGGATATTTCACAACATCGCCATAAGGAGTGGTGTCCCAATGCAGCCAGAGGATGCCTTACCTGAGGATGGCCCCCCCGAGGTTGGTCGGAGGTCATTATGTGGGGGGGCCATACGCGATGATGTGGTGGCCAGATTTTTTAGGTAAGTTTTACCAAAACTACAGTGTTTATACCTAATGTGTTTGTGTTTGTTTGCGAACATCTAATTTATTTTTATTTTTTTCACCATCTTCGGTTTGTTCACATAATCTTTGGCACTCCAACGCTCACTACTTCCTGCTACCCTTACCAAACCTGGATCTGGTGATTTTGGGCATATATTCTGGAACCCATATCGCAACGCCATGTTTGTGGAATCATGTTGGCATGGTCCTTCGTCAACCAGTTCTTGATTGTTTTTTTATTTAAATATTTTATTTGTATGTGTTGTATTTGAGATTATCACTGTGTTTTTTTTTGAGGGAGTGACCACTTTGATTTCTCATTTATGTTGTGAATAAATGTTTGGAGAGTGAAATGGTCTTCCTTTTTTTGGACGTTAACAGCAAGTGTAACCAGGTTAACACACCTTACATTTGACTAAGGGGTAATCCAGTACTGACACCAGTTGATGTAAACTGAAATATGTTTTCAGGTTCCCAACCCACACCAAAAGGAAGCCTGTCCAAACCTTTGGATTTGGAAGATTGGCCTAAGCAGCTTGCACACCAACTAGGAACCTGTAAAATGTAGAAATATCTAATTGACACTACACCCAAAAAGGGAAATTACATTATTACTGTTATGTGTTTCTTGTGACTGTTTTACATACAAATACAAAACACAATCTAACTTTTAAAAAAGGGAAATCCTTGCAAGAACAGTCTACTTATGTCAGGGAAAACTATTTTTGTTTTGGAAAAAAAGAATGAGCCAGAACGTATATTCGAAATTAAAAATTTATTTAGAAAACAAAAAAAAACAAAAAAAACTACTGGCGAAGGATGCCAGACAGCCGTTCAAGGCCCACAAGAACGCCAATGACATGTTGGCGCATCTCGCCAACACATTCGTCCACCTCTTGCCAACGCCTCTGTTCCTCTGTGGGTGAGAAAAGTGTGTGGATTAATAAAACAATAGGGAATCCACATTAAAAAAACAACAACACAACGAAATCACTCCTAAACCTAAAAAAAAGAAACCAAAACAAAAAGGGGGTGCTGGCAAAAATACCAGGCCTATGTACAAATTCCCACAGGTGTGATATGTGTATGTTGAAATCAGCAGGAAGAGGTAAAGGCAAACTGCTAAATCACCAAAAGTAAACCAAAAAATCACGATTAAAGGCACGACACATGATTACATACAAACAGTTTGTGCTTTAAAAAAAATGCGAAATAAAAACATACCGGGAGCCAAAACGGGAGCTCCGGAAGTCCCTCCATGTTCTTCCTCGGAGGAGCCTTCATTCCCCAAAGAACGGGGAGGGGTAATGACGGACTCCGGGGAGGGGGTAATTGGAAGAGGGGTGGGTGGAGGAGAGGGGGAAGTGGGACGGAGGGGAAGGAGGCCCGACAGTTCCGGGAGAGGGTCTTGGAAGGCTGGGGAGGAGTGGGGTATAGGGGAAATATTTGGGGTGGAGTGTTGGCTGGGGGTTGGGGATAGTGGGCGGGAACGCCGTCTGGCCGGACGGTGACGGCGTAGTCTTGGCTGTCCACCTAAAATATGTCAAACAAATTGAGGTTAGTTTCTGGCCAAATCCGGGGCCCAAAAAAAAAAAAAAACCCACCAACAAAAAACATGCAAATAGGAGTAGAATGAAAAAAACAGAAATAGAGGGAAAACATGGCCATGCAGATATGAGGACAAATAATAAATAGGACAGACAGGAAAAGATGCACACGCAGATATGAGGACAAATAATAAATAGGACAGACAGGAAAACATGCACACGCAGATATGAGGACAAATAATAAATAGGACAGACAGGAAAACATGCACACGCAGATATGAGGACAAATAATAAATAGGACAGACAGGAAAACATGCACACGCAGATATGAGGACAAATAATAAATAGGACAGACAGGAAAACATGCACACGCAGATATGAGGACAAATAATAAATAGGACAGACAGGAAAACATGCACACGCAGATATGAGGAAAAATAATAAATAGGACAGACAGGAAAACATGCACACGCAGATATGAGGACAAATAATAAATAGGACAGACAGGAAAACATGCACACGCAGATATGAGGAAAAATAATAAATAGGACAGACAGGAAAACATGCACATGCAGTTTGCCCCACAAACACAAACATGAAAACCACAATACATAACACTTACTTTCCTGTATCTGCATGCGAAAGCATGCCAGCAAGCGGGGCGTTCGCCGTTGCAGGTCTGACCACCTGCGCTCCAGCTGCCCGATGTTGCGGCGTGAACCGAAGGACCGCCGGCGGGACCGTGCCTCCGCATACGCGGAGCGCTTCTGCCGGTTGGTGATGGGTGGAGGCTGGCTGGTGATACGGCGATCCATCACCTCCGTAAGCACCAGCAGCTCGCGCCTGGTGAATGCGGAGGCTCTCATGATGGCAATGGTGTTTTTCATACAAAACAGTTTTGATAAAGTGTGCAAAAAATTTCTGATTGGCTAATGTATTTTGGAAATTAACAGGAGCAATTTTATTGGTTAGTGTATGAGTCATGTGTTCGACAGGGCCAGAAATCTCTGGAGAGTTAGGATAGGCTTGATGCAGTGACATGCGTAAGCAAATTTAAATAAAGAAATGAACCCAGGGAAATATGCGGGGATCCACAGCAATAGAACAATTGTTTAATTGTGGTTCACATGTTTTTTGAACAATAAAAGCGAATGTTCCACCCGTACGTATTCTGCGGGTAAACACAAAAACGGACAAGAGTAAAGTTTCTTGCATTGTGTTGAAAAAAAAAAAACAATTAAGCTAATTGATACATTGATTGGCATGATACGATTGATGGAGGTAGGCAGAATAAAGGAGCAGGTAATCGACATCTGACAAGGCCACTTCCGGTTTATACTTGTGCGTGCGTTCCCTTCAAGCCATTTCGGGGATGTACGCTCGCTATTTCGCACGCTCGTTAGTTAGAGGAGGGGTCGCCTGAGTTTAGGGAGGAATTTTAGATGCGAACGAAAATACGAGCGAGTCATTGAATTTAAATAATTTTGTACGTACGCCTAACGTACGTGCGCCTGCTTGCGAGTGGGTCTGAATGAGGGCCATAGTCACCCTGCTGCAGAAGAGCCGGCTCCCGACGCTGGATGCAGAAGACAGTGCTGCAGAATGTAAGGAATTATGGACTAATTAAGCTAATTGGAAACTTCCAATTGCTTAATTAGTCCTAAGGGGGGTTGCCGCCGGTGTGCCAGAGCAAGTCCTACTGATTTTTCCGAAAATTAAAGTTTTTAGGAGAAAATCACACTTGCTCTGGAGGTAACTGAAAAAAAAACCTTCTGGCGCGCACAAAAAAATCCCCCACGCACCTAATTGAATAGCAAAAAATCCGCAGCTGCAGGAAAAACCTTGCAGGTGCGTGATTTTTGCTATTCTCGCACCCAATTGAATATGCCCCATACTGTTTAGCAAGACTACGAAACCATCAGTACAATCGAGTACCAGAGCCGTAACTAGACATTTCGGTGCCCTGTGCCAGAAAGAGCATTGACATCCCCCCCCCCATATTTTTTCATTCGTGATATTAGGCAGCACATGCCCAAACCAAAAAAGGGGTGTGGTCTTGTGGGGAAGGGGTGTATCTAAATAGCCTGGAGATGACTGATCTATGACCATGGGAAATAAATGGGACATTGTATTCTAATACCTGGGTGAGATGGGGCAAGTGTTTGAGACCTATTCCCAGGAATACAGAGCACCCTGCAGACTGAGAGGAGAGGGGGGATAAGGAAATATGGAAATATGGCACAGGGTTAAGGGATGGTTGCAGTGCCCGCTTCCTTTTCACGAGCGTCAGGTAAGGGTGAAGCCAGCTCTTCTTAAATTTCCAAATACACTAAACAGCACACTACGATTTAAAACACACTACACACTACTCAACACGTATCCACACAGCACTCCACTACCCCAGTCACCACCGTACAGTACCGCTCTGGTGTGCAGGGAAGGCCAAACTCACCCCCAGCTCCATACCCCAGCTCATGCCTCCATGCTGGCTGTTAAAAAACAGGACGGCAGTGTCCGGATGCATGTGAGCGGCGCACTGAGGAAGGACCGGCAACCACTGCTTTGCTGCTGGAGACGGAGCTCTTGGCCTGAGCTGTGTGTGAAGGAGGAGGGAGTGTGTGGAGTAAGGAGGAGGACCGCATGGTAGAAGGCCCGGTCTGGGCAGGGCAGGGGGAGCGTACGGGCAGCACTACAATGACATAGGAATTCTGGCTGCAGGGTGCCATTCCAGGCACCCTGCTTGCCAGATGCAGGGACCGTGGGGGCAGTGGCTGTGCCGCCCCCAGAGTATTGCGCTCTGTGCGATGGCAACGGCCGCACCACCCTAGTTACGGCCCTGTCGAGTACCATCGCAGCCTCACGCACACTTGACAAGCTCTGACCTTACTCAGGAATTGCTAACTTCCCCGCACACTATGAGACACTTCTACGTCACCTCCCACAAGCGGCATTTCCTGTCACTCACTCTGCAATGGATCTGCGTAGTCACTGAGATTGCGTTTTCGATCACAGCGGCTGGTTCGCGCACGCATGCTATGAGACACTTCTACGTCACCTCCCACAAGCGGCTCTTCCTGTCACTCACTCTGCGATGGATCTGCGTAGTCACTGAGATTGCGTTTTCGATCACAGCGGCCGTTTCGCGCACGCGCACTATGATGCATACACATGTGCAGAACGAAACAATCGCCCGATTGCGAGCGTAATCGCAGGTGCATACAGTAGTGAATCAGGCCCTTAATAATGTGGCACTTTTGGGCTAATAGTTAAAAACTGTAACTCGCTCAATTACCTTAATCCCCAAAATCCCTACATTACATTGTAACAAGATCTACCTAACAAAATAAAACCCGTCTTATTTCGTCCTCTAACCGGAGTTTTGCCGTCCCAAATATCCCTCATAGGGTGCAGCAAGAAGGGTCAGTTTTGGCCAAACAGGAGGTGGAAGAAAAAAACTGATATTTTAAACTTTAGTTTACTCCCAATTAATAGTTTCCATTACCTTAAAATTTGGCAGCACCGGGACACAGGGCCTGATTCAGACCCGGAGGCTATTTGCGGCCGCTCGGAGGCTCAAAGGGGCCGGCTATTTAAATCATGTGCTTGCACTGCGTTGCGTAAAGCCGCCCACTAAGTAATAGCGAGCGGCTGCACTATGCGCTCGCCCCTTTGCCACTCGCAACACACGTCATCTCCGGCAGTTGTAGGATTAATCGGGAACATCGAAAGCCATCAGAGCTGCTCGCAGCGTTTGTGGTGGCCTTTTCCCACCACAACATTGCGAGCAGTTCAGGCTAAAATACAACCCAGTCACGTGTGTAATGATGCTACTTTGCTAATTATGCACACCCAATAAACGCCATTTATTGACGGTCGGGCACGCCTGCATTCGCACATCCACACCCCCGTTTACCAGCACCTTCCCCTGTTACCACCCACAAATGGCACTGTCTGTCACTCAAAATAGCGGCCCGGCAGCGGGCTATGGGCGAGCACTTTCCCATCGCAATGACTGGTTTGCGCACGTGCATTGTGACTCATATGCATGCACAGATTGAGAAAAATCGCTCAATGCAAGCGAGCGCAGCATAGCGTCCGGGTCTGTATCAGGCCCACAGTTCTATGTGCCCATGCAAAATTTCAGCTCATTACATTCAATAACTTTCATAGTGTAGCCCCTCAAACACCATGCCCCCTCTTAGGAATCCCCTATGGGAGAATTCTGTCTATTCGATTCAGCCTTAATATAAGGGCACGACCATGCCCTTATAAATATAAATATATATATATATATATATATATATATATACTGTATAGTGGGTAATTCTGCATAATGAGCTACAGTATTAATGGGTTATATGCAATATGACTGGCAAAAGGCCATGCTTCTGAATTCCTAGATGGCCAGACATTGGCCCCCATTATACAGTATGTTAATAGTACAGTAGATTATAGTAAAATTAGTACAGGTAACTAATACTATATGACTGCACTACTGTATATTAGAACATTAAAACTAAAAGACTGAGTTATATAGAAGTCCACATATTTTTTTTTTATATATATGATCATATGCTGCATATAAAGTAGCTTAAAAAAAACAAAATTTTTAAATATATGTGAAGAACACATTGTTAATATTTTGGTAAATTCCTTTTGTACTGTATAAATGATCAGCACCAGCACCTACAAATGTAATAGTTTAGCACAGGGGTTCCCAAAATGTGCACCGTGGCACCCAGGGGTGCCTCAGATTGGTGGTCCAGCACCAAATCAAATTATTTATGGTCAATGCAATGTCAATATGTGTACAAACAGAATCGCAAACCTGAACCTACGGATGACAGGTAAGCACAATTTACTTCACTTTACTACTTTACTAGATTGTTTCTAAATCTTTCAATAACAAACTTAAACTTAGGGGTGCCGTGAAAACAATGCTGATACTCTAGGCCGCTGTGATTCAAAAAAGTTTGTCAACCACTGGTTTAGAATCCACATTTTAAGGCATGTAATGTCATCTGCCAGTAGGACACTAGATGGCAGCATTGTATACTTTGTGTAACTTACCTGTTACCCTGAATATTATTTTTTCTCTCACTGTAGCTGTACATTATGTATTCCTGCTGGAATCTCTTGTATAGTTATATATATTGTAGATCCCATTGTAAGTGCAAACATAAGACATCCGTATTCAGAGTGAGATTATAGAAACAAGATGAAAGGGTAGAGGGGCGCTTCTTACAGTAAAGGGGGGGCTCACAGCCACCTCCACTCCGAGAAAATGCTTGAATTTGGCACAGAGATAATAGAGATTGGGGTTCATTCTGAACTGTAATATGATTTGGACCTCAGTGTACTGTATCACTTCGGTGGAAAAGCACATTTGTAGGTGCCCAATTTTCAACAAAGCTTTACACACACAAAAAGTGTCCCATGTAATAAAGATAAGCAGTGGCTGTTATGGGGTTATGTATGTGTACTTTTTTGAATAATGAGCTCAGGAAGATTATACTGCAGTAATTAGAATGCTGATGTGGGTGTGTCCTGCCCCGCCCATGGGGCGTATCCCATGTGTCAGTCCCAATTACTTGCTGAGATAAACAGTAACCTAATATGCTCATTGTATAACTACATCTCTCTTTCCCTTCTCTTTCTGTCCCTTCAAATATTGTAATCCTTATTTGTATGGCATGAGCACACACCCCATCTCTACACCCATAGTTACAGAGCCTGTTCCTTTAGAGCAGTATTTGTGCCATGAGCGGTTGTCAAGTGTGCAACGAGGTCAGCAAAGTCAGAGTTGACTTTACTTGTACTGCTGGCCTGGGCCGTGACCTACTGTATGTAGACGTGGCGACATGAAATAGGTCACACATGCCATGTTGTAAGCCCGCCTGCACAGTACTCCCAGCTCTGCACTGTGTGCTCAGTCACTGAGTGTGACTGAGTAACCCCAGCCAATGAGGGACAGAACAGGGACTGCAGTGATGAGGGACAGGACAGGGATGGCGGTGATGAGGGACAGGACAGGGATGGCAGTGATGAGGGACAGGACAGGGACGGCAGTGATGAGGGACAGGACAGGGATGGCAGTGATGAGGGACAGGACAGGGACGGCAGTGATGAGAGACAGGACAGCGATAGCAGTGATGTGGGACAGGACAGGGATGGCAGTGATGAGGGACAGGACAGCGATGCCAGTGATGAGGGACAGGACAGGGATGGCAGTGATGTGGGACAGGACAGGGATGGCAGTGATAAGGGATAGGACAGTGATGGCAGTGATGAGGGACAGGACAGGGACGGCAGTGATGAGGGACAGGACAGCGATGGCAGTGATGAGGGACAGGACAGGGATGGCAGTGATGAGGGACAGGACAGGGACGGCAGTGATGAGGGACAGGACAGGGACGGCAGTGATGAGGGACAGGACAGGGATGGCAGTGATGAGGGACAGGACAGAGACGACAGTGATGAGGGACAGGACAGGGACGGCAGTGATGAGGGACAGGACAGGGATGGCAGTGATGAGGGACAGGACAGGGACGGCAGTGATGAGGGACAGGACACGGATGGCAGTGATGAGGGACAGGGCAGGGATGGCGGTGATTAGGGACAGGACAGGGACGGTGGTGATGAGGGACAGGACAGGGTTGGCGGTGATGAGGGACAGGACAGGGATGGCAGAGATGAGGGACAGGACAGGGACGGCCAATTTGTGAGTGTTTTTTCCGTGGGGGACTGATCGTGTGCCTTAGATATTTTAAATCTTGTTCGGTGTGCTGCAAGTTGAAAAAGGTTGAAAATCACTACTGAGCCCATTGATTAATTACTTTGTGCCAATATATTCACATATAGAACACAGAGGGCATTTTATATGACAGAAGTGGCATAAACCTCTAGTCTGTCACTCTGCACACTCTGGGATACAAAGGGTTAGCATGTTAGGTGGGAGGGGTTCTGTTTTAATGGGGGCAAATGGCGGACTAGTTTGGGTTGAGGGGGGTGGAGTTGGGCCAACTTTTATGGGTAGTTTGGCTGTTGGGATTTTTTCTTTCTTCTGGAATATGACGGTGAAATACTGCCAAGCTTTGTGCTGCTGATTGTGTAATCTGTATTGTGATTATTTCTATTTGTTTTTGGCCTAATTTTTCACTCTTCCTCACTTCTTCTTCATACAGTAGCTATATCGTCCACTTTTCTTTATTGTCATAGCTATAGCTTTTCCTTTTCTTACTTGTCTCCTTTCTCCTTTCTACTTGCTGCTGGAATTGATCATCTCCGGTGTAGCGCCGCCATCCCCGCCCGCTATCTGCTGAATGTTGCGGAGGGCTGAGAGGCGGTGCACGATGGGGTCAGAGGACGTGGTCGCCCCGGAGACTGGCATGTTGTGGGCGGCAGGGAGGCGGTGCGCATCATGATCAGGGGGAGCATCAGGGGATGCGTTAGGGCCAGAGACCGGGTTTCCATAAGAGGTCTCTCCAGCTCCACCAACCCTGTGGTCACAGGGGCGCCTTCTTCGGAGGCCCATAGTAGAGGGCATGGGTGTCGCCCGGGTGCGCCGTCAGGCTCTCTAAGCTCGCAGCCCACGTGGGACTGCGGTTGCCGCAAGGTCTGCAGTTGTACGCAGGCGTCCTGGCTCAGGGGTCACAAGGGAGGGCCGGTCTGGTCGGTTGGGGAGGAGAAACACTTCTAGTGGCTCCTGCGGCAGTAGGCTGTGGAGGAAGGTTGTTGCTGGGAGCTATCTTGAGGCGGATCAGGAAATGGCGGGAAGTAATGGAGGTGGCTTGTCAGACTATTCTGATGGGGTTACATCACAGGGTAACCCACTGTCCTGCACTGGGTCCACGGTGGGGGAAGAGGCGGATGTGTATTTCATACACAGAGGTGGTGCATGGTACGTCTGTAGGCGCAGCGACTGGTGGCGGTGCTGACATTGAGTCAGGCACAAGAACAGGGGGCTCCTTGGGCATTGGGATGAGTGTGAGGGGGCATGGCCTGCTCCACAAAAAGGGCATTTCTAGCTCCACGTGTGGGCATATCTATTGCCACTCAGGAGTTTGTCTTGCAGTGAAATCCTGGTGGACTATAGGGACATTAGTAAGGGTTCCAAGGGTGCACCAGTGTCAGGATCTACATAATTGGAGAAAGATTTCCACTAGAGGACTTGATGGCAATAATATATCAGGCAGGGGAACCAATACATATATTAGACATAGAAGCAGTGAAAAGGAGTAATATGAAAACCCTCAGGGAACCAGTGTTAATATGCAAAGACAAAAATGCACTGAATCTACTTCCAGAGTCCCACTCTCTACTTACATTTATTTTTACTAAGGTGGTGGCCAGGTGGGATAGTGGATTGTGTTTGTAGCCCCTTTGTCTTCTTGGACTTGGGCCAGCTGCTGGGGAGGAGGAGAGGATGCTGCCGCTTCCAGTCACTGCGTCAGACAAACTCCACTCCGACGGGGAAGGGAGAAGGCAGTGATAGAGACTGCACGCTGGGTGAGGCCACTGGGAAGGAGTAGAGGATGCTGCCGCTTCCAGTCACTGCATCAGACATACTCCGCTCCGCAGAAGGCAGTGACTGTGAGACTGCATGCCGGGGGAGGAGAATATGACGCTGCCACCTCCAGTGCCATCGGACATACTCCACTCCGAGCGGCCCTGGTCCCCCTTGGAAGGAGGAAGGCAGTAACTAGGGTGCATGCTGGGGCTGGGCGGCCACCGCTATCCAAAACCCCAGCGGGGGATGCGTCATGATGTCCTCGAGTCCAGGCACAAAAAACTAGTGCAGTGCGGAGTCGCAGTGGGGAAAATCGGGGGATCCTTTATACTTTCCGGGGTAGCAGGAGTTCCCAGCTTATAGCGGGAGACTCCCGCGGAATGCAGGAGGGAAGGCAACACTGGTCTGTGCTTTTGCCATTGTTCTCCACCAGTCCTAGGGGAGACGCGTTGGTAGGCCATGCTGAAGTAGAACCGTCAGCTTTAGCGGGAAGACTTGCGGCTGCAGTGCTCCTGGCGGTGTTGACTGTGATGCAAGGAGATGTGGGGGATGGTTTTGGGTCTGTCCCAGGGGGTCTTGGTTCAAATAGTACTGTTTTGAAAAATTCTGCTTGTTTCCAGACCCCAGGCTGAACTGCGAGGTAGTAAACGAGGGCAGTCTGGGGCTGTACCGGTGTTGGACAGTTTTTCCTCCACTTCCCCGGATTCATTATCTAGTTTGGGGCAGAGCGGGAAAAAGAGGGCTAGGAAGCAAAAGCGCCGGTCTTCTAGTAGTGGCATGTTGGTTGAGTCTAACATGCCGGATTGGGTGCTATGTGCGAATATGGTGGTGCTGAGGGGAGTGCGGCCCAGAGTGAGGGATCGGATCTGGCGTGGGCGCTACATTAACATATTTGTACTCGCTAGTTGAGCTAAGAAAGGCATGGTGCCCGGCAAAAAGAAAGGGGGAATGGGATTGGAGAGGTGCACGTCTTACCATGCTTGGTTGAAGAGCATGTACATTTTTGCTTCATGTTATCTGGAGATTCCCCGGATAAACACATGAAAGTGATTAGATACATGTATTTAATACATGAGCTGTTTAGCCATGCGAGGGGTAGTGCATGAAGGGTATATGATGAGTTTAGGTGTAAGCAGGGGAGTGGCGAGGGTGGTTCCGGTGGAGCATGAGCACCTGGTGCTAAAATGGACAGAGGTCACCAATCAGATTTCTGGAATTCATGGGGCGCTACTCAGTATGACGGATGCCTGTTAGTTTTATCTCGGTTTGTTTGCTCTATATCCTAAAAAAGTTACGGATCTGAGATCTGTTTCTACATTTCATGCCCCCTCAAGATGCCCAGATTGTCTTCACTCCAGCCCTCCCTCCTCTGTGATCATCTTCTGTCACCTCCCCTCCGGCCCTCCCTCCTCTGTGATCATCTTCTGTCACCTCCCCTCCGGCCCCCCCTCCTCTGTGATCATCTTCTGTCATTTCCCCTCCGGCCCTCCCTCCTCTGCGATCATCTTCTGTCACCTCCGCTCCAGCCCTCAGTCCTCTGTGATCATCTTCTGTCACCTCCCCTCCGGCCCCCCCTCCTCTGTGATCATCTTCTGTCACCTCCCCTCCGGCCCTCCCTCCTCTGTGATCATCTTCTGTCACCTCCCCTCCAGCACTCCCTCCTCTGTGATCATCTTCTGTCACCTCCCCTCCGGCCCTTGCTCCACTGTGATCATCTTCTGTCACCTCCCCTCCGGCCCGCCCTCCTCTGTGATCATCTTCTGTCACCTCCCCTCCGGCCCTCCCTCCTCTGTGATCATCTTCTGTCACCTCCCCTCCGGCCCTCCCTCCTCTGTGATCATCTTCTGTCACCTCCCCTCCGGCCCGCCCTCCTCTGTGATCATCTTCTGTCACCTCCCCTCCGGCCCTCCCTCCTCTGTGATCATCTTCTCTCACCTCCCCTCCGGCCCTCCCTCCTCTGTGATCATCTTCTGTCACCTCCCCTCTGGCCCCCCCTCCTCTGTGATCATCTTCTGTCACCTCCCCTCCGGCCCTCCCTCCTCTGTGATCATCTTCTGTCACCTCCCCTCTGGCCCTTCCTCCTCTGTGATCATCTTCTGTCACCTGCCCTCTGGCCCTTCCTCCTCTGTAATCATCTTCTGTCACCTCCCCTCCGGCCCTCGCTCCTCTGTGATCATCTTCTGTCACCTCCCCTTCAGCCCTCCCAACTCTATGATCAACTTCTGTCACCTCCCTTCTGGCCCTCCCTCCTCTGTGATCATCTTCTGTCACCTCCAGTCCGGCCCCCCATCCTCTGTGATCATCTTCTGTCACCTCCCCTCCAGCCCTCCCTCCTCTGTGATCATCTTCTGTCACCTCCCCTCTGGCACTCCCTCCTCTGTGATCATCTTCTGTCACCTCCCCTCCGGCCCTCCCTCCTCTGTGATCATCTCCTGTCACCTCCCCTCCAGCCCCTCTCCTCTGTGATCATCTTCTGTCACCTCCTCTCCGGCCCTCCCTCCTCTGTGATCATTTCCTGTCACCTCCCCTCCGGCCCTCCCTCCTCTGTGATCATCTTCTGTCACCTCCCCTCTGGCACTCCCTCCTCTGTGATCATCTTCTGTCACCTCCCCTCCGGCCCTCCCTCCTCTGTGATCATCTTCTGTCACCTCCCCTCCAGCCCTCCCTCCTTTGAGATCATCTTCTGTCACCTCCCCTCTGGCCCTACCTCCTCTGTGATCATCTTCTGTCACCAACCCTCCGGCCCTCCCTCCTCTGTGATCATCTTCTGTCAACTCCCCTCCGGCCCTCCCTCCTCTGTGATCATCTTCTGTCACCTCCCCTCCGGCCCTCCCTCCTCTGTGATCATCTTCTGTCACCTCCCCTATGGACCTCCCTCCTCTGTGATCATCTTCTGTCACCTCCCCTCCGGCTCTCCCTCCTCTGTGATCATCTTCTGTCACCTCCCCTCCGGCTCTCCCTCCTCTGTGATCATCTTCTGTCACCTCCCCTCCGGCCCTCCCTACTCTGTGATCATCTTCTGTCACCTCCCCTCTGGCCCTCCCTCCTCTGTGATCATCTTCTGTCACCTCCCCTCTGGCCCTCCCTCCTCTGTGATCATCTTCTGTCACCTCACGTATGGACCTCCCTCCTCTGAGATCATCTTCTGTCACCTCCCTTCCGGCCCTCCCTACTCTGTGATCATCTTCTGTCACCTCACGTATGGACCTCCCTCCTCTGAGATCATCTTCTGTCACCTCCCTTCCGGCCCTCCCTACTCTGTGATCATCTTCTGTCACCTCCCCTCTGGCCCTACCTCCTCTGTGATCATCTTCTGTCACCTCCCCTCCGGCCCTCCCTCCTCTGTGATCATCTTCTGTCACCTCCCCTCCGGCCCTCCCTCCTCTGTGATCATCTTCTGTCACCTCCCCTCCGGCCCTCCCTCCTCTGTGATCATCTTCTGTCACCTCCCCTCCGGCCCTCCCTACTCTGTGATCATCTTCTGATACCTCCCCTCCGGCCCTCCCTCCTCTGTGATCATCTTCTGTCACCTCCCCTCCGGCCCTCCCTCCTCTGTGATCATCTTCTGTCACATCCCCTCTGCCCCCCCTCCTCTGTGATCATCTTCTGTCACCTCCCCTCCGGCCCTCCCTACTCTGTGATCATCTTCTGTCACCTCCCCTCTGGCCCTCCCTCCTCTGTGATCATCTTCTGTCACCTCCCCTCCGGCCCTCCCTCCTCTGTGATCATCTTCTGTCACCTCCCCTCCGGCCCTCCCTCCTCTGTGATCATCTTCTGTCACCTCCCCTCCGGCCCTCCCTCCTCTGTCATCATCTTCTGTCACCTCCCCTCCGGCCCTCCCTCCTCTGTGATCATCTTCTGTCACCTCCCCTCCGGCCCTCCCTCATCTGAGATCATCTTCTGTCACCTCCCCTCCGGCCCTCCCTCCTATGCATTCATCTTCTGTCACCTCCCCTCCAGCCCTCCCTCCTCTGTGATCATCTTCTGTCACCTCCACTCCAGCCCTCCCTCCTCTGTGATCATCTTCTGTCACCTCCCCTCCGGCCCTCCCTCCCTCTGTGATCATCTTCTGTCACCTCCCCTCCGGCCCTCCCTCCTCTGTGATCATCTTCTGTCACCTCCCCTCCGGCCCTCCCTCCTCTGTGATCATCTTCTGTCACCTCCCCTCCGGCCCTCCCTCCTCTGTGATCATCTTCTGTCACATCACCTCTGCCCCCCCTCCTCTGTGATCATCCTCTGTCACCTCCCCTCCAGCCCTCCCTCCTCTGTGATCATCTTCTGTTACCTCCCCTCCGGCCCTCCCTACTCTGTGATCATCTTCTGTCACCTCCCCTCTGGCCCTCCCTCCTCTGTGATCATCTTCTGTCACCTCCCCTCCGGCCCTCCCTCCTCTGTGATCATCTTCTGTCTCCTCCCCTCCGGCCCTCCCTCCTCTGTGATCATCTTCTGTCACCTCCCCTCCGGCCCTCCCTCCTCTGTCATCATCTTCTGTCACCTCCCCTCCGGCCCTCCCTTCTCTGTGATCATCTTCTGTCACCTCCCCTCCGGCCCTCCCTCATCTGAGATCATCTTCTGTCACCTCCCCTCCGGCCCTCCCTCCTATGCATTCATCTTCTGTCACCTCCCCTCCGGCCCTCCCTCCTCTGTGATCATCTTCTGTCACCTCCACTCCAGCCCTCCCTCCTCTGTCACCTCCCCTCCGGCCCTCCCTCCCTCTGTGATCATCTTCTGTCACCTCCCCTCCGGCCCTCCCTCCTCTGTGATCATCTTCTGTCACCTCCCCTCTGGCCCTCCCTCCTCTGTGATCATCTTCTGTCACCTCCCCTCCGGCCCCCCCTCCTCTGTGATCATCTTCTGTCACCTCCCCTCCGGCCCTCCCTCCTCTGTGATTATCTTCTGTCACCTCCCTTTCCTGTCAGATTGATAATATTCAATTCTCACATCTTTAATTCCCTCCCCTATCTACCATGGGATCGGCTCATTGCCCCTGTCCACTCCTTTCTTTTTGGCTTCTGTCAAAGCTGCTTGGGGCAGTAATCGCAGTCATAATCTGTGCACCCTGTGGAATCTCACTCTAGCACATGTACTTGGTCAGTTTAAGTGAAATGATCAGCATTTATAATACAATCTGCTCTATTGACTAATAACAATGATTCAAAGTAGATAAAAGTCAGATCCTAGTATACATAAATAGTACAGTGCCGAAGGAGCTACCCCTTAATGTCAGATATTGTATCACTGAAGCATTCTATTCCCCCAGTGGGACCTCAATGCCCAGCGTGATACTGTCACTGGCACTGTTGAGTACAGGGAGAGGGGGCGATACGACATGCACTTTCTCTGGGCACCATGATTCCACGCTACTCCTCTGGGTGTAGGCAGCATGGTAAGGAGATAGATTTCAGGACTAAGGCCCTGATTCAGAGCCGGACGCTCTGATAGTGCGCTCGCTCTGAATCAGGGCCGGGTTTTTGTTTTTTTTTGGACGGCCTCCTGGCCGCTCGTATAGCTGTGGGTACCACCCACAGCTATAGCGAGCAGCCAGGAAGATGGTCGCAATGGTCAAGACCAGCGCGACCATTGAGCTTGCGACGAGACCCTTGTGGTAGGGTCTCGTTGCCGCAAGCCCCAGAGAGCTTTCGGCTCATGGGAACACCTCCGTCTGGGCAGCCGCTCCCCCGGCCCACCCACCAAAGGGGGCGTGCTGTCACTCAACATCGACAGCACGCCCCCATTGTTGCGAGACCCGGAGTGACAGCTTGCTCGTCGCTATCCTGGTCTCGCGCATGCGCACGACGGACCCGGCTCCATCGTGCGCATGCGCTCTGGGCTACCTTCGACCTGGTTGCAAGCGCTCAGCGCTCGCGACTGGGTCTGAATCAGGCCCAAAGTGCCTAGAGGTGTTCCTGAATGTGACTCAGCTGTAGCGGTTGCAACAGAAGGCGGATCCTCCTCGTTGGATTTATGGTGGTCCTGCAGGAGCATCTGGCATGGTGCCGAGGGGTTCAGGAATTAAGATCAGGCATGGGAAATGTTTTGCTTTCAACAATGGCCAGTGCTCTTTAGGGTCCAGGTGTCACTTTCGGCATTGCTGCACTCGCTACAGAGGACCACATTCCATTAAGGATTGCACAAGGGTGCCAGGGGGTGGGTCTGGAGAGGGTGGGGGGGAGTACAAGCTGAGGCCCCCTACACTAAGTAGTGGGAAAAGGTGTATAGGGAGATAGATTTGGGGAGAGTAGTTGGTCCCTTTACAAAGCCTCCGATTATGGGTTTGGTATTATCACTGGTCGGGGTGGTCCTTAAAAAGGCGTCTGGCAAACTTTGTTTTATTCAGCACCTAACGGTCAGTCTGTTAACGATGCCATTTCTGAAGAGCTGTGTCAGGTGGTTTATCAGTCTTTTGAGGAAACGCGTGACATGGTTCGTTCATTTGGTAAGGGTGCCCTGATATGTAAAAGTAATTTTATGGGTTTTCGGCTGCAATGATGGGTTCTATTTTGATAAGTGCTTACCGATGGGTTGTATGATGTCATGCGCCTACTTCAGAAAATGTAGTCCTTTAACATTGCTGCAAGCCCAGTCGCTTCTGGGTTTATTTAACTTTACTTGAAGGGTCGTGCTGGCGGGGAGAGTCTTTTGCAGAAAATTGGAGACATTAACGGCCAAGGAGCCTAGCCCACATCATTTTGTGAGTTTGTCTGGAGAGATCCGTCGGGATTTGCTGGTTTTGGGATGCTTTTCTGATTCACTTTAATGGGGTACATATTTGGCCAGCGGCATCGATATCTAACGTGGTGCTGCAGCTATTTACGGATGTGCGGGTTTTGCAGGTTTTCGGGCTTTCCTTGGTGGGAGTTGGTGCGCCACTCCTTGACCCCATGACTGGGTAGTAGAAGGTCTGACCAGGAACCTCTTGCTGTTAAAGTTCTTCTCGATCATGGCTGCACTTAAACTTTGGGGGTGTAGGTTGCAGAATCGATCCGTTATATTTTGGTGCAATAATTTTGGCATGGTGCGGTTAATGCATTGTTTGTGTTTGCTATTAGGGTCATAGCTCAAAACAATGAGAAGGGACTTGGTGGGGTTAATAGAGAGATGGCCTTTCTGTAGACTCATATGGTCAGAAATTGTCCTGAGACTGGTATGGAGAGGGGCAGAGCGTCCTGCTGCAGTAGAGTTGCTGCGAAGATGAGTGAACTGTTATTGAAAAGGCGTGGGACTGTGGTGAGACACTCCAGGATTGCATACTTCGATAGGGACCTTTTTCATAATGATGGGGTTCACCTATATGGGGGGATTTGGAGCAGTTTATTAGAGATTTGTTTCAAGTCTTGAGGGATTGAGATGGTTAGGGTTCCTTTCTTCTAAGGTGTTAATGGTGGCGGCTGTGGACTTAGGTCCTTGGTGTGGCTGGTTGTGAATGGCCCTATGTTAGATCATTTTTGCTATTTTTCATACATGTTATTCATATTTATGATTCGCTATGTGCTAGGCCATTCAAATAGGTTTATTATTAGTTCAATAAATAGCTGACCCGTTCCTGGCAACGTACTGTGTCTGTCTGAATATTTTAGTTTTAAGATATGGTGTGTTTGTACCAGTGGTGGAACTCCCGGAGACAATGGAGTCATTTGCCGCCGCGCGTCAGCCCTGAAGGGGGCACCTGGCTCCATTGTCCCCGGGAGCTGCATGGAGGAGAAGCGTCGCTGATCGGCGCTCCACCTCCATTGGCGTAACTACGGAGGGTGCAATGGGTGCGGTCGCACCCCTGCACCCTCCATTTGCCGGGCGCCCGCTGAGTGTGTTACCAGTGGGCGCCCGGCTCCTATCCTCCTGGTGGCAGCCGGAGGACGGAGCTCCCTCCGTCTTCCGGGTCCCGCAGTGTACTATGGGAGTGACGTCATAACGTCACTCCCATAGTGCCGAGGAGCGGATGCCGGGGACGGAGCTCTGGAGTGAGCTCCATCTTCTGGGTCCTGCAGTGCACTATGGGAGTGACGTAATGACGTCACTCCCATAGTGCCAAGAAACAGACACCAGGGATAGACGGCAGCAGCACTGGAGCGGGGATAAAGGTAAGTGTTTGTTTGTTTGTTTTTTTTGTGTGTGCGCGCGTGGTGGGGGCAACTACTGGGGGCAACTACAGGGGCCTACTACAGGGGCTCACTACAGGGGCCTCACTACTGGGGGCAACTGCAGGGGCTCACTACTGGGGGCAACTACAGGGGCCTACTACTGGGGGCAACTACAGGGGCCTACTACTGGGGGCAACTACAGGGGCCTCACTACTGGGGGTAACTACAGGGGCCTCACTGCAGGGGACTCACTACTGGGGGCAACTACAGGGTGCTCACAACTGGGGGCAACTACAGGGTGCTCACTACTGGGGCAATTACAGGGGCCTCACTACTGGGGGCAACTACAGGGGCCTCACTACTTGGGGCAACTACAGGGGTCTCACTACTGGGGGCAACTACAAGGGGCCTCACTACTGGGGGCAACTACCGGGGGCTCACTACTGGGGGCAACTACAAGGGGCCTCACTACGGGGGGCAACTACCGGGGGCTCACTACTGGATGTACTGCATAGGGGGACCATTACTGGGGAGCACTACATAGGCGGACCACTACTGGGGGCATTATATAAAAGGGACTGCATAAGGGGGCCGGCGGCAGCTGGGGCTGGCATAGGTGCTGGGGGGTGGTACATTTTAGTTTGGAGGGGGGGGCGACCAACATTTATCTTGCCTCCGGGCACCTAGGATGAAGTTACGCCACTGGTTTGTACGGCATGAGTGTGCTGAGTGATCTGACGATAGAGCGTTTATTGAAAGACAATATCTGAATATGGAGTTTGGGGCCAGGGCCAAGATCCAAAGTGTTTATCAGCCCCATAGAAACCTAAAGGGGCTGTTTTTGTGGTCTGATGTCTGCTGTGGTCCCTCTTTGTTAAGTACAGGGACACTCACCATTTGTGGGGACCCCCCCTCCCCCCTAAAAATGCATAAAATAACTGTTGGGCAGATTTCACAATAACTATGGTAAATATGTCCTAAAGTAACTAACTCATCAACGTGACATCCCTGCTGTTCTTTTCCAAATCCCAAAAGTCTTTGTAAGTGCTCCAAGCTCCACAGTCTCAAAGTTCGATGGACATTGTCACCTAATCATTGTTCTTTGGAAGATTGTGCACCCCAGATGGTCTTGGTAGCTGCCTCTAGAATAGCCTATGACAGGCCAGTGCGGCAGTTTCTTTTATGAGGAAGTGATTGTGACCTGGCTGGAAAAGAGAAGGGCGTCCATTTCTTACAGTGCAGGGGAGCATGGATTGCGTATATGTCTTCTAGACATTAGTCTCCTATCACAATCCATCCAAGGTCTGGTAGTTGAGCATAAGGTGTACTGTGCGGGCAATTGATCTGACTTCTGGGTGTGTGTACTCGAGGCGTGAGTATATATAATATTCCTGTTTTTTTGTTGAGTATGACAGCCCTAGGCAGATTGGGTTGTGTGGTTTTAGACATCAATCATTATTTGGGCCAATAGGGTATTTTAGGTGCGTGTGCTGTTGGTTTAATATATAAGTGGGCATGTTGGTGAATTGCCAATTGGCATTTGTAACACCCTTTGGTATTTAATGTAAAAATTAGAGATAACGGTCATGTTAAAGGCAGGTTATTTCTATTTATTGGTTAATGTTACAATGGGTTATTTGAATAAATGGTACCCTATTAAAGTTTAGGTAATATTATATATATATATATATATATATATATATATATATAAAAAAAAAAAAATATATATATATATATATATATATAGTATATACAGGTTGAGTCTCCCATATCCATAATGCTTGGGACCGGGGGTATTTTGGATATCGGAATATTCCGTGTTTTGCAATATTTGCAAAAACGTTTTGGGAAAGGGACCCAAATCTAAGCACAGAATGCATTTATGTTCTATATACACCTTATACACAGATTAGATTACAGGTAATTTTATACAATATTTTAAATAATTTTGTTGCTCAAACAAAGTTAGTGTACATACATGAAATTTATTTATGTCTCATATTAGGGGTGAGCGGGTTCGGATTTCTGAAATCCGAACCCCCCCGAGCCCCCCCGATCCGAGTCCGATCCGAGTCAGGCTCGACTTTTCCCGCCTGACTCGGATCTGAAATCGAGGCAAAACATCATCATCCCGCCTTCCGAGTCTCGCGGGTTTTGGATCCTATATAAGGTACCCACGTCGGCGCCATTTTCTCACTCGGCTGTGGACAGTGAAGAGGGAGGGTGGGAGTTAGGGCTGGCTGGGCTGTGTAGTGTAGTGTAGTGTAGTGCTGCTGTTGTCCACTACTTCAAAGTCCATAGGGGCTTGCTGTGTTGTGCTGTGCTGCTGTTGTTAATAGGGGCTGTGTCCACTACTTCAAAGTCAATAGGGGCTGGCTAGACTGTGTTGTGCAGTCAG
The DNA here is from genome assembly GCA_031769625.1 of Taudactylus pleione. NCBI lineage: Eukaryota > Metazoa > Chordata > Amphibia > Anura > Myobatrachidae > Taudactylus > Taudactylus pleione. The sequence continues at coordinate 1,278,266 of JAUIMM010000123.1, forward strand.
TTCTCCATAGGGGCTGTGTCCACTCCAAAGTCCTGTGCAGTGTCCCAGTCCTAAAGGGGTGCTGTAGTGTTGTCCAGGGGGTGCTCTGTCCATCAGGGGTGCTCCCCCCAAGTGCTAAAAAAATAATATATTTTCTGTGTTTGTGAATTGTGTGCGCAGTAGCCGCACGTGCATCAACAAAGTAGTGCCAAGCGTGCGCCTGTGTCATAAGTAAAGGGCCGGCTGGCTTGACCGTTAAAGGGTGCTGTAACCCCCAAAGTACACTCCAGTCCAAAACAAAAAAATATATATTTTCTGTGTTGGTGAATTGTGTGCGCAGTAGCTGCACGTGCATCAACAAAGTAGTGCCAAGCGTGCGCCTGTGTCATAAGTAAAGGGCCGGCTGGCTTGACCGTTAAGGGTGCTGTAACCCCCAAAGTACACTCCAGTCCAAACCAAAAAAAAAATTATTTTCTGTGTTTGTGAATTGTGTGCGCAGTAGCTGCACGTGCATCAACAAAGTAGTGCCAAGCGTGCGCCTGTGTCATAAGTAAAGGGCCGGCTGGCTTGACCGTTAAAGGGTGCTGTAACCCCCAAAGTACACTCCAGTCCAAACCAAAAAAAAATTATTTTCTGTGTTTGGGAATTGTGTGCACAGTAGCCGCACGTGCATCAACAAAGTAGTGCCAAGCGTGCGCCTGTGTCATAAGTAAAGGGCCGGCTGGCTTGACCGTTAAAGGGTGCTGTAACCCCCAAAGTACACTCCAGTCCAAACCAAAAAAAAAATATTTTCTGTGTTTGTGAATTGTGTGCGCAGTAGCCGCACGTGCATCAACAAAGTAGTGCCAAGCGTGCGCCTGTGTCAAAAGTAAAGGGCCGGCTGGCTTGACCATTAAAGGGTGCTGTAACCCCCAAAGTACACTCCAGTCCAAACCAAAAAAAAATTTTTTTCTGTGTTTGTGACTTGTGTGCACTGTGGCTGCACGTGCATCAACAAAGGAGCAGAGCGAAGCGTGCGCCTGTGTCCCATAAGTAAAGAGCCGGCTGGCTCTTTTCTTAAAGGGTGGTGTAACCCACAAAATGCACTACTCTCCAGCAAAAATAAAAAAATATTTTCTGTGTTTGTGTGCGCTTTAGCCGCACGTATATATCAATATAACATAAATGGAGGACCAAACTTTCTCCGATAAAAATAAAATAAGGAAAGATCAAGAACCACTTCCTCCTAGTGCTGTTGCTGCTGCTGGGAGTTGTTCATCTTCCCAGAGAGGAAGTAGGAACATCACTACTTTTACTAAACAATTGACCCTCCAACAGTCACTAGCGATGAGGATGAAGTACGACAGCAGTCATCCTGAAGCAAAACGTATAACTGTGGCCTTGACTGATATGTTGGTGTTAGACGTACGTCCGGTATCCGCCATTAGTGCAGTGGGATTTAGACAATTGATGGAGGTAGTGTGTCCCCGGTTCCAAATCCCGTCTAGATTCCACCTGCATCCTCAAAGCAGCAGCGACAAGCGTGCGTCTGTCTGTTAAAGGGTGGTGACACCCTCAAAGTGTGCTACACAAACAATAAAAATATTGTTCTTTTTTTTCCTGTCTTTGTGAATTGTGTGGGCTGTAGCCGCACTTGCATCCTCAAAGCAGCAGCGACAAGCGTGCGTTTGTCTGTTAAAGGGTGGTGACACCCTCAAAGTGTGCTACACAAACAATAAAAATATTGTTCATTTTTTTTCTGTCTTTGTGAATTGTGTGGGCTGTAGCCGCACTTGCATCCTCAAAGCAGCAGCGACAAGCGTGTGTCTGTCTGTTAAAGGGTGGTGACACCCTCAAAGTGTGCTACACAAACAATAAAAATATTCTTCTTTTTTCTGTCTTTGTGAATTGTATGGGCTGTAGCCGCACTTGCATCCTCAAAGCAGCAGCGACAAGCGTGCGTCTGTCTGTTAAAGGGTGGTGACACCCTCAAAGTGTGCTACACAAACAATAAAAATATTCTTCTTTTTCTGTCTTTGTGAATTGTATGGGCTGTAGCCGCACTTGCATCCTCAAAGCAGCAGCGACAAGCGTGCGTCTGTCTGTTAAAGGATTACATCGGTGACAGCATCCAAGTAGGCATGTCAGACAGTCCGTACCTGTACTGGCAGGAAAAAGAAGCAATTTGGAGGTCCCTGTACAAACTGGCTCTATTTTACCTGAGTTGCCCCCCCTCCAGTGTGTACTCCGAAAGAGTGTTTAGTGCAGCCGGGAACCTTGTCAGTGAAAGGCATAGGAGGTTGCTTCCACAAAATGTGGAGAAGATGATGTTCATAAAATGAATTATCAACTCTTCCAGGGAGACCAGCCTCCAGAACGTACAGAGGGACCTGTGGTTGTGGATTCCAGCGGGGATGAATTAATACTCTGTGAGGATGAGGATGTACACACTGAAGAGGGTGAGGAATCGGTGGATGAGGAGGATGAGGATGACATCTTGCCTCCGTAGAGCCAGTTTGTGCAGGGACAGATTAATTGCCAGCTTGTTTTGTGGGGGCCCAAACGAACCAATCATTTCAGCCACAGTTGTGTGGCAGACCCTGGCGCTGAAATGATTGGTTTGTTAAAGTGTGCATGTCCTGTTTATACAACATAAGGGTGGGTGGGAGGGCCCAAGGACAATTCCATCTTGCACCTCTTTTTTTTCTTTGCATTATGTACAGTTTGGGGCCTAGTTTTTCAAACTGCCATCCTGTCTGCCACTGCAGTGCCACTCCTAGATGGACCACGTGTTTGTGCCGCCCACTCGTATCTCTTAGCATAGTCATCCAGCTACCTCGGTGCAACCTTTTGGACATAAAAACACTATTGTGAGGTGTGAGGTGTTCAGAATAGACTGGAAATGAGTGGAAATTAAGGTTATTGAGGTTAATAATAGTATAGGAGCAGAAAAACCCACAAATTCTGTGATTTTAGCTGTTTTTATGCTTTTTTAAAAAAAAATACAGATCCAAAACACAAAACCCAGAACCCAAAACACCGAAGGGTGGTTTTGGCAAAACCAATCCAGATCCAAAACACGAAAAAAGATCCAGATCCAAAACCAAAACACAAAACACGAAAAGTGGCCGGTGCACACCCCTATCTCATATACACCTTATACACAAATCCTGAAGGTAATTGTATACAATATTTGTAATAATTTGTGCTTTAAATGAGGTTTATGTACATAGAACCATCAGAATGCAAAGGTTTCACTATCTCAGTCATGCTAAAAAAAATCCGTATTTCGGAATATTTGGATATGGGAGACTCTGCCGTGGGCGGCTGTGTGTTTGATCTGTGTAGGGCAGACCGCTATCACAGCATTCTGCCCTACACTAGAGGAGGCCTGACGTCGGATTCTCTCGCAAGAATCCGACATCAGGAGGCTGCGGCTCGGCCTCGAATGGGGATCCGAGTCAGGCAGGGAACACCCGATATATGATCAGATGGCAGCCTTGAGATATTTTGAGAAAACACAGCAGTGGTCAAGTTCAACGTTTCAGTCCTTTCGGACTTTTCTCAAGAATAAGGTTCTGACTATTACTTGTATCTTCAGGACATGTTGAGTGACCCCAGGAGGGCACCAGGATAGTAATACGTTTTATTGAGGAGTATTGGGTTGTTTGTCTGTCTGCTCGGCCAACATGCTTAGACGATGGCTTGCCATGAGGACACATGCCCTGTATCATCTGAAAAGGGCAGTGGGAAATATTGTTTATATATATATATATATATATATATATATATATATATATAGAACTACAGGTACCAGCGGGCCGGCTATGCCCAGCATGCTAGTACTTGTGGTTCTCCAAGTACCAGCATGTGGGGGAGGCTTCCTGGGACCTGTAGTTCTATTAAAGACTATATTTACACTTCTATCTTTTACAGCACACATTGACACTATCAACCCGGCACCCACCAGGGTTGCCGGGGATAGCCCTGGGCTTCAGCCCACCCCTTGGGTGCCCTGGAGAGGGGGACCCATTTATTGCTGGTTCCCTACCTCCCCAGGGATAACCTGGCCTGGGCTAACTAGCAGTCAGGGGTAATGCTTTGGTTGGGGGAACCCCCCTGCTAGAAAGAGGCCTGTGCTGGTTATAGAAATTACAGGGGACCACTACTCATTTTGTCCCCTGTATTTCCACAACCAGGACCAGATCAGAGAAGCCTTGTCCTGCTACTTAAAGCACCCCGATGCATTTTGTCCCCTGTATTTTTAGAACCAGGACATGCTTTACATAGCCCTGGGGAAGGGGTGCACTTCATTTTTTTTCATTTAACACACACACAGAAGCCTTCATGGATCTCACTGATCTGTGAAGGCTTCTGTATGACTTGCACCTGTTATTGCTAGTCGCATTAAGGTGATCCAGTTCTCTGAGAACCATACCCACCCGTACATTGCAACTCCGAGTCAGAACCGACCGGCTCGGGGGTTTCCCACGTTTCTCGGATCTGAAAACAAGGCAAAACATCATCCTCCCGCTGTCTGATTCTCGCAGGTTTTGGATTCTATAAAGGTCCCAGTGATCTGCACCATTTTCACTCCAGCTGTGAAGAGTGTACAGAGTAGACGTGCTCTGTTCTTCTAGGGTGCAGTCAGAGTTGTGTGTTGTTGTCAGTGAGTTGTCACTATTTGTTCAAGGGTGCAATGTTGTCAGGCTGGGGCTGCAGTACATAAAGTGGGGGGTGCTGCTGTGTCACTCACTGCTGTCCTGTCAATCAAGGGGCAGGGACTGCAGTACATAAAGGGCAGCTGCTGTGTTGTCCTGCCCATCAAGGGGATAGGGCTGCAGTTCATAAAGGGGGGCTCTCAGGACGGGCCCTAGCCCAAATTTTTGGTAAACGAGTATATTTTTTGCCGCTCCCCTATGCAGTGCCCCTTTTACAGTGCCCCCGGTAGTGGTCCCCCCTGTGCAGTGCCCCTTGTGCCCCCAGTAGTAAGCCCCTTATATAGTGCCCCCAGTAGTAGTCCCCCTATGCAGTGCCCCCAGTAGTGGCACCCCCTATGCAGTGCCCCTTATATAGTGCTCCCAATAGTGATCCCCCCTGTGCAGTGCCCTTTGTGCCCCCAGTAGTAAGCCCCTTATATAGTGCCCCCAGTAGTAGTCCCCCCATGCAGTGCCCCCAATAGTGGTACCCTTTATGCAGTGGCCCCAGTTGTAGTTCCCCCCCTATGCAGTACCCCCAGTATTGCCCTTTATATAGTGCTTCCAGTAGTGGTCCCCCCTCTTGTAGTGCCCCTAGTAATAGTCCCCCCTTGTAGTAGTCCCCCAGTGGATATTGTGCCCCCAGTAGTAGCCTACACTTGTAGTGCCTCCTGTAGTAATCCCCCCCTTGTAGTGCCCCCTGTAGTAATCCCCCTTGTAGTGCCCCCAGTAGTAATCCCCCCTTGTGATGCCCCCAGTACTAATCCCCCCTTGTAGTGCCCTCAGTAGTAGTCCCCCCTTGTAGTGCCCCCAGTAGTAGCCCCCCCTTGTAGTGCCCCCAGTAGTAGCCCCCTTGTATTGCCCCCCCCTTGTATTGCTCCCAGTAGTAGCCCCCCCCTTGTAGTGCCCCCAGTAGTAGCCCCCCTTGTAGTGCCCCCAGTAGTAACCCCCCTTTGTAGTGCCCCCAGTAGTAATCCCCCCTTGTAGTGCCCCCAGTAGTAGCCCCCCTTGTAGTGCCCCCAGTAGTAACCCCCCTTTGTAGTGCCCCCAGTAGTAATCCCCCCTTGTAGTGCCCCCAGTAGTAATCCCCCCCCGCAGTAGAGACGTAATAAAAATATAAAAAAAACCACTTACCTGAAACCCCGCTCCTGCTCCTGGTCCTGCCGCCACTATCAGCATCTCCGTCAGTCCTCCGGGCCGCTTTGCATGATGGGAGAGATGTCATGACGTCATGACATCTCTCCCATTACCCACTGCGGGAGCCGGAAGATGCCCGGCTCCGGCAGTGGGAGCAGCAGCCGATGAGAGTATATCTGACTCTCATCAGCTGCTAAAGCAAACACACAGCTGCCGGCGCCAGCGGCTGTGTGTTTGGCACTGTGAACTCCATCCGGTCAGCGCTACACACGTGGTGCAGCTGTGTCACAGAGACACAGTCTGCCCGCGACCCGCATGGTACACATACCATGCGTAATGGGAGAATCGGCCCTGGGTGCTCTGTCAATCCAGGGGTGCTCTTCCAGTGTAAAAAAAAATAAAAGTTAAAATTATTATTTTTTTCTTTTTTTGTGTTTGTGCTAGGTAGTTACTGGTGAGTAACTACTAATGCAATTATTGTTCAGTGACACTGCCAGCAAGAAAGCAGTTTATTATCAACATATTTGTGGCTCTGCAGGTGGTCCATCCGCACTTTGCAGGGGTGCTTTGTTGTCCATAAAGGGGCTGCTGCCTCGTCCAGGGGTGCTCTTCCCCAGTGTAAAAAAATAAACGTTAAATAAATTAGCAATCCACAATAAATAAAAAAAATTAAAGATTTTTTTTTGGGTTATTTTTTTTGTGTGTGGTGTTTGGTGATACTGCCGGTCAGACTGCAGTGTAAGTTTGTTGATATGGAGGATGATGAAATGAGAGGAGAGCAGGAACCACATACTAGTGCTGCCAGCAGTCATGATGATGATACAAGGCCGTCCACATCATCTACGAAGGCCGAAGTTTCAGGGCATGTAAAATCAAACAAGCAATGTTTTACAGTGTTAAAGAAAAAAAAATCAAAAGCTAACTTAGCTGCAGAGAAACAAAAAATTGGCAATATGCCATTTACTACACAAAAAGGCAAGGAAAGGATAAGGCCTTGGCCTTTATTTATGACTGGTAGTTCTGCAACTTATGATGATGTAAGCCCTTCTTCCTGTAGATGTGTCAAAAAAATAAAAATCGCTAAGGCACATAAACCAACTGTGTGCTCAGAAAAGTCACAGATCCCTGAGGAGAGTCCAAGTGTGTCCGCGGTTGCCATGTGTGAGCCTGATCTTTCCAATACTGTACTTGAAGAGGATCCTCCTTCCACCATTTGTCTGCCCTCTGCAAATGTGGGGATGAGCAGCACAAGTCAACATGCTGATGTAGAAATTGAGGATGCTTCTGTGGAACTGCACCAGGAGGATGAGGAGGATGGTCGGCGCTAATAAAGATGAAGAAGATGTTGTTTGCGTAAATCAGGCAAGTTGTTGCCCATGGTATGAAAAAGCCCTTTGTCATGCCAGGGCAAAATAAAAATAAAAAAATCCACCTCTCATGTGTGGAATTATTTCCACCCAAATCAGGACAACAATTGTCAAGCCATCTGTAACATTTACAAAGCAAGAGTGAGTAGAGGTATGGACTGTAATGGGAGTTTAGAAAATGGTTGCTGAAAGCCATATTGTTTGTAGTGATTTTATAAATGTATCAGGCATTAGATAATGGTCAGACATTGCATAAGGTGTTTTTGACAGAAAGAAGCAAAGGTCACTGTTTAAGTTCTGTGGCCAGACATACTAATCCTGAGTCAACATGGTGTTACCTTCAGTCTACCTGTGCACATACTGTACACGATAAACGCCCCTCATAAATAGATGTTCCAACATTCAAAATTGAGGCAACAGTGCCTCCTACTGTCTATTAATATTTATGTATATTTCCAAACATGACCTTTATACTTGTTTAAATGCTGATATAGGAGTTTTCCTCCTATATAAACTGTCATTTGTCAGTATACAGTCAGTCTAAGCCTATGCCTATGCTCGATGTATTGGAGAAGCTCCTGGGAATGAAACCATTTATGTTCTGAGTAGATGATCTGACAAGCAAGTTAAGTGTTTATTATACTTTACTCTCTTTCTTTTAATTTGTAATAAATGTTCTCATTCCACCGAGATCAAGGACCTTACCATCTAGGAACCTCCTCCCTGTTACGTCACTTGCAGCGCATTCATCAAATTGAAAAGTATTTTTAAAATTCAGAAACTTTGGCTACAAACATACCAATCAGTCCACCATCCCTTCTCTCTGTTAGATCCAAGCTTCTGCAAACTCAACCACCAACACCTGCATCATCATCAACATCCTCAATCATGATCGGAAGTAATCCTGCATCCAATATCATAAGCATGACTGACTTCTCTACTATCCGTGATCCCTCAGAAGTATCTTTGAGGCTTATGCCTGTTGCTGCTACTGCTGTGAGTGGATCTCTATCTCAGATGGGGACCAGAAGGAAGACTACTTTTAGTAGCTTAACAAAACAATTGACTGTCAAACAATCCTTTGCCTCGGGGAACAAGTATGACAGCATTCACCTAGTTGCACAGAGGATTACTGACGCCATAACAGCTATGCTGGCATTAGATGTGCGTCCTGTATCTGCCATTAATGCAGTGGGTTTTAGACAGTTAATAGAGGTCCTGTGTCCCTGCTACAATGTCCCTTCTAGATCCACTTCACTAGAACTGCAATTCTTGAAGTACGCTATAATTACATATTGTTAATATATATAGTAAATGGGATTCTGGCCACAGCCCTGGCTGGGCATGTACATCTGATCTTTACTGTCTCACACTAAATTGTTGAGCTTAGTATTAAATAAATAAGATTTATTTGATTTTATATGGACTCAACAGTGTTTATATAGTTACACCACTGTTCTAACTGGGTTTCTAAAACACCCTCATTGGCGTATAATGGATGCTGGCTTTGCAATGCACATGGGCCCCTGGTTACAGGGGGGGCCACATTGCACACCCTGCACCCATATAATTATTATACGTACTTCATCAGAGTCCCACGCCGGCCTGTGCTGCAGACTGAAGTCATCAAGAAAATGGCGGCGGCCATTTTCCCGGTGATTTGTACATGTGCATTAGAGATGTCTCCAGGAATACAGCACAGGCGCCATGTTCCTGAAGACTATAAAGCCAGAGTGTACTGCACTGCCAGAGAGAAGAGGGCCCTCATGGAGGCTGCACAAAGGCCCGCTCCTTTCTTAAACACCCTCATTATGAAATCTGGTGTCGACATTCTGACTGCCGACTTTATGAATGTTGACATAATGACTAGATACCGAAAATGCTCACTTACTGTTTAATCTTTGGTCTACTGAGCCATATATTTTCCAGCACTTTTTAGTCTTCAGAGGTGCACCACATACACACTGATTCAGAGATGTGCGCAAATCCATAATACGGGTTCATCTTGCGATTGTTCGCGCTGTGCCAAATACATGTGGTGCCCCCTAGGCCTAGCACCATGGGCGGCTGCACTGCTTGCTTACTTCTAGTTGTAGCCCTGCGTGTGCAGTTTGTGAGTGCAGCATCGGAAATCTGAGCTACATGTCAGGTACTGCAGATGGATTGTACAGTAGTAAAATGTATGTATATGGTGTAACATATACACTTTGGGCCATACTGACCAACGGTTGAAGTGCGCTCTCTGGGAGAAGACGTCATCCCTAGATGCAGGTGGCAGTGGTGGTAGGGGGACTGGACTATTTGAATAGGGGCGGAGCCAAACAACGTGATTACCATAGAATTGCTTCATTAATCTCCGCTCCCCCTCCCGACGGACCACCTATACCTGCACAAAAGTTCATAAAACCCCCGACGACGTATTCATTACAGATTGTACATACAGCGATTCCATTGCTTTGGGGATATGGGACCGCAAAGTGATAAGCGTTCCAGGGGGGTGACCTGAAGTGAACACAAAAACAGTCCGTCTCATGGGCGTGTTATGGGAGTGTCACAGGCGTGTCAGAGGCATGTTATGGGAGTGTCTCAGGCGTGTCAGAGGCGTGTTATGGGAGTGTCACAGGCATGTCAGAGGGGTTGGGTATGAGATCCCGGCTGTCGGAATGGCGCTGGTCACAATACCGACAGCCAGAATCCCGACACCCCTAGGGAAGACAGGTGAGTGTTTTTCTAACCCCTACCCTAACCTCTACATTAACCCTCCCTCCCCGGAGCCTAACCCTAACCTCCCCCCAGTGCCTAAACCTAAACTCCTCCTGCCCACACCCTAAACCTAACACCCCCTCCCTGGTGCCTAAACCTAACCTCCCCCTCCCTGCACCCTATTCCTAACACTCCCTACCCGATGCCTAACCCTAACCCTCCTTCTAATGCCTCACCCTAACCCTACTACCTAACCCTAACCACCCCCTAACACCCCGATACTTACCTTTGGGACCCAGGCGGTCGGGAAACTGGTGCCGGGGTCCTGACCCGTCTAGATTTTGGTGCCGGTATTCAGACCTTCGGCATCCCGCACGCCGGGATGCCGACTACATCCGTGTCAGAGAAAGTGGCTGCATTCTGAAATGCACAGCCACAGTCACAGAGGCTCTGGTCAGACGGAGAAAGTGCCCCTGCCTCAACTTCTAATCAGTAGATCACCTTTAGCAGCCCGAAGGCTCATGAAATCTAAAAAACAGCATCTGCCTCCTGCGCAATCAGCTCCCTACTGTCATTTTTCAAACACAGCCTGTGAGATGGCAGTTAGGAGCTGATTGGCTGGCACCTTTTCACTTTTCACTCTGTCTCCTAACACTGCTTAGTAAATAGACCCCCTGGTATTGTGGGCCTCATTCAGAGGCGGTCGGAGGATGCAAGCGGTCGCTCAGAAACTGGGCGGCCACTTGCATCCTGACCGCCCGCCTCTGTTGCGGTCATTAGGCTGTGGGTGAACACCCACAGCTCTAACGACCGCTCGGGTGATGGTCGCGATGGTCAGAGACCATCGCGACCATCGGGGCTTACAACGAGACCCTAGGGTAAGGTCTCACTTGTCGTAAGCCCCGGAGAGCTTCTGGCTCTGTCTGAGCCGGAAGCTCTCCACTGACATCACTAGTGATGTCAGTGGGGCCTCCCCCAAATGGCAGGCGTTCCCATAGGAACGCCTCCGTTTGGGCTGCCACCCCCCCGGCCCGCCTTCCAAACGGGGCGAGCTGTCAATCAACATCGACAGCTTGCCCCCTTTGGAAAGAGACCCGCTACGACCAGCGCTGTCGGTCGTAGCGGGTCTCACCCATGCGCACGAGGGAGCCGGCTCCCTCGTGCGCATGCGCACTAGACAAACATCGAGGCGGCCGTACGTAGACCGTATGGCCGCCTCTGAATACAGCCCTGTATCTCTGAGAACAAAGGCTTATTAATGTTCATTTACTAAGGCCCTGATTCAGACCCACTCGCGAGCGGCTGTCCGCTCGCAAGTGGGTCGATGGTCTGCACTGCGCATGCGCACGATGGAGGGAGCTCCGTCGGGTGCATGCGCGAGACGCGAAGAGCGAAGGACTTTCCTTCGCTCGTAGTGTCTGATCAAAGGGGGCGTGCTGTCGATGTTGATTGACAGCATGCCCCCTTTGGTGGGCGTGCCGTGGGCGTGCCTGCCAGACGGAGGCGTTCCCAAGGGAACGCCTACCGTCAGAAGCCGGCCCCACTGACATCACTAGTGATGTCAGTGGGAGTGATTTTGGCTCTGATAGAGCCAAAATCACTCCTGGCCTTGCGGTTGAGAAACTCAACCTCAGGCTTCTGCTCGCAGTGGCGATGGTCGCGATGGTCAAGACCATCGCGACCATCATCCTGCACACTCGTATATGCTGTGGGTGGTGACCCACAGCTATACGAGCGTCCTGGAGGACGCTCCATATTTATGGAGGTGGGCCCTGATTCAGAGCGAGCGCTCTGGTCAGAGCGTCCGGCTCTGAATCAGGGCCTAAGAGTGTAGACAGGAGCAGAATATGGACCAAAGCATCCAATAAGCAATTGTCTTTTATGTAGTGCCAGTTTGAAACCAAATCTTTACATTGGTAACTTTAGTTTAATGTAAATGTAAAGTTATGAAAAGAACCTTACATAGAGGTGGCGAATATATAAACTTCTAGAACAATGTGACTATATAGTACGGCAAGATTGTTTCCTTTTTATGTACAGCATAAACATGCAAAACGTTTCCAAAAGTTAAATGTTATATTTCTTTTTTAAAACGATGGTCCTGAAAACATGGACAGCATGGCAGCGCCCATTGCGAGAGAAATCTCCGGAGCACCTGCGCTCAGTGATAAGATGGAAAAGTTAATAACAGGTATAACTCGTCGGAAAGGCGAACATAGATGACTGTACTGTAAGATGGAGTTCAAAAATATTTTCAATAAAATAACATAAGCTTTAATTGTCCATTGACTGCTTATCACACCGGGCAATATGATTAATAATACCCAAACATAAGCTAATGCTATTTTTGTTGTTTTTATTGATTTAGATGGAAAATGTGTGGATTTTTGACACAGCAAGAGTTAATGGAACAGAAGCTGTGGTTTATAAATATTCAATATTCTATGGCATTATTTATTATCTCACTCAGAAGTACGCCCTGCTCTTATATGTCATGCTCTAGGGAAATAATAGTGTCAAAATTCCTTTTTATGTACTGGACTATGTATTCTGCCAGTGATGATAACAAGGCTCGATAGACTAGAGGAATGGTCAAGAACGTGGCAACTACAGTTTAATGCCAAAAAATGCAAGATCATGCACTTGGGTCTCAAAAATCCAAAGGCTAAATATAGTATTAATGGCACTATACTGGAAAGTACTGAAGTGGAAAGGGATCTAGGAGTCACTATTTCAGGTGACTTAAAGGCAGGCAAACCTTGTAACAAAGCAATGAGGAAGGCAAGTCAGATGCATGGTGCATAGGGAGAGGAATCAGTAGCAGAAAGAAAGAAGTGATAATACCACTGTATAGGTCATTGGTACGTCCTCATCTCCAATACTGTGTTCAGTTCTGGAGGCCATATCTCCAGAAGGATATTAATACATAGAGACTGTACAAAGAAGGGCAACTAAAATGGTGCAAGGTCTTCACCACAAAACGTACCAGGAAAGACTAAAAGATCTTAATATGTATAGTTTGGAGCAGAGAAGGGAAAGGGGGGATATGATAGAAACGTTCAAATATATAAAGGGTTTTAACAAGGTAAAGAAAGGAGACATTCTTCAAAGAAAGAGAAGTATTAGAACAAGAGGCCATGATCTAAAAATGGAGGGTGGTAGGTTCAGGGGAAATCTGAGGAAAAATTACTTCACAGAAAGGGTAGTGGACAAGTGGAATAGCCTCCCATCAGTGGTGGTAGAGGCTAAGACAGTAGAGCAATGTAAACATGCATGGGATAGGCATAAGGATATCCTTCAGAAGAAGTAAGGATCAATAAGGGTTGAGGTAACAATGTGTTTAAAAATGGGGCAGACTAGATGGGCCAAGTGGTTCTTATCTGCCGTCAAATTCTATGTTTCTATATGCCGGCTTCCTGCATCCAGCAGACTCCTAACATGCTGGCTTCCTGCATCCAGCAGACTCCTAACATGCCGGCTACCTGCATCCAGCAGACTCCTAACATGCCGGCTACCTGCATCCGGCAGACTCCCAGCATGCCGGCTTCCTGCATCCAGCAGACTCCTAACATGCCAGCTTCCTGCACCCAGCAGACTCCTAACATGCCGGCTACCTGCACCCAGCAGACTCCTACCATGCCGGCTTCCTGCATCCAGCAGACTCCTAACATGCCGGCTACCTGCATCCAGCAGACTCCTAACATGCCGGCTACCTGCATCCAGCAGACTCCTAACATGCCGGCTACCTGCATCCAGCAGACTCCTAACATGCCGGCTACCTGCATCCAGCAGACTCCCAACATGCCGACTACCTGCATCCAGCAGACTCCCAACATGCCGGCTTCCTGCATCCAGCAGACTCCTAACATGACGGCTACCTGCATCCAGCAGACTCCTAACATGCCGGCTACCTGCATCCAGCAGACTCCAAACATGCCGGCTACCAGCATCCAGCAGACTCCTAACATGCCGGCTACCTGCATCCAGCAGACTCCTAACATGCCGGCTACCTGCATCCAGCAGACTCCCAACATGCCGGCTTCCTGCATCCAGCAGACTCCCAACATGCCGGCTTCCTGCATCCAGCAGACTCCTAACATGCCAGCTTCCTGCATCCAGCAGACTCCCAACATGCCGGCTTCCTGCATCCAGCAGACTCCTAACATGCCGGCTACCTGCATCCAGCAGACTCCTAACATGCCGGCTACCTGCATCCAGCAGACTCCTAACATGCCGGCTTCCTGCATCCAGCAGACTCCTAACATGCCGGCTACCTGCATCCAGCAGACTCCTAACATGCCGGCTACCTGCATCCGGCAGACTCCCAGCATGCCGGCTTCCTGCATCCAGCAGACTCCTAACATGCCAGCTTCCTGCACCCAGCAGACTCCTAACATGTCGGCTACCTGCACCCAGCAGACTCCTACCATGCCGGCTTCCTGCATCCAGCAGACTCCTAACATGCCGGCTACCTGCATCCAGCAGACTCCTAACATGCCGGCTACCTGCATCCAGCAGACTCCTAACATGCCGGCTACCTGCATCCAGCAGACTCCTAACATGCCGGCTACCTGCATCCAGCAGACTCCCAACATGCCGACTACCTGCATCCAGCAGACTCCCAACATGCCGGCTTCCTGCATCCAGCAGACTCCTAACATGACGGCTACCTGCATCCAGCAGACTCCTAACATGCCGGCTACCTGCATCCAGCAGACTCCAAACATGCCGGCTACCAGCATCCAGCAGACTCCTAACATGCCGGCTACCTGCATCCAGCAGACTCCTAACATGCCGGCTACCTGCATCCAGCAGACTCCCAACATGCCGGCTTCCTGCATCCAGCAGACTCCCAACATGCCGGCTTCCTGCATCCAGCAGACTCCTAACATGCCAGCTTCCTGCATCCAGCAGACTCCCAACATGCCGGCTTCCTGCATCCAGCAGACTCCTAACATGTCAGCTACCTGCATCCAGCAGACTCCTAACACTGCAGATTGCGCTACAGTGAATTCTTATCTATGTACTGTTAGCTAACCTACAGTATTGTATATCTCATCCTCCCACCCCCCTTGTTAACTGACCATTATCTTAAATATAAGTTACACTGCTCATTTTCCCCCAGAGACTAATTAAGAGTGTAAGGGTAATGTACTTTATCTGACTGCTAGATGCTTATCTCACCTGCTGTAATTGCTTATTGCCAATGCAATAATAAGCCTAATACAAGCGCTTTGCAACAGTTTTCCATAGGGAAAATCAACGTAGTGACAACTCTGAACAAGTCAGAAAATTTTACCTATTTTGCACAGTGTGTGATCGCACCAACTAACACCTTATATATTGCTCTTTTATTATCCCTGTATATAATGTGGGCACCTTGGTGGGATTATATTTGTTCTGTGCATGGTCAGCAGAAAGTCAGCCGTCCTCACTGATGTCCCTAAGATGCCTATATCAGACCACACATGGGAGCATCTTCAGACCAAAAGGTGCCAACTCAGACACACACACAGAGACATGCACATGTCTGACCGGTACAGTCCTAAGGGTTCCTAATGCAGCCATGCAGTACAGATTTATCAGGAGTCTTCTCTTAAAGGAGAAGTTACAAAATGCTGCATCATATTAATATATATATTTATTTAGTTGAAATTGCTATTTATTTTACAATGTGACCATCTGTTACTGCTAAGGTTCCCAAACTCTGGCATTACAGTCCAGGTTTTAAGGATATCCATGCTTGAGCCCAGATAGTGAACTGGGGTACTGATTAAGTCACTTGTGCTCAAGCATAGATATCCTTAAAGCCTGGACTGTAATGGTTGAGTTTGGGAACTTCTGCAGTAACAGATGGTCACGTTGTACCTGCAGGGCATAAAAACAGGCTGCCCAAAGTGCGAGAGGGCAGTCACCGTAGAGAAACATAAAACACTGTGCATTCCGCACAGCACATAAACAAAATTAAAGTAATCAGTTTAACTCTTTCATTTCCAGATGGCACAGAGTGTAATCCTTGAGCAGCATACTCGACACTATATGGCTCCATTGATAACAAGCTATACTCACACGTTTTAGTATGCAAGGGGTTAAATGAGTTACATTCAGTATAAATGTACAGAATATACACATTATGACTTAGATTCCTTTTGTATCTGATGCATCAGAGAGAAGGCTCATACTGTATGACAGTGTCTGCCCGGCTTTTAGGGCCAGTCTGTGCTCTCTATATTCCAGTTGTAGCATTTGATCTCCTCGGGTCTGAGTCCTGTTCGTAGCGGTAGTGATACCCCTCCATCTGGTCCCTACAGGCTTCCCGGAAGTTATTCAGCCACCTCTTTATCCCTCGTCGGTTCAAGTACAGGACCATGAGGAAAACCACTCCAATCAGAGCCAGCACAATTCCAAAGAAGACGTAGGATGCCGTCTCCAGGTTCTCATTAATGCACTTCAGGTTGTCACTTCTCAGGTGGGTGACCAGGGTGCCATTTAAGCTTGGTGGCGTGGAGCACTGGAGGCTGTGGGCATCCACAGTCTGAGAAGTATTTTTGACCCACAAAAGCATGGCCCTTAGGTCACAGTCACAGGCTATCGGGTTAGGACTTAGATAAACTAGGACCTTCTTTGCCTTCAAAGCAGTAACCGTCTCTTCATCGACTCTTTCAATAGAGTTATTTCCGATGTTTATAGTTTGCAAGCTCTCGA
This sequence comes from Taudactylus pleione, assembly GCA_031769625.1. Classification (NCBI taxonomy): domain Eukaryota; kingdom Metazoa; phylum Chordata; class Amphibia; order Anura; family Myobatrachidae; genus Taudactylus; species Taudactylus pleione. Next base: position 1,294,833 of record JAUIMM010000123.1, read on the forward strand.
TGTCCAGCACGGTGCCGGGAAACGATGATAATTCATTGCCAGTGATTTCCAATGTCCTTAGGCTCCTCAAGTTGTCTGCCCATTGGGAGCTGAGCAATTGTCCCTGCGCTGGCTCTCTGAGGGCAGAGTTCAACTTTAAAACCTGGAGCTGAGATAATCCCATAAATGTGCTGTTGGATATTGAGTGCAGAGGGTTATGGCTCAAGTCTAGGGTGGTGAGGCTGGACAGCTGGAGGAAGGCGTCTGCTTCTATGGCTTGGATGTTATTATTGGTAAGTATGAGAGTGGATAAGTTGCTCAGGTTTGTCCCATTGCTCCTGAAGATGGAGGCTCGGAGAAGAGTGATATTGCTGCCGGTCAGAGACAGGTTCTGGACCCAGAGGGGGATATCCACCGGGACCTCTTGCGGAGATAGGAAGTGACATTGAACAAGGCCGATTTTGCTATGGCAGTAGCAGTTTAAGGGACAGGAAATGGTGACATTCATGAAGACTAGAAGCCCCATCAACTTTAAAAGCAGCCAGCAGTTGTCATCAGCTGGACTCAGCAACGCCTTGAAGTTATAGTGGCCATTGAGGTGTCTTCGTGGCATGTTTTAGAGTTGCGGATGAATTTACAACACAGTCCCCAATGTAGGAAAAAAGTGCCTTTGTGTCCTCCTGATTGTCAGTGTAAGGGTACACCAGGGCAGGCTTCAGTTCTCTCATCCTCAGCTGCTATCAATGCATGGGAAGGCTGGATCTCCTGGCTGTTCTCTAGCTGTACCAGGCTCACAGCGGCTTCTAGAGTCACAGAGCCTACTGTCCCTGCATGCAACTCTTAATTTGATTTTGACGTCTCTGGCAGGTCAGATGGATGGACTGGTGTCTAACAAAGATGCCTCTCCCCTCTCCTCGTGCTCCTGCGCCTGCCATCAGCTGTTCCTTCTATTATTGAGGAAGAAAGGCTGGAGTGATTTGCTAGGATGTATTCCCAGCAGTAACAAGCATTGCCGAGCTCTCATTTCTACCAGGCTACTGCTTAACCCTCTAGGCTACTGCTTAACCCTCTGAGTACCTGAAAGGACACTGATGCAGACATAGCAGTTATGTAGTGATGCTATTATATGAACTGTGCAGAGTTACCTGGGTAGGAGTGTTTCTGGCTGTGATAGAAAGCATGATTGTAGAATAGAAGATAAGGTATTTTAATGAAATGTTATGTAAATAAGGCTAATATTGGTTACATGTCCAAGTAGTCCTAAATTAGTAATAAGTACAGAAAATATTAATTGAATCCGTTTTTCTAACTAAAACCCCTTAATGAAGCTTACTAAAAATTAAATCTATCCCTGAGATATCAGGCAGCAAATTTTGTACTTTTTCCTTTTGCTCACCAGTGACAGCCCCTTGTGAAGCCCCCCGGCATTATACACACATTCACACACGCACGCACACAGCTACCTACTGAAGCCCCCCGGCATTATACACACACGCACACACACAGCTACCTACTGTACTACGCATATTCTCAGTTATTAAAGTAGCGGAATTCAACATTATTTAGACATTTTCATGGGATAACGCCCCTAATATGCAAAGTATCAGTAGAAGGGTACTTACTTTACCAAGCATGGACTATTAAATAAAAAGCTACAAAATGTAGTGCAACAACATTATATGGTAGTGATTATTGTAGTAGTGTGCTAAATATACACAGGATTACATTGTAAGTGTAGCTACAGTATTATGGCACCAGTAAAACGTAGGTGTAGCTACAGTATTATGGCACAAGTAAAGAGCAAGTGTAGCTATAGTTTTGGCACCACTAAAACGTAGGTGTAGCTAAAGTATTTGGCACCAGTAAAGTGCAGATGTAGCCAGTGGCGTAACTAGGGCAGGGCGAGCGGGGTGCGTGCCATGGGCGCCGTTGGACCGGCGGCGCCTCCCCGCGATGCCACGGTACCGGCCCGCCTGCCCTAGTTAGCCAGTGTAGCGCCGACAGCAATGAGTGCGGTCAGCGCTACACATTTACACAGGACCGGCGCTAGGCTTCCAGTGCCGGTCCTGTGCTGCACACCTGAGCCCGTTCCCTCCCCCTGGGCACTTACCCAATAGCGCTAGGCGGCGGGCTCAGGCTGTGCATAACACGCGCATCGCCGCCAGCGCTGGCGGTGATGCGTGTGTTAAACAGCAGCCAATGAGAGTCAGATAGCAGCTAATGAGAGTCAGATAGTCAGATAGACTCTCATTGACTGCTGCAGCACCCACTGCAAGAGCCGGGCTTCCGTCAAGACGTCTGTACCATAATGCTGAGCGCGCCAGCCTGGGAGGACTGGCGGGCGGTGGCGGCGGGAGCGGCGTCGCGGTCCGGAGCAGCAGCAGCGTGGATTCAGGTAAGTAAGTTTTTATATATATATTTTTTTTAACCTATCTGCACTACTGGGGGCACAACGGGGGAGGGGGGTGGCTGCTACTGGGGGGACCTCTACTGGGGGTGGGGGCACAACGGGGGAGGGGTGGCTACTACTGAGGGCACCATTATTGGGAGGACCTCTACTTGGGGGGGCTACTACTGGGGGCACTTAATCGGGAGGGGGAACCTCTACTGGGGACAACTACTTGGGGGGGAACTACCACTGGGGGCATTATAGAAGGGGCCTACTACTAGAGGCACTGCACTGGGGGGACCACAACTGGGGGCAATAACAGGAAGGACCACTACAGGGGGCACTGGATAGGGGGGATCACTACTGGGTGCCTGCATAACGGGACCACTACTGGGAAAACTGCATGGGAGGGACAACTGCTGGGGGCACTATATAAAGGGCACTGCTTAGGAGGGGGACTACTACTGGGGGCACCATATAAAGGGCACTGCATAAGGGGATACCGCTACTGGGCACACTGCATTGTGGGGACTGCTACTGGGGGCACTGCATAAGGGGGAACACTACATGGGGCACTGCATTTGGGGGGCCACTACTGGGGGTACTGAGTAAGGGGAACTAATTGGGGGCTGTATAAGGGGGACCACTACTGGGGATACTGTATAAGGGGCACTACTATGGGCCTGCATAAGAGGGACCACAACTGCATACTGGGGGTACTGTATAAGGGGTACTACTATGGGCCTGCATAAGAGGGACCACAACTGCATACTGGGGGTACTGTATAAGGGGCACTACTATGGGCCTGCATAAGAGGGACTACAACTGCATACTGGGGGTACTGTATAAGGGGTACTACTATTGGCCTGCATAAAAGGGACTACAACTGCATACTGGGGGTACTGTATAAGGGGTACTACTGGGGTTAAAGTGCATATGGATAGGAATGTTCAGTGTGAAAATAAAGGCGTGTGTCATGTTGACACGCCCCATTTTTAAGTACTGGCACCAGTAAAGCGCAGGTGTAGCTACAGTATTTGGCACCAGTAAAGCGCAGGTGTAGCTACAGTATTTGGCACCAGTAAAGCGCAGGTGTAGCTACAGTATTTGGCACCAGTAAAGCGCAGGAGTAGCTACAGTATTAGGCACCAGTAAAGCGCAGGTGTAGCTACAGTATTTGGCACCAGTAAAGCACAGATGTAGCTACAGTATTTGGCACCAGTAAAGCGCAGGTGTAGCTACAGTATTTGGCACCAGTAAAGAGCAGGTGTAGCTATAGTATTATGGCACCAGTAAAGCGCAGGTGTAGCTACAGTATTTGGCACCAGTAAAGAGCAGGTGTAGCTACAGTATTATGGCACCAGTAAAGCGCAGGTGTAGCTACAGTATTATGGCACCAGTAAAGCGCAGGTGTAGCTACAGTATTTGGCACCAGTAAAGCGCAGGTGTAGCTACAGTATTTGGCACCAGTAAAGCACAGGTGTAGCTACAGTATTAGGCACCAGTAAAGCGCAGGTGTAGCTACAGTATTTGGCACCAGTAAAGAGCAGGTGTAACTACAGTATTTGGCACCAGTAAAGCGCAGGTGTAGCTACAGTATTAGGCACCAGTAAAGCGCAGGTGTAGCTACAGTATTTGGCACCAGTAAAGAGCAGGTGTAGCTACAGTATTTGGCACCAGTAAAGAGCAGGTGTAGCTACAGTATTTGGCACCAGTAAAGCGCAGGTGTAGCTACAGTATTATGGCACCAGTAAAGCGCAGGTGTAGCTACAGTATTATGGCACCAGTACAGCACAGGTGTAGCTACAGTATTTGGCACCAGTAAAGCACAGATGTAGCTACAGTATTTGCTACCAGTAAAGCGCAGGTGTAGCTACAGTATTTGGCACCAGTAAAGCGCAGATGTAGCTACAGTATTTGGCACCAGTAAAGCGCAGGTGTAGCTACAGTATTTGGCACCAGTAAAGAGCAGGTGTAGCTACAGTATTTGGCACCAGAAAAGCACAGATGTAGCTACAGTATTTGGCACCAGTAAAGCACAGGTGTAGCTACAGTATTAGGCACCAGTAAAGAGCAGGTGTAGCTACAGTATTTGGCACCAGTAAAGAGCAGGTGTAGCTACAGTATTTGGCACCAGTAAAGCGCAGGTGTAGCTACAGTATTTGGCACCAGTAAAGAGCAGGTGTAGCTACAGTATTTGGCACCAGTAAAGCACAGATGTAGCTACAGTATTTGGCACCAGTAAAGCACAGGTGTAGCTACAGTATTATGGCACCAGTAAAGCGCAGGTGTAGCTACAGTATTTGGCACCAGTAAAGAGCAGGTGTAGCTACAGTATTATGGCACCAGTAAAGCGCAGGTGTAGCTACAGTATTATGGCACCAGTAAAGCGCAGGTGTAGCTACAGTATTTGGCACCAGTAAAGCGCAGGTGTAGCTACAGTATTTGGCACCAGTAAAGCACAGGTGTAGCTACAGTATTAGGCACCAGTAAAGCGCAGGTGTAGCTACAGTATTTGGCACCAGTAAAGCGCAGGTGTAACTACAGTATTTGGCACCAGTAAAGCGCAGGTGTAGCTACAGTATTAGGCACCAGTAAAGCGCAGGTGTAGCTACAGTATTTGGCACCAGTAAAGAGCAGGTGTAGCTACAGTATTTGGCACCAGTAAAGAGCAGGTGTAGCTACAGTATTTGGCACCAGTAAAGCGCAGGTGTAGCTACAGTATTATGGCACCAGTAAAGCGCAGGTGTAGCTACAGTATTATGGCACCAGTACAGCACAGGTGTAGCTACAGTATTTGGCACCAGTAAAGCACAGATGTAGCTACAGTATTTGCTACCAGTAAAGCGCAGGTGTAGCTACAGTATTTGGCACCAGTAAAGCGCAGATGTAGCTACAGTATTTGGCACCAGTAAAGCGCAGGTGTAGCTACAGTATTTGGCACCAGTAAAGAGCAGGTGTAGCTACAGTATTTGGCACCAGTAAAGCACAGATGTAGCTACAGTATTTGGCACCAGTAAAGCACAGGTGTAGCTACAGTATTAGGCACCAGTAAAGAGCAGGTGTAGCTACAGTATTTGGCACCAGTAAAGAGCAGGTGTAGCTACAGTATTTGGCACCAGTAAAGCGCAGGTGTAGCTACAGTATTTGGCACCAGTAAAGAGCAGGTGTAGCTACAGTATTTGGCACCAGTAAAGCACAGATGTAGCTACAGTATTATGGCACCAGTAAAGCGCAGGTGTAGCTACAGTATTATGGCACCAGTAAAGCGCAGGTGTAGCTACAGTATTTGGCACCAGTAAAGCACAGGTGTAGCTACAGTATTTGGCACCAGTAAAGCGCAGGTGTAGCTACAGTATTATGGCACCAGTAAAGCGCAGGTGTAGCTACAGTATTATGGCACCAGTAAAGCGCAGGTGTAGCTACAGTATTATGGCACCAGTAAAGCACAGGTGTAGCTACAGTATTTGGCACCAGTAAAGCACAGGTGTAGCTACAGTATTATGGCACCAGAAAAGCACAGGTGTAGCTACAGTATTATGGCACCAGTAAAGCGCAGGTGTAGCTACAGTATTTGGCACCAGTAAAGCACAGGTGTAGCTACAGTATTTGGCACCAGTAAAGCGCAGGTGTAGCTACAGTATTTGGCACCAGTAAAGCGCAGGTGTAGCTACAGTATTTGGCACCAGTAAAGCACAGGTGTAGCTACAGTATTTGGCACCAGTAAAGCGCAGGTGTAGCTACAGTATTATGGCACCAGTAAAGCGCAGGTGTAGCTACAGTATTATGGCACCAGTAAAGCGCAGGTGTAGCTACAGTATTATGGCACCAGTAAAGCACAGGTGTAGCTACAGTATTTGTCACCAGTAAAGCGCAGGTGTAGCTACAGTATTTGGCACCAGTAAAGCGCAGGTGTAGCTACAGTATTATGGCACCAGTAAAGCGCAGGTGTAGCTACAGTATTTGGCACCAGTGAAGCACAGGTGTAGCTACAGTATTTGGCACCAGTAAAGCGCAGGTGTAGCTACAGTATTATGGCACCAGTAAAGCGCAGGTGTAGCTACAGTATTTGGCACCAGTAAAGCGCAGGTGTAGCTACAGTATTATGGCACCAGTAAAGCGCAGGTGTAGCTACAGTATTTGGCACCAGTGAAGCACAGGTGTAGCTACAGTATTTGGCACCAGTAAAGCGCAGGTGTAGCTACAGTATTAGGCACCAGTAAAGCGCAGGTGTAGCTACAGTATTTGGCACCAGTAAAGCGCAGGTGTAGCTACAGTATTAGGCACCAGTAAAGCGCAGGTGTAGCTACAGTATTAGGCACCAGTAAAGCGCAGGTGTAGCTACAGTATAATGGCACCAGTACAGCACAGGTGTAGCTTCAGTATAATGGCACCAGTAAAGCGCAGGTGTAGCTTCAGTATTTGGCACCAGTAAAGCGCAGGTGTAGCTACAGTATTTGGCACCAGTGAAGCACAGGTGTAGCTACAGTATTAGGCACCAGTAAAGCGCAGGTGTAGCTATAGTATTTGGCACCAGTAAAGCACAGGTGTAGCTACAGTATTTGGCACCAGTAAAGCACAGGTGTAGCTACAGTATTTGGCACCAGTACAGCACAGGTGTAGCTTCAGTATAATGGCACCAGTACAGCACAGGTGTAGCTTCAGTATAATGGCACCAGTACAGCACAGGTGTAGCTTCAGTATAATGGCACCAGTAAAGCGCAGGTGTAGCTACAGTATTTGGCACCAGTAAAGCACAGATGTAGCTACAGTATTATGGCACCAGTACAGCACAGGTGTAGCTTCAGTATAATGGCACCAGTAAAGCGCAGGTGTAGCTACAGTATTTGGCACCAGTAAAGCGCAGGTGTAGCTACAGTATTTGGCACCAGTAAAGCGCAGGTGTAGCTACAGTATTATGGCACCAGTAAAGCGCAGGTGTAGCTACAGTATTTGGCACCAGTAAAGCGCAGGTGTAGCTACAGTATTATGGCACCAGTAAAGCGCAGATGTAGCTACAGTATTTGGCACCAGTGAAGCGCAGGTGTAGCTACAGTATTTGGCACCAGTAAAGCGCAGGTGTAGCTACAGTATTTGGCACCAGTAAAGCGCAGGTGTAGCTACAGTATTATGGCACCAGTAAAGCGCAGGTGTAGCTACAGAATTTGCTACCAGTGAAGCACAGGTGTAGCTACAGTATTTGGCACCAGTAAAGCACAGGTGTAGCTACAGTATTTGGCACCACTAAAGCGCAGGTGTAGCTACAGTATTTGGCACCAGTAAAGCGCAGGTGTAGCTACAGTATTTGGCACCAGTGAAGCGCAGATGTAGCTACAGTATTTGGCACCAGTAAAGCACAGATGTAGCTACAGTATTTGGCACCAGTAAAGCGCAGGTGTAGCTACAGTATTATGGCACCAGTAAAGCGCAGGTGTAGCTACAGTATTTGGCACCAGTGAAGCACAGGTGTAGCTACAGAATTTGCTATCAGTGAAGCACAGGTGTAGCTACAGAATTTGCTACCAGTAAAGCGCAGGTGTAGCTACAGTATTTGGCACCAGTAAAGCGCAGGTGTAGCTACAGTATTAGGCACCAGTAAAGCGCAGGTGTAGCTACAGTATTTGGCACCAGTAAAGCGCAGGTGTAGCTACAGTATTAGGCACCAGTAAAGCGCAGGTGTAGCTACAGTATTATGGCACCAGTACAGCGCAGGTGTAGCTACAGTATTTGGCACCAGTAAAGCGCAGATGTAGCTACAGTATTAGGCACCAGTAAAGCGCAGGTGTAGCTACAGTATTATGGCACCAGTAAAGCGCAGGTGTAGCTACAGTATTTGGCACCAGTAAAGCGCAGGTGTAGCTACAGTATTTGTCACCAGTGAAGCGCAGGTGTAGCTACAGTATTTGCTACCAGTAAAGCACAGGTGTAGCTACAGTATTTGGCACCAGTAAAGCGCAGGTGTAGCTACAGTATTAGGCACCAGTAAAGCGCAGGTGTAGCTACAGTATTTGCTACCAGTAAAGAGCAGGTGTAATTACAGTATTATGGCACCAGTAAAGCGCAGGTGTAGCTACAGTATTTGGCACCAGTAAAGCGCAGGTGTAGCTACAGTATTTGGCACCAGTAAAGAGCAGGTGTAACTACAGTATTTGGCACCAGTAAAGCACAGGTGTAGCTACAGTATTTGGCACCAGTAAAGAGCAGGTGTAGCTACAGTATTTGGCACCAGTAAAGAGCAGGTGTAACTACAGTATTTGGCACCAGTAAAGCGCAGGTGTAGCTACAGTATTTGGCACCAGTAAAGCACAGATGTAGCTACAGTATTTGCTACCAGTAAAGCGCAGGTGTAGCTACAGTATTTGGCACCAGTAAAGAGCAGGTGTAGCTACAGTATTTGGCACCAGTAAAGCACAGATGTAGCTACAGTATTTGGCACCAGTAAAGCACAGGTGTAGCTATAGTATTATGGCACCAGTAAAGCGCAGGTGTAGCTACAGTATTAGGCACCAGTAAAGAGCAGGTGTAGCTACAGTATTTGGCACCAGTAAAGAGCAGGTGTAGCTACAGTATTTGGCACCAGTAAAGCGCAGGTGTAGCTACAGTATTATGGCACCAGTAAAGCGCAGGTGTTACTACAGTATTTGGCACCAGTAAAGCACAGATGTAGCTACAGTATTTGGCACCAGTAAAGCGCAGGTGTAGCTACAGTATTTGGCACCAGTAAAGCGCAGGTGTAGCTACAGTATTTGGCACCAGTGAAGCACAGGTGTAGCTACAGTATTTGCTACCAGTAAAGCGCAGGTGTAGCTACAGTATTATGGCACCAGTAAAGCGCAGGTGTAGCTACAGTATTTGGCACCAGTAAAGCGCAGGTGTAGCTACAGTATTTGGCACCAGTAAAGCGCAGGTGTAGCTACAGTATTTGGCACCAGTAAAGCGCAGGTGTAGCTACAGTATTTGGCACCAGTAAAGCGCAGGTGTAGCTACAGTATTTGGCACCAGTAAAGCGCAGATGTAGCTACAGTATTTGGCACCAGTAAAGCACAGGTGTAGCTACAGTATTTGGCACCAGTAAAGCGCAGGTGTAGCTACAGTATTTGGCACCAGTAAAGCGCAGGTGTAGCTACAGTATTTGGCACCAGTAAAGCACAGATGTAGCTACAGTATTTGGCACCAGTAAAGCACAGATGTAGCTACAGTATTTGGCACCAGTAAAGCACAGGTGTAGCTACAGTATTTGGCACCAGTAAAGCGCAGGTGTAGCTACAGTATTTGGCACCAGTAAAGCACAGATGTAGCTACAGTATTTGGCACAAGTAAAGCGCAGGTGTAACTACAGTATTATGGCACCAGTACAGCACAGGTGTAGCTACAGTATTTGGCACCAGTAGAGCGCAGGTGTAGCTACAGTATTTGGCACCAGTAAAGCGCAGGTGTAGCTACAGTATTTGGCACCAGTAAAGCACAGGTGTAGCTACAGTATTTGGCACCAGTAAAGCGCAGATGTAGCTACAGTATTTGGCACCAGTAAAGCACAGATGTAGCTACAGTATTTGGCACCAGTAAAGCGCAGGTGTAGCTACAGTATTTGGCACCAGTAAAGCACAGGTGTAGCTACAGTATTTGGCACCAGTAAAGCACAGGTGTAGCTACAGTATTTGGCACCAGTAAAGCGCAGGTGTAGCTACAGTATTTGGCACCAGTAAAGCGCAGGTGTAGCTACAGTATTTGGCACCAGTAAAGCACAGATGTAGCTACAGTATTTGGCACCAGTAAAGCGCAGGTGTAGCTACAGTATTTGGCACCAGTAAAGCACAGATGTAGCTACAGTATTTGGCACCAGTAAAGCGCAGATGTAGCTACAGTATTTGGCACCAGTAAAGCGCAGGTGTAGCTACAGTATTTGGCACCAGTAAAGCGCAGGTGTAGCTACAGTATTTGGCACCAGTAAAGCGCAGATGTAGCTACAGTATTTGGCACCAGTAAAGCACAGGTGTAGCTACAGTATTTGGCAACAGTAAAGCACAGTTGTAGCTACAGTATTATGGCACCAGTACAGCACAGGTGTAGCTTCAGTATAATGGCACCAGTAAAGCGCAGGTGTAGCTACAGTATTTGGCACCAGTAAAGCGCAGGTGTAGCTACAGTATTATGGCACCAGTAAAGCGCAGGTGTAGCTACAGTATTTGGCACCAGTAAAGCGCAGGTGTAGCTACAGTATTTGGCACCAGTAAAGCGCAGGTGTAGCTACAGTATTTGGCACCAGTAAAGCGCAGGTGTAGCTACAGTATTTGGCACCAGTGAAGCGCAGGTGTAGCTACAGTATTTGGCACCAGTAAAGCACAGATGTAGCTACAGTATTTGGCACCAGTAAAGCGCAGGTGTAGCTACAGTATTTGGCACCAGTAAAGCGCAGATGTAGCTACAGTATTTGGCACCAGTAAAGCGCAGGTGTAGCTACAGTATTATGGCACCAGTAAAGCGCAGGTGTAGCTACAGTATTTGGCACCAGTGAAGCACAGGTGTAACTACAGTATTAGGCACCAGTAAAGCGCAGGTGTAGCTACAGTATTTGGCACCAGTAAAGCGCAGGTGTAGCTACAGTATTAGGCACCAGTAAAGCGCAGGTGTAGCTACAGTATTATGGCACCAGTACAGCACAGGTGTAGCTATAGTATTATGGCACCAGTAAAGCGCAGGTGTAGCTACAGTATTTGGCACCAGTAAAGCGCAGGTGTAGCTACAGTATTTGGCACCAGTGAAGCGCAGGTGTAGCTACAGTATTTGCTACCAGTAAAGCACAGGTGTAGCTACAGTATTTTGCACCAGTAAAGCGCAGGTGTAGCTACAATATTAGGCACCAGTAAAGCGCAGGTGTAGCTACAGTATTTGGCACCAGTACAGCGCAGGTGTAGCTACAGTATTTGGCACCAGTACAGCACAGGTGTAGCTACAGTATTTGGCACCAGTAAAGCGCAGGTGTAGCTACAGTATTTGGCACCAGTACAGCACAGGTGTAGCTACAGTATTTGGCACCAGTAAAGCGCAGGTGTAGCTACAGTATTTGGCACCAGTAAAGCACAGGTGTAGCTACAGTATTTGGCACCAGTACAGCACAGGTGTAGCTACAGTATTTGGCACCAGTAAAGCACAGATGTAGCTACAGTATTTGGCACCAGTACAGCACAGGTGTAGCTACAGTATTTGGCACCAGTAAAGCGCAGGTGTAGCTACAGTATTTGGCACCAGTAAAGCACAGGTGTAGCTACAGTATTTGGCACCAGTACAGCACAGGTGTAGCTACAGTATTTGGCACCAGTGAAGCGCAGGTGTAGCTACAGTATTTGGCACCAGTAAAGCACAGATGTAGCTACAGTATTTGGCACCAGTAAAGCACAGATGTAGCTACAGTATTTGGCACCAGTAAAGCGCAGGTGTAGCTACAGTATTTGGCACCAGTGAAGCGCAGGTGTAGCTACAGAATTTGCTACCAGTGAAGCGCAGGTGTAGCTACAGTATTTGGCACCAGTAAAGCGCAGGTGTAGCTACAGTATTAGGCACCAGTAAAGCGCAGGTGTAGCTACAGTATTTGGCACCAGTAAAGCGCAGGTGTAGCTACAGTATTATGGCACCAGTACAGCACAGGTGTAGCTACAGTATTTGGCACCAGTAAAGCGCAGATGTAGCTACAGTATTAGGCACCAGTAAAGCGCAGGTGTAGCTACAGTATTATGGCACCAGTAAAGCGCAGGTGTAGCTACAGTATTTGGCACCAGTAAAGCGCAGGTGTAGCTACAGTATTTGTCACCAGTGAAGCACAGGTGTAGCTACAGTATTTGCTACCAGTAAAGCACAGGTGTAGCTACAGTATTTGGCACCAGTAAAGCGCAGGTGTAGCTACAGTATTAGGCACCAGTAAAGCGCAGGTGTAGCTACAGTATTTGCTACCAGTAAAGAGCAGGTGTAACTACAGTATTATGGCACCAGTAAAGCGCAGGTGTAGCTACAGTATTTGGCACCAGTAAAGCGTAGGTGTAGCTACAGTATTTGGCACCAGTAAAGAGCAGGTGTAACTACAGTATTTGGCACCAGTAAAGCACAGGTGTAGCTACAGTATTTGGCACCAGTAAAGCGCAGGTGTAGCTACAGTATTTGGCACCAGTAAAGAGCAGGTGTAACTACAGTATTTGGCACCAGTAAAGCGCAGGTGTAGCTACAGTATATGGCACAAGTAAAGCGCAGGTGTAGCTACAGTATTATGGCACCAGTAAAGCGCAGGTGTTACTACAGTATTTGGCACCAGTAAAGCGCAGGTGTAGCTACAGTATTTGGCACCAGTAAAGAGCAGGTGTAGCTACAGTATTTGGCACCAGTAAAGCACAGATGTAGCTACAGTATTTGGCACCAGTAAAGCACAGATGTAGCTACAGTATTTGGCACCAGTAAAGCACAGGTGTAGCTACAGTATTATGGCACCAGTAAAGCGCAGGTGTAGCTACAGTATTAGGCACCAGTAAAGAGCAGGTGTAGCTACAGTATTTGGCACCAGTAAAGAGCAGGTGTAGCTACAGTATTTGGCACCAGTAAAGCGCAGGTGTAGCTACAGTATTATGGCACCAGTAAAGCGCAGGTGTTACTACAGTATTTGGCACCAGTAAAGCACAGATGTAGCTACAGTATTTGGCACCAGTAAAGCACAGGTGTAGCTACAGTATTTGGCACCAGTAAAGCGCAGGTGTAGCTACAGTATTTGGCACCAGTAAAGCGCAGGTGTAGCTACAGTATTTGGCACCAGTGAAGCACAGGTGTAGCTACAGTATTTGCTACCAGTAAAGCGCAGGTGTAGCTACAGTATTATGGCACCAGTAAAGCGCAGGTGTAGCTACAGTATTTGGCACCAGTAAAGCGCAGGTGTAGCTACAGTATTTGGCACCAGTAAAGCGCAGGTGTAGCTACAGTATTTGGCACCAGTAAAGAGCAGGTGTAGCTACAGTATTTGGCACCAGTAAAGCACAGATGTAACTACAGTATTTGGCACCAGTAAAGCGCAGGTGTAGCTACAGTATTTGGCACCAATAAAGCGCAGGTGTAGCTACAGTATTTGGCACCAGTAAAGCGCAGGTGTAGCTACAGTATTTGGCACCAGTAAAGCACAGGTGTAACTACAGTATTATGGCACCAGTACAGCACAGGTGTAGCTACAGTATTTGGCACCAGTAAAGCGCAGGTGTAGCTACAGTATTTGGCACCAGTAAAGCGCAGGTGTAGCTACAGTATTTGGCACCAGTAAAGCACAGGTGTAGCTACAGTATTTGGCACCAGTAAAGCACAGGTGTAGCTACAGTATTTGGCACCAGTAAAGCGCAGGTGTAGCTACAGTATTTGGGACCAAGTAAAGCGCAGGTGTAGCTACAGTATTTGGCACCAGTAAAGCACAGGTGTAGCTACAGTATTTGGCACCAGTAAAGTGCAGGTGTAGCTACAGTATTTGGCACCAGTAAAGCGCAGGTGTAGCTACAGTATTTGGCACCAGTAAAGCGCAGGTGTAGCTACAGTATTTGGCAACAGTAAAGCACAGGTGTAGCTACAGTATTATGGCACCAGTAAAGCGCAGGTGTAGCTACAGTATTTGGCACCAGTAAAGCGCAGGTGTAGCTACAGTATTTGGCACCAGTAAAGCGCAGATGTAGCTACAGTATTTGGCACCAGTAAAGCACAGGTGTAGCTACAGTATTTGGCACCAGTAAAGCGCAGGTGTAGCTACAGTATTTGGCACCAGTAAAGCGCAGGTGTAGCTACAGTATTTGGCACCAGTAAAGCACAGGTGTAGCTACAGTATTTGGCACCAGTAAAGCGCAGGTGTAGCTACAGTATTTGGCACCAGTAAAGCGCAGGTGTAGCTACAGTATTTGGCACCAGTAAAGCACAGGTGTAGCTACAGTATTTGGCAACAGTAAAGCACAGGTGTAGCTACAGTATTATGGCACCAGTAAAGCGCAGGTGTAGCTACAGTATTTGGCACCAGTAAAGCGCAGGTGTAGCTACAGTATTTGGCACCAGTAAAGCGCAGGTGTAGCTACAGTATTTGGCACCAGTAAAGCACAGATGTAGCTACAGTATTTGGCACCAGTGAAGCGCAGGTGTAGCTACAGTATTTGGCACCAGTAAAGCACAGATGTAGCTACAGTATTTGGCACCAGTAAAGCGCAGGTGTAGCTACAGTATTTGGCACCAGTAAAGCACAGATGTAGCTACAGTATTTGGCACCAGTAAAGCGCAGGTGTAGCTACAGTATTATGGCACCAGTAAAGCGCAGGTGTAGCTACAGTATTTGGCACCAGTGAAGCACAGGTGTAGCTACAGAATTTGCTACCAGTGAAGCACAGGTGTAGCTACAGTATTTGCTACCAGTAAAGCGCAGGTGTAGCTACAGTATTTGGCACCAGTAAAGCGCAGATGTAGCTACAGTATTTGGCACCAGTAAAGCGCAGGTGTAGCTACAGTATTTGGCACCAGTAAAGCGCAGGTGTAACTACAGTATTTGGCACCAGTAAAGCGCAGGTGTAGCTACAGTATTTGGCACCAGTAAAGCGCAGGTGTAGCTACAGTATTTGGCACCAGTAAAGCGCAGGTGTAGCTACAGTATTTGGCACCAGTAAAGCGCAGGTGTAGCTACAGTATTTGGCACCAGTAAAGCGCAGGTGTAGCTACAGTATTTGGCACCAGTACAGCACAGGTGTAGCTACAGTATTTGGCACCAGTGAAGCGCAGGTGTAGCTATAGTATTATGGCACCAGTACAGCGCAGGTGTAGCTACAGTATTTGGCACCAGTACAGCACAGGTGTAGCTACAGTATTTGGCACCAGTAAAGCACAGATGTAGCTACAGTATTTGGCACCAGTAAAGCGCAGGTGTAGCTACAGTATTTGCTACCAGTAAAGCACAGGTGTAGCTACAGTATTTGCTACCAGTAAAGCACAGGTGTAGCTACAGTATTTGCTACCAGTAAAGCACAGGTGTAGCTACAGTATTAGGCACCAGTAAAGCGCAGGTGTAGCTACAGTATTTGGCACCAGTAAAGCGCAGGTGTAGCTACAGTATTTGGCACCAGTAAAGCGCAGGTGTAGCTACAGTATTTGGCACCAGTAAAGCGCAGATGTAGCTACAGTATTTGGCACCAGTAAAGCACAGGTGTAGCTACAGTATTTGGCACCAGTAAAGCGCAGGTGTAGCTACAGTATTTGGCACCAGTAAAGCGCAGGTGTAGCTACAGTATTTGGCACCAGTAAAGCGCAGGTGTAGCTACAGTATTTGGCACCAGTAAAGCGCAGGTGTAGCTACAGTATTTGGCAACAGTAAAGCGCAGGTGTAGCTACAGTATTATGGCACCAGTACAGCGCAGGTGTAGCTTCAGTATAATGGCACCAGTAAAGCGCAGGTGTAGCTACAGTATTTGGCACCAGTAAAGCGCAGATGTAGCTACAGTATTTGGCACCAGTAAAGCACAGATGTAGCTACAGTATTTGGCACCAGTAAAGCGCAGGTGTAGCTACAGTATTTGGCACCAGTGAAGCACAGATGTAACTACAGTATTTGGCACCAGTAAAGCACAGATGTAGCTACAGTATTTGGCACCAGTAAAGCGCAGGTGTAGCTACAGTATTTGGCACCAGTAAAGAGCAGGTGTAGCTACAGTATTTGGCACCAGTAAAGCACAGGTGTAGCTACAGTATTTGGCACCAGTAAAGCGCAGGTGTAGCTACAGTATTTGGCACCAGTAAAGCGCAGGTGTAGCTACAGTATTTGGCACCAGTAAAGCGCAGGTGTAGCTACAGTATTTGGCACCAGTAAAGCGCAGGTGTAGCTACAGTATTTGGCACCAGTAAAGCGCAGGTGTAGCTACAGTATTTGGCACCAGTAAAGCGCAGGTGTAGCTACAGTATTTGCTACCAGTAAAGCGCAGGTGTAGCTACAGTATTTGGCACCAGTAAAGCGCAGGTGTAGCTACAGTATTATGGCACCAGTAAAGCGCAGGTGTAGCTACAGTATTTGGCACCAGTAAAGCGCAGATGTAGCTACAGTATTTGGCACCAGTAAAGCGCAGGTGTAGCTACAGTATTTGGCACCAGTAAAGCGCAGGTGTAGCTACAGTATTTGGCACCAGTAAAGCGCAGGTGTAGCTACAGTATTTGCTACCAGTAAAGCGCAGGTGTAGCTACAGTATTTGGCACCTGTAAAGCGCAGGAGTAGCTACAGTATTTGGCACCAGTAAAGCGCAGGTGTAGCTACAGTATTTGGCACCAGTAAAGCGCAGGTGTAACTACAGTATTTGGCACCAGTAAAGCGCAGGTGTAGCTACAGTATTTCGCATAAGTAAAGCACATTTGTAACTACAGTATTTGGCACAAGTAAAGCGCAGGTGTTGCTACAGTATTTGGCACAAGTAAAGCGCATTTGTAACTATAGTATTTGGCACAAGTAAAGCGCAGGTGTAACTACAGTATTTGGCACCAGTAAAACGCAGGTGTAGCTACAGTATTTGGCACCAGTAAAGCGCAGGTCTAGCTACAGTATTTGGCACCAGTAAAGCGCAGATGTAGCTACAGTATTTGGCACCAGTAAAGCGCAGGTGTAACTACAGTATTTGGCACCAGTAAAGCGCATTTGTAACTACAGTATTTGGCACAAGTAAAGCGCAGGTGTAACTACAGTATTTGGCACCAGTAAAGCGCAGGTGTAGCTACAGTATTTGGCACCAGTAAAGCGCAGGTCTAGCTACAGTATTTGGCACCAGTAAAGCGCAGATGTAGCTACAGTATTTGGCACCAGTAAAGCGCAGGTGTAACTACAGTATTTGGCACCAGTAAAGCGCATTTGTAACTACAGTATTTGGCACAAGTAAAGCGCAGGTGTAACTACAGTATTTGGCACCAGTAAAACGCAGGTGTAGCTACAGTATTTGGCACCAGTAAAGCGCAGGTCTAGCTACAGTATTTGGCACCAGTAAAGCGCAGATGTAGCTACAGTATTTGGCACCAGTAAAGCG
This sequence comes from Taudactylus pleione, assembly GCA_031769625.1. Classification (NCBI taxonomy): domain Eukaryota; kingdom Metazoa; phylum Chordata; class Amphibia; order Anura; family Myobatrachidae; genus Taudactylus; species Taudactylus pleione. Next base: position 1,312,248 of record JAUIMM010000123.1, read on the forward strand.
CAGGTGTAACTACAGTATTTGGCACCAGTAAAGCACAGGTGTTGCTACAGTATTTGGCACCAGTAAAGCACAGGTGTAGCTACAGTATTTGGCACAAGTAAAGCGCAGGTGTAACTACAGTATTTGGCACCAGTAAAGCGCAGGTGTAGCTACAGTATTTGGCACCAGTAAAGCGCAGATGTAGCTACAGTATTTGGCACCAGTAAAGCGCAGGTGTTACTACAGTATTTGGCACCAGTAAAGCGCAGGTGTAGCTACAGTATTTGGCACAAGTAAAGCGCAGGTGTAGCTACAGTATTTGGCACAAGTAAAGCGCAGGTGTAACTACAGTATTTGGCACAAGTAAAGCGCAGGTGTAGCTACAGTATTTGGCACAAGTAAAGCGCAGGTGTAGCTACAGTATTTGGCACAAGTAAAGCGCAGGTGTAGCTACAGTATTTGGCACAAGTAAAGCGCAGGTGTAGCTACAGTATTTGGCACAAGTAAAGCGCAGGTGTAGCTACAGTATTTGTCACAAGTAAAGCGCAGGTGTAGCTACAGTATTTGGCACAAGTAAAGCGCAGGTGTAACTACAGTATTTGGCACAAGTAAAGCGCAGGTGTAGCTACAGTATTTGGCACAAGTAAAGCACAGGTGTAGCTACAGTATTTGGCACAAGTAAAGCACAGGTGTAACTACAGTATTTGGCACAAGTAAAGCGCAGGTGTAACTACAGTATTTGGCACAAGTAAAGCGCAGGTGTAGCTACAGTATTTGGCACAAGTAAAGCGCGGGTGTAGCTACAGTATTTGGCACCAGTAAAGCACAGGTGTAGCTACAGTATTTGGCACAAGTAAAGCGCAGGTGTAGCTACAGTATTTGGCACAAGTAAAGCGCAGGTGTAGCTACAGTATTTGGCACAAGTAAAGCGCAGGTGTAACTACAGTATTTGGCACAAGTAAAGCGCAGGTGTAACTACAGTATTTGGCACAAGTAAAGCGCAGGTGTAGCTACAGTATTTGGCACAAGTAAAGCGCAGGTGTAGCTACAGTATTTGGCACAAGTAAAGCGCAGGTGTAACTACAGTATTTGGCACAAGTAAAGCGCGGGTGTAGCTACAGTATTTGGCACCAGTAAAGCGCAGGTGTAACTACAGTATTTGGCACAAGTAAAGCGCAGGTGTAACTACAGTATTTGGCACAAGTAAAGCACAGGTGTAGCTACAGTATTTGGCTCCAGTAAAGCACAGGTGTAGCTACAGTATTTGGCACAAGTAAAGCGCAGGTGTAACTACAGTGTTTGGCACAAGTAAAGCACAGCTGAACCAGCAAGGTAATTGTACTAGAGAAGGGCCTCATTCAGCAATGATCGCAATTGCAATAACGTACGCAGACAGCTGATTGTTGTATACTGCGCATGCGTATGCATCGCAGTACACGTGTGCGAAGACTCCACTACGATCATACTGTGACCCATCGTAGAGTGACTGACAGGAAGTGACTGTTTGGGGGTGGTGACTGGGCGATGGTCAGGGAACACTGGGCCTGATTCAGACCCGCTGAGCGCTCGATGGTGCCCTTGTGCGCATGCGCATGACGGAGGGAGCTCCGTCGTACACATGCGCGAGACCCGAATAGCGACGGCCAAGCCATCGCTATGGGTTTCGCACCGAAGGGGGCGTGCTGTCGATGGTGAGTGACAGCATGCTCCCTTTGGTGGGCGTGCCGGGGGCATTGCTGCCCAGATGGAGGCGTTCCCATGGGAACGCCTACCATCTGGGGCCGTCCCCACTGACATCACTAGTAATGTCAGTGGGAGTACTTTCGGCTCTGATAGTCAGAGCGTCCGGCTCTGAATCAGGCCTACTGTTACAGGGGTGTGCATTAAGTAGCCACTGTGATGGCATACGCACCCTGATATCTCACTGCGTGCAATGGTTTCATAGACTTGCACAGTATTACGAATGTGAGTAAGTTGAAGTGGGCGACCTTATGTTGGGTTGCGACAGCATTGCGGTTGCAAAATTTGCATATTTTAGCAGTGTATCTGTGTGCGTAATCGCAGCTGCGATATCAATAGCAATCCGTAATGAATTGGGCCCTAAATTTCAAGTCTATAGTAGTCCTAAAAGGTGCAGATCTGGTCCTGCGACAGTGCTCCAAAACCCGGCGGCAGCGGGGCGCATTACAGAAAATGCGGGCTTGTCGGCTCCATTTACTAGACATGCTAAAGTCAACGGCTGTGTACTTGGACGCAGCGCCATTGGTCCCGGTAGCATTATTTTACTGGACAACCTGAGCAGTGGCGGATTTTACCTAGGGGCTGCAGCCCCCCCAGTAAGATCCACCAGCTCAGTGCAGTCTGTGACTTCACTGGCTGCACTGTGACAGGAAGTGGCTTCCTATTGGAAGTGCCACCTGCCAGTCAAATATACAACAGGCAGCCCAGGGGGAGGCATCTCCTCCCGCTGATGTCTCCTCCCCACTGGTGTCTCCTCCCCCTGGGACTTCCAGTCCGGGGCTGCTATTAACAGAGAGCGGCTTCCAGGAGGAAGCCGCTACTCTGCCTTCCTGCCAGCCCTACCCAGGTCCTTGGGGCTGCAGACGATGCAGCCCTTTGTAAGTCTGTGGTATGCACATGGACGGCTCCCCACCACTAGTGCGCATGTGCCGGTCCTGGTGTCTGACAGATCTATTGCGCAGGTGCCGGGACCCAGCCATGAGCCGGCGAGTGACCCTGTCCTTTTCAGTGGCGGCAGTCCCCCTCATCAAAGAGGGTAGGAGCCGCCGCTGAACCTAAGTAACCTGAGGGTTATACAGATGCCCGTTATTCATGCAGCTGATCCAATGCTGATTGTCTTATAATATCGCTAAAGTAATGGTATAACTTCTGTGGTGCAATCAGCCCTGCATTATGCATTCTTCATAAATACCTTTAACAGAAAGCTGTACAGCACGCCAAGGAACAGAGGGTCAATAAAGCAGAATGAGAAGCAATGAAGTATTGATTTTTCCTACACTTCCTACAAGTGGCAATAAGCACTTATAACAGGATCAGCCTGGAAGAGGTTCCCATCAATACATCTCGCAGAGTTGCCTTGCTGTAATCATCAGACATCATTGTCCTGTCTTACTGGCACTGACATAGGCTTTGCTCAGGGCTCCCCAAACCTCCCAGTGACTGATTGTAGTTTCTGCTCCTGTGATGTAATAACTGTTAAAATGACTGATCCTTACAAGATGTACAGAGTTAATATGGTCACAAAACATGAAAAAGTAAAGATAAACATTTTGGTGAGAAATGAATCATTCCCTGGTCAGGATATTGCTTTTTGGCTATCCAGGAACTGCGACCGGCAGTCTGAGTTACTGAAATCAGAACACATGTTGGGGGTATGGGGGGGAGCTTGGGAGGCCTTGGTGAAGCTGCGTCATTCGGATAAAGGGTTTGTGCTTATACCATCTGCTGCATATATTGGAAGGGACAGGGTGCAGTGCTTCTACCAGGGCCAACCAATAACGTGTTTTAAGTGTGGGATTTCTGCCATCTTATCAGCGAATGTAATGTTATTAAGTGTGCATTGTGTAACAAGGTTGGTCACGTGTCAAGGGAATGTGAAATGCAACTTGTGTGGGGAAGACAGGCATCCGTGTAGTAGATGTCCATGGGCCAGTCACAATAGTGGACAGGAGGTGGGGCCAGTAATAGGAAGGAAAGATGGGGGGAGAAAAACAGGCTGAACCTAAAAGAGGAGGATTAGAAAGACTTCAGAAGGAGCAGAGGCAAGAGGAGGGGAAGGATGAAACACCTTTCAAAAAGTTAAGAGGGGAAAAAAGAAAAAAAAGGAAGGGTGAAGAGGTACAAGTCGTATTAAGTAACAAATTTGATGTATTTTCTTCAGATGATGAAGGGGAAATTATAAGGAATGGTGAAGAATTGGTTTTGATGACTGGGACAGATAAGAAGGCAAAGAGAGTGGTTAAAAAGGCAAAGCAAATGGGAGGTGGAGGAGAAGGAAGGGAAAAAAGAAAGGAGAGGAGGTGGAGGGTCTTGAGTGGGATCCAACTTGAAGAAATAGTGATGGATACACAAAAAGTGGTGGGAGAAAGTGAGGGGGTGGTGGAGGAAACTCAAGGTTTGGAAAAAAGTGGGATGAAGCAGTCAGGGGTTTGGGATACTGGTGAAGGCTTAAGTCAGGGGTTTGGGGATGTACGCCAGGTCATTAAGTTTGTTCAGAAACCTCCTGATATTGGGCCTTCTTAAGTAGGGGATGGGGTACCCCAGGGAGGGAGGGAAGGGGGGACACAGGATGTGACTTCAATGGTAAATGTGGAGGGTGCCTGCCTGCAGGGGGTTGGTGTGCAGGGTTGAGGGTTTTTTTTTTGGTTTTGTGTTTTCTTGGCACTAGCTAAAAGTAAGCAAGGTCTTGCTTTTTATAACCTATAAACATGGATCTCCATCGTATACGATGTGCCACGATTAATGTGGCTTCCGTAGTTTCTGAACACGCTCATAGGTTGGTGTTTGATTTTTTCAACACGGTTGAGGTTGATTTTTTGTTTTTGCAAGAGACTAGGATTAGCAAATTGGACATCCTCCACACAGCAACATGTGAGTGGAGGAGGGGTCCTTCTTACTGGTCGCTTGCGGCTTAGGCGTACGGTGGGGTGGCAATACTTTTTACTGACAAGGTAACTGTGCACAAGGTTATAGATTTTCAAGCAGACAGATGTATGATTTTGGATATCAACATGAAGGGACAGGACCAAAGGTTGGTTGATGTTTATGGGCCACAGACGTCCTGGGATAGGAAAATATGAGATATGGTAAGAACTTACCTTTGTTATCTCTATTTCTATGAAGTCCATAGGGTTCCACAGGATACCTTGGGGTATAGGTGATGACGTCAGGCATTGGGCACCATAGAGTTAAGTTTTCAGCCTCCCAGGATGCACTAGGGTCCCCCTCCTATACCCCGCCCCCGAGCCAAGGCATCTCAGTTACGTACCAAGCCATAGGCCGGAGGAGGAAGAGTGAGAAAAAAGATCTGGACGCACACAAGAATCACATTCTCACCAGAGGGAGATGGAAAAACCGGTGACCAGAGTAAAGCCCATCTGCAGCACCGGTGTGACAAGGTGGGAGTCCAGTAGAGCCCTATGGACTTCGTAGAAATAGAGATAACAAAGGTAAGTTCTTACCATATGTCATATTTTCTACATCAGGGTCCATAGGGTATCCACAGGATACCTTGGGGATGTCCCAAAGCAGTATCCTTCAAGGGTGGGGATGCTCCTGTGCTGAAAGGAGAATCCGCCGACCGAAGGAAGCATCCTGAGAGGCAAAGGTGTCAAACGCGTAATACCTCACCAAGGTATGGACAGAGGACCACGTGGCAGCCTTGCAGATCTGGACTGCAGAGGCACCATGTCAAGCTGACCATGAAGGACCCACAGACCTAGTGGAATGAGCCCTCACAGAGTATGGAACCGGAAGGCCTTCATGAAGATAAGCTTCTGAAATTGCCATACGAATCCAACCTGCCAAAGTTTGCTTTGAAGCAGGCCAACCCTTTTTACGGAAGCCATAGAGGACAAACAAGGTGTCCAACTTCCTAAACGAAGAAGTGCGGTCAACATAGATCCTTAAGGCCCGCACAACGTCCAAAAAGGCCTCACCCACTGAAAGATCAGGTGAGTTAAAAGCCGGCACAATGATTTCCTCATTGATATGGAAACGTGAAACAACTTAAGGCCCGCACAACGTCCAAAGTGGCCTCACCCACTGAAAGATCAGGTGAGTTAAAAGTGAAACAACGTGAAACAACTTAAGGCCCGCACAACGTCCAAAGTGGCCTCACCCACTGAAAGATCAGGTGAGTTAAAAGCCGGCACAACAATTTCCTCATTGATATGGAAACGTGAAACAACTTTGGGAAGAAATTCAGGACGAGTGCGCAGCACTGCCCTGTTCCTATGAACAATCAGGAAAGGGGGTCTACAGGAGAGAGCTCCTAAGTCAGAAACACGTCTGGCCGAAGCAATGGCCAGAAGGAAAATTGTTTTAGCTGTCAGCCATTTAAGGTCCACTGAGCCCAGTGGTTCAAACGGCGGTCCCTGGAGAGCCCTCAGGACCACAGCTAAATCCCAAGGCGCCACCGGTGGAACAAAGGGCGGCTGAATTCGAAGAACACCTTGCATAAAGGTGTACACATCAGGGATTGCAGCAATCCTACGATGGAATCAGACAGACAGGGCAGACACCTGCACCTTCAGAGAAGCAAGGCGAAGCCCATGGTCTAGTCCTGCCTGTAGGAAAGCTAACACTTTAGACAGAAGGAACTCCCGAGGGGCATAACCTCTCGGTCAACATCACTGGACGAACGTATGACACACACGATGGTATATCCTTGCAGAAGATGGTTTCCGAGCTCTTAGAATAGTTCGTACTACAGAGCTGGAAAACCCCCTGGACCTTAACATGGCCGTCTCAACAGCCACCCCGTCAAAGACAGCCGAGTCAGGTCTGGGTGAAGACGAGGACCCTGTGACAGTAGGTCCGGTTGTAGCGGCAACCGCAGAGGAATGTCCACAGACAGACCCAGAAGGTCTGAGAACCAGTGCCGCCTGGGGAAAGTACAGGCAGCAGACACTAGCAGAAGTCACATACAATGTAAAGAAACTAATCCCTGCACTATCAACGCTGTTCCTCAACTACGCAGACACAGAGCCTGGTAGGACACAGCGCTGCAAACACAGACCTGTTTCAACAGAGGAGAGGTATGGGGGACCCAGACCGCAATGCCACCGATCAGCAGATTCCAGCAGCAATCACCATGCTTCTGTAAAGATGGCCACTGAAGAGCAGAGAGGAGGCCGGCCTGGGGAGGAGCGCTGCCACAGGGCCAATCGGCAGCGCAGAGAGGGCTGTGTGCTGCAGGGGAGGCACCGGCTGTGTACAGGGAAGGCGCACTCCCCTGGCATGCAATTAACCTCTGGGACACCGCAGCGCTACCGCTCAGCTGCGGTCTGCTGTCCAAGAGGGGTAGTGGAATCGCAGGTTAGTTACCTGGCTCCACGCTGCAGCCAGTCCCCAGGGAGCCCCCTGCCTGGGGTCTCTGGACCATGTTTCAGCAGGGACCCACCTCGGGACCCTGCTGCTTACCTGCTGCCCCCTTGAATCCGGCCATGGTCCAAAACATCTGGGGTCACCGCTAGCTGTGACCCAAGATGCTTACCAGCATCCCCGGATCAGTACCGGCGTTCTGGTACCGGCGGGGTGTAGGGTAGACAGCATGGACGTCAGTAGTGACTGTCCATGCTGTACTTCCAGATGTGCAGCCACAGCTGCCATGAAGAACACTTCAGGGGCTATCCTTAGCCCCCCTCTAAACAGGTGCACCAACGAAACTGAGATGCCTTGGCTCGGGGGCGAGGTATAGGGGGGGGACCCTCGTGCATCCTGGGAGGCTGAAAACTTAACTCTATGGTGCCTGATGCCTGACAACATCACCTATACCCCAAGGTATCCTGTGGATACCCTATGGACCCTGTTGTAGAAATGTCTCTTTATGGAGATTAAACCTTTCCTTTTTATGGCTCTGCAGGTTATCTTTGGTGGTGACTTTAATAATGTTATTAGGCCAAAGGACAGGGGAGGTTCAAGGAGACCTCTGGGCCCTGATTCTCATTTTTAGGTTATTATGGTTAGTCAGGCTGGTCTGGTGGATGTGCATATTCGTCACTCCCCTGACCTCACAGGTTCACTAATTTTAGCAGTAGCCTTACATCTAGAATAGATAGTTTTTATGTTAAGGAGTCTTCTAAAACCTCATGCCCAGGGATGAGGTTAGTGGAGTTCTCCGATCATGGTTTTCTCTCAGTAACTTTGAATATCTCAGAAACCGCTCAGAAAGGGCAGGGCCTATGGCATTTGAACTCAGAGCTTCTAGAGGAAGAAAGGGTTAGGCAGTCTTTCAAGGTTTTCTTTCAATCTCAGGAGACACTCTTGGAGGCAGGCTGGAGTAGATCTGCATGGTGGGAGGTGATAAAAAAAGAGAATCCATAAGTTTTTCCATGAGCTCATAGCTAAGATAAATTTAATAAAGCAGAATGCCTACCATAACCTGAGAAAGAAATTAGATTTCTTAGATCTCTGAGGAGGGAGATAGTGGGGAAACCTCCCGAGTGAGGGCCCAGATGAAGGAATTTCAGTATAACTGGCTGGCATCCTTTGTTCTGGAAAGGGATTATGGAACATACCACTCACCGGATCCTTAACAGAACTGTAGGAGGTAAGTCTATAGATCAGAGGACTGGTAGATGGCAGGGTGTTCTTTGTATCGATAAAGGCATTCTGGACGTCATTGTGTCCAATAATTCAAATCTTTTATCTGAGCAGTCACTTGTCAGAGAGAAGATGGAGGAATTTCTGAGGGGGACACCAGGACTGAATCCTCAAGTTGTGTCTCTTGACTCTTTGGAAACTGAGATAACGGCGTAGGAAGTTAGGAAAGTGATAGTGGGGTTAAACACCAAAAAGTCTCCAGGACCAGATGGGTTAACAGCTGAATTTTATTTTATAAGGCCTTTTTAAACCTCCTAATTCCCCGCCTAGTGGAAGTGTTTAATGAGAGCCTGGACAAGGGAATTATCCCTCCTTCCATGAGGTTATCTGCTCTTATTTTACTGTCCAAAGGAAAGGACCTATCTTGTAACTGGTGCCCCACAGCCCTTCTTAATACAGATAGGAAGATTTTGGAAAAAAAACTGTTTAATAGGCTATCGGAATTTACTGAGGTGTTGCTTTCACCTTCACAGCACAGCACAGTGAAGGGTCGTAGCACCTTTAGTGTTGTCTTTGGTGTATGGGAAGCCATTGAGCGGTGCAGGGCAGAGAAGTAGGGAAAGTGCCTACTGGCATTGTATCAGGTCTAAGGCCTTTGACTGGGTCAACCATGAGTACCTTTGGGCCCTACTGAAATGGTATGGTCTTCCAGAGTGGGTTGTGAATTGGTTGCAGGCTATTTATTGTCAGGCTAAAAGCTTCCCAGCTGAGGGTGGTGGCCTATGTGGATGACATCACAATGGTTCTGTCTTCACAGGCAGAGGCTCATGATGTGGAACACCTCATCTGTGAATACTCTGAGGCCTTGTGCTCCAGGGTAAATCGTGAGAAGTGTGAAGTTTTCTGGATGGGAGAGGAAGGTGATGAGTTCTGCCTTCTGTACAGCTTCCCTCAGGGAGGCCAGCAAATCAAAATTCTAGGCATCAAATTTGACCATGGTTATTATGCCTCTCTAAATTGGGATAAAGAGCTGGAAAAGATGGAAGTTATCCTTGAGGGAAAAGGTTGACCTGTGCAAAACTTACCTGATACCTATTTTTTTCTATGTCAGTTATGTGTGCTTTTTGCCTCAATCTATGTGGTCAAGATTTAATTACTTGTTCTTCCTGATGTTGTGAGGAAATAGGATCAATATAGTCAAGAGAGACATCACCTACAGACTGAGAATAGATAAGGTTTTATACAGTACATGGTAAACCCTGTTGTCTTTTTGTAACAGCCTTTTTAAAACTGAACGTTGGGAGTATGTTTTTATATGCTCCCCCACGGTGGGTAGAGGGTTTCAGATTGTGGGCATGTCCCTTCTTCAGTTTGCAGATAGAGGGAGGCCAAGTGCTTCAAGGTAATAAGGCAATAAGGTGTGGAAGTGGGTGAAGTCAAAAACTTTTCCAGAAGGGAGTTGGGGAATAGAATTTTGCAGACCCACTTTCATGTCCCACTTTCATTGAGGGACTGTCCAGACAATGTTGATTAAGTCGGGTTAACTATGTTAAATTCCTAGAGGATACCGTAGAAGTTTAAAGATATCACCTGCTCTCTCTTCATGTAAAGCTTTATGTTGGAGGGAACCTCAGGTGGAGGAATGCCAGTGATCATGGTTGCCCATGGGAGGAATGTCCAGGGGTAGAGTAGACAATGGACTATTTCCTTCTTGAGTGTCCCTTTAATGTAAAAGGTTTATGAGGAGGTATCAAGGGCCATTGGTATCCAGTGCCTTTCGGATCTTAGTTACCCTTATTGGGCTTATGGGGCAGTCAGAAGGTACGGCAGATTTCATTTGAACACAATTTATTTAGTCAGTTTAGTGGTTAGATTTCATACGTGGAATGCACAGTGTCATGTTACCATAAGGAAAAAGGTCCTCCTTGTGAAGAGGTGGGGGGTTTAATTCTACAAGAGGTGAAGATCTGGATAAGAAAAGGCTGGTTGCTGTTAGCTGGTCTCGTTGGTGGGGCCAGTTGAAGCCCCCTTGAGTGGGTGGTAGACAGTCTTTTCTATGTCCAGCTATGTTTTTTTTTCTTCTTTCACTCCCCCACACATTTTTGATGTTATGATTGTCTTTTGATGGAAAGGTTTGCATACATCTACTTGTAGGTATTAGAAAGTGGTGAAGGGTAAAGGTATGTAAGTTTAGATAGTTTAGTGTGTGATATAGATAGTTTAGGGGTGTCTTTAAATCCTTGCTTAGTTTTCCCTTGGAGGGAGTGGATTGTATATAGGTGGTAGGTTCAGTAGTTTGTATTACTACTGAACCTACCACCTACTGATTTGTCCACACTGACACATCACTCATCTCCTAATGTTTTCTGAGCTGCTGGGGACCCTGGTACCTTTTATGAAGAATTGCCATCCTTCCGTGGACCGCATTATAGGCAGGGTGGATGGGGCAGTTGTTCAGGGGTCCCCACACATTGGGAGCCCCCACACTGCCGCAAGCATTCCTTGCCACTCTGGAGTCTGGACACTCTCTGGCTGGTTTCACCCGGCAGCAGACAGCAGCAGTGACAACTGAGTGACAACTGAGCACACTGACTCTGTCACTGATCGTAGCGGACGATGGAAGCCCCGCCCCCTCGTTGCCGCGATTTGCGGGTGAATGGGTAGTAGTTTGTCACAATCTATGGACCCCTTTTATTCTGAAAATATACTTGGGTGGCAATAATTTGATGGATCGTACGTCCATGGATTTGCGCATGTCTATTAGGAGGGATTTTCAGTGATGCAGCATTTCTGTTGTCTTTTCTAGTCGAAAGTTATTCCTGGGCCAGCTTGGTGCTCTCAGCACAGGATTATGGTCATTGATTTGCTGTGTCAGATAGTCTGACCGGGAGGTTCGGTGGTTGACCATGCATTCATCAGATTTAAAGATGTTCATTTTTACAGACCAGATGGAGTGCATCTAAAGGCCCCTACACACAGAGGACCTCATTCAGAGCCGGTCGCACAGAGCGTGCGGTCGGTCTGAATGAGGGGAGGACGTCTTGAATTTTCAAGACGTCCTCCTTTGCGGTGGTAAGACTGTGGGTTAACACCCACAGCCTTACGACTGCCTAAGGTGATGGTCGCTATGGACAAGACCATCGCGACCATCGGGGCTTATGACGAGACCCTAGGGTAGGGTCTCCCTTGTCGTAAGCCCCGGAGAGCTTTCGGCTCTGTCTGAGCCGGAAGCTCTCCACTGACATCACTAGTAAGGTCAGTGGGGCCGCCCCCAAACGGTAGGCATTCCCATGGGCTGCCACCCCCCGGCCCGCCTTCCAAACGGGGCGAGCTGTCAATCAACATCGACAGCTTTGGATCGAGACCCGCTACGACCGGCGCTGTCGCCGTCATGCGCATGCTCTTTGGGGGGCCATCGACCCGGTCCGAGCGCATCGGCGCTAACGACCGGGTCTGAATGACCCCCAGAGTGTTATAGCTGCCGATCCAACAGATTGGAATGATATTGCAGCTATATCGTTTCATGTGTGGGCATGATATTGTCCACTGCGCACTCACGTGGGGTGGTCCATTGCTCCTCCAGCTCTTTCTGCATGCACAAGGGATCTGGAGAAGCAATGAATGATCCCATGTGGGGGGGGGGTTCGGCATATCAGGTGATCGGGACCAGATTTCTCCATGTGTGTGGGCCGCCCGATATGTCAGCCTGTCTGATCCTTGATTGCATTGCTGTATACAAATCGTGTTATTGTTAATTGGAGATTAAATTTTGAGTCTTTGAGGATTCTAAGTATTGATATGGTGGCGGCTGTGGTCTCATGAGGGGGACCTTCATTAATGGGAATGATCTGTACCAGTGGCTGTCTAGATTTATGTATTGAGATGCTCTCCTTACCAATACTTGGGTTACAATGATTCTACCCTACTGCTGTCAGTGGCACCAACAGTCCAGGTGGGCTTCTTGTGTGTCATTGGAAGGGGAGTTTGGATACTTTGAGTTGTTGGTGAGGAGCTAGCAGCTGGTCCCCATCTTGGCATTCAGATGGGTAATAGGCTGATAGTTGGCCCCCATGTGGGCCCTGAGTTTGGTGATGAACTAGCAGGTGACCCCCATCTTGGCATTCAGATGAGTAATAGGCTGATAGTTGGCCCCCATCTAGGCTCTGGGTTTGGTGATGAATTAACAGGTGGCCTCAATCTAGGTTATTGTAAATTACATGTTATGGGCTGGCATCTGGCATCCATTTAAGCCTGACTTACTTGAACAGATGCTGCACATAAATAAATAAAGCTGACTCTTTTCTCACCACTATGCCTCCGTGACGTAATGTTAATCTGTGTATAAATATAAGCAAACATCGGCTGAAAGAGAGTTTTTGAAACTTTAATATAGTCTCTCATCTGCTCACAAGGTTTTCTGGGTTTAGCAAGTCCACAGCAACAGAAGACGAGGCTCAGTTAGCAACTACAGGGTCATCCCAAACAGCTGATGCACACTAAGGTCTCAGACAGGTAGCTGGCCAGGTACAATCCAATGTCTGGTAACGGGTTTCAAAATGTGATGGGCAAAGACAGAGGCAGGTCAAGTACAATCCGAGGTCTGGTGACAGTCATCCAAGTGCTAGCATTGCTAACAGGCACAGGAGTTAGGAGTCAAACATCGGTGAGAAGACTAATCACCTAACAATCACTGTTAGCTGAGGGGTCCTTAACTACTCTCATGCAGCATTTTCACATCGGTCTGAGATGACTCCACTGTGCAGGCATCCGAGCTTCTGGCCAGTTTCACACCTGCCGGTTTTGGCCATCTGGCCAAAAAACAGGCAGAAGCCGGATGGTGTTTTTCAGGCCCACAGTGCCTTTCACAAGCAGTGGCTTTGAGACAATTTTAATGTTTTTTTTTCTTTAATAATCTATTGACCATGCACAGCAGCTGCTGTACAAGCCGGCCGGTGTGTGTGTAAGGAAACATTATTTCCTATACACAACTGGCGAGCAGGGATGGCACGGGCATGGCAGCCGTCCTTTTCAGTAGATATTTCCGACTGTTACACGGCAACAGTGCCGTGCCCGGACCATGTGAAAGGACCCACCTGCTTCTCTGCTTAACTATATTTCACACCCGGCAAAAAAACCGGGAGGCAAAAACCGGCAAGTGTGAAACTGGCCTCTGTGTTCCAGCAGCCGGAAACTATGGGCCTGATTCAGACCCGCTCGAGAGCACTATGCACTCACAAGCGGGTCGATGGTGGCCCAGTGCGCATACGTGAGACCCGGATAGCGACGGGCAAACCGTCGCTCCGGGTCTCGTACCAAAGGGGGCGTGCTGTCGATGTTGAGTGAGAGCTCGCCCCCTTTGGTGGGCGGGCCGGGGGCATGGCTGCCCAGACTGAGGCGTTTCCATGGGAACGCCTACTGTCTGGGGCCGGCCCCACTGACATCACAACTGATGTCAGTGGGAGATATTTCGGCTCTGTTAGAGCCAAAAGCACTCCAGGGCTTGCGGCAACGAGACCCTACCACAAGGGTCTTGCCGCAAGCCCAATGGTCGCGATGGTCTTGACCATCGCGACCATCTTCCTGGCCGCTCGTTATAGCTGTGGGTGGCCGCTCTAAAAAAACAGAAGGCCGGCCCTGATTCAGAGCGAGCGCTCTGTCAGAGTGTCCGGCTCTGAATCAGGCCATATGACCCCCCTGTACGGGTGCCTGAGCCTTCAGACATCAGAGTCGCTCCGGCAGCCGAAAAACAACAATGCAGGAGCTCGCGGAAGACAGGCCACTGACGCTGACCGTGGTGATTTGAAATATTATAGAATAACAGTGCTGCTGTCTGTGCCAAAAAAACAATGAACCCCATTACCTGTCATAGAGTGTGATACTGGGGGACCCAGATTTTTTATTTTAGTATTGTAATATTAGGCCCTAATATTCGATGCACAAAATGGCTGAGGAACAGCGCAAATATCGTCAATGAAGAGGCTGCAATGTACAGGATAAAAATTATATTTTATACCTTATAAAGTGTTTGCTAGAAGAAAAGTCAGCAGATTACTTCTGCGTTTAGCGCTCGCTAAATTTGTTATGTCGTCCTTTCTGGATTTCACAAACAGCGGTAATATAAGATTACACCGGCTCGCGGTGCATTACACCGGCACTGGCAGCGGCAGGTGAGTGGAGGACCCCGGCCATGAGGAGGACTTTGCTGGACCTCGCCGCAGGGGTAAGTATTGATAAATACTTGTGACATGTTTGTTTGTATCACAGTAATACTGAATTAAATTGCAGCTGGTATTTTCGTTTGCTTATAAATGCTGCCCTATATTTCTTACAATATAGAGGAAATCCATAGACACTATGAAGACCCAATTTAATAACCCCCCCCCCACCATTCATACCTGCTGCATTGCGGTTAGCCTGTACCTGCTCCTGCCAGTTAATAAACCACACTCTAGTTAAGTTGATCTGCCACGTGGACTAACCTCCATCGCTGACACCTACCATTGTAGTGTCTGACAATATTTCTTTGGTGCAGGCGGAGTATGCTGAAATCCGCTAGATCCGTGCGCATTTTCACTTGAGTCTGGATCAGAATCAGTTTCCTTTCAGCAGCGTGACAGTTCAATTCATGAAATAAATGTATATATAAACTAATAAAACTTTATACAGTATAGCGCCTGGATAATCCTCAGCACTTTGCAACTGGGAATAAACTGAGGACCGGTCGGTGTGGAAGCAGCAGACACTCTAAACCATGGTACTGTAAGTAAATTCATACTTCACAAAGCAATTTGTACCTCTCAGCTGTTATATTACAAGTCGGTTCCACTGCTTGGCTCAAATAGGAGGCCCCAAAATGAAAATAAACCCGCACAGGTTTCTGTGAGCTTTGATCTGATATTCTGGTGATCCGGAGTCTCCGTTCCTTCCCAGCACATCAGCAAATTACAGGAAACCCCAAAGCCAAGAACTAACACGGCTCTCTCTGACATATACAGCAGGGAAGCACTGGAGAGCAATCATAGCGCGAACGGCACAACATTGTTCTAGGGGATGATTTATAGGACGTGGAAAGAAATATCACCTGTGCTACGAGGACATTGATCAGTGATGCTAGTTATGTGCGGTAGAGCAGGATCGGATAAGTAACGATTGGCCACCAGTATATGAACCACCAGCTGTTTGTACTGTAATCACACAGTTCCCTGTAATCAATATAATATATTACCAAGAAAACCAACTCTTGTTATTACAGGAGAGAAAGGGGAGAACAGGGTTCTACAGAGCAATTTGCAGTAAATGTTAAATGACAATTCCACGTGTTTAACTTTCTCTTTTCTTTGAAAAGTATTCCCTACACCCTTACTTGTCCCTGTATTTCCTAAAGCTCCGTACACACGGAGCGACTTAACGATCAGACAACGATCAGACGATCGTTTTATCATCGTCCTGTATGTGCTGGATCGAATATCCAGCACATGCAGCAAACCCCCAAACACTATAACGACCTGGGTCCCTATAATAAACAGGCTATTAATGTCGATATTGAGCATGTTGGCCTGCATGCACGGGTGATAGTCGATATCTATATCGAGCATTCGTGCCCATGCATCGACCATCGTTTGGTCAATTGAGGGGGCCAGAAATAGGACAATATGAACGATAAGTATATGACGATATCGTTATCGTTCATATCGTCCTGTTAAATCGTACCGTGTGTATGGGCCATTACACCTGCAATATACACCTTGGCATGGTACAGAAGTGTTCTCATTCACCTAGTGTTTTTTTATGCCTTATGGAATTAGACGCTTGGTGCGACTTAGTCACACAGACACGGGTAGCGATTCATACTTTCCTGAATCTTGCACTAAAGCCGCATACAAAGTCGCTCACAGTATAGCAGGGACACTAGATTAGTACTTTTGTTGCTATTGGTATTACGTGACAGACTAAGCAAAACAATACAGTACATGGCGCAAGGCACGGGGTGGGGTGTTAGTATCAGAACGCAGATTAGCAAGTTGCACACAGATGTACATGAAATGCCAGCAACAATATTCAGGGTACCCCTGTATTGTACCTTGTTTGCTGCATATTTTAAGAAAAGGTGTCTGGCAGGACGCTTGGCACAGCTAAATCACAAAGTCTGTGGCAAGAGCTAGAATAAGTCGATTTGGCGCAATCTTTGTTTAAAATGTGTGTAAATGGCAAAACTGTAAGGTAGAGTGATAAGAAGGTAAAATAATAGGTTCAGAATGACAGCAAGTGTGTGAGATTGTTAGAAGGGGAGAGAGACCATGAGGAGAAATATAAGTGTAACCCTGGTTAAGGGTTAGGAAAATAGATTAAATAAATACAACTATAATTTGTGTGGTAATTCATGTATGGATATTGTTGAAAACATACATTGTAATTCATTATTATTTATTGAGGTAAATACGTAATGGAATTAGTGATGGCACTGAGTTTGTGGTACGTGGTGCTTGTGTACACTGGGCCTGATTCAGAGCCGCTCGTAAGCAGCCGCTCGATCGTAGTCATTCGATGTTGTACAACCGCACATGCATCGTTGTAACAGTGCGCATGTGCGTACGTCTGATTGCGGTTATTTTTCAGTCGATCATAGACACAGCGAACAGGAAGTGACATGTCAAATGTGATTGACAGAATTGTCCGTTTTGGGGTGGTGACGGGGGTGGAGATGGAAAAACGCAGGCGTGTCGAGGTGTTTTTTGGGCGTACATAAATTATCTTATGCGAGCGCCAAATGTGAACGGAACAAGTGATACGTCACGGTCTCGTCCAATTTCCATTAAGACTGCTCGCTCAGCTTGTGGTCTGGTATAGTCTACCACAATGACGATGGTCTCTTCGTACTTCCCTGGGCTCATCGATGGTGATTTGATTTTTCAATTGTGGCCACAAAAACAATCATCTTTTAATTGCAAATCTGCTTGTAAGGTGTTTAGGAAATAGACCTTTTTTAGTAGCTAAAATCCGAACGCAGGTGAACTACTCAGCTGCTAATTTCGGGGTCATACAATCAATTAGCTATCAATTTTTATTGTTTTTGGGACTTTTAAAATATTTGTAAGTGTTTCTTTTTTAGGGAAACAATATTGTATGCATGTTTGTTTATTTGCTTATTTTTTTGGAGGACAAGAAACCAATCGTCCTTTTGTTTTTTTGCTAAGTGTTAATTCAAACTCATAAATTGTTTTTAACCCTTGTTTTGTTTAACAAAATTAAATGTTTCTATTTCCGTTGTATTGTTTCTAAGTTTGTTTGAGGGATTACCTTTTAACCATTTTTGGAATAAATCATCAATAGAATTGTCCCGTTTTTTAAAATATTTTTATTAAATGATTGTGTCAATTTTTTTTGGTTTTATTTTTGTTTGCCATGAACATATTTTTTATAAGGATAAAAAAATTAAAATTGATTTGGCCCACACACACAAAAAATAAGTGGCATTTAAACTTTAACAAATCAAAACAACACAATTCACAAGAAAGGAGAGGGAGGTTGTTGTCATGAAGGAATATGGGGCAAACACAGAGATGGATTGTGGAGTAATTAGCCAGTGCTGTCATCACCTTTTAGGCCTTTTGGCCGGGGGTTAGAGGGAGCCAGAACGGGCCCGGGAGCTCCTTCGGCTGGCTTGGCCAGAGGCAGATGTTGTTGCCTCTGGACTAGGCATAGGGCTAGGCACATTTGGAGGGATGGATGGTGTTGTGCCAGAAGTGGAGGGTCCTGATGTTCCGGCAGGAAGGGAGGCCGGCTCCAAAATGTGCTGGCGAACAAGCTGCTCCAGGGCATTTGCAATTCTTACGTTTGCCCCAGTATTTTCCGCCAGGGCATTTGCAATTTTCACCTTGGCCGCAGTATTTTGCTCTAGGGTGTCCGCCACCCGTAGCAGATTGGCGTCCATCCTCAGCAGAATCTCGGTGTGCTGATCCATTTTAACATTGAGATCAGTGAGGAGGGCCTCTGCCTGCGAGGGGGAATGCCCTGGACTGTCTGCCACAGGGTCCCCAGTCGGATCTACTGCTTCCTCCCCTGCAGAGCCAGAAGAAATTCTGCGGCCAAAGCTCTCCTCTGGAGCAGACTCATCCGCCTGTGTCTCTGTGTGAAAAAAGAGAAAAGATTAAAAATCAAAACGAGATATTGTTCAAAACACATTTCTGAGTTGTTAACATTACAACATTTACCAGGGTCAACATGAGGAGCCGCAAAGTCTGGCATGTCGGTATCCATGTTCGACACGCCAAACACCTCCTCATCCTGCACACACCCCTGGGCCAGCTCCTCCAAATCTGTGAGCTCAAGTGACACAGGGGTGGGACCCCCACCTGTTCACCCTGCATGCCTAGCCCTATCAGCCATTTTTTGTTTAAGCCGATATTTGAAGTCGCTCCATCTGTTGGTTGAAAAGTTGGCATTATTACTGCAGTATTTGGCCCTGTAACCATTTTTTATTCAAATGTAGTTTTTACGTACCGGCGTTTGACCTCCCAGGTTGAACGTTCAAACTCACCCACCCCATTGACAGCACTGGTTATGTCGTCCCACAGTTTCCATTATTAAAAATTTAATGTTAAACATAAGCATTTTCACATAATTTAGAAAATAATTACATGGCGCCTCTTGGCTAGTACTTTGCTGCTCTGTACTCATTGTCTTCTCTCAATGTAGCAGACCGATTTTGGCCTTCAGTGACGTTTTTATACATGCGTCAGCATTATTCGGCCGCATCATTCCTTGTGCGCTCCTATTGTCCGTCCTTAATTTGAGCGGGAAAATAAAGCCTATTTATGGCTTGGTGTGACTCCATTCGAGGTGGCATTTTCGGATTGTTGGAGGTTTTTCGGTGTAGTGGTTTGTTCGCTATTTCTGGTTTTTTGAAGTAGTTGGTATTGTTCTTAAGTTTGTTTTTTTTAGTACTTAGTTTCTTTACATTAGCATTTTTGCATTTTTTTTTTCTATTTTTATTTATATTTTTGAGTAAGTATTTCATAAATTCCCCTAAAAAATAATTAGTAAATAGTGTTTATTTTTTAACTATTTTTTTTTTTTTTTTTTTTTTAACAGTTATTTTAGCAGTGACCAAGTGACATTTTCGATCTTTGGAATATTTGTCTGGTTTTGGTAAGTTAGTTTGGTTTTATGAATTAACAAATTCGATGTGTTGGTCTTAGCATATGTTTCGCTAAGTAATGTATGTTTTTTCAGTGTAAAATCATGTCTTAACTCTAAATGTAGCGTACTTTTTGTGAACTAATGTGTGTGGTTTTTTCAAGTGTAAAATCATGTCTTAACTCTAAATGTAGCGTACTATTTTGCGAACGAATGTGTGTGGTTTTTTCAGTTTAAAATCATGTCTTAACTCTAAATGTAGCGTACTATTTTGCGAACTAATGTGTGTGGTTTTTTTCAGTGTAAAATCATGTCTTAACTCTAAATGTAGCGTACTATTTTGCGAACTAATGTGTGCTCCCTTCTCTAAAATTTCGACAAATATATTTGGCTTAATTCCTAGTTTCTTAAATTAATCTTAAAAATATTTTCTACTTTTGAAATGTAGGTTGCTTTTCACATGACAAGACCCAGGCCTGTAAGAATATTTGGTTTTCTTTGAAAAGATAAGTATATTTCTCCTAACACATTTGTCTAAAAAAATAACTACCTGGCTTAACATTTCAGGTTGATGTTGGTCGTATTATATTGGCCATGGTTTCAGAACCCGACCAACCTCAACTTCATCCCAGGCATAGGTCTCGTAGGCGTTCAAGGCCCCAGATATATAGAACATGTGTCACCCTTTTTGGAATGCCAGATGATGAGGTGTTAAGGCGCTACCGTCTTCCGCCACAAATCATCATAGACACTCTCTGATTAATAGAGAGTGATCTTGAACGGCAAATTGACAGTCCTACAGCAATACCACCACTTACGCAATTAATGTCGGTGTTACATTTTTGTGCCTCAGGATCCTTTCAAACAACCGTTGGAATAGTGGCAGGAATATCCCAATCCTCCTTTTCAAGGATCCTGAGGGCAGTGATGGAGGCACTTTTAAAACACCTCCATCATTTTATTAAAATGCCATTGGATATGGGTTCCCTTAATGTGGTGAAGGCTAATTTTTACCAAATTGCTGGCTTCCCACACATCATAGGGGTTGTGGATGGCACTCACATACCACTTCAGCCTCCAGCAAGGCTGCAGGCTATATTTAGGAACCGAAAGCACTTTCACTCAATGAATGTAATGGTTGTATGTGATGCCTCCCTCCAGATCCTGTCCCTGAATGCCAAATTCCCAGGCAGTGCACATGATTCCTTCATCATCCGGCAATCAGGGATTTGGCACAAATTAAACAACCTACAAGCTGGTGATGCGTGGCTTCTGGGTAAGTTGACACCTTCTGTTGAAAGCAATGCAAAGCTTGGTACACAATGGTCCTGATGTTGTTTTTTATATTTTCACAGGAGACAGTGGTTACCCTTGCACGCCCTGGCTGCTCACTCCTTATTTGGTTCCCACACCAGGGCCACAAAGTCAGTATAATTCTGCACTTACAGCAACCAGGCAGGTGGTGGAGTGCTGTATCGGCCTTTTAAAAAGCCGATTCAGATGCCTCCACCGCTCTGGTGGCGACCTCATGTATTTGCCAGCTATGGTTTTGAAAATTGTGGTCCTGTGTGGGATTTTTCACAACATCGCCATAAGGAGTGGTATCCCAATGCAGCCAGAGGATGCCTTGCCCGAGGACGGCCCCCCCGAGGTCAGTATGTGGGGGGGCCATACGCGATGAAGTTGTTGCAAGATTTTTTAGGTAATTATTTCAACAAATTTATTTAATTGACACAATGTACACTTTCAACTTCTTTTTTTTGTTTTTTTTGTTTTATTCCCTAAAATGACCATACAAATCCATGCATACTACCTGATCAAAAAAAATGACTTTATGTGGACACATTTGATATAACTTCGGGAACACTAATTTCTTCTCATTTGTGGATTCATGTTGGCATCCTTCTTCTTCAAACAGTTCCTGATTGTTTTTTTTGTTGATTTTGGTGATTTTTGGACTTTTGTGTGTGTGTTTTCAATGTTTGAATTTATTGTGTCAATTCACTTGGTGTTTATTATTTGTGTGCATTAAATTTATTTTTTACGTTACTCAACCATTTCCATCGTCAATTACAACTAAGTGTAACCTGTTTCAAAAAATGCAAAGTTGCTTAATGCCTAATACTGTAATTTCTTAATTTGTAATCTTTAGTACCCTGCTTTGTTGCTCAAAACAAACCCCAAAGGTATTATGCTGAATCAGTATGTTGTACATTCTAGGCCTAAGCAGGTAGCTTTAATTTTTACATTACCCCCCCCAAAAAATAATCTCTTTTGAAGGTTAATTCTACAAACCTATTGGTATTGTTATGTGTTTAATGTGCAAGCTTACATACTTACTTGAGCTTTCTACAAACAAATGTACATTACTTAAAAACTCAGGGACAAATAGTAGACTTATGTAAGGTTCAACAATCTAAGATTTACAGACAAGGAATGAGACTTAAATAAATCAAAATAAACTTTTTTTTTTGGCATTGTAAACATATTAGTGGTGCAGGATCGCCAACAGATGGTCCAATGCCACCAGCATGGCAATTACATGGCTCTGTATCTCCACTAATCCAGCCGCAATTGCCTCATTACGCCTCTGGACCTCTGTGGGTTTAAAAAATGTGAGGATTACTAAAATGACACCTTCATTTAGATTTTAACAACCAAGCACAAAATCAGACAATACCAAAAAAATACATCAGATAACAAAACATGTCCAAAACAAAAGGAATGCAAAAAGATAAGATTTAAATCAAATAAGGGCCCAAAAAGAAGAACAAAAAACCTAAAAAAAATCCTACAAAATAAATAAGCCAAACTACGACATTTGTTGGTAGCGTAAACAAGAAAGACACAAGTGTGAGTGTTTGGACATGTGTCATATGTGTAAGGGGAAAACATCCTTGACATTGTTTCACAATGATATTTTTAAAAAACATTTGAACTACGTTACTATTTTGAAATGCACAGGCAAAAGGACAACATCAACCAAAATAAAACAAACATAACAAAAAACCATAGTTTAAAATGTAAACATACTGGGAAGATTGCTGACTGGGCCTGGAGCCCCGAATTCCTCATCTTCCGAGGTGGGCCAGTGGCTCAGGGAAGGAGGAGGGGTTATGTGGGATGAAGTGGAGGGTGAGGAAAAGAGAGGGGGGGTTTGAGTGGAGGGGGAAGTTGGAGGGATGTTAATGTGAGGAGAGGGAGGGGACTGACGGGCGGCAAGGTCTGGGGTGGAAGGAGAATTTGGGGAAGAGTGGGCTGAGGATGTTTGGGTGGGAGTGGGGGATAGTGGTCGAGACACACGTCTGCGACGTGTGAGTCTACGCTGTGCCCCTAAATGATGGAGAAAAACATTTTTAATCACAAATTGGCTTTTAGTATTTGGAATTCCAACAAAAAATAATTAACAAAATCAGGGCTATACTGTAAACATGCACACGCAGGTATGTTAAAAATAAACAAACAGGGCTATACTGTAAACATGCACACGCAGGTACTGTATGTTAAAAATAAACAAACAGGGCTATACTGTAAACATGCACACGCAGGTATGAGAAAAAAAGCGAACAAAATAAAAAAAACATAAACAGAAACACTTACTTTCCACTATCGGGACACGCAAACGGCCAGCAGGCGTGGGGATCTGCGCCTCAGATCCGACCACCTGCGTTCCAGCTGGCCGATATTTCGGCGATAGCCGATGGAACGCAGGCGGCGGCGCACCTCCGCGTAGGCCAGCTGCTTGCGGAGGTTGGTGATGGGGTGCGGAAAATCGGTGATTCTCTGGTCCATCATCTCAGTGAGGACCAGGAGCTCACGGCGACAAAAAGCTGCGGCTCTCATGATGGCAATGATTATTTTTACACAAAACAGTTTTAATAAAGGGCCTAGAAAAAATTTGATTGGCTAATGTACTTTGTAAATTAACAGGAACAATTTTATTGGTTATTGAATGAGTCATGTGACCTACATCCTCACAAATATAATGTGAGTTATGATATGTTTGATGCAGTGACATGCGTAAGCTAATTTAAATATCCAAATTAAAGTATTAAAATCTGCCTATAAAAATAAAAAGCCAAACAATAGCAGCATTCAAACAAACTATTAATTTAGAAAAACCATCCCCTTGGTCAAACCGTACGTATTCTGCGGAAGCAATGACACACACTAACAAGAATAAAGTTTATTGACATTGAAAAAAAAACAGGATTGCAAACATGTGAATAACAATTAAGGTAATAAATATAGTGATTGCCATTAATCGATTCAAGTATGTTTGCAGAATGAAATAGCAGGAAATCGAAAACTGACAGGGCCACTTCCGGAATTGACTTGTGCGAGCGCTCATTGCAACCAAAGAGGAGACGGACGCTCGCTATTTTGAACGCTTGCTAGCTAGAGGAGGGGTTGGGAGAATATGGGGCGAAAGGTAAGCTACGAGCGAACATACGAGTGAGCGCTTAAATTAAAAAATTTTCGCTCGTACGGCAGACGAGCGTACGGCCACTTGCGTCCGGGTCTGAATCAGGCCCACTATCTCAGGAGGCATTCAGTGCAGTACGAGCTCTGATGGAAGGTGCCATAAATGGCATGAGCCTATGCTGTGGAGAGTCCCTGCTAACATAAGCAGAATGTGTAGGGGTTAGTGCGAGCGCTAGACGGAAAGGACAGGGTAGAGGTCACGTGCCTCTGAGTCCATTAGTATATAAGGACAGCTAGCAGTAGCTGCCGGCCAGTCTGCAGATCCCTCACTTCAGTGCCTGCCCCCCTGTATCCCGGGCAGCCGATGAGCATCGATGGGCTGTTTGGCGCAGGGGGCAGAGCCAGAGAGGGAGCTAAGCTGGAGCAGTGAATGTCGAGGGTGCAGCGGTAATCATCCTGCCCTACTAGCATTGGAGGGGACAGCGGCATCACAGGAGGTGGTCCCAACGGGGAATGCCACTGACGGGAGGAGAACATCTTCAGGAGAGCGGCAGATATGGATTGATTACCTGCGGGGCTGAGCGGGAGCGTCCTCAGCGGGCTCCAGTGGTGGGCTATCAGTATTGCTTTGGGAGTTGAAGGCGGTCCTGGCGGGCCGCTCTGTATCTCCAGTGGCTGCAGGCTAAGGTACAGGATGGGCTGTGTGGCTGTCATACTCCGTTCAGCCTAATGCTGCCCATCCACTAGGCAATTAAATTGAGCAATTGAACGATAATGACGTCGTTATCATTCATTAATCGCTTGAAGATCGCTCACTAAAATGTCTAAAACGACCAGCAATGCGCATGCCCGCTGGTCGTTAAAAGACATCTATCATTGTGCAAACAAGCTGGTCAACCTGATGATAATGTCAGGTTCAGCATGCTTGCAGATGATTGATGAGCCTGCACTGACTGACTGCTCGTTCAGTGCAGGCTCATCACAGACTGACAAACGACTGCGTGATTACAATGTCATAATCGTGCAGTGGTTTTCAGCTCGTCTAGTCGATGGGCGGCTTAAATAGTAGCAAGGGAGTGGCCACACTTGTAAACAATGCACCGCAGGAGCAAAGGAGATTCAGGGGCGAGCCTTGTCCTTGCAGGACAGTATTAAACTGTCAGTGCATCGTGAAGCAGACCCCAGCATTAATGGTATGATAGCAGATGTGAGTAAAATAAACCCACTGCATCCCCACACCGATAAGTTAGGACAGTGCAGACTATGGACCTCATTCAGAGCCGCTCGCAAAATGCGAGCGCTCGCTCTGAATGAGGGCGGCCGCTTCTCTGTAAAGAGCCGGCCTCCTGGGTGCTCGCTAAGCTTTAGCAAGCAGCCATGTTGATGGTCGCGATGGTCAAGACCATCGGGGCTTGCGAGGAGACCCGTGTGGAAGGGTCCTGTCTACCACAAGCCCCAGCCAGCTTCCTGCTCTAACAGAGCAGGAAGAACCCTACTGGCCCCACTGGTGATGTCAGTAGGGTCACCTACAAATGGCAGGCGGTCCTTCAGGAACACCTCCATTTGTCTGGCCATCCCCCCACCACGCCTACAAATCGGGGCGAGCTGTCGATCAACATCGACAGCCGCCCTTTGTGTAGCGAGCCCCGGAGTGAGAATTTCTCTTTCGCTCCAGGGCTTGTGCACATGCCGTGCACACGCGGCGTGTGCGCAGTGCCTCACCATTGACCCGCTTGCGAGCGCATAGGCGCTTGCGAGCGGGTCTGAATGTGGTCCTATATCATATGTCTCCACAACTCTTAATGGCATAGCCTGTGGGGTGTGGATTTAAATACAGTAGGTAGTGAGCAGTTACTAGAGCTCTGTGGGTTACCTTTAGTATGTATTATCCAGACATAGCGAGAGCTTGGAGTGAGTATGTGGCTTAAGGATATTTAAGAACCGAGGACCTGATTCAGAGCCGCTCGTAAGCGGCCGCTCGTTCGCTCCGAGCGATGTTCGCACATCTGCGCATGCGTATGGGTCGTAATGCGCATGCGCCAACCAGTCATTGCGGTCAGAAATTTAGCACTCGCAAAATAGCGAGTGCCTGCTAATTTGAGTGACAGGAGGAGGCGTTTGTGGGTGGTAACAGGGGAAGGTGCTTGAAAATGGGGAGTGGTGATCCGAACGCAGGCGTGCCAAACGGTCAAAACGGGCGTTTTAAGGGTGTGCATAATTAACAAAGCAGCGTCATCGACCACGTCACTTGGTTGTTTCTTAGCCTTAACTGTTCGCATGATTGCGGAAGGAAAATCCTACCACAAGCACTGCGAGCAGTTCAGACGCCTTTCGATGTACTCGATTAATCAAATAAATAGCGGAGATGACGTAAGATGCGAGCGGCCAGGGGGCGTCTTTACAAAATAGCGAGCGCATGTTTCGTTCGCTCGCTCAGACATAAAGGCGTCAACAGACCGCAAAGTGCGAGCGTTCAATTTAAATATCCGGCCCCTTTTTCTGAACGAACGAGCGCAAATAGCGTACGGCTCTGAATCAGGCCCTGAGATCAGTAATCTGTCACAACAGTAACTGAACATACAGAGAGTGGAAGAGACCGTAACTTCTGTCAAAGTGTAACATTAGTCATTGCAGCTCGATTGCATACAAATCTAAGACAGGAATACACCATACATTGCTGGATTATAACATTAACCCTATGTAGGAAGAAATTCCATTTTAAAGATGATAATCATCTACATTAACTGCAAGTCTACTTACCTGTATTATTCAATTTATTTATTAAGTTTTCTTACATTTACATAATAGCGTACTCCCAAGTAGGCCCTGACTGACTGCCAGTACTTGGGTGGAGGCACTGAATTAATAGTATGTGTACCACTTAACGGGAGGTTAAGGGTGAGTACTTTTGAGATGACATTTGAAAACCTAAGACTTAGTAACCTGGTGTCCTTTTAGTGTTAAAAACGGGGTTACATGAGAAAAGCACAAACATAAATCTCTTCACTTATCTCAAAATATCTCTGATCAGTACAAGATCTGCGTCTCTTACACCCACATGCATTACTTGCTCCCAGGACTGCATTTGGGCTGTACCCACCTTGTGAAATGTCCTCCCACACACAACAAGACTTTCCTCTAGTCCCCAAACCTTCCAGCATTCCCTGAGAACTCACCTGGTCATTCCTTTCCAGAATCACCCACATAACTTCCATGGACTATTTTACCCAACTAGCTCCCCTTTATAGTTATACAGTCCACATATAACATTACAGATGTGTCCAGAATCCAGATAAACCTGTCCGCAAATCATGCCAAACAGCCCCATTTGGCGCACCATGAAAATTGCGACTATGCAAAAACATGCAGCTTTTTAAATGCGTCTTTTACTCAATGTGCACCGTTTTTTCACACTACTAATGTGCCAAAAGCACAAAGTATGCTTTTCCTGTATACCACAAGTGATTTTGTGTGCTATAGCTGTGAGGAAAAGATGTAAATCTGAGAAAAAAGGCAGGAAACCAGGGACCGATATGCCACAATGCAGCATCATGCTGACTTACAGTACACTGCAACGCTCACAGGAAAAATGCAAATGATACGTCCTGGGTACATTACACGTCTGTTGGTGTGTAGCTGCGGTGCCCAGTATTGCCAGAACCTATGGATGTTGCTGTGTTATGTGTTATGGAGGCCAGTTCACACATAGAATAACATTTATTGACCGACAGGAACAGGTGCAGGATAACACAGGTAAATGACTGGGGAGGCACTGGCTAGTATCAGAGCCACATTTACAAATACATACAGTCAGGTGCATAAATATTGGGACATTGACAGAATTTTCATATTTTGGCCTCTATTCACCACCACAATGGCTTTGAAATGAAACAAACAAGATGTGCTTTACCTGCAGACTTTCAAATTTAATTTGAGGGTAATTACATCCAAATCAGGTGAACGGTGTAGGAATTACAATGGTTTCTATATGTGCCTCCCACTTTTTAAGGGGCCAAAAGTAATGGGACAAACTAAACAACCCTAAATCAAACTTTCACTTTTTAATACTTTGTTGCAAGTCCTTTGCAGGCAAGTACAGTCTGAAGTCTGGAACGCATAGACATCACCAGACGCTGGGTTTCATCCCTGGTGATGCTCTGCCAGGCCTCTACTGCAAATGTCTTCAGTTCCTACTTGTTCTTGGGGCATTTTCCCTTTAGTTTTGTCTTCATCAAGTGAAATGCATGCTCAATCGGATTCAGGTCAGGGGATTGACTTGGCCATTGCATAACATTCCACTTTTTAGCCTTAAAAAACTCTTTGGTTGCTTTTGCAGTATGCTTCAGGTCATTGTCCATCTGCACTGTGAAGCGCCGTGCAATGAGTTCTGAAACATTTGACTGAATATGAGCATATAATATTGCCCAAAACACTTCAGAATTCATTCTGCTGCTTTTGTCAGCAGTCATATCATCAATAAATACAAGGGAACCAGTTCCATTGGCAGCCATACATGCCCACGCCATGACATTACCACCACCATGCTTCACTGATGAGGTGGTATGTTTTGGATCATGAGCAGTTCCTTTCCTTCTCCATACTCTTCTCTTCCCATCACTCTGGTACAACTTGATCTTTGTCTCATCTGTCCATAGGATGTTGTTCCAGAACTGTAATGGCTTTTTTTTTATGTTGTTTGGCAAACTCTAATCTGGTCTTCCTGTTTTTGTGGCTCACCAATGGTTTACATCATGTGGTGAACCCTCTATATTCACTCTTGTGAAGTCTTCTCTTGATTGTTGACTTTGACACATATACACCTACCTCCTGGAGAGTGTTCTTGATTTGGCCAACTGTTGTGAAGGGGTTTTTCTTCACCAGGGAAATAATTCTTCTGTCATCCACCACAGTTGTTTTCCGTGGTCTTCCGGGTCTTTTGGTGTTGCTGAGCTCTCCGGTGCGTTCTTTCTTTTTAAGAATGTTCCAGACAGTTGATTTGGCCACACCTAATGTTTTTGCTATCTCTCTGATGGGTTTGTTTTGATATTTCAGTCGAATGATGGCTTGCTTCACTGATAGTGACAGCTCTTTGGATCTCATATTGAGAGTCGACAGCAACTGATTCCAAATGCAAATTTCACACATAGAATCAACTCCAGACCTTTTACCTGCTTAATTGATAATTAAATAACAAGGGAATAGCCCACACCTGTCCATGAAATAGCTTTTGAGTTGATAGTCCCATTACTTTTGGCCCCTTAAAAAGTGGGAGGCACATATAGAAACCGTTGTAATTCCTTCACTGTTCACCTGATTTTGATGTAATTACCCTCAAATTAAATCTGAAAGTCTGCAGTTAAAGCACATCTTGTTTGTTTCATTTGAAAGCCATTGTGGTGGTGAATAGAGGCCAAAATACGAAAATTCTGTCAGTGTCCCAATATTTATGCACCTGACTGTATATGAACTCGAGGGTTCATGTGGGCATTAAACAAAGATGCAACAGTATATAGTAGGGATGAGCGGGTTCGGTTCCCTGGGAACCGTACCCACCAGAAGTTTAGGGATCCGAGTCAGATCCGAGTCGGCTCGGGTTTTCCCGCCTGATTCGGATCTGAAAATGAGGCAATACATCATAATCCTGCTGTCGGATTCTCATGAGTTTTAGATTCTATAAAGGTCCCGCAATCGCCACCATTTTTCATTTTGGCTGTGGAGAGTGAAGAGGGAGGGAGCTGAGACCTGTGCTGTGCTGTTGTGGATGCTGATGCTGTGCATAGGGGCTGGCTACTGTTGTCACTCAGGAGCTGGCTGCTTAATGTCCATATAGGGACTGACTGTTGTCCTGTCCATAAGGGCTGGCTGGCTACTGTCTTTAGAGGGGCTGGCTGGCTGTTGTCCTGTCCATAGGGTCTGGCTGTTGTCCTGTCCATTGGGGCTAGCTTTTTTCCTGTCTATAAGGGCTGGAGTTGTCTATAGAGGGGCTGGCTGTTGTCCTGTCCAAAGGGGCTGGCTGGCTGAAGTCCATAGAGGCTTGCTTTTCTGCTGTGTTGTCCAGGGGGTGCTCTGTCCTTCAGGTGGTGCTCTTCACTCACCCCCAGTGTGAACAAAATAAAATAAACAATTGTGTGTGTGTTAGCCACAATTGTCATCAGCGTAGGTGCACAGGGGTGCTGTGCTGCTGTCTGTCAAGGGGCTGCTGCCTCTTTCAGGAATTCACCCCCAGTGTGAAAAAGAAAATAAACATTTTTTTTTGTGTGCATATTAGCCACACTTGTCATTGATGTAGGTGTGCAGGGGTGCTGTGCTGCTGTCTATCAAGGGGCTGCTGCCCAAAAAAACAAACAATTTGTTTCTGTGTGCGTGTTAGCCACACCTGTCATCATTGTAGGTGTGCAGGGGTGCTGTGCTGCTGCCTGTCAAGGCGCCGCTGCCTCTTTCAGGGGTTCACCCCCAGTGTGAAAATAAAAACTATTTTTTTGTGTGCGTGGTAGCCACACCTGTCATCAGTGTAGGTGTGCAGGGGTGCTGTGCTGCTGTCTGTCAAGGGGCTGCTGCCTCTTTCAGGGGTTCACCCCCAGTGTGAAAAAAACAAACAATTTTTTGGTGTGTGCGAGTTAGCCTGCCACACCACCAGTGAAAAAAAACAAACAATTTTCTGGTGTGTGCATGGGATTCAGTATGATTCTGGCAGTACAAATACCGACAGCGACATCTCGGCAGCAGTGAAAATCCTGATCGTCCAAAGGTAAGTATTTCCTACTCTATTCTACCCCGTAACACTAACCCTGCCTTAGGGGTGCCTAACCCTAACCTCACCCCCAAGTGCCTAACCCTAATCCCCCCTCTAAGTGCCTAAACCTAACCCCCCCTCCCCGCCATCTAAACTTAAGTCCCCCAGGGGGGTGCCTAACCCTAACCTCCCCTCTGGGGGTGCCTAACCCTAACCCTGCCTTCCCCTAGCTCAACCCTAAACTCCCAGGGGGGTGCCTAACCCTAAGTTCCCCCCGGGATCCCTAAACCTAACCCCCCCACCGCAGCTGTCCACGCCCGGCGCCCGGCTTACATTCGATAGGCAAGCCAGGTGTCGGGCTCCCAATGTAGGTAAAATGACAGGCGTCGGGATTTCGATGCCTGTCATTTAACCCCTTGCCAGGATTAGACAGTCAGGAAGCTGATGGTCGGGATTCCATCTGACTGCTTCCTTTGTGCGTGTTTTTGTGTGTACACCACCAGTGTGAAAATATAAAAAAAATTTTGGTTTGTGCGTGTCAGCATGCCACACCACCACCAGTGAAAAAATAAAAACTATATTTTGTGTGCATGTTAGCCACACCAATAGGGAAAAAATTTTTAAAAAATTTGTGTGTTCGCCACCAGTGTGAAAATAATTGCTATAATTGCTTGGCGATGCTGCTGTAATACTGCAGTGAGTATGGAGGACAGTCACATGACAGGAGAGCAGGATCCACATACCAGTCTTGTAGCTGCCGGCAGCAGTCATGTTGACGATGCAAGGCCGTCAACATCATCTATGAGGGCTGATGTACCAGGGCTTAAGTCAGGCCATGTAAAAAAATCAACTTTTACCCTGATAAAGAAAAAAAAACCTAAAGCTAAGTTAGCTTTAGAGAAACAAAAAAATTGCAATATGCCATTCAATAAATGAAGTGGCAAGGAAAGGATAAGGCATTGGTCTGTATTTATGATGACTGATGGTTCTAATGATAATTTAAGTTCCTCTGCTTGTAGGAGAGGTACAACAAAAAATGTAAATTGTTAAGACGAGTAAGACACCGGAACCAACTGTGTGCTCGGAAAAATCACAAATCCCAGTGAAGAGTCCAAGTCTGTCTGCGGTTGCCATGTGTGAGCCTGACCTTTCTAATACTGTACTTGAAGAGGACCCTCCTTCCACCATTTGTGTGCCTTCCGACGTAGAAATTGAGGATGCTGCTGTGGAATTGTACGAGGAGGATGAGGAGAATATTTATCTAGTTGGTGATAACAACAAGGATGATGAGGATGTCAATGATGATGAGGATGTTGATGGCGAGGATGTTTGTGTAAAAACTGTAAATCAGGCAACAGTTGTTGCCCATGGTGAGAAAAATCCCATTGTTGCCATGCCTGGGCTAAGGATCAAAATATCAACTTCTCATATGTGGAATCATTTCCACCCAAATCTGGACAACTTTTGCCAAGCCATTTGTGACCATTGCCAAGTAACAGTGAGTAGAGGTAAGGACCTTAACCATCTTGGAACCTCCTCCATCTTACGTCACTTGCAGCGCATTCATCAAATCAGAAAGGTTATTGAAACTTTGTGGACAAAAAAACAAACAACAATATGTCCAGTGTCACTAAGCTGCTCCCTTCTATCTGGATCCAAGCGCCTTCAATATCCACCACCAACACATGCATCATCATTAACATCCTCATTCATGGTCAGAAGTAGTCCTGCATCCAATATCATAAATACTGACTCCTCTCCTATCAGTTGTTCCTCAGAAGGATCCTTGAGTGTTCGCCTGCTGCTGCTGTTGCTATAAGTGTATCTTCTTCATCCCAGAAGGGTACCAGGAAGTAGAGACATGCGCCGACCCCGTGTTTTGGTTTTGGATCTAAATCTCCCCTGGTTTTGAATCTGGATTGGTTTTGCCAAAACCTCACCTCCATGTTAGATTTTGTGTTTTGGTTTTGGATCTGGATTTTTTCTTTAAAAAATAAAAAAACTGCTAAAATCATATAAAATGGGCCTTTTTTGTTTCTACTGTATTAATAACCTAAATAACATATATTTCCACTCATTTCCAGTCAATTTTGACCACCTCACAACTCACAATATTGATTTTTTTCATCTAGTTAAAAGGCCAAAAGGTTGCATCCAGCTGGCTCAAAATTGATTGATATAATTATTAATAGAGTTGAGAACTGTGCAAAGATGATGGTTGGGATACCCTTGAGGATTGAAGAATTGATAGTTGATACTAGTTGGTGCAGCCCCTGGCTGTAAAAATTATAATAAATTAATTTAAAAACAAATCATTGGTTCCTAAACCAACCATAACATTAATTTAAAATGTCAGGCAGCAATGCCCCAACCAGCACATAATGGAAAGAAAAAAGGTGCAAGATGGAATAGTCCTTGGGCCCTCCCACCCTCCCACCCACCCTTATGTTGTATACAAAACAGGACGTTCACAGTTTAATAAACCAATCATTTCAGCTATAAGGACTGCCAATTGTGGCTGAAATGATTGGTTTGTTTGAACCCCCATAAAACAAGCTGCCAATGTGCATTAGTCATAGAAACGAAAATGATCCCATACACAAACTGGCTTTACATTACAAGTTGTCATCGTCCTCGTTCTCTTCATCCCCATCATTGTGTACATCCTCTTCTTCACACAATATTACTTCGTCCCTAGGTGCCTCTGTAATTTTTTCATGTAATTGTTGGTAGAGGTCCTCATCGTGGAATTTGTAATTCATTTTAATGAACATCATCTTTTCCACATTTTGAGGAAGTAACCTCCTATGCCGATCACTGACAAGGTTGCCAGCTGCACTGAAAACTCTTTCATAGTACACACTGAAGGGTGGGCAACTTAAGTAATGCAAAGCCAGTTTGTGTATGGGGCTCCACATTGCCTCTTTTTCCTGTCAGTACTGAAAGGGATTGTCTGACATGCCTATTAGGATGTTATCACACATAGTCACGGTAGAAGACATGTCACTAGTAGGTAGTTCTCTCAGGCCCGACCAGATGTCATTTTTTGGTGAATGATCTGCATGACCAGCAGGCATTCTGTAAGGAAAATTTAGTTTTTTCCTGGCAGCTGCAGAAACTGAAGGAGGAGATGATTGCGTTTCACTTGCAGCTGCAGCTGACAATTTTTTGCCAACAGCTCTTTGCATAGTTTTAGATTTTGGTCTGTTGGAAAAAAACTCACAAGGTAGGACTTAAACCTAGGTTCCAGAATGGTCGCCAAAATATATTTTTCAGATTTCAATAGATTGACGACTCTTGGATCCTTGTGAAGAGAATCAAGGGCTTGATCCACCAGTCAGACATACTTCGCACAATCGCTCCATTTCAGCTCCTCCTTCAGTTTCTCCAGCTGTTTCTGCAAAAGTCTGATGAGGGGAATGACTTGACTCAAGCTGGCAGTGTCTGAACTAACTTCATGTGTGGCAAGTTCAAAGGGCTTGAGAACCTTGCACAACACAGAAATTATTCTCCACTGCACTTGAGTAAGGTGCATTCCCCTCCACAGCCTATGTCATAGGCCGTTGTATAGCCCTGGATGGCCTTTTGCAGTTCCTCCATCCGCTGAAGCATATAGAGTGTAGAATTAAATCAAGTTACTACCTCTTGCTTCAGCAGATGACATGGCAAATTTAACAGTACCTGCTGGTCATTCAATCTTTGACAAGCATTTGCGGAATGTCTAAAATGTCCGGATATTTTGCAGGCCGCGGAGAGCATCTCCTGCACGCCCCTGTCATTTTTTTTAAAATGTTGCACCACCAAATTAATTGTGTGAGCAAAACATGGGATGTGTTGGAATTCGTCCACATGTAATGCTCTCACAATATTGGTGGCATTGTCCGAAATCACAAATCCCGTGGAGAGTCCAAGTGGGGTAAGCCATTTTCCAATTATTTCCCTGAGCTTTCCTAAGAGGTTCACAATGGTATGCCTCTTAGTGAAACCAGTTATACAAAGAGTAGCCTGCCACTGTATCAGCTGTCTTTTGGTAGATGTTGCTGCTGCTGTTGCTGCTATAGGCAATTCACCTACCCAGTGGGCTGTCACAGTCATGTAATCCTTATTTTGCCCTGTCCCACTTGTCCACATATCAGTGGTCAAGTGGACAATGGGTACAACTGCATTTCTGTGGACATTAATAAGGTTTTTTTTAATGTCCTTGGGCCTGATTCAGACCCACTCGCGAGCGGCTGTCCGCTCGCAAGTGGGTCGATGTTCTGGACTGAGCATGTGCACAACTGAGGGAGCTCCGTCGTGCGCATGCGCCAGACGCGACGAGCGAAGGAAAGTCCTTCGCTCGTTGTGTCTGATCAAAGGGGGCGTGCTGTCAATGTTGATTGACAGCATGCCCCCTTTGGTAGGCGTGTCAGGGGCGTGCCTCCCTGACGGGGGCGTTCCCACGGGAACGCCTCCCATCAAAAGCCGGCCCACTGACATCACTAGTGATGTCAGTGGGAGTGATTTTGGCTCTGATAGAGCCAAAATCACTCCGGAGCTTGCGGTTGAAAACCTCAACCGCAGGCTCCGGCTCGCAATTTCGATGGTCGCGATGGTCTCGACCATCGCGGCCATCAAAATGCACGCTCGTATAGCCTGTGGGTGGTGACCCACAGCTATACGAGCATCCAGAAGGATGCTCCATTTTCATGGAGGCCGGCCCTCATTCAGAGCGTGCGCTCTGCTCAGAGCGTACGGCTCTGAATGAGGGCCCTTGTACAGACTTGGAATTGCTGTTCTAACGAATTGGAATCTATAAGGGATCTGGTAGCGAGGACACAGGCCCTCAATTAATTGTTGAAAACCCACTGCAGTAATGGCGGATACTGGATGCACATCTAATACCAGCATATCTGTTATGCATCAGTAATCCGCTGTGCAACTGGGTGATTGCTGTCATAATTCTTTGCCCTTGCATATGATTGTTTGACAGTAAATTGTTTTTTGGAGGATACGCTACAAGTAGTATTCCTCCTGGTCCCCTTCTGGGATGAAGATCCACTCACAGCAACAGCAGCAGCAACAGGCGTAGTCATCAAGGATCCTTCTGAGGAATCACGGATAGGAGAGGAGTCAATCATGCTTCGAACAACAACATTGGATGCAGCAGGACTACTGCCAATGACGAATGAGGATGTTGATGATGCAGGTGTTGGAAATTGAAGGTGCTTGGATCCCACAGAGAGGGAGCAAGTAGGTGACACTGGACATGTTACGTTTCGAGTTTTGGAACTTGGCGACAAACATTTTGATGTTTGATGAATGCGCTCCAAGTGACGTAACAAGGAGGAGGTTACTAGGTAATTTAGGACCCTCCCTCTACTCACTCTTGCATTGGCAATGGTTACATATGGCTTGACAACTGTTGTCCGGATTGGGGTGGAAATAATTCCACATGTGAGAAGTGGATTTTTTTGTCTTTTGCCCTGGCATGACAACAATGGGCTTTGGCTTTTTCAATCCATGGGCAACAGCTGTTGCCTTACACAAAGGACATCCTCAGCATCAACATCCTCATCACCAACATCTTCATCATCAACATCCTCATCATCCTTAGCACCTTCAACTACCAAAATATCCTCCTCCTCCTCCATGTGCAATTCCAAAGAAGCATCCTCACTGACTACATTTGCAAGATGTTGAATACTCTTCCCCACATTTACAGAGGGCACACAAATGTTAGAACTTGGAGGATCCTCCAGTACACTAGTATTTAGGTCTGGCTCACACATGGCAACCACGGACACACTTGCACTCTCCTCGGGGATTTGTGATTTTGATTTCTCAGGGGACACAGTTAGTTTTTCTGGAGCTGTCTTACTCTACTTAACAACTTTCAATTCTTTAATGGTACCACCACCACTACTACTACAAGCAGAAGGGCTATCAGAACCAGCAGTCAACATAAAAAAAGTTTGTGTAGTGAATGGCATATTGCCAATTTTTTGTTTATCTAAAGGCAACTTGCCTTTCAATTGTTTTTTCTTTACTACAGTAAAAGTAGCTTTACCATATCCATGGCGTGACCTAAACCCTGGGGCATGGGCCTTCATAGAGGTCAAGGAAGTTGATGGACTTGCATTATCATGATGACTGCTGGTGGCAGCTGCAACATGTGGTTCTTGCCCTTACTCTCCTGTTATGTGACAGCCCTCCATATTTTCTGCGGTCTTGAGGCAGTGTCACATGCACCAATAGTGTAGCCAAGGTGCGGTTACAAAATTCAAACACGTGCAGTAGAGCGCACACACAAAAAAATATACAAAAGACACTCTTTGTTTTATTTTTTTGGGGGGTCCAGAACTTGGGACCAGAGCACAGATTGATGATGACTGGAGTCAGTTCGCACTAGGTTGCATTGCTGACTTGCTGTATCTTGTGTGGCTAAGCCTAAAATGCACACACACACAGACAAATATTAGATAAAAAAAGACACTTTAAAAAGAAAAAATATTCAGGTCCAGAACTTGGGCCCAGAGCACAGATTGATGACGACTGGAGTCGGGCAGCACTAGATTGCGTTGCTGACTTGCTGTATCTTGTGCGGCTAAGCCTAACACGCACACACACAGACATACACAGACAAATATTAGACAAAAAAATACACTTTTTAAATTTTTTCTTCGCGTCCAGAACTTGGGCCCAGATCACAGATTGATGACGACTGGAGTCAGGCAGCACTAGCTTGCGTTGCCGTATCTTATGCGGCTAAGCCCAACATGCACACACCGAAAAAAAATAAAAAGACAATATATATAAATATATCTATATATATATCTATATATATATATATATATACTTTGGCCCAGATGGATCAGCAGCAACCCAGATGTACACAGCAGACAGAACAGCACCAGCACAGGAAAGGACCTCCCAGCCCTACACTATCCACCCTCCCTGTTCAGCCCTACACTATCCACCCTCCCTGTTCAGACTCCACAGCCGGAGTGAAATGGCGGCTGCGAGATTTCGTCTCTATGGTTTGAGATTGCACGTTCGGTTCTCACCCCAGATCTCATCTCTACCAGGAAGACAAATACATTTAGTAGTTCAAGAAGTACAAACAGTTGACTGTCACACAGTCCTTTGCATTGGCGAAAAAGTATGACCCACTGCACAGCGGATTACTGACACCATAACAGCTATGCTGGTATTAGATGTGCGTCCAGTGTCCGCCATTAATGCAGTGGGTTTTACCCAATTAATGGAGGTTCTGTGTCCCCGCTACAACGTACCTTCTAGATTCCACTTCTCTAGTATAGCAATTCCCAATCTGTACAAGGGCATTAAAAAAAATCTTATTAATGTCCTCTGAATTGCCATTGTGCCCACTGTCCACAGATATGTGGACAAGTGGGACAGGGCAAACTAAAGATTACATGACTGTGACTGCCCACTGGGTAGGTGTATTGCCTCCAACAGTGCAAACAGCAGCAGCAGCAGCAGCTAACAAATGCCAGCTCATTCAGAGGCAGGCTACTCTGTGCATCACCGGTTTTACTAAGAGGCATACCGCTGAGAACCTCTTAGGAAAGCTCAGGGAAATAATTGGAAAATGGCTTACCCCACTTGGACTCTCCTCGGGATTTGTGATTTCTGACAATGCCAGCAATATTATGCGAGCATTACATGTGGGCGAATTCGAACACGTCACATGTTTTGCTCACACAATTAATCTGGTGGTGCAACATTTTTTTTTAAAATGACAGGGGCGTGCAGGAGATGCTCTGGGTGGCCTGAAAGATTTATGGACATTTTCGATATTCAGCAAATGTGTGTTGAAGATTTCAGCACCAGCAAGTACTGTTGAATTTGCCCTGCCATCAGCTGAAGCAAGAGGTAATAACTATGTGGAATTCTACCCTCTATATGCTTCAGCGGATGGAGGAGCAGAAAAAGGCCATCCAAGGCAACACTTTGACCTATGACATAGGGAAAGGAGTGGGAATGCACCTTAGTCAAGTGCAGTGGAGAATAATTTCTGTGTTGTGCTAGGTTCTGAAATCCTTTGAACTTGCCACATGTGAAGTTAGTTCAGACACTGCCACCTTGAGTCAGGTTATTTCCCTAATCAGACTTTTGCAAAAGCAGCTGGAGAAACTGAAGGAGGAGCTAAAACAGAGTGATTCTGCTAAGTATGTGGGACTTGTAGATCAAGCCCTTCATTCACTTCGACAGGATCCAAGGGTCGTCAATCTCTTGAAATCAGATCACTATATTTTGGCGACCATACTTGTTCCTAGGTTTAAGTCATACCTTATGTCTTTCTTTCCAATGGACATAAATCTGAAAAGATGCAAAAATTGTCAGCTCAAGCGGAACTTGATACAGCAGCATCTCCTCCTTTAGTTTCTGCGGATGCCAGGAAAAAACTACATTTTCCTAAGAGATCCACTGCTGGTGGTGATGCAGATCAGTCAGCAAAACCTAATGACATCTGGTTGGGTCTGAAAGAACTGCCTACAATGAGTGACATGTCTACCGTGACTTTGTCTTATATGGTCACCATTCAGAGAATGGTGGATGATTACTTTAGGGATAGCATCCAAATAGGCAAATCACTCAGTCCATTTCACTACTGATAGGAAAAACAGGCAATTTGGAGTCCCTTACACAAACTGGCTTTACTGTACTTAAGTTGTCGACCCTCCAGTGTGTACTCTGAGAGTTTTCAGCACAGCTGGGAACCTTGTCAGTGATTGGGGTAGGAGGATACTTCCCTAAAATCTAAAAAAGATGATGTTCATCAAAATGAATTACAAATTCCACGAGGAAGACCTTTACCAGCAATTAAGTCCAAAAAATACAGAAGCGTCTGTAATGGTGGATTCCAGCGGGGACGAATTATTATTGTGTAAGAGGAGGATGCACACACTGATGGGGATGACGATGACGACATCTGATCTTACCTATGTTGTAAAGCCAGTTTGTGTATGGGATCATTGCCACCAATGTCCACTGCGCATTGGCAGCTTGTTGTGTGGGAGGTCCAAACAGACCAATCATTTCAGCCACAAGTGGCAGTCCCTGTTTGTTGAACTGTGAATTTCCTGTTTCGTAAATACAACATAAGGGTGGGTTGGAGGACCCAAGGACAATTCCATCTTGCACTTCTTTTCTTTCCATTATGTGCTGTTTGGGGCATTGCTGCCTGACATTTTAAATTTTATGGTTTATGAATGTCCAGAAATTGTAATGGCCACAGACAGCATCTCCTGCATGCCCCTTTTATTTTTTTAAAGAAAATTCTGAACCACCAAATTGATGGGCGGAGAACTACAAGCTGCATTCCTCTGATGAAAACAGCAAGTCTTTGTCCCATTATCCCTAACAATCTCCCTGAGTACACACTAGTAAACGTCTGTTTACAGTATGTTCTAGCAGCACCTCCACAAGCAAGGCCACCTCATTTTTTTTATTAGACCAAAGATGTCTTTTAGGAACTGAAGAACTTGATTCTAGATTGATCTTCCCTCATAATTGTTTTAAGAATCAAAACATTAAATTAAATAAATTAAAAAACTAATCAATCCTTCTGTCCTTTCCCTGTCTTCAGTCCATAAACATTCCAACTCCGTCGTGCCTCTGACCTAGTTAAGGAAAACAGTCTTGTTTTTTAAAATCCCTAGAGGATGTATAGTTTATTAAACTGCCATCCTGTCTACCACTGCAATGCCACTCTGGGCCTGATTCAGACCCGGTCACAAGCGCTGAGCGCTCGCAAGTGGGTCGATGGTGGCTCAGAGCGCATGCGCACGACGGAGCCAGCTCTGTCGTGCTCATGCGCAAGACCCGGATAGCAACGGGCAATCTGTCACTCCGGGTCTCGTACCAAAGGGGGCATGCTGTTGATGTTGAGTGACAGCACGCCCCCTTTGGTGGGTGGGCCGGGGGTGTGGCTGCCCAGACGGAAGCGTTCCCATGAGAACGCCTACCATCTGGGGGCGGCCCCACTGACATCACAAGTGATGCCAGTGTAGAGATTCCGGCTCTGTTAGAGCCGAAATCTCTCTGGGACTTGCAGCAATGAGACCCTACCACAAGGGTCTTGTCGCAAGCCCGATGGTCGCGATGGTCTTGACCATCATGACCATCTTCCTGGCCGCTCGCTATAGCTGTGGGTGGTCACCCACAGCTATGTGAGCGGCCAGGAGGCCATTCTAAAAAATAAAAAGACCGGCCCTGATTCAGAGCGAGCGCTCTGTCAGAGCGACCGGCTGTGAATCAGGGCCTCTGTGCCATGTTCGAAGCTGAACTGCTATATGTTAGTGCCGCCCACTGCTATCGCTTAGCTTCGTCAGTCAGCTAGCTGGATGCAACCTTTTGGCCCTAAACTAGATGAAAAAATCAATATTGTGAGCTGTGATGTGGTCAACATTGACTGGAATTGACTGGTAATAAATGTTATTGAGGTTAATAATATTATGTGATTTTAGTTGTTTTTATGTTTTTTTAGAAAAAATACAGATCCAAAACCAAAAACAAAAAAAAAAACAAGGAAGTGCGGTTTTGGCAAAACCAATCCAGATCCAAAACACGAGGAGGTACAGAACCAAAACCAAAACACAGGGTTTGGCGCACATCTCTAGTATGTATAGCTCAAAAATACTAGGTGTATGAGGAATCATTTGAGTACTGTATATGTTTTCTTTCTACACTCACACAACCCACTGACCCTGGGCCTGATACAGACCCACTCGCAAGCGGCTGTCCGCTCGCAAGTGGGTCGATGGTGTGCACTGCGCATGCGCACGACGGAGGGAGCTCCGTCGTGCGCATGCGCGAGACGCGACGAGCGAAGGACTTTCCTTCGCTCGTTGTGTCTGATCAAAGGGGACGTGCTGTCGATGTTGATTGACAGCACGCCCCCTTTGGTGGGCTTGCCGGGGGCGTGCCTCCCAGACGGGGGCGTTCCCAAGGGAACGCCTACCGGCAGAAGCCGGTCCCACTGACATCACTAGTGATGTCAGTGGGAGTGATTTTGGCTCTGATAGAGCCAAAATCACTCCGGGCCTTGCGGTTGAGAAACTGAACCGCAGGCTTCGGCTCGCAGTGGCGATGGTCGCGATGGTCAAGACCATCGCGACCATCAACCTGCATGCTCGTATAGGCTGTGGCTGGTGACCCACAGCTATACGAGCGTCCAGGAGGACGCTCCATAATTATGGAGGTGGGTCCTGATTCAGAGCGAGCGATCTGGTCAGAGCGTCCGGCTCTGAATCAGGGCCCCTGTGTGATTGGATAATACAGCCCACCAGGAACCTCTGCAATCTGTCTGGACCAATACCGCAAGTAGCACCTATTCCTGTGTATCACACTCCTACAGCATTTCCCTATAGAGTGTATGTCTGCGAGCAGGGCCCTCGTTCCTCTATGTCTGTCTGTTATTACTCACTCTTGTTTTATAAATGTCTTCTTCCCACTAAAGCGCAACAGAATATACTGCACTATATAAGTAACTGTTAATAAAGAAATAAAAATAAAGGGGTCTATTTATCAATGTGCCCAGCCCCATTAAACATTTGTTTCTACAATATCCGCCTAATGGCTTCATGAGCTTCTACTATTATCTTATACTACTATCAGTTTTGTTGAGTGAGAACCAGTATTACAGGGAACGTAATGTACTATAGCCCATAGCCCCTGGAGCCATCAGCACCACTGCGCTCACGACCGGTGGACCCTGGGCCCCACAGTGTAGTGCAGAATGCAGTGAATGCGGTCTGCACTACACAACAAACACCGCCATCGGCTCCGGGTAGTACACTCATACTACCCGGCGTCGGTATGTTTGTTTTGGCAGCCAATGAGAGTCAGACAAACTCTCATTGGCTGCTGTGTCCACGGAAGGAGCTGGGCTGGAGCTCATTCGTGGCTGCCCTGTTTTCTGGGACCGGCAAGGCCAGGGACTGCGTCGAAGGATGCTGTTTCCTAGACTCGCAAGCCGGCCAGCCTGAGTAATCTGAGGCTTGCAGTGCTGGGATGGCAAATGTACCACCTGCTGTATTTGCAAGGACGCAAGGCCTGCGTGCAGCTTTGAAATTCTGTCCACTGCTGAATCACCCCCTTAGAGCGCAGCGACTAATTGCCCTCCATTTAAATAATTCACATAAGCATGAAATTCACAGAGGATGTCACTTTAATGCTTTAATCGCTCTAGTTACTGCAGATAGTAATATTTTGGACAAGTGAACAAAAGCCTTAATGAAAATCCTATCCAGCTGATGTCTGTTAAATTTCAGCTGATCCCATTACACAGAGGACCTGATATAGAGTTGGAAGTAAGTAAACACAGGTTGCAGCTTTCTATTCTCACAGTTTCTATTCCCAAATCTTAAATGCGTCTTTGTTAATTATGCACACCCTTAAAACGCCCGTTTTGACCATTTGGCACGCCTGCGTTCGGATCTCCACTCCCCGTTTTCAAGCACCTTAGCCTGTTACCACCCACAAACGCCTCATCCTGTCACTCAAATTAGCAGGCATTCGCTATTTTGCGAGCACACGATTTCTGACCGCACTGACTGGTTGGCGCATGCGCATTACATCCCATACGCATGCGCAGATGTGCGAATATTGCTCGTAGCGAACGAGCGGCCGCTTACGAGCGGCTCTGAATCAGGCCCTAAAGCTAGTTGATTGGTTGGAATGAAAATCTGGTAAGGAATGGGAGTAACTGATGATCAGCAATTTGCTCCTAAATGCCAAGAAACAGATGAAAATGGCAGTCAGACAAGTTTGTTAAATGTTTGATCAAAAAATTTGTTCAAACAACAGTTTTTGTCCATTTTCTGGCGTTTGGGAGCAAATTTGCTGATTGTCATTTGCTTTCATCCCCTACCAGATTTTCATTCCAACCAATCAACTAGTTGGATGGTTGGATGTAAGTTGGTCTAGTGTGTGGCCAGCTTAAGTCTTGTGGGTGCTCTGGGACAACTAAGTTGTAGGGGCCCTCATTAAGCCACACGGATCCTACCCCCCCTGATTACTTACCTTCTGGCTCTGTGTTTTGAAAGCAGCAGCACAGTCAGCTTTGCTGCATATAGCGCAGAGCGGTTCCTGAGGACCCTCATAAGTGATCAGCGTCACGGACATGATGTGTCATGTGATGCTGATCAGGGGACTTGGAAGCCGCTCTGCGCTCTATGTGGCAGCGCTGACTGTGCTGTTGCATTCAGAACACAGGGCTTGATTCAGACCCACTCGCGAGCACTGAGCACTCGCAAGCGGGTCGATGTTGCCCAAGTGCGCATGCGCGAGGCGGCTCCGTCGTGCGCATGCGCGAGACCCGATTAACGACGGCCAAGCTGTCATTATGGGTCTCGCACCAAAGGGGGCGTGCTGTCGATGGTGAGTGACAGCACGCCCCCTTTGGTGGGCGTGCCAGGGGCGTAGCTGCCCAGATGGAGGCGTTCCCATGGGAACGCCTACCGTCTGGGGCCGGCCCCACTGACATCACTAGTGATGTCAGTGGGAGTGCTTTTGGCTTTGCTAGAGCCAAAAGCACTCCTTGGCTTGCGGCAGCGAGACCCTACCGCAGAGTCTCGTCGCAAGCCCGATGGTCGCGATGGTCTTGACCATGGCCGCTCCAAAAAGGAGAAGGGACGGCCCTGATTCAGAGTGAGCGCTCTGAAAGAGCGTCCGGCTCTGAATCAGGCCCACAGATCAGTGGCAGCTCAGCTCCATCCGGGAACAGGTGCCACTGGACACCTGCTCTTGGCAGGGTAACACCAACCCTGTGTGACTTTCTGGGGAGGTTTTCCATATATGTATATATGTATGTGTGTATATATATATATATATATATATATATAAAACACTAATCCACGGCACTCACCATTCCTAGTTTTGGGGTGCAACATGGTATGTGACCACATTGTTTAATTAGAAATCACAGGGGCTCTGCACTCACCATACTAACTAATAATAATAATAATAATAATCATAATTAGGGGTGTGCACCGGCCACTTTTCGTGTTTTGTGTTTTGGTTTTGGATCTGGATCTTTCTTCGTGTTTTGGATCTGGATTGGT
The DNA here is from genome assembly GCA_031769625.1 of Taudactylus pleione. Lineage (NCBI taxonomy): Eukaryota > Metazoa > Chordata > Amphibia > Anura > Myobatrachidae > Taudactylus > Taudactylus pleione. Next base: position 1,356,879 of record JAUIMM010000123.1, read on the forward strand.
TTTGCCAAAACCACCCTTCCGTGTTTTGGGTTCTGGGTTTTGTGTTTTGGATCTGTATTTTTTTGAAAAAAAGCATAAAAACAGCTAAAATCACAGAATTTGTAGGTTTTTCTGCTCCTATGCTATTATTAACCTCAATAACCTTAATTTCCACTCATTTCCAGTCTATTCTGAATACCTCACACCTCACAATAGTGTTTTTATGTCCAAAAGGTTGCACCGAGGTAGCTGGATGACTATGCTAAGCGACACGAGTGGGCGGCACAAACACGTGACCCATCTAGGCGTGAAACTGCAGTGGCAGACAGGATGGCATTGAAAAACTAGGCCCCAAACTGTACATAATGCAAAGAAAAAAAAGAGGTGCAAGATGGAATTGTCCTTGGGCCCTCCCACCCACCCTTATGTTGTATAAACAGGACATGCACACTTTAACAAACCAATCATTTCAGCGCCAGGGTCTGCCACACAACTGTGGCTGAAATGATTGGTTCGTTTGGGCCCCCACAAAACAAGCTGGCAATTAATCTGTCCCTGCACAAACTGGCTCTACGGAGGCAAGAAGTCGTCCTCATCCTCCTCATCCACAGATTCCTCACCCTCTTCAGTGTTATGTACATCCTCATCCTCACAGAGTATTAATTCGTCCCTGCTGGAACCACAGGTCCCTCTGTACGTTCTGGAGGCTGGTCTCCCTGGAAGAGTTGATCATTCATTTTATGAACATCATCTTCTCCACATTTTGTGGAAGCAACCTCCTACGCCTTTCGCTAACAAGGTTCCCGGCTGCACTAAACACTCTTTCGGAGTACACACTGGAGAGGGGGCAACTCAGGTAAAATAGAGCCAGTTTGTACAGGGACCTCCAAATTGCTTCTTTTTCCTGCCAGTACAGGTACGGACTGTCTGACATGCCTACTTGGATGCTGTCACCGATGTAATCCTTTAACAGACAGACGCACGCTTGTCGCTGCTGCTTTGAGGATTCAAGTGCGGCTACAGCCCACACAATTCACAAAGACAGAAAAAAAAAAAGAATATTTTTATTGTTTGTGGAGCACACTTTGAGGGTTACACCACCCTCTAACAGACAGACGCACGCTTGTCGCTGCTGCTTTGAGGATGCAAGTGCGGCTACAGCACACACAATTCACAAAGACAGAAAAAAGAAGAATATTTTTATTCTTTGTGTAGCACACTTTGAGGGTGTCACCACCCTTTAACAGACAGACGCACGCTTGTCGCTGCTGCTTTAAGGATGCAGGTGCGGCTACAGCCCACACATTTCACAAAGACCGAAAAAAAAAGAACAATATTTTAATTGTTTGTGTAGCACACTTTGAGGGTGTCACCACCCTTTAACAGACAGACGCACGCTTGTCGCTGCTGCTTTGAGGATGCAAGTGCGGCTACATCGCACACAAGTCACAAACACATTAAAAAAATAGTTTTTTATTTTTTGGAGCACTTTGAGAGTTACACCACCCTTTAACAGACAGACGCACGCTTGTCGCTGCTGCTTTAAGGATGCAGGTGCGGCTACAGCCCACACATTTCACAAATACCGAAAAAAAAGAACAATATTTTAATTGTTTGTGTAGAACACTTTGAGGGTGTCACCACCCTTTAACAGACAGATGCACGCTTGTCGCTGCTGCTTTGAGGATGCAGGTGGAATCTAGACGGGATTTGGAACCGAGGACACACTACCTCCATCAATTGTCTAAATCCCACTGCACTAATGTCGGATACCGGACGCACGTCTAACACCAACATAGCAGTCAAGGCCTCAGTTATAAGTTTTGCTTCAGGATGACTGCTGTCGTACTTCATCCTCATCGCTAGGGACTGTTGGAGGGTCAATTGTTTAGTAAAAGTAGTGATGTTCCTACTTCCTCTCTGGGATGATGAACAACTCCCAGCAGCAGCAACAGCACTAGTAGGAAGTGGTTCTTGATCTTTCCCTATTTTATTTTTATCAGAGAAAGTTTGGTCCTCCATTTATGTTATATTGATATATATACGTGCGGCTAAAGCGCACACAAACACAGAAAATATTTTTTTATTTTTGCTGGAGAGTAGTGCACTTTGTGGGTTACACCACCCTTTAAGAAATGAGCCAGCCGGCTCTTTACTTATGGGACACAGGCGCACGCTTGGCGCTGCTCCTTTGTTGATGCACGTGCAGCCACAGTGCACACAAGTCACAAACACAGAAAATATATATTTTTTTGGTTTGGAGTGTACTTTGGGGGTTACAGAACCCTTTAACGGTCAAGCCAGCCGGCCCTTTACTTATGACACAGGCGCACGCTTGGCACTACTTTGTTGATGCACGTGCGGCTACTGCGCACACAATTCACAAACACAGAAAATATTTTTTTTTTTGGTTTGGACTGGAGTGTACTTTCGGGGGTTACAGCACCCTTTAACGGTCAAGCCAGCTGGCCCTTTACTTATGACACAGGCGCACACTTGGCACTACTTTGTTGATGCACGTGCGGCTACTGCGCACACAATTCACAAACACAGAAAATATTTTTTTTTTTGGTTTGGACTGGAGTGTACTTTCGGGGGTTACAGCACCCTTAACGGTCAAGCCAGCCGGCCCTTTACTTATGACACAGGCGCACGCTTGGCACTACTTTGTTGATGCACGTGCGGCTACTGCGCACACAATTCACAAACACAGAAAATAATTTTTTTTTGGTTTGGACTGGAGTGTACTTTCGGGGGTTACAGCACCCTTTAACGGTCAAGCCAGCCGGCCCTTTACTTATGACACAGGCGCACGCTTGGCACTACTTTGTTGATGCACGTGCGGCTACTGCGCACACAATTCACAAACACAGAAAATAATTTTTTTTTTGGTTTGGACTGGAGTGTACTTTCGGGGGTTACAGCACCCTTAACGGTCAAGCCAGCCGGCCCTTTACTTATGACACAGGCGCACGCTTGGCACTACTTTGTTGATGCACGTGCGGCTACTGCGCACACAATTCACAAACACAGAAAATAATTTTTTTTTGGTTTGGACTGGAGTGTACTTTCGGGGGTTACAGCACCCTTTAACGGTCAAGCCAGCCGGCCCTTTACTTATGACACAGGCGCACGCTTGGCACTACTTTGTTGATGCACGTGCGGCTACTGCGCACACAATTCACAAACACAGAAAATAATTTTTTTTTTGGTTTGGACTGGAGTGTACTTTGGGGGTTACAGCACCCTTTAACGGTCAAGCCAGCCGGCCCTTTACTTATGACACAGGCGCACGCTTGGCACTACTTTGTTGATGCACGTGCGGCTACTGCGCACACAATTCACAAACACAGAAAATAATTTTTTTTTTGGTTTGGACTGGAGTGTACTTTCGGGGGTTACAGCACCCTTAACGGTCAAGCCAGCCGGCCCTTTACTTATGACACAGGTGCACGCTTGGCACTACTTTGTTGATGCACGTGCGGCTACTGCGCACACAATTCACAAACACAGAAAATAATTTTTTTTTTGGTTTGGACTGGAGTGTACTTTCGGGGGTTACAGCACCCTTAACGGTCAAGCCAGCCGGCCCTTTACTTATGACACAGGCGCACGCTTGGCACTACTTTGTTGATGCACGTGCGGCTACTGCGCACACAATTCACAAACACAGAAAATAATTTTTTTTTGGTTTGGACTGGAGTGTACTTTCGGGGGTTACAGCACCCTTAACGGTCAAGCCAGCCGGCCCTTTACTTATGACACAGGCGCACGCTTGGCACTACTTTGTTGATGCACGTGCGGCTACTGCGCACACAATTCACAAACACAGAAAATAAGTTTTTTTTTGGTTTGGACTGGAGTGTACTTTCGGGGGTTACAGCACCCTTAACGGTCAAGCCAGCCGGCCCTTTACTTATGACACAGGTGCACGCTTGGCACTACTTTGTTGATGCACGTGCGGCTACTGCGCACACAATTCACAAACACAGAAAATAATTTTTTTTTTGGTTTGGACTGGAGTGTACTTTCGTGGGTTACAGCACCCTTTAACGGTCAAGCCAGCCGGCCCTTTACTTATGACACAGGCGCACGCTTGGCACTACTTTGTTGATGCACGTGCGGCTACTGCGCACACAATTCACAAACACAGAAAATATATTATTTTTTTAGCACTTGGGGGGAGCACCCCTGATGGACAGAGCACCCCCTGGACAACACTACAGCACTCCTTTAGGACTGGGACACTGCACAGGACTTTGGAGTGGACACAGCCCCTATGGAGAACTGACTGCACAACAAGTAGTGGACACAGCCCCTATTAACAACAGCAGCACAGCACAACACAGCCAGCCCCTATGGACTTTGAAGTAGTGGACAACAGCAGCACTACACTACACTACACTACACTACACTACACAGCCCTAACTCCCACCCTCCCTCTTCACTGTCCACAGCCGAGTGAGAAAATGGCGCCGACGCGGGTACCTTATATAGGATCCAAAACCCGCGAGACTCGGAAGGCGGGATGATGACGTTTTGCCTCGATTTCAGATCCGAGTCAGGCGGGAAAAGTCGAGCCTGACTCTGATCGGACTCGGATCGGGGGGGCTCGGGGGGGTTCGGATTTCAGAAATCCGAACCCGCTCACCCCTAATCATAATATACAGTGGGGTTTTGGTTCATGAATTGATCAATGCATTTAAGCTTGCAGCCCATCGTCACGGGACCCCACTTTATTGTAAGTCCCTACTCTATTGCTCAGAATTATAACATGGACATAGCCATCACATTAGTGTTAAACTCAGGGTATGCTATCAAGGTTTAAAGCTCACAGCAACTTTGCTTTTAAATGTGAGACAGTTACCAAGCACACCTGTTGCAAAGCACCTAGGAAAACAGCTGACACAAGTTAGATAACTAGTAAAGAGGGGTGCATGAGAAAATGTGATCACAAAAATTATTAAGTATAAAAATTAATCATAATAAACAAAAAGCACTAATCCACGGCACTCACCATTCCTAGTTTTGGTGTGCAAGCTTAAATGCATTGATCAATTCATGAACCAAAACCCCACTGTTTATTATGTTTATTATTATTATTATTAGTTATTATGGTGAGTGCAGAGCCCCTGTGATTTCTATATATATATATATATATATATATATTTATTAGAGGTGAGCGGGTCCAGTTCTCAGAGAACCGGACCCACCCGAACATTGCAATTCCAAGTCGGATCAATGACTGGTCCGGGTTTTCCCGCCTGACTCGGATCTGAAAATGGGGCAAAACATCATCCTCCCACTGTCAGATTCTCGTGGGTTTTGATTTCTATAAAGGTCCCTGTGATCGGTGCCATTTTCACTCCGGCTGTAGAGCAGACGTGCTCTGTCTGTGCTGCTGTTGTTCAAGCGTGCAGTGTTGTCGGGCTGGGGGTCTGTGTTACTCTTGTTCAAGGGTGCAGTGTTGTCGGGCTGGGGGTCTGTGTTACTCTTGTTCAAGGGTGCAGTGTTGTCGGGCTGGGGGTCTGTGTTACTCTTGTTCAAGGGTGCAGTGTTGTCAGGCTGGGGGTCTGTGCTGCTCTTGTTCAAGGGTGCAGTGTTGTCGGGCTGGGGGTCTGTGCTGCTGTTGTTCAAGGGTGCAGTGTTGTCAGTCTGGGGCTGCAGTACATAAAGGGGGGCTGCAGTACATAAAGGGGTGCTGCTGTGTTGTCCTCTCCATCAAGGGGCTAGGGCTGCAGTACATAAAGGGGTACTGTGGCATCCAAGGGTTCTCTGTCTCTGTTTTTTTATTTTTTTATTTGTGTGTGCTACTGTAACTAGTAGCTACGCTATTATTGTTTGGTGACACTGCCGGCCAGACTGCAGTTTATCATCCACGTATTTGTGACTCTGCAGGTGGTCTGTCCGCACTCTGAAGGGGTGCTGTGTTGTTCATCAAGGGGCTGCTGCCAGGTTGGGAATTACTTTTCTAGTTAAGTGGAATCTAGATGGGATTTTGAAGCGGGGACACATTACCTCAATTAACTGTTTAAAACCCACTGCATTATTGGTGGATATTGGATGCACATCTAATACCAGCATAGATGTTATAGTATCAGTGATCCGCTGTCCAACAGCTGTCATACCTGCTCCCCCCTTGCAAAGGATTGTTTAACAGTCAATTGTTTTTAAAAGTAGTCTTCCTGGTCCCCTTCTGGGATGAAAATCCACTCCCAGCATCAGCAGGCATAGGACTCAAGTATTCTTTTAGAACAAGGACTGATGTGAATGATTTAGATATGTTTTGTAAGTTCCTCCCCTCCTCCCCTTCCTCATAAATTTGCTTTGGAATCAAAACATTTAATTACAATTACTAATAATCAAATCTTCCTTTCCTTTCCTTCAACTGCCAACATACTCCAACTCCCTCAGGCCTCTTGTATAATAAAAACATTTGTTTCCTGATGTGCAATGTTGGAAGTTGAACTGCCACTGCTGCTGCAATCTTTGACATGTGGTTGCTGAATACCAAAAATGTCCAGAAAAGTTTATGGTCATAGACAGCATCTCCTACATGCAGGGGTGTAACGAGGGTGGCTCCAGTGGAGCATGAGCTCCTGGCGCCATAATGGACAGAGGGTGCCATCAAGAGTTTCCGAATTCATGGGGCACTGCACAGTATGACAGCCGTCTGTTAGTTTTATCTCGGTTTGTTTGCTCTATATCCTAAATAAGTTATGGATCTGAGATGCATTTCTACATTTCATGCTTCCTCAAGCTGCCCAGATTGTCTCCCCTCCAGCCCTCCCTCCTCCGTGATCATCTTCTGTCACCTCCCCTTTCATGTCAGATTGATTACATTGACTTCTCACCTCTATAATTGCCTCCCCTATCTACCCTGTGATCGTCTCTTTACCCCTGTCCACTACTTTCTTAGTGGCTTCTGTCACCACCCCTCTCTGATCGACTTCATCCCTCCCCTCTCCTTTATTATTGGCTTCTGTCACCACCCTTCTCTTCTTCTTATTGGCTTCTATGACCACCCCTCTCCTCTCCTTTTCTTATTGGCTTCTGTGACCACCCCTCTCCTTTCCTTATTGGCTTCTCTGACCACCCCTCTCCTCTCCTTTTCTTATTGGCTTCTGTCACTGGTCCTCCCAGATTGGCTTTACCCCTATCCTCTAATTTTCTTATTGGCTTCTGTCTCTGGCCCTCTCTGATTGTCTTTCTCCTTCCCATCCCCTTTCGTGTTGGCCTCTGACACCTCCCCTCTCTTATCAGCACTTTCCTCTCCCCTCTCCTCTCTGATACCCTCCTTCCTTCTCTCCTCATTGTGCTTCAATGAACTTGATAGATACACATAGATGACATTGACGGCCTTGCATCATCATCATGACTGCTGCCGCCAGCTTCAAGACTGGTCTGTGGATCCTGCTCTCCTGTCACGTGACTGTCCTCCATACTCACTGCGGTCTTACAGCAGTGTCACCAAGCAATTATAGTGCAGCTAAGCTGCAGCTAACGCACACAACCACACAAAAAAAATTTATATTTTGAAAACTGGGCAAGAGCACCCCTCTTCGAGGCAGCAGCCCCTTGATAAACGACAGATGCAGCAAGCCTGTACAACTACATTGCTGATAAGTGTGGCTAACACGCAAACAGGCACACACAGAAAAATACGTATTTTTTATTTTTTTTGCTCTTGGGGGGAGAGCACCTCTGAATGAGGAAGCAGCCCCTTTATAAATGACAAATGCAGAAATCCTGAGAAGCTACATTGCTGATAAGTGTGGCTAATGCGCACACACACAAAGAAAAAAATAATATTTTTTTCTTTTTTTGCACTTGCGGGGAGAGCCCCTCTGACGAGGCACCAGCCCCTTGATATATCACAGGCAGCACCCCTGAGCAGCTATGTTGCTGATAAGTGTGGATAATACACACACTGGGGATGAAGAGCACCATTGATGGACAGAGCACCCCCTGGACAGCACAGCAGCACAGCCAGCCATTCCCTATGGACAGGACAATAGCCAGCCTGCCCCTATGGACAATAGCCAGCCTGCCCGTATGGGCAACAGCCAGCCAGCCCCTATGGGCAACAGCCAGCCAGCCCCTATGGACAACAGCCAGCCCCTATGGACATTAAGCAGCCAGCCCCTGACAAGTGACAACAGTAGTCAGCCCCTATGCACAGCAACCACAGCCCCCTCCTTCCTCTTCACTCTCCATAGCCGGAATGAAAAAGGCGGCGATCGCAGGACCCTTGAGAATCCGTCAGCGGGATGATGACATTTTGCCTTGTCTTAAGATCCGAGTCAGACAGGAAAACCCAAGCAGACTCTGATCTAGGCTCAAATTGCTAAGTCCAGTGGGTTTGGATCTCTGACATCCGAACCCACTCATCTCTAATATATATGTAGCAAACATATATATGTAAATATATATATATATATATAATATAATATATATATATTGTGAATAAATAAAGAAGGGGGCGCCTAATAGTTCATGAATTGTATTTTAATATAAAAGAGATTAATAACACTCCAGGTAAGAGCAAGTATTGCTTGTACCTAAAAACAAAGCTCTGTGGACTGGGTACCACATGGTATACTTACTGCAATTCCCATGGCATGCTCCGTCTGGCAGCAGCAGAACCTCCGCTCTCGTCACCGCATGTCTCTGGCAGCCACCAGAGATCTCAGCGCGCTGGATACCGGAACTCCACGCCGCAAGCACACGGACCACCAGGGTGCAGATGATGACGTCAGTGTAGCCACGCTAACGCGTTTCGTACATTACTTCATCAGAGGGCTGGCTACAATGACGTGCTCAACAATCTTTAACAGGACTACTAACCAGATGGAGCAAGCCACGGGAATTGCAGTAACTATACCATGTGGTACCCAGTCCACAGAGCTTTGTTTTTAGGTACAAGCAATACTTGCTCTTACCTGGAGTGTTATTAATCTCTTTTATATTAAAATACAATTCATGCACTATTAGGCGCCCCCTTCTTTATTTATTCACAGTGTTTTTCACCCGTGCATCCCGGGTTTTATTTGAAGGGGAGCTGCGGTCCGAATAACCCCTGGCCCAAAAGTGCCTTGCTGTTCAAACGGGACTTATGTATGGACGTTTACACTGTGATTGTCCTTGATTGGTAAAAACACCTGACATCTAGTGTACTGGTATTGCTGTGTATAATATATAAATATATATATATAGAAATAATTATGAATCCGGCTCCAGAACCTAAACCAATGAATAAACTACTGGTGCTTTGAACAATTGCAAGTATAACCCGAGGCGTATACCTAGGGCGTCTGCTCCTTAGTCAATAGTTTGTAGTGCTGGTGAATACACTACCTAGTAAATCGAGAAGGGAGTTATTGACTGTGGGCGACCAACCTGCTAATAATAAATATTCACACAAATATATAAATATAAATAAAGTGCTGAGTGCTAACGTGCTTGAATCAGCCTGAGCAAGTATACATAAATCATAAAGTGCTTAGTGCCAAATAGTCCTAGCAGCATAGACCAATGAAGTGCTTAGTGCAATATAAATACTTTTAGCAGCATACAAAAATAAAATGATAAAAGAAAGCTAGTACCATAAAAAATATTTAATAGGGTTTGACAAAAACAAGATAAATACGATAAAACACTGTGGTTCCTAATCAGGAGTAACCACCAGAGAGCAATAAATAACCGATAAAAATAAGATCAATTTAAGAGGTAAAAGAAGAGTTTTAGCTTATCTGAAAATCAATTTGAGAGGGTCTGGGTGTAAATCCCAAGGGCAAGTAATGAGTTCCAACGCGTTTTGTCCATTGACTTCTTCCTGGGGATGAAGGTTAAGGAATGGTGATCACCTATTTATACTCCTTCTCCACCTTCTATTAGGGACAAAGAACTTCCGGGTCACAGTTCAAAAGTGCATCCGGGTTACATTCTAAGAGCTAAAAACTGGCTCAAAACTCAAGGGGGACACCTAATATCCAAGCGTCCATCATAGGTAATGTCCATACTGCAGTATCCTTAAAACCTTTTAGTTTGTTTTAACCATCAGGTTTGTAATAGTTATATGCCTCCACCCTTTCATATGTGTACTTCCGCCAGGCTGATGACATCACGTCCAGTCAGACATCGCGTCCGGTCAGATGTCCCACTCCAGGATTGGCTAGCATACTCGTCTCGTCTTCCATCTGTCCCGCGTCATGTCCGGTCATGTGCTTCGACACCAAGCATCATCGCGCCACCGTGTTCTCGCTTGCATGATTGCGTCATACGTCCGTGTGACGTGATCACGTGCACCGCTCCACGCCTCCTCCGATTGCACTTATCTGTTGTGTAGTTCAATTCCTGCACATCCGCCAGCACCTGTGGGGAAAGAGTAGCTAACTTCCGCCATTAGTCACCGTCACTGCTGTCCATCGATTTTGATGCGTTTCAATCATAATGGAACGGATCTAATATTCCTGGTGTTGTAAGTTATAGAAGTTCCTTTTCAGGTTGAAGGTTTTTAATTAGTTGATGCATAGAATTCTTTCTTTCTTCTTCTTTTTGTATCTTTCTTGTTTCTTCTTTTTCTCTCTGTTTTTCTACTTTGTCTCTTCCATCTTTTCTTTTTCTATGTAGGACTGGATTTTGGTCTTAAGGTGGATGCCTTCATGTGCTGGTAGAGGGAAAGCCTAGAAACTCTTAAACTACAACACCTGGTATTCTCAGGAGGTCCCCCATCCCAGTACTAACCAGGCCCAGTTGTGTATAGCTTCCAAGATCAGACGAGATTGGGCACACGCACACTGGTATGGTAGTAGGTATTTAAAAGGCTCCTCACCATTAAACCATCACTTAGAATGAACTGAAGGACAAAGCAAATCTACTACACCTGGTATTCTTTGGGGGTCTCCCTCCCAAGTACTATCCAGGCACAATTCAAATACCCCATTTGGGCACCCATCAACAGATGGGAAATGATGTTATAGTAGTAGAAGAAACCGATTCGATACATCTCAAAGTCCTCTTTTTAAAGAAACGGTGCGATCTCGTAATAATCATTAAATCCTTTGGGGACCATTGTATCAAGAGTGAAAATCCAGTACATCTCACGTTTAGACAGGAGGTTTCCTAAGTCACCCCCTCATTCACTCAACTTGACATGTTCAATGGCCTTAAAGTTAAGATCTTCTGGGTTGGAGTTATGTTTCTCAGAGAAATGTTTAGACACTGCATGGCCTTCCACTTTATTCTTGATATTCCTAATGTGCTCTTGGACACGTATTTTCATTGTTCTTTTGGTTTTGCCAACATATTTTAGTCCACAAGTACACTCCAACAAGTTGATGACAGATGTGGAATTACAGTTCATAAAACTTTTTATGGGGAACTCTTTTGAACCTGCTGAATTTGAAAAAGATTTATGCGTGGGATGTAAGTATTTACATACATTGCACCGCCCGCACTTATAGCTACCCTTGCAACTTAGAGTGCCATTCCCCATTTGCTTAACATTATTGTGTGTTCGATACAAGTATAGAGTGATTGTACGTCAATTGTAACCCAATTATATTCTTCTCTCCATTGTATCTCTTTCAAGGACTGTAATACATTAGTCGTGTCTTTCAAATACGAATCCAACTCTTTCATGTATTTCTGTAGAAAAATGTCGACATATTTTGAAAGGTGTGATGTAAGTGACTCTATCACGGCTATGATAGGTCTACCCGGTGGTTTCTCCAATGACTTATGTATTTTGGGTAAAAAATAAAAAATGGGGGTAATGGGGTTGTTTTTCATTAGGAACTGAAATTCCTCCTTGGTGATAATTTTATTATGTAATCCGTAGACCAGGAGTGATCTTAATTCATCCGTGTATTCTTCTACTGGATCTCTCTCTAGCTTCTCATAAGAAACTGTACCACTGTGGAGTCTATTTGCTTCCTCAATATAGTATGATCGGTCCATGATCACCAACCCACCCCCTTTATCGGCAGGTTTTATAACAATATTCTGATTGTTTCTCAATTCCTTCATGGTGGCGCGATGATGCTTGGTGGCGAAGCACATGACCGGACATGACGCGGGACAGATGGAAGACGAGACGAGTATGCTAGCCAATCCTGGAGTGGGACATCTGACTGGACGCGATGTCTGACCGGACGTGATGTCATCAGCCTGGCGGAAGTACACATATGAAAGGGCGGAGGCATATAACTATTACAAACCTGATGGTTAAAACAAACTAAAAGGTTTTAAGGATACTGCCCTATGGACATTACCTATGATGGACGCTTGGATATTAGGTGTCCCCCTTGAGTTTTGAGCCAGTTTTTAGCTCTTAGAATGTAACCCGGATGCACTTTTGAACTGTGACCCGGAAGTTCTTTGTCCCTAATAGAAGGTGGAGAAGGAGTATAAATAGGTGATCACCATTCCTTAACCTTCATCCCCAGGAAGAAGTCAACAGATGAAACGCGTTGGGACTCATTACTTGCCCTTGGGATTTACACACAGACCCTCTCAAATTGATTTTCAGATAAGCTAAAACTCTTCTTTTACCTCTTAAATTGATCTTATTTTTATCGGTTATTTATTGCTCTCTGGTGGTTACTCCTGATTAGGAACCACAGTGTTTTATCATATTTATCTTGTTTTTGTCAAACCCTATTAAATATTTTTTATGGTACTAGCTTTCTTTTATCACTTTATTTTTGTATGCTGCTAAAAGTATTTATATTGCACTAAGCACTTCATTGGTCTATGCTGCTAGGACTATTTGGCACTAAGCACTTTATGATTTATGTATACTTGCTCAGGCTGATTCAAGCACATTAGCACTCAGCACTTTATTTATATTTATATATTTGTGTGAATATTTATTATTAGCAGGTTGGTCGCCCACAGTCAATAACTCCCTTCTCGATTTACTAGGTAGTGTATTCACCAGCACTACAAACTATTGACTAAGGAGCAGACGCCCTAGGTATACGCCTCGGGTTATACTTGCAATTGTTCAAAGCACCAGTAGTTTATTCATTGGTTTAGGTTCTGGCGCCTGATTCATAATTATTTCTATTATAGTTTGTTTGGTGGTGTTGAATTAAGGCTGACAGTACAAAACCATTTTATTATTTATTATTTTTTAGTCACTACTTATATATACACAACATACACTTTTTAATAATATGTTCAAAAATAGAGACCGTTTGAACAAAAGAAGTGATTATTGTCAGAGGGTATTTAATGAAAATGTAGTTCCCAGTGATAATATCCCCACTCACAATATTGATAACATGTTCTGGGACATTGAAAAATTGATCACCAAGGAAATCAAAGCATGGTGGGACATAAAGGGACTGGAACATTATATTTCAGTAAACAGAATCCCTAGAGGACTTAGATTATTAAAGAATCCCACCTTTGGTCTGGATAAACCAGAATTCATGAGAAACTGGGAGGACATTCTACATAGATGTTCCATAGACCTGATGCGATTGATTATTGAAGAGAAGAAAACTATACTCAATACCTTAGAACAAGAAATTAAAGGTATGGAGGTTAAAATGGAAGAAGTGAAGGATAAAGATGAATATAAGGAAAATGAGAAAGTGCTCATCAAAAAAATTGAAAGAATTGAAGAGGGTGTGATGAAGGGCAAGGAAAAGAAATTCATCAGGGACAAGAAGGACTATGAGATGAACCAAATTAAGAATTGGAGCAAGTTTAGAAGGAACAAAAGGAATGGACAAAGATTAGATTCTTGTGAAAAACATAACTGGCGAACAGTACCCCCTAGAAGGAGGAACAGCTATAGGAAACCACACGAGGAGAAGTCTAATCCCCTGGAGGCAACCAGTCATATGAAAAATAGATTTTCCACACTCCAACGTACAGATTCAAACAGTGATGGTGAACTTTTTTTATCACCAGGACAGGACCATCCATTCAGCAACAGAAAAACTGCACTAAGAGAAACTACTCATCCAGCGTCACCATTAAAAAGAAGGTACAGAGACGACGAGGAAAGCGGGGCAATAGGAGGAAGGAATCTAAAAAGGAGAACCCTCCAATAGATCCAAAGGATAAAGGTATTTTCAACCTCTCACAACATGTTTTACAGAAACCTGAAACTTCCCTACTTAGCAAAGGACTGTCGTTCGCACCTACCACTACTATGAAGAAGTTTGACGTGTTCATAGATCTCAATAAATTTGTTCGGAACCTAACTCTTAAGAGACATTTTTTAAAGAAGGAGGACACACCAATACGAAACTGGAATGAGAACACATCAAAATCTGGGCTGAAGGGGAAGTCCACCTATTACCCTGTTGAATCCAAGGGTAGTCATATTAATGTATTCCATGAGATGGTGAAAAAGGACTTATGTGAGAAAGAGGTGGGGACAATTAAGAAACACAATTTGAATGGTCAAGAGAAGAAAGCTTTGAAGGAATTGAGAAACAATCAGAATATTGTTATAAAACCTGCCGATAAAGGGGGTGGGTTGGTGATCATGGACCGATCATACTATATTGAGGAAGCAAATAGACTCCTCAGTGATACAGTTTCTTATGAGAAGCTAGAGATAGATCCAGTAGAAGAATACACGGATGAATTAAGATCACTCCTGGTCTACGGATTACATAATAAAATTATCACCAAGGAGGAATTTCAGTTCCTAATGAAAAACAACCCCATTACCCCCATTTTTTATTTTTTACCCAAAATACATGTCATTGGAGAAACCACCGGGTAGACCTATCATAGCCAGGATAGAGTCACTTACATCACACCTTTCAAAATATGTTGACATTTTTCTACAGAAATACGTGAAAGAGTTGGATTCGTATTTGAAAGACACGACTAATGTATTACAGTCCTTGAAAGAGATACAATGGAGAGAAGAATATAATTGGGTTACAATTGACGTACAATCACTCTATACATGTATCGAACACACAAAAGGTATCAATGCTACAAGAGAATTTTTAGAGATGGATGGAAATGTGGACCACCTGCACAAGGAGTTTTTATGTGACCTCATATCTTTTATATTGAATCATAATTATTTTACATTTTTAGACCAATTTTATAAACAAATCTGTGGTACGGTAATGGGGACTAGTTTTGCTCCCAGTTTCGCAAATCTGTTTATGGGATGCTGGGAAAAAAACTATATTTACAGTAACAATCCCTACAAAGATAACATTATATTTTACAAAAGATATATAGATGCCATTTTAATCATTTGGCAAGGGCAAGAAGAAGTTTTTAATCAGTTTTTATCTCTGGTTTCAAACAACAACATGAATTTAAGATTCACTTCGAATTTTAACCATAAATCTGTTGAATTTTTAGATTTGGTTTTAATGGGAGATGGAGGCGAAATATCTACTAAGAATTTTATTAAACATGTAGATGCCAACAGTTATTTGCACTTCAAAAGTTGTCATCTAAATAGTTGGAAGGAGAATATCCCTTTTTCCCAATTTTACAGAATCAAACGCAATTGTAGTGACCAAAGAGTATGCAATGAACAATTGGAACAATATGCAGACAGATTTAGAGATAAAGACTATCCTGAAGAGATTCTCGAAAAAGCCCTGAATAAAACAAAATCTCTGGATAGAAACAACTTGTTGGAGTATAAGGATAAGAAGTCCAAGGCTGATTTGGTTCCATTCATTACTACGTTCAACGGACATGAAAATAAAATAAAGAAATCCTTGAGAAAAAATTGGAACATTCTCCTCATGGACCCTGTTCTGAAGGAGATTCTTCCACCGAAACCACAGATTGTTTTTAGGAAGTCAAGAAACCTAAAGGACTTACTAGCACCCAGCCTTTTGCACAAAAATGTTAAGCAAATGGGGAATGGCACTCTAAGTTGCAAGGGTAGCTATAAGTGCGGGCTGTGCAATGTATGTTAATACTTACATCCCACGCATAAATCTTTTTCAAATTCAGCAGGTTCAAAAGAGTTCCCCATAAAAAGTTTTATGAACTGTAATTCCACATCTGCCATCTACTTGTTGGAGTGTACTTGCAGACTAAAATATGTTGGCAAAACCAAAAGAACATTGAAAATACGTGTCCAAGAGCACATTAGGAATATCAAGAATAAAGTGGAAGGCCATGCAGTGTCTAAACATTTCTCTGAGAAACATAACTCCAACCCAGAAGATCTTAACTTTAAGGCCATTGAACATGTCAAGTTGAGTGAAAGAGGGGGTGACTTAGGAAACCTCCTGTCTAAACGTGAGATGTACTGGATTTTCACTCTTGATACAATGGTCCCCAAAGGATTTAATGATTATTACGAGATCACACCGTTTCTTTAAAGAGAGGACTTTGAGATGTATCGAATCGGTTTCTTCTACTACTATAACATCATTTCCCATCTGTTGATGGGTGCCCAAATGGGGTAATTTGAATTGTGCCTGGATAGTACTTGGGAGGGAGACCCCCAAAGAATACCAGGTGTAGTAGATTTGCTTTGTCCTTCAGTTCATTCTAAGTGATGGTTTAATGGTGAGGAGCCTTTTAAATACCTACTACCATACCAGTGTGTGTGTGCCCAATCTCGTCTGATCTTGGAAGCTATACACAACTGGGCCTGGTTAGTACTGGGATGGGGGACCTCCTGAGAATACCAGGTGTTGTAGTTTAAGAGTTTCTAGGCTTTCCCTCTACCAGCACATGAAGGCATCCACCTTAAGACCAAAATCCAGTCCTACATAGAAAAAGAAAAGATGGAAGAGACAAAGTAGAAAAACAGAGAGAAAAAGAAGAAACAAGAAAGATACAAAAAGAAGAAGAAAGAAAGAATTCTATGCATCAACTAATTAAAAACCTTCAACCTGAAAAGGAACTTCTATAACTTACAACACCAGGAATATTAGATCCGTTCCATTATGATTGAAACGCATCAAAATCGATGGACAGCAGTGACGGTGACTAATGGCGGAAGTTAGCTACTCTTTCCCCACAGGTGCTGGTGGATGTGCAGGAATTGAACTACACAACAGATAAGTGCAATCGGAGGAGGCGTGGAGCGGTGCACGTGATCATGTCACACGGACGTATGACGCAATCACGCAACCGAGAACACGGTGGCGTGATGATGCTTGGTGGCGAAGCACATGACCGGACATGACGCGGGACAGATGGAAGACGAGACGAGTATGCTAGCCAATCCTGGAGTGGGACATCTGACCGGACACGATGTCTGACCGGACGTGATGTCATCAGCCTGGCGGAAGTACACATATGAAAGGGCGGAGGCATATAACTATTACAAACCTGATGGTTAAAACAAACTAAAAGGTTTTAAGGATACTGCCCTATGGACATTACCTATGATGGACGCTTGGATATTAGGTGTCCCCCTTGAGTTTTGAGCCAGTTTTTAGCTCTTAGAATGTAACCCGGATGCACTTTTGAACTGTGACCCGGAAGTTCTTTGTCCCTAATAGAAGGTGGAGAAGGAGTATAAATAGGTGATCACCATTCCTTAACCTTCATCCCCAGGAAGAAGTCAACGGACGAAACGCATTGGGTCTCATTACTTGCCCTTGGGATTTACACCCAGACCCTCTCAAATTGATTTTCAGATAAGCTAAAACTCTTCTTTTACCTCTTAAATTGATCTTATTTTTATCGGTTATTTATTGCTCTCTGGTGGTTACTCCTGATTAGGAACCATAGTGTTTTATCGTATTTATCTTGTTTTTGTCAAACCCTATTAAATATTTTTATGGTACTAGCTTTCTTTTATCACTTTATTTTTGTATGCTGCTAAAAGTATTTATATTGCACTAAGCACTTCATTGGTCTATGCTGCTAGGACTATTTGGCACTAAGCACTTTATGATTTATGTATACTTGCTCAGGCTGATTCAAGCACGTTAGCACTCAGCACTTTATTTATATTTATATATTTGTGTGAATATTTATTATTAGCAGGTTGGTCGCCCACAGTCAATAACTCCCTTCTCGATATATATATATATGTATATATAACATACAGGGCCTCATTCAGAGTCTCTCGCTAGCGATGTTCGCTCACAAGTGGCCCGATGGTTTGCGTACACGCATGCACACACTTCGATCTCTGTGCGATCGCAGGCCGCTTGCTCTCCCAGCAAAGACAGCCCAGTGAAATGAGTGACAGGAGAGGCCGTTTGTGGGTGGTAACAGGGGCAGGACACTAATAACGAGTGGAGGTGCGGACGTAGGGGTGCCTGAGTGTTTCAACGCCGTTTTAGAGGTGTGCATAATTAGCACGCAGCGTCATAGTACACATCACATGCCTGTTCTTTACACTGAAGACCTCGCAGTGCTTGTGGTAGGGTAAGGCAACCACAAGTGCTGCGATCGCTTCCGATTGTCCTCGATGTACCAATGTTTTAATACACTTCCTGGAGATGACGTGCGCTAGTCTCCAGCCTGCGTCGGTAGCTGACTCTGCGCATGCACAGTATTATCTTCCCCCGGGGAAGTTTTTCACTTCTGTGAAAGACTTCTCCTAAATGCCAGGGATATACAGTAACACACAGGGACAGTGACTACCGCAACCGCTGTCCCTTGCCTGTGTTTCTTTGTACATAGCCGAGATATTTTCATTAAAAATGAAAATATTGCCTTTAAAATGGCATAATAATCGCTGCATGGTCCTCAATTATTAGTACATAGACCCCCAAATCTCTTTGCACATTATACATCTACCCGACCTGTAGTGCAGCACTATTTTACCAAGGTGCAAAGTTACAGGCAATTTCTTGCTTTATTCCCAGCTCAGTAGCTCAGTATCAGGCCCGGAATTGAAAGTCATCAGTCTGAGAAACATGAATATATTTGAATGTCGTTTTTTATTAATAAGGGTGTATAAATTTGATTAGTTATGGTCACTCTAGGATCGCAGTCTATTCTTTCTGCTGCTGCACCACAGGGAAATATCAGGACTATATTAAGACTGCAGCAGTGAATTTCTATTATGTCTGAAACGTTGATTTTATTCCAAAGGTTATAACCACCAGCTTCATTTCTGTATCCTTTACATTAAACCATTACCAATAATTGTTTACGTAACATTTCTGCAGTAAGTCTGGTTAATCTAGAGTTAATATATTATGTAGAGATGAGATCCCAGGAGAAATCAAACAAATTCATCCTGTGACATTCGCTAAAAGTCACCGATCCTCCGGGGACAGATCAGAGAGTCCCGAGTCTTACATTAGCCGGATGACTTGGAAACAGCTTTCAGAATTCCTATTGATCTATCTCAGGGGGTCAGGGGCTTTGTGTGCAGTACTGTGTGCTGGGGATACCCCAGAATGATATAAGACATTGCTAAATATATCGGGAAATGAAATGAGTATTTCTGTGTCTCAGCGTTCCTCGGTTATTTGGTTTTTGTTTGTTTATCTCTGAAGAATCTATGAAATATTTTAAAAGAAAACTGGTAATTATAAGAAAATATATAGCATTAAATTAGGGGTGAGCGGGTTCGGATTTCTGAAATTCGAACCCCCCCGAGCCCCCCCGATCCGAGGCAGATTCGAGTCAGGCTCGACTTTTCCCGCCTGACTCGGATATGAAATCGAGGCAAAACGTCATCATCCCGCCTTCCGAGTCTCGCGGGTTTTGGATCCTATATAAGGTACCCACGTCGGCGCCATTTTCTCACTCGGCTGTGGACAGTGAAGAGGGAGGGTGGGAGTTAGTGCTGTGTAGTGTAGTGTAGTGTAGTGCTGCTGTTGTCCACTACTTCAAAGTCCATAGGGGCTGGCTGTGTTGTGCTGTGCTGCTGTTGTTAATAGGGGCTGTGTCCACTACTTCAAAGTCCATAGGGGCTGGCTGGACTGTGTTGTGCAGTCAGTTCTCCATAGGGGCTGTGTCCACTCCAAAGTCCTGTGCAGTGTCCCAGTCCTAAAGGGGTGCTGTAGTGTTGTCCAGGGGGTGCTCTGTCCATCAGGGGTGCTCCCCCCAAGTGCTAAAAAAATAATATATTTTCTGTGTTTGTGAATTGTGTGCGCAGTAGCCGCACGTGCATCAACAAAGTAGTGCCAAGCGTGCGCCTGTGTCATAAGTAAAGGGCCGGCTGGCTTGACCGTTAAAGGGTGCTGTAACCCCCGAAAGTACACTCCAATCCAAACCAAAAAAAAATTATTTTCTGTGTTTGTGAATTGTGTGCGCAGTAGCCGCACGTGCATCAACAAAGTAGTGTGAAGCGTGCGCCTGTGTCATAAGTAAAGGGCCGGCTGGCTTGACCGTTAAGGATGCTGTAACCCCCGAAAGTACACTCCAGTCCAAACCAAAAAAAAAATTATTTTCTGTGTTTGTGAATTGTGTGCGCAGTAGCCGCACGTGCATCAACAAAGTAGTGCCAAGCGTGCGCCTGTGTCATAAGTAAAGGGCCGGCTGGCTTGACCGTTAAGGGTGCTGTAACCCCCGAAAGTACACTCCAGTCCAAACCAAAAAAAAAATAATTTTCTGTGTTTGTGAATTGTGTGCGCAGTAGCCGCACGTGCATCAACAAAGTAGTGCCAAGCGTGCGCCTGTGTCATAAGTAAAGGGCCGGCTGGCTTGACCGTTAAGGGTGCTGTAATCCCCGAAAGTACACTCCAGTCCAAACCAAAAAAAAAATTATTTTCTGTGTTTGTGAATTGTGTGCGCAGTAGCCGCACGTGCATCAACAAATTAGTGCCAAGCGTGCGCCTGTGTCTTAAGTAAAGGGCCGGCTGGCTTGACCGTTAAGGGTGCTGTAACCCCCGAAAGTACACTCCAGTCCAAACCAAAAAAAAAATTATTTTCTGTGTTTGTGAATTGTGTGCGCAGTAGCCGCACGTGCATCAACAAAGTAGTGCCAAGCGTGCGCCTGTGTCATAAGTAAAGGGCCGGCTGGCTTGACCGTTAAGGGTGCTGTAACCCCTAAAAGTAAACTCCAGTCCAAACCAAAAAAAAAATTATTTTCTGTGTTTGTGAATTGTGTGCGCAGTAGCCGCACGTGCATCAACAAAGTAGTGCCAAGCGTGCGCCTGTGTCATAAGTAAAGGGCCGGCTGGCTTGACCGTTAAGGGTGCTGTAACCCCCGAAAGTACACTCCAGTCCAAACCAAAAAAAAAATTATTTTCTGTGTTTGTGAATTGTGTGCGCAGTAGCCGCACGTGCATCAACAAAGTAGTGCCAAGCGTGCGCCTGTGTCATAAGTAAAGGGCCGGCTGGCTTGACCGTTAAAGGGTGCTGTAACCCCCAAAGTACACTCCAGTCCAAACCAAAAAAAAAATATTTTCTGTGTTTGTGAATTGTGTGCGCAGTAGCCGCACGTGCATCAACAAAGTAGTGCCAAGCGTGCGCCTGTGTCATAAGTAAAGGGCCAGCTGGCTTGACCGTTAAAGGGTGCTGTAACCCCCGAAAGTGCACTCCAGTCCAAACCAAAAATAAAATAATTTTCTGTGTTTAGCCGCACGTATATATCAAATCGATATAACATAAATGGAGGACCAAACTTTCTCCGATAAAAATAAAATAGAGAAAGATCAAGAACCACTTCCTCCTAGTGCTGAAGCTGCTGCCACTAGTCATGACATAGACGATAACATGCCATCAACGTCGTCTGCCAAGGCCGATGCCCAATGTCATAGTAGAGGGCACATACAAATCCAAATGGCAAAATTCAGGAAAATGACCTTGAAAAAGACATTTAAATCAGCTGAAGAGAAACGTAAACTTGCCAATATGCCATTTACAACACGGAGTGGCAAGGAACGGCTAAGGTCGATCCCTAGTATGTTCATGACTAGTGGTTCAGCTTCACATGACGATGGAAGCCCTCCTCCCTCTAAAAAAATCAAAAGAGTTAAGCTGGCAAATGCACAGCGAAGAACTGTGCTTTCTAAGAAGATATCACAAATCCCCAAGGAGAGTCCAAGTGTGGTGGTGGTTGCGATGCCTGACCTTCCCAGCACTGGACGGGAAGAGGTGGCTCTTTCCACCATTTGCACGCCCCCTGCAAGTGCTGAAAGGAGCACCCACAGTCCACTTGCTGATATGTAAATTGAAGATGTCACTGTTGAAGTACAACAGGATGAGGATACTGGTGTAGCTGGCGCTGAGGAGGAAGTTGGCGAGGAGGATTCTGATGGTGATGTGGTTTGTTTAATTCAGACTCCGGGGGAGACAGTTGTTGTCCGTGGGATGAAAAAGCCCATCACGGTCATGCCTGGGCAGAAGACCAAACATTCCACCTCTTTGGTCTGGCAATATTTCTATCCAAATCCGGACAACAACTGTCTTGCCATATGTACCATATGTAAAGGTGACATAAGTAGTGGTAGGGACGTCAACCACCTAGGAACATCCTCCCTTATACGGCACCTGCAGCGCGTTCATAAAAAGTTACTGTCAAGTTCAGAAACTTTGGCTAAGACCGTAAGCAGTCCAGGGACAACTAAATCCCGTTGTCCTGTTGTATCCAAGCACCTGCAAACCACACCGTCAACTCCCTCCTCGTCAATTTCCTCCTTAGTCAGGATCGGAAGTAGTCCTGCAGGCCATGTCACTGGCATGACTGACTCTCCTATCCGGGATTCCTCTGGAGGATCCTGCATTGCTACGCCTACTGCTGCCGCTGCTGCTGTTGCTGCTGCTGGGAGTCGTTCATCATCCCAGAGAGGAAGTAGGAACACCACTACTTTTACTAAACAATTGACCCTCCAACAGTCCTTAGCGAGGAGGATGAAGTACGACAGCAGTCATCCAGAAGCAAAACGTATAACTGAGGCCTTGACTGCTATGTTGGTGTTAGACGTGCGTCCGGTATCCGCCATTAGTGCAGTGGGATTTAGACAATTGATGGAGGTAGTGTGTCCCCGGTTCTAAATCCCGTCTAGATTCCACTTCACTAGGCAGGCGATACCGAGACTGTACAGAAACGTCAGAAAAAGTGTCCTCAGTGTCCTGAAAAATACCGTTGTACACAATGTCCACTTAACCACGGACATGTGGACAAGTGGAACAGGGCAGATTAAGGACTATATGACTGTGACAGCCCACTGGGTAGATGTATCACCTTACGCAGCAACAGCAGCAGCGTCACCAGTAGCAGCATCTCAGAAACGCCAGCTCGTTACAAGGCAGGCTACGCTGTGTATCACCGGTTTCAGTAAGAGGCACACCGCAGACAACCTCTTAGAGAAACTGAGGGAAATCATCGCCCAGTGGCTTACCCCACTTAGACTCTCCTGGGGATTTGTGATATCTGACAACGCCACCAATATTGTGCGGGCATTACATCTGGGCAAATTCCAGCACGTCCCATGTTTTGCTCACACAATAAACTTGGTGGTGCAGAATTTTCTGAAAAGCGACAGGGGCGTGCAGGAGACGCTTTGGGTGGCCCGAAAAATTTCTGGCCACTTTCGCCATTCAGCGACTGCGTGCCGAAGACTGGAGCGCCAGCAAACACTCTTGAACCTGCCCCGCCATCACCTGAAGCAAGAGGTTGTGACGCGGTGGAACTCAACCCTCTATATGCTTCAGAGGATGGAGGAGCAGTAAAAGGCCATACAAGCCTATACATCCACCTATGACATAGGCAAAGGAGGGGGTATGCACCTGACTCAAGCGCAGTGGAGAATGATTTCCGTGTTGTGCAAGGTTCTCCAGCCCTTCGAACTTGCCACACGTGAAGTCAGTTCAGACACAGCCAGCTTGAGTCAGGTCATTCCCCTCATCAGGCTTTTGCAGAAGCAGCTGGAGAAAGTGAAGGAGGAGCTAAGACGGAGCGATTCCGCTCGGCATGTGGGACTTGTGGATGAAGCCCTTCATTCGCTTTGCCAGGATTCCAGGGTGGTCAATCTGTTGAAATCAGACCACTACATTTTGGCCACCGTGCTTGATCCTAGGTTTAAAGCCTATATGGTGTCTCTCTTTCCGGCCAACACAAGCCTGCAGAGGTGCAAAGACCTGCTGGTGAACACACTGTCAGCTGAAGCGGAACGTGACATGTCAACGGCTCCTTCTTCATTTTCTCCCGCAACTGGGGCTGCCAGGAAAAAACTTAGGTATCCTAAGCAACCCGCTGGCGGTGATGCAGGGCAGGCAGGACCAAGTTTGGACATCTGGTCCGGACTGAAGGACCTGGCAACAATTTCTGACATGTCTACTGTCACTGCATATGATACTGTCACCATTGACAGAATGGTGGAGGATTACATCGGTGACAGCATCCAAGTAGGCATGTCAGACAGTCCATACCTGTACTGGCAGGAAAAAGAGGCAATTTGGAGGCCCCTGTACAAGCTGGCTCTATTTTACCTGAGTTGCCCCCCCTCCAGTGTGTACTCCGAAAGAGTGTTTAGTGCAGCCGGGAACCTTGTCAGCTAAAGGCGTAGGAGGTTGCTTCCACAGAATGTGGAGAAGATGATGTTCATCAAAATGAATTATCAGCTCTTCCAGGGAGACCAGCCTCCAGAAGGTACAGAGGGACCTGTGGTGGTGGATTCAAGTGGGGACGAGTTAATACAACATAAGGGTGGGTGGGAGGGCCCAAGGACAATTCCATCTTGCACTTCTTTTTTTCTTTGCATTATGTACAGTTTGGGGCCTAGTTTTTCTAACTGCCATCCTGTCTGCCACTGCAGTGTCACTCCTAGATGGGTCACGTGTTTGTGCCGCCCACTCGTGTCGCTTAGCATAGTCATCCAGCTACCTCGGTGCAACCTTTTGGACATAAAAACACTATTGTGAGGTGTGAGGTGTTCAGAATAGACTGGAAATGAGTGGAAATTAAGGTTATTGAGGTTAATAATAGCATAGGAGCAGAGAAACCAACAAATTCTGTGATTTTAGCTGTTTTTATGCTTTTTTAAAAAAAAATACAGATCCAAAACACAAAACCCAGAACCCAAAACACGGAAGGGTGGTTTTGGCAAAACCAATCCAGATCCAAAACACGAAGAAAGATCCAGATCCAAAACCAAAACACAAAACACGAAAAGTGGCCGGTGCACACCCCTACATTAAATACAACTGGACGTCCTTTTTTTTACATTATCTGCATTGAGTAGTCAATGCCAAGGTCACTGAAGTCACAACACAGAGTTCATGCACTTGGGGTAGGAGATTGTGCGTTCTCACATGTCTGCTCTTTGCATGGACAGCTGAGTTGGGCTCCAGCAGCAACAGTGGCATGTGTGAGCACTCTGATGGCATGTGTGAGCACTCTGATGGCATGTGTGAGCACTCTGATGGCATGTGTGTGCCATCTGATGGCATGTGTAAGCACTCTGATGGCATGTGTGAGCACTCTGATGGCATGTGTGGGCACTCTGATGGCATGTGTGGGCACTCTGATGGCATGTGTAAGCACTCTGATGGCATGTGCGAGCACTCTGATGGCATGTGTGGGCACTCTAATGGCATGTGTAAGCACTCTGATGGCATGTGTGAGCCATCTGATGGCATGTGTAAGCTCTCTGATGGCATGTGTGGGCACTCTAATGGCATGTGTGGGCACTCTAATGGCATGTGTGAGCCATCTGATGGCATGTGTAAGCACTCTGATGGCATGTGTGGGCACTCTGATGGCATGTGTAAACACGCTGATGGCATGTGTGGGCACTCTGATGGCATGTGTAAACACTCTGATGGCATGTGTGGGCACTCTGATGGCATGTGTAAACACTCTGATAGCATGTGTGGGCACTCTGATGGCATGTGTGGGCACTCTAATGGCATGTGTAAGCACTCTGATGGCATGTGTGGGCACTCTGATGGCATGTGTAAACACGCTGATGGCATGTGTGAGCCATCTGATGGCATGTGTAAGCACTCTGATGGCATGTGTGGGCACTCTAATGGCATGTGTGGGCACTCTGATGGCATGTGTGAGCCATCTGATGGCATGTGTAAGCACTCTGATGGCATGTGTGGGCACTCTGATGGCATGTGTAAACACGCTGATGGCATGTGTAAACACTCTGATGGCATGTGTGGGCACTCTGATGGCATGTGTGGGCACTCTGATGGCATTTTGGAGCAGTCTGTTGTAGGGATGTGCACCGACCCACGTGTTTTGGTTTTTGATCTGTATCTCCTTCAAGGTTCTGGATCTGGATTTGGTTTTGCAAACCACCTTCAAGTGTTTTGGTTCTGGATTTTTTAAAATAAAAAATAGATAAAAAGTGTTAAAAACAGCTAAAATCATCTAATTTGCAATCCAAAACCCGAAATTTGCATTTAAAATCCGAATTCCAAACCGCAAAAAGATCAGAACCGCGACCCGGATTTACCTGGATCTCTTCAGGAGATTAGAACTGTGACTCGGATTTACCCGGATTCACGAAATTCGGATGGATTCGGATTTCTGGAGAACCGAACCGCACATCTCTAATTGGGACCCTTCTGTTTGGTGACAGGGTGATGCCAGTGTTCACTGGGATCCTTCTGTGTGGTGCCAGTGTGTTGTGGGACCTTTCTATGCAGTGCCATGGTGGTGCCATTGTGTTTTGGGACCCTTTTCTCTTGTGCCAGTGTGTGGTACGACCCTTCTGTCCAATGCCAGTGAAAGCCCATAAACCCCACCTTGCCCCGCAGTACTATGCCAGCTGTTGTCTGCACTTACACCCTCCTTACCCCCAGCACTGTCTGGTCTTACTCCCCTCCACCCCTATCTCTACCCTAACTTCTCCTGGCCTTTACCCCCAGCTCTACCCCAACTGCTTGTCCCTAACCCGCCATAATATGTGATGGGACCCAGAAACAGTGGAGCAGGACCCCCATTGTCTAAAGTGAGGGGTCCCTGGTACCGACAAATTTTTTCGCTCAGTGCAATCATTGGGCCTCATTCTATGTCACACACAATCCTCAAGCAAAGCCGAGGTTCGTGTAGGTGAGCAATTATTTGCAACTGCTCAGGAGT
This sequence comes from Taudactylus pleione, assembly GCA_031769625.1. NCBI lineage: Eukaryota > Metazoa > Chordata > Amphibia > Anura > Myobatrachidae > Taudactylus > Taudactylus pleione. Next base: position 1,383,778 of record JAUIMM010000123.1, read on the forward strand.
TTTCGAAAAACTCACACGGTGCATGCGTTTACACATAAAGCCACGGTTGTGATCAGGTCAGACAGTATCAGAAATGTGGCGGAGGAGCGATGAGGCGTTCCTGGGCGGTGACTGGGAGGTGGCTACTAGTGCACGCATACATGGTCCGGGGGTGGGATGGAGGCCAGCCCCACCATTGCTTCAACCCGGGAGTCTGTCCCAACCAACCTGTGAGCTATGCTACTGACCTGAGATTCGTCTCTTCCCCCTTCCGTAATGTAAGTCTGAGAGGAGAAAGGTGAGTTTTTTGGGAACAACATGAAGTCTGAGTGGGAGCAGCAGGGAATTAGGATCTATTCTATCTGTGAGTTGCAATGAGACCCCGAGGTGTATATTTACTAACGTGATGGTTTTAACTTTTTAGAAGTGGAGATGTCACCCATAGCAACCAATCAGATTCTAAGGGTGAGATGTAATAGGGTCTGAGGGCCTGATTCAGAGCCGGATGCTCTGACCAGAGCACTCGCTCTGAATCAGGGCCCTCCTACCTCAAATTGGAGCGGCCTCATGGATGCTCGCATAGCTGTGGGTTACCACCCACAGCTATAGTGAGCATCCATGAAGATGGTCGCGATGGTCAAGACCATCGCGACCATCGGGCTTGCGACGAGACCCTGTGGTAGGGTCTCGGTGACCGCAAGCCCTGGAGTGATTTTGGCTCTATCAGAGCCAAAATCACTCCCACTGACATCACTAGTGATGTCAGTGGGGCCGGAATCAGACGGAAGGCGTTCCCATGGGAACGCCTCCGTCTGGCAGCCACGCCCCTGGCACGCCCACAAAGGGGGCGTGCTTTCACTCAACATCGACAGCACGCCCCCTTTGGTGCGAGACCCATAACGACGGCTTGGCCGTCGTTATTCGGGTCTCGCGATTGCGCACGACGGAGCTCCCTCCATCGTGCGCATGCGCAATTCGGCACCCTCGACTCGCTTGCGAGCGTCCTGCGCTCACGAGCGGGTCTGAATGACCCCTTGAGTTTTCTGTGTGAGACAAACTTGGACTTTCACGCACATTTAAAGGTCTGAGTTTGTCTCAAAACACGCCAAATGTAATAGCCTGTGAATTTGCGAGTTCGAGGCTATTAAATTATGTTAGTCTGGGAGAGTATTCTCCTATGAAATGTCAGACCTTCTAATGTGACTAAACAGTAAATTTGGTATTAAAAAATGACGTGCACCCCCCATTACCACAAGCTTAACCAGCCTCGGGCTCTGTAGAGCCTGTCCTGGTTCTTAAAATACAGGGGAAAAATGCGTAGGATTGTGCCAGTCCTGGTTGTGGAAATACAGAGGACAAAATGAGTAGTGGTACCCTGTATTTTCCAGAACCAGCACCGGACCCTTTCACCGGTTCCCCCGACCAAAGCATTATGCCTGACCATTAGTCAGCCCAGGCCGAGGATCACTGGGGAGGTGGGGACCCCCCCAATAAAGGGGTACTCTCTTCAGTGTACCCCAGGCCTGGGATGATAGTTTACCTGCAAGGTTAATTGAGGTGATCCTTGCGGTTACCATTAAAGGCTACAATGTAGCTGTTCCCACCATAGACTTCAATGGAGGTTCCCCACCATTGGAGTTTATGGGGGAAAGTCTAACAGGTAGCCTGACCGCTTAGAGTCAATCAGCGGTCAGCTCCTACGATGCCACCCACTGACTGGATAATGGCTCCTGCAATGACAGGACTCACGTGGGTCCTGGGTTATTTGCACGGAGGAAGGGCATGTGTAAATGGTAGTGCATCAGGGACGTATCTATAATGGGTGCAGGGTCCAGGGGTGCCCACACCGCACACCCTGCACCCATAAGTAAATATACTTACCTCTCCGCCGTTCCCGAACTGCTACTCCAGACCGGCGCTGTAGAGCAGCAAACACTCACTGGGAAAATGGTGGCGGCCATTCTCCCAGTGATCTGCGCATGCGCAGAAAAGATGTCCCAGGGAAAGTAGGAGCCGGCGCCATTTTCCCGGAGACCCGCACATGTGCTGTAGATTCTGGCATGAAGCCAGAATCTACAGAGCTCAGTGCTGCTGAATCGCCATTAGAGAGGATGGAGGCCCAAACAGAGGCTGCACCTGGGCCCCCTCCTCTCTTAAAATGCCACTGTAGTGGATAGATCCCCTTAGTATTTGTACCCTGACATCATCAGTTACTGTGCAACGTCATTCCTTACTATCCACGTGGACACAGAGGGGGAATATAAACCTGTGGTGAGTGAAGCGAGTCCCCAAGGGAAAAACTTTCTTCTGTTGGTGGCCTTTATGGGCATGGAATCACACTTCCACCCTCACTCCACATCACTTCCAGGTAAATCTACAGAAGGGGATCTATACACTACCATGTGTAAGCACATTGGGCCTCATTCAGACCCGCTCGCAAGCGCTGAGCACTCGCCAACGGGTCGATGTCTAGGCCCTGTGCACGCGCAGCGGCCCCACTGTTTGTGCGCAAGCCCCGGAGCGAGAGATAAATTCTCTCGCTCTGGGGCTCACTACCAACGGGGCAGCTGTCGATTTTGATCAACAGCTCGCCCCGTTTAGTAGGCGGGGAGGGGGTTGATGCCACAAACAGAGGCATTTTTTGGGCGCTGCACTGACATCAGCAGTGATGTCAGTGGGGAGCTTCCTGCTCTATCAGAGCAGGAAGCACCCTGGGGCTTGTGGTTGCCGATATCCAATCTTAGGTTCTCATCGCAAGCCCCGATGGTCTTGACCATCGCGACCATCAACCTGGTTGGTTGCTAAAGCAGTGGGTGGTAACCCACAGCTTAGCTAGCTTAGCCAGAGGAGGCCGCACTTCAAAACACAAGCAGCCGCCCACTTTCAGAGCAACCGCTTGCATTTTGTGAGCACTTCTGAATGAGGGCCATAACCTTCTTCTTGTCTGAGCTGCTTTCAGGTAGTTTTTTTTAACCCACTGGATGCCTACATGGACTGAAGAGGACATGATCTACGCTAGTAATAGGTGAATATGGAATTTACAGGTGCTGTGGATTCTACTGGACAAAGGGGCGTGAATAGCTAGTATGCGTAAGCAGCCCTGATTTTTCAGAACCAGGACATGCTCAACAGAGCCCAGGGCTGGGTATGCTTGTGTGTGCACATAATTTTTTTTTTTTTTACATTTTTACTGTTCCCTTACTTTAAATACACAGAAAGATGCATGGATCTCACAGATCTGTGCATCTTACTGTGTTTCTTGGACCTGCTCAGACTAGACTCGCTACCCTGAAGCAGGTCTGTTGTTTTTACTAGTTTTCAGACAGTAATAGTGCGTGAGTGAAACAGTCGCACTCTATTACATTGCCCGAGTTCTATGCTCACAATGGCAAAACATCTGGATGTGTGTTTTGCCATTGTGAGTTGCGGGGGTGAGAGTAACGTATGAGTTTGCATGTTCTCGCTCCCTATTACATAGGGTGAGTTCTGAAAATGTGCAAGTATAGCTCTATACTCGCACTTTTCCAAAAACTCACACCCTATTATATCGCACACCCTTTTACATCTAGAATCTGATTGGTTGCTATGGGCAACACCTCCACTGCTATAAGCCGGCACTTTAGTAACTATGGACCTCATTCAGAGTCGCTCGTTGCAGCCGCTCAGTTGTAAGGGAAAAGGGGCCGGATATGCAATAGAAGCACTCGTAAGTTGCATCGTTAAGATGGGATCGTTAGCTGGACGAGTGAGGGGAGGATGCGGCCCTAAGACTAAAAACACACTCCCTTCTCGTTCGCAATACACTTCATCTCCAGGCATATAAGGATCAATCGAGACCATCGGGAACCATCGGAGCTGGACGTAGAGCTTAAGGTTGACCATACCGTCTCTTAAGCACTACGATCAAGTCAGTGTAAAAACCTCCCATGTCACATGTGCCATGACACTACATAGTTAATTATGCACTCCCATAAAATGCCGTTTGCATAGTCAGGCACGCCTGCGTTCGGATCTCCACTCCCCCGTTCACAAGCACCTTCCCCTGTTACCACTAGAGATGAGCAGTTCGGATTCTGTGGAATCCGAACCGCTCCGAACATAGGGGATCCGAGTCCACCCGAACCCTGTTCGGGTGTTCCCCACCTGACTCGGATCCCTGTTCGGGGCCGAACAGCGGCCACCTGATGTCGGATTCTCGCTAGAGAATCCGACATCAGGGCTCCTCGAGTGTAGGGCAGACCACTGTGATAGCGGTCTGCCCTACACAGAACAAACACACATCTGCCTGTGGCAGCTGTGTGTTTGTTACAGCAGCCAATGAGAGTCACACACACTCTCATTGGCTGCTGCATGGAGGGAGTGGGCTGGAGCTCACTCAGTAGCTCCGTCTTCTGGCTCCCTCCTCATCACGTGGCAGCAGAGCGGACGGCGGCTGGAGCGGGGAAACAGGTAAGTTTTTTTTTTATGTGTGTATGGGAGGGCCTACTACTGGGGGGGCCTGCTAATGGGTGGCATACTACTGGGGGGGCATACTACTTGGGGCCTGCTTATGGGGACATACTACTGGGGGGGCATACTACTGGGGGCCTGCTAATGGGGGGCATACTACTGGGGGGGCATACTACTAGGGGCCTGCTAATGGGGGGGCATACTCCTGGGGGCGTGCTAATGGGGGGGCATACTACTGGGGTGCATACTACTGGGGGGGCTGCTAATGGGGCCATACTACTGGGGGGCATACTACTGAGGGGCATAATACTACTGGGTCACTGCATAGGGGGCCCTACTACTAAGGGGACTGCATAGGGGGCACCACTACTGGGGGCATTGTGTAAGGGATATCACTGCTGGGGGCATTGTGTAAGGGACACTATTACTGTGGGCATTGTATAAGGGGCATTACTACTGTGGGCATTGTATAAAAGGGTCACTACTGTGGGTATTGTGTAAAAGGGTCACTACTGTGGGCATTGTGTAAAAGGGGCACTGCTGCGTGTGGCAGTGCCCATTTTACACTACTTTATGGTGTAATGTGAATCAGGGGCACTATGTGCGGCGTAATGTGAATAAGATTGTGCACTGTGACTCCTTGGGCCATACCCCACTTTGTAAACAAGTACTGTGACTCTGCTGGCCGTACCCCACTGGGTGGGTGCACTACTTTTCATTTCTGCCACTGCTGTGTGGCAATGTGTCATAGATGTGCTTTATACTGTGGTGTCTGTGTCGTTGTGGCGCTGCTCTGTCACTTAGTAACCAGTCAGCTCACTGCAACTTTTGGCCAATAATGTTGAAAACAATATTATAAGCTGTGAGGTGGTCTAAATTGACTGGAAATGAATGTTATTGAGGTATATAATACTCTAGGAAGAAAAATAAACTATTTATATGATTTTAGCTTTTTTTGTAATTTTTTGTAAAAACATCCAAATCCAAAGCCAGTCACCACAGTTTGGCAAATCCAAATCCAAATCCAAAGCCGGACAACGAATTAGAACCAAATCCGGCAAAAATGGTCCAGCGCACATCCCTAGTTACCACCCACACCCACAAACGCCTCATCCTGTCACTCAAACGACCTGGCCAAGTTGAAGGAGAGAGAAAATTCCGATCACTACAGCTAGTTTGCGCAAGCGCATTGTGAAACTTACGCATGCACTGTTTTGCGAACATCGCTGGGTACGACCGAGCGGCTGCTTACGACAGACTCTGAATGAAGTCCTATACCCCCAAGCATACTCTGTTACAGCTGCAGTGACCCCTCCATGCGTAGGATGTAGGGTAAAATTCCCACTTTCGCCAAAGATGGTGCATTTGGCCCTTTAGTAAATGTACCCCATAGCCCTGTAGGTAGATCAGATATTTTATTAATATCCTTTAATTACAACACACTCAGGACCTTATTCAGAGGCAGGCGTACGGTCTACGACCGCACGGCCGCCTCGATGTTTGGCCAGTGCGCATGCGCATGAGGGAGCCAGCTCCCTCGTGCGCATGCCTGAGACCCGCTAGGACCGACAGCGCTGGTCGTAGCGGGTCTCTTTCCAAAGGGGGCGAGCTGTCGATGTTGATTGACAGCTCGCCCCATTTGGAAGGCGGGCTGGGGGGCTGGCAGCCCAAACGGAGGCGTTCCCATGGGAACGCCTACCGTTTGGGGAAGGCCCCGCTGACATCACTAGTGATGTCAGTGGAGAGCTTCCGGCTCAGACAGAGCTGAAAGCTCTCCGGGGCTTACGACAAGGGAGACCCTACCCTAGGGTCTCGTCGTAAGCCCTGATGGTCGCGATGGTCTCTGACCATCGCGACCATCACCCAAGCGGTCATTAGAGCTGTGGGTGTAAACCCACAGCCTAACGACCGAAACAGAGGCGGGCGGTCAGGATGCAAGCGGCCGCCCAATTTCTGATCAACCGCTTGCATCCTCCGACCGCCTCTGAATGAGGTCCTCAGACTTTGTGATTTATTATCATCATAATATTTCATCAATTATTCCCTGTCAGCCGAGTGGAGAAACAAGCAAAGAAAGAAAGATTTCCTATTAAGTGTCCCCAGTGAAGCGGCTCCGGAGCATCAATCAGCTGTAATGAGCCAGGTGAGCAGCATTATGGTGTACAGGCGCCGGTTACTATGGCTCTGCATGCAGGGGCCGGTGCTTTGGCGCTGTAAGCTGGGCGGCTCGGAGATTAGAATGTTATTAACTGAACTTGTTAGGAAAAATCCACTGTCTGGTGTCGGACGTATTGTATTGTGCAAGAGTGACAGTTACATACACATTGCCACTGCCAGTGCCCAAATCTGCATACGTGTCCCGTGTATCAACGGTCAGACACATATAATATTTCATTATATACTGCTGTATTAATCATTGATCATTATATATCACTTGGTATCTGATTAGATGGTCGACAGTAACCATTTAGAAAATTCATAATGTCTACACCACAATGTGTAACATTAGAATGTCACCATGGCTGTCATACTCACAGTGTTGACATTGTCAATTAGGGTTAGGAGCCGCCGAGAGGGTTAGGGTTAGACACAGCCGGGAGGTGAGAGTTAAACACCGCCGGGAGGTTAGGGTTAGGCTGCAGGTTGAGATTATGGTTAGGCCGCAGTGGGAGGTTAGGGTTAGGCTGCAGGGGGAGGTTAGGGTTAGGCCACAGGGGGAGGTTAGGGTTAGGCCACAGGGGGAGGCTAGGGCTAGGCTGCAGGGGAGGTTAGGGTTAGAAACCATCGGGAGGTTAGGGTTAGGCTGCTGGCCGAAGGGTTAAGGTTGGTGGTGGGGGGGTTGGGGTTAGGCTGCAGGTGGAGGTTAGAATTAGGCTGTGGGGGGAGGTTAGGGTTATACACAGCTGGGAGGTTATGGTTAGTCTGCAGGGGGAGGTTAACGTTAGGCTATGGGGGGAGGTTAGGTTTAGACACCTCCAGGACGTTAGGGTTAGGCTGTTGGGGAGGTTAGGGTTAGACAATGCCAGTTTAGGGTTTAGCTGCAGTGGGAGGTTAGGGTTAGGCTGTGAGGGGAGGCTAGGGCAAGACACCACCGGGAGGTTAGTGTTAGGCTGCTGGGAAGGTTAGGGTTAGGCTGTGGGGGAAGGGTAGGGTTGGCGGTGGGGGGTTATGCTTAGGCTGTGGATGGGAGGGTTAGGCTGCAGGGAGAGGTTAGGGTTAGGCTATGAGGGGAGGGTAGGGTTAGGCTGCTGGTGGAAGGGTTAAGGTTAAGCTATGGGTGGGGTGTTATGTTGGCAGTGGGGGGTTGGGGTTAGGCTGCAGGGGGAAGTTAGGGTTAAGCTGCACGGGTAGGTTAGGGTTAGGGAGTGGGGGGAGGTTAGGGTTAGACACCGCTGGGAGGTTAAGGTTAGGCTGCAGCAGGAGGTTAGGGTTAGGCTGCAGGCGGAGGTTAGCATTAGGCAGTGGGGAGAGGTTAGGATTAGACAACGCTGGGACTTTAGGTTTAGGCTGCAGGTAGAGGTTAGGGTTAGGCTGCGGGGGATGTTAGGGTTGGGCTGCAAGAGGAGGTTAGGGATAGGTTGTGGGGGGAGGTTTGGGTTAGACACCGCCAGGAGGTTAGGGTTAAGCTATGGGGGAGGGGAGGGTTAGGCTGCTAGCAGAAGGGTTAGGATTAGGCTACAGACAATAGGGTTAGAATTGGCAGTGGGTGTGGTTGGGGTTAGGTTTAGGCTGCGGATGGGAGGGTTAGGCTGTGGGGGAAGGTTAGGGTTAGGCTCAGGGCCAGATTAAGGGGGGGTGACAGGGGCGGTCATCCCTGGGCTCCCACACACGGGGGGCCCCCCACACAGGCTCACTGCAGTAGCGGACTCATGCTAAGAATCCCAGGTGACTGCTTAGGGCCTGGCGGGTCCCTGGGGACCCTCCAAAAGGTGCATTGAGGGAGCATTTTCTGATGGAACCTGAGATCCAGATGACAGCTGCCGTGTGCCAGCTCCAGGACAGTGCATGCCTACATCTCTGTCTGTGCTCCTTGTGTGTGCCACGTAATGACGCATTTGCATATGATGTCACACGCACAGAGAGGATCCGGGACACACACCGCAAAGGAGTGAGCTGCTGCCTGTGCCTGCTGAGGTACACTGTATGCAGTAGGCTCCGGGTGGCTAGGGGGAATGGGGGGGGGGTGATAGACTCTGTGTAGCCAAAAGAGGGGGGTGATTATGTAGGCTCCGTGTGGTAAGGGGGAAGGAGGGGATGGCTATGTAGGCTGCTTGTGGCTTGAAGGGGGCCCTCACAACTTATTTGCCCAAGCTGTGGGGGGGTTAGGGTTAGGAGTTAGGGTTAGGCTGTGGGGGGAGGTTAGGGTTAGGCTGCAGGGGGAGGTTGGGGTTAGGCTGCAGGGGGAGGTTAGAGTTAGGCTGCAGGGGGAAGTTAGGGTTAGGCTGCAGGGGGAGGTTAGGGTTAGGCTGTGAGGAGAAAGGGGGCGGGGTTAGGCTGTGGGGGGAGGTTATGGTTAGGCTGCAGGAGAGGTTAGGGTTAGACTGCAGGTGGGGGTTTGGGTTAAGCTGTAGGGGGAGGGGAGGGTTAGACTGCGGGTAGCGGGGGTTGGGTAAGGCTGTGGGTGGAGGTTAGGGTTAGGCTGCGGCGGGAAGTTGGGTTTAGGCTGTGGGTGATCTGGGTTAGGCACTAGGGGGAAGGTTAGGGGTAGAGATTAGGTTTAGGAATAGGGGATGAAATACTCGCTGGAACACTTCTGCTGAGATGTTGCCACCAGCACTGCTCCGACCTTGACTGCCGAGCCCTGGAAGAGGATCCTGGAGCCTCCTCTGCTGCCTGGAGAAGGTAAAACATCACTAGACCACCAGGCACAGGATGTAGTCAGTTCATCATGTAAACATATCATCTGTGTAGACATGATGAAAGTCAGCACGGTCACTGTTAACATGCTGCATGTCAACAGTTCCAACATGTTCACATTGTCATCTTGAGCTGATGCATGTTGACATTCACATTGACAATCATACCACACCCATAAGCAGTTTGGCGTTTTGGTTTGCCACATGTGTGTCGTTGGTGGAAAATAGGTGGGGTTTATTTTCTCAGGACTTATGTAAAAAAGAGGTATGATATAGGAGGAAGCAACTGCTCAGCACACAGAATAACCATGTGCAGTAACAGAATGAGCATTACAGCACCTACATGGGTAAAATAGGTGCCGTATCACAATGATTGATAAAACTTGTGGCGTATGATAAATGGTGCTCCAGCCAATCAGCTCCCAACTGTCATCTGTTTGAAAAATAACAGTTGGGAGCCGATTGGCTGGAGCACCATTTATCATACACAATGGGTTTTATCACTCATTGTGACTGATAAAACTTGTTGATAAATAAGGCCCTAGGAGGAAATACCTTGCTTTGCATGTATTTCATTTAGCGCCGGACTGCCTTTCACTCACTGTGACTCACCTGCACTTACCTGGCAAGATACAATGGGCAGGATGCATGATGCATCGCATTCGGGATGCGGTGCATCCCACCATTCTTTGCATCCATGCTGGTGTTCATTACGCTGGTATGCATGAAAGATCCAGAAGTCCCTCTGGTGTCATTCTGAACATGCCACGGGGGGGTGTTGGAAAGGATCCGATTGGATCCCTCTCGCATCACTCTCCCGATAGAAGCCTATAAGCTTCTATAGAGTAACGCCATCAGAAAGATGGTGTCACCCACCGCATCCAAACTCCAGAGTGCATCGCATTCCACAGCTTGGTGCATATGAGAAATGCGGTCAAACCTGCATTTTCAGAGTTTGACCTCATCTCTCCCTTTGATGCATCCCACCCAATGAGTTTCCCAACACTCGCCTCTATTCCTCGCCCTACCTACAGATGTAGATTATTATTATTATTATTATTAGAGTATATTTGTATTATTTTTACTTTAATAATTATTATTATTATTATTATTATTAAAAAATTAGATTTTTATTATTATGAGTAGATTTTATTTTATTATTACTATTATTATTATTATTATGAGAATAGATTTTTATTCTTATTCTTATTATGAGTAGATTTTTATTATTATTATTATTATTATGAGAATATATTTTTATATTATTATTATTATTATTTTTATTATTATTATTATTATTATTATTATTATTATGAGAGTAGATTTTTTTTATTATTATTATGAGAGTAGATTTTTATTATTACTAATATTATTATTATTATTATTATTATTATTATTATGAGAATAGATTTTTTATTATTATTATTACTATTATTACTGAAAGTATATTTTTATTATTATTATTATTATTATTATTATTATTATTATTATTATGAGAATAGATTTAATATTATTATTATTATTATTATTATTATTATTATTATTATAGAGTAGATTTTGCATGCCAGCATCACAATGCTTTGCACAAGAGAAATAGTGTATGCTGGTTGATAGCAGCACTAATTACTTTGAAATTAATTAAGAACAAGCTCAGCAGTTCAGAGCTCAGAGTGTTTTATGCTGATTAGAGGTAGTAAATTGTACACCACTTACATTTTATTTAACAACGCAACAAATGAAAATGTAAAAAATTGCAATGCGGTGAATACTTTTTCTAGCTACTACATTGAACAAATAAAGTGAGAATATGCTCGTATTATGCATAGGTATAACATGAATAATCTTACTAATTAATGTTCAAAAGAAGATAAGTGCCCTCAGGATACTCCAGTCAGTGCTGCACTAATCGATGCTGCTGGCCCCACCCCATCTGTGCGACGTAATGATGTCATGCACTCAGGAGGCTGGCCAGCACAGGGCTCATTTGAGCCCTGTTATGGCACTGGCACACACCATGGGTTACATGCGCTGTGCGACTCTTTAGCGACTTAGATGTATGTGCAGTTGAAAGATATTGACCTTTTGTGCGAATATCACCATTGCATGCGATTCAGAATCAGGTCCTTATTAAGACTCTCAGGATAGCCCCAAAAATAATCAAATCCTTATCACAGCATATCATGAACATAATAAATTCGTTTTAAATTATACAGTATTTATCAAATGCCTCTTGCCGGAACAGTAGCTGCTATAAGGGCCCATCCCGGAAATAAGTGAATAGTAAAGTGATAACGTTAGTTATCACTTTACTGCCCGGCTTGATAAATAGCCTCCATAGTGTTTGTTACCATTATGATATGTAAATTAGAGAGTGGTGAGGTTTTGGCTGGGATCTTCCTGCCAGGTTCGGATCTCAGAGCAAGGAAAAACGTCATCTTTCATGGGCAAGGATGACGTTTTTGTCATGAAAGATGACATTTTAAAGTACCTCATTCTGAGATCTGAACTTGGAGGGAAGATCTGAGCCATAACCGAACCGCTCATCTCTAATTTAACACTGTGTTTCTCAACCCAAACCCTGAAGTGCCCCCAACAGGTCATGTGTTGAGGATTTCTAGCTGTGGAAGCAGGAGGGATAATTACTGACCCAGCAAAATAGATGAACTCAACTTTAAATGATTAAAGACAGTCACAAAACATGACCTGTTGGTGATACTTGGGGATTGGCGTTGATAACCTCAGGCCTGTTGATGGAACCACAACAAATAAAGCAAACTCACATTTCACACAGAACTGTTGCTACTACTAATAAAGACAATAATTTTAGAGGTTTTAAAGGATGAAAATGATTGAACCGATAATCCTGAAAGTGAATCTACCGATTTGCTAGGAATTAGTGTCATTGTCAAGTCTTAAACGCTGGTTCTGGAAAGAACCAGGTGGCTACACTTTAAGATGCTGCAAAATAAAAGATCTTAAATGACAAATGTTTCCCCTTGTTATGACCCATATGCAATAGCCTGCGAGTGTCAGGAACCTGCCCGATGTCAGAGATTTAGGCCCTGATTCAGCACAGGACGCAATTGCAAGTCTGCACACAAGCAGGTTTACAATTCTGTCCTTGTAATTATGGTAATGCAATAGGAGGCGTCACTCCTTCTGCATGCATTACTTATCCGAGCTGCTTCCAAGGACGCAGCATGAGATAATCTGCGATACCATCGGCAGGCTAAGTGACGCAAGCCGGCCACCGCAGATACGGAGATACTCCAACACCGGCGACATGACTCCGTTTTGGGAAACAGTGGCTGTCGCCGCCGCCTCCCTGCCCACAAAGGGCTGCGGGATGTCAATCACTGTCAGTCTGCTGCTGCTCTGCGTGCGATCACACAGGACCTGCACTGAACATGCGCAGTACAGGTCCATCGGGAATCTGTGTTCATCAGTGCACTTACGTGCACTGCTGAATAAGGCACTTTAGGTGCATACACACGGGACGATCTGTACCACCAATGACATGAAAGACATCTTTCAGTGAGTCATCCTGTCACATCTCTGAACAGGCAAAGTTGACGATATCGTCCAGATTGGCCTGCGTGCATGGACGATCATAGATATCGTTATCGTTCATGCGGGAACGCGCATCGTTGGTCGTTCACTGCATATCGTTATCGTTCAAAACGTAACGATATATCTGTTTGTGTGTACACACCTTTAGTCCAGATATTTAAAGCAGCAATAATTTAAAAGGCACACACTTGTTGATTTTGCCATTTAACTTATTGCCTCTTTTAAAGCTACTGTGCTAAATCGCTGGAATCACGCCGGCTCCTGCAAATCGCCAGTAAGTACACATGGGCCCATTTTTTCCAAAATAAATGTGTCAAGCCATTAATGATGACCAATGAGGTTGTATCCTGACAAAAATTACTGGAAATTACTGTTATTCATGTTAATAATACTATAGTACCTAAAACAGGTCCAAGTTACATGATTTTACTACTGTTTTTATCAATTTTTTTAAGAAATCCAAACCCAAATCTGAAACACTTCAGGGTCAATTTGGCAAAACCAAAACACGGGGCCCACGCACGTCTCTAGTAATGATAGAACAAGTTAGGGATAAATAAATCTCTTTTTTTTTCCATCTACATGTGGAACCTTTGGAGCCGCTCCTGATATATATATGGCCGGGCATCTGCTCAGCTATAATGTCACTGGCAGTGACGTTTCTCTCAATCACACAAGAGAAATTAGAGGGCAGATTGCAAATTATCGTTCGTATGGTCGATGTTTCCTCTGCATTCTGGAACATAATTAAAATCAATAACTGCCTATTATATAGCACTGCTAGATACAAGGTGTTATGTTATCTTAATCATTACAGGAAAATAACACCCAAAAGAAGACAAAATACTTTTATTTCCCGTCACTTTTGAAAGCAATAACAGCGCACATTAAAAACGTCCTTTTTTGTGGGACGCTAAAGTTGTTTCGAAGATAACATTAGAGGCTGCTAAGTATCTGGGAGTTAATGTACGACTACCATATGCTTATCTAGCACAAGCAATGTCAGTGTGTGACTCCCGGGGATTAACTACCAGCCAGACTGTAAGGGTAACATAAGTGATAATTAATGATAAACCAGCCAAGTACAATCTTATGTTCATCAACCAAAATAAAACATGGTTTCTTTCCAGACTTTGAGGGAAATTTCTATATACAGGTTGAGTCTCCCATATCCAAATATTCCGAAATACGGAATTATTTTGGCATGACTGAGATAATGAAACCTTTGATTTTTGATGGTTCAATGGGCCTGATTCAGACCCACTCGCGAGCGGCTGTCCGCTCGCAAGTGGGTCGATGTTATGGACTGAGCATGCGCATGACGGAGGGAGCTCCGTCATGCGCATGCGCCAGACGCGACGAGCGAAGGAAAGTCCTTCGCTCGTTGTGTCCGATCAAAGGGGGCGTGCTGTCAATGTTGATTGACAGCACTCCCCCTTTGGTGGGCGTGCCGGGGGCGTGCCTCCCTGCCGGGGGCGTTCCCACGGGAACGCCTCCCGTCAGAAGCCGGCCCACTGACATCACTAGTGATGTCAGTGGGAGTGATTTTGGCTCTGATAGAGCCAAAATCACTCCGGAGCTTGCGGTTGAAAACCTCAACCGCAGGCTCCGGCTCGCAATTTCGATGGTCGCGATGGTCTCGACCATCGTGGCCATCACAAAGCACGCTCGTATAGCCTGTGGGTGGTGACCCACAGCTATACGAGCGTCCAGGAGGACGCTCCATGAAAATGGAGCCCGGCCCTCATTCAGAGCGTGCGCTCTGCTCAGAGTGTACGGCTCTGAATGAGGGCAAATGTACACAAACTTTGTCTGAGGCACAAATTATTAAAAACATTGTATAAAATTACCTTCAGGCTGTGTGTATAAGGTGTATATGAAACATAAATGAATTTCATGTATGTACCCAAACTTTGCTTGAGCCACAAAATTATTGAAAATATTGTATAAAATTACCTGCAGGATGTGTATATAAGGTGTATATAACACATAAATGCATTCTGTGTGTATATTTGGGCCCTATTCCCAAGATATTTCATTATGATATGCAAATATTCCAAAATACGGAATATTCCGTTATCCAAAATACCCCTGGTCGCAAGCATTTTGGATATGGGAGACTCAACCTGTAATATGTAATGAAATACTGTAGGTATCTCACTAGACCACAAAATGCTAAAACTTGAATTGTGACATCTGTTAAAAGTAGGGATGTGTGCCGACCCCCATATTTTGGTTTTGGATCTGTATCTCCTTTAAGGTTTTGGATCTGAATTTGGTATGGCAAAACCACCTTCAAGTGTTTTGGTTTTGGATCTGGATTTTTTTGGGAAAAAAATAGATAAGTTGTAAAAACAGCTAAAATCATATATTTTATGCAATCCAAAACTCGAAATTCGGATTTAAAATCTGAATTTGGAACCGCAAAAAGATCAGAACCACGACCTGGATTTACCTGGATCTCCTCAGGAGATCAGAACCGCGACGCGTATTTACCCGGATTCACGTAAAATCAAGTGGATTCGGATTTCTGGAGAACCGAACCGCACATCTCTAGTTACAGAGCAGCGAGTGTTCAGCTAAGCAGGACAACAGAATTATTTGTGCAAGTTTAGCACCCGAGCCTAAGCATGGATATCCTTCAAACCTGCACTGTTATGTAGGATAGACACTGGCTATCCAAATGACCAGACGACTGATCCAATGATTGGTAAGGATAATGCACAAATGATCTTGTGCATACGCAACTACCATTCGTCTCGCCCACTTGTGATATCATATTCAATGGATTCTGCGCGCGATAAATTGTTTGATCGTTCGATTGCGTGTACCCACTGACCGATGGTCAGTAGGATATATCATTCATCGGCTGTACGAATGATATATAGGACGGTGTGGACCCAACATTAGGGTGCCTTGAGGACTGAGGTGGAGATTTATCAAATCTTGGAGAGAGCTAAAGTGGACAGATATAAAGTACCAACCAATCAGCTCCTAACTGTCATTTTTCAAACACAGCTAGTGAAATGACAGTTGAAGTTGATTGGTTGGTACTTTATCTCTCTCCAAGCTTTGGTAAATCGGCCCATGAGTTTGGGAACCACTCATATGGTACATTGCCAACGTTGTACCTGATCCGAAGCCTTAGACGACCACTGATTGCTGCAGAACTGTGCGACTGCTACCAGTACTCTATTGAGGCAGGACGGCAGCTGACTATTAGCTTGTCATTGTGCATTAACCCACCAGACTAAACCTACAGTATAGGAGCAGTGAGTCCCTATGTGCTAATGCACTAGATTTGGCACTATGACATCTTTACATACTGGTATGTCATTATACTACTAGTGACTGCTCCCAGGCTCGGCTCCAGGGGTCTGATGCACTCTGTGCTAGCACCTTCTAGTGCACGTGTGACCGATAATGGGGCTGTTGCCTAATTACCATAGACCATGCCCAGGGCCGGCAACAGAAATCTTGGAGCCCGGTACACTGACGTCTCTCGGGGCCCACACTGACCTTCTTACCACCACCCCCAATCCCACACATCCCTCCCCTGCATGTGTGATATGTGAAGCATGATAATGTTAACTTATAGATATGACAGCCTTTATATACAGTAATAATACACAATGACTTACCACACTGTCTCTCTGTCACCAGCTATGTAGGCTGTAGTTCTTGTCTGACTTCTCTTGCAAGGTCTTCTTGTTGACAGTGCCCTGATGCCTCAGGAGGTAGCAGGGAAGGTGTCTGCAGCCAGCCATTCTCAGTCCCTCATCACCTTCCTAAAATTCTGCCTCCCATCACCATCCTCAGCCCAGAAGTCCCCATCACTGTCCACTGCCCCCAGTCCGTGTCACCTTCTACCCCAACACCTTCGTCTGCCCCTTTATCTTCCTCCGTCCCCAGCCCCCATCCAGGCCCGGCGACAGGGGGGGGCTAAGGGGACATCCGTACAAGGCCGTACAAGGCCCCGAGGTCCAGAGGGGCCCCGAGGACAGGACGGGTACAAAAGGACCTGCATTCGGCGGGCGTTCTCTGTTTCAGCCGACGGGCCACGACCACCGAGACACATATCGGCCGCCAAGCCCCATCTCCGAGTTCCTTGCAGCCTGGCCCGGGCAGTGCTGGGCTCTTCCGTGTGGCTCAGCTGCGGCCAGGACTGGGCCTGACAATTAGGTGGGCAACGCGGCGGTGTGACGTCATAGGTCACATCACCGCTCGTAAGTCAGGCAGTGCCGCTGCACACCAGAGGATGGAAGTGACAATGGATAGGTGCTGGGGACGGAAGATGGTGAAGGGGCCAAAAAACTGATAGGGGCAGAGGAAGGTGATGGGGGTTGAGGACAGAGGAAGGTAATGGGGCAGAGGAAGGTGATGGGGGTGAGGACAGAGGAAGGTAATGGGGCAGAGGAAGGTGATGGGGGTGAGGACAGAGGAAGGTAATGGGGCAGAGGAAGGTGATGGTTGGTGAGGACAGAGGAAGGTAATGGGGCAGAGGAAGGTGACATGGGCTGGGGATAGAAGAAGGTGATGGGGCTGGGGGCAGAGGAAGGTGATGGGGCAAAAAGTTGACGTGGGCAGGGGACAGATATCTCGGGGCTCCATTTTCCTGGTGACGCGCATGTGCTGTGGACTCTGGGTATACTCTACAGGTGCGGTGTGTGTCGCTGAGCGCAGCCAGCCACCGGAGAGTGAGGAGACTGCACACGGGCCCCCTCCTCTCTAGAAACACCCCTGACCATTGTATTAGTATTTAATGTGTGTAATACTTGTATTTTTAAACATTTACTATTGTTTTCATGTGACTTCCTACTCCTGGGAGCTGCATCTGTTAATAAATATGTTTTTGGGCTAATAAATGAAGAATATTATTTATACTGGTCAGTAGTATACATTTTGTTACTATAAATGACACATATCCAGCATTTCCTGTTTTCTGTCATTTGGGGATTTGCTCGCCCATTCCTGCTAGAGTTTTAGAGGCTGTAGACCCATTTGTCTAAACGCCTGAATACCCACTTTCTTGTCTGCAACAGCAATATCCATAGAGAATAAATTCATATCCATGCACAACTGTTCTGCCCAGCTGCTCTGCCCTGCTGCTCTGCCCAGCTGCTCTGCCCAGCAGCTATGCCCCTACTGCTCTGCCCAGCTGTTTTGCCCTGCCGCTCTGCCCAGCTGCTCTGCCCAGCTGTTCTGCCCTGCCGCTTTGCCCAGCTGCTCTGCACTGCTGTTGTGACACTCTGCTTACATTGTAATATGGTGTGTATTGCCAGAGTGGCATGTGTAGCACCAGCGCTCAACCACGCTCTGTGCAGGCCCAGCCCCCTGAGTGCATGATGTAATGACATCACACATGATGGGCAGGGCAGGATGCTGACCGGGAGCAGAGCTCCTGGCGCCCAGGGCAGCAGGGAGCCACTGCAGCCGGGATACGATCATCCCGGACTGCAGGGCAAAGTGGCTCAAGGGGCGGGGACCGGGCTAGCCAGCTCCCCCAGGTGGTGCTGATCACTGGGGACTGGGAGCGATGCTCCCGGCACCCCAGCTGTACAACGCAGCGGGGCTGTCAGTTAACCCTCGGTGCATGGCACCGAGGGGAGAACCGCCATAGCCACACTCTGGGGGATGGGGGCACTAGCTCCCGATACCCCAGTGCAGGAGGAGAGGCCACACACGGGGAGACCGGAGAAGCCGGCTCCCAGTGCATCGTGACTGGCCAAGATAGGGCGCACAGGGTGACTGGGTTAGCCGGCTCCCTGTGCTGTGTTAGAGAGTGCGCTGGGGGCCGGGAGCCTAGCTCCCGAGGGCCCCAGCAGCATGGCCAAATGGCTGCACGCTGGGCGACAGGGAGAGCCAGCTCCCCGGACCCCCAGCGCTGTGAGCATGATACAGCAGAGAGCCCCAGCAGTCCAGGACTGCAGGGCTAGGGGAACCCAGCGCTGAGCACTGGGCAGTGTAATAAATAAATAAATGTAAATGCATTCAAAATAATTTGTGCAGCACTGAGCCCGGACAGCAGGTCCTGGGCTACAGTGCTGCAGTGTGTAACAGCCTGATGCAGGACACAGGCTTTGGTGTATGTGTAAAAACATGAAATGTATATGTTTAATGTATAATTTAAGAAAAGTGCACTTACTTGTGGTCTGTGGAGGTCCAGGGGGATCCGGAGCTCTCTGTGGGCTGCTGGGTCCCCAGGCCTCTTCCCTAGGGGAATAAAATGTCCTCCTATGCAGCCTCATGCCTGGAAGTGGTATGAGGGGGTGCATAGGGAGCTGGCTAATGCAGCCAGCTAAGTGGGTTTAGTGAGCTTCAAATCGCTTCCCTTCAATGGTCAGGAAACCATGGGGACCCTGCTTGCCCACCTCTGGAGCTCAGATGCGGGCAAGAGTAGCAAGCTTGGTCCCTTAGCAAATTCCTGGAAGTCCGTTTTCGGAGGGAAATCCTTATCTTCAAAGGCTGTGTCCAGACGGAGCGGAGCCGTGGGCGTTGCCCAGCTCAGAGGGTGAGCCCAGGCACAGGGGAGTCACCACTCCCCCTTGCCATAAGGGACAATGTTAAACGTGCATGTGGCTAGCACATGCACAGGTCATGCACTTATGATGATTGGTTGGAAACCACAGGGCGGGCTTACCCCCCTGTGGTAATGTGTATTAGAGTGGCATAAAAGAAGGGCTTGTGCCTAGTAATATTGTACAACCCTGTAACTTCTGTGTGGAGGAGACCTGCTGTATGATTCCTGTAACATCTTGTATGCTGATATTCCCCTTCAATCTGAAGGGAGGGTCTTTTTTAAGACTTTGAGCAATAAACACCTTGCCTGACTTCAATTGTGCCTCAATCCTGCGACCAACAGAATTGCGCAAATCGCTATTCCGTTCTCCTGCTGTTCTGGGTAAGAGCTCCGTGTCTCCAAGTTCAAGCCCTCTGCCAAGCTACCGTGCAGACCTGGTCCATTGCGAGGGATCAGGTGGGAACAGCCGACACCAAACAGGAGGTGTGTCCGCAGTTAATCAAACGTATACGCAGCAGAAGCGGTTCCAGGTTCCAAGGCAGGAGCCTGAGTGTACCTAGTAAGTGGTTCCAAACACTGATGGTAGAGTTTGGTGGTGGCAGCATCGTTAAATGCCCACGGTGCAGTGAGCGGAGTCAGTGACAGGCGGTCACTGACGGTGAGTGGGAGTCCAAAAGCGCTAACCCATGACCAGGGATGGCCTAGGAGAAAGGCGTCCGGTCACATCTGGTGGCATAGCGGTGGGATAATCCCAGGCGGCTTTTCGGTCACCCGACGAGAGAAGCCGAGTTACTCAGGAGAGGAGTAACTGCAGTTCAGGAGAACGCGCAGGATGACTGATTACAGCGGAATGGAGTTGCATCAGACGGAGGTGGAAAGTGCGGCCAGCGTAACAATGGACGCCCCTCAGAACGTGGTGAGAGCAACAAGTCCCGCCCCCTCTCACAGCAGTTATGTTTCTCAGCATTCCCAAGCATGGCAGGGATCCCAACGTCCCAGGGGGGACAGAATGGATTCCCTAGCGGAGCGGCTAGCGGAATTGGGAGAAAAGGCAACGGAGCAGGAGCATCTGCTAATCATTCGGATGTGGCATGACGAGCGGGCACCACTGGCTGTGGTACCCCAAGCACCGTTGCAGACTGCTGTACCGGAATCAGATCGTATACAGTTTGCCAAATTTGCAGACAGTGATGGGGACATTGATGGACATTTGCAAGTATTTGAAAGGACTTGTAAACTACACGATTTACCCAAGCAGGAGTGGGTCAGACACCTGGTGCCCACACTGCACGGAGAGGCCCTGGAGGCCTATCGAGGGGTGGCCACTGAGGACTGCGGTAACTATGACAAAGTCGTAAGGGCCCTCCTACAGCGATACTTTGTCACTCCTGAGTCCTACAGGAAAAAGTTCCGGGACTCGCCCAAGAACCCTACCAGCACCCATGAGCAGTTCGCCACCCAGCTGAGGCAGTACGTGGTGAAGTGGGTGAAGGGATCTGGTGCCACTACCTGGGACGCACTGATTGATCTGCTATGCCAAGAGCAGTTCTACCGCAGGTGCGCCCCAGAGGTGAAGGAGTGGGTGCTAGACAGGGAGCCACCAAGCTTGAAGATGGCGGCCCAACTAGCAGAGAAGTATGTGGCAATTCGGCCACAAGGGCAGAAGCGCCCGACTAGTAGCTGACCCCAATGGACTGTACAACCAGGGGAACACCCCTCTTCTGCTCATCACCCCTCAAAGCGGGCATCCTCCAACCCGGGTGCTCTTGGCCAGCAACCGTCCCGCCCTGTCCCTGCAAATAATCAGAGACCACCGGGGCCCCGACTTGACAAGAAGTGTTATGACTGTGGGAAAATCGGACATCTGAGGATGAACTGTCCCACACCCCAAGCACCCCAGACTCGTGCCCCAAATCCGAGTGCTGGAGCCCGGCTTGCTTGCCTGACCCGGGGAGGTGAGCCCAAAGAGACTGTTCCTACTCCAGACAGTCCAATGGAGTGTGGGGAGAATCAGGTGGACTCTACGGAGAGAGTCACCTGCATGGCCAAGGGGCCACCCCAAAATATGTGGCGGCACCTGCAGACGGTCCAAGTGGGGCCCCTGCAGGGACAAGGATTAAGAGACTCTGGGGCCTCAATCACTGTTGTGAGCCCCTACCTAATTGATCCTGCTGAAGTACCGCCAGGTCGCACTGCCAAAGTGACCGTGGCAGGTGGAATGGAGCGAGAGGTACCTGTGGCGAGAGTCTACCTGGACTGGGGAACTGGCCCAGAGTTGAGGGATGTTGCTGTCATGGATGGCCTTCCAACTGATGTGGTCCTGGGGAATGATCTCGGTGGTGGAATCGTTACCACGTTTGCTGACGCCATCGCCTGGAGTCAAGTTTCCAGATCACAGTCTACATCAACTGCACCAGCACAGCCCAGCCCAGAGGAAAAGACCACAGCGGCTAGACCACTGCCAGCACAGCCTACCACAGCATCAACCAGCCCAGGGGAAAAGAATACAGTGGCTAGATCAGCACATCTACCCAGCATGCATTTTGCCTCTGGTATGCCTACGTCCCCTAGCAACACAGAGGATGTTGGTTCCAGCTCGTTTGATCCTGTGAGGGTGCGCAGTGATGCTCCTGACCCTAGTGGTTTGCCAACTCCGGCGGTGAGTATGAGTGACCACACTGACTTCCCTTTGACTGACCTCAACCAAACTGACCCTAGCGATGCCAACCCATATCCCCCTGTTGACTGTCCCTACTTAGAAGGAAGTGAGGGCCCCAGACAAGAGTTCAGGGAAGCTCAGCTTGCTGACCCATATCTGGAAGGCATATCGTGCCAAGCTGGCAGCGGCCTTTCAGGGATAGCGGCAGTGAGTGTGACCTGGCGGGAAGGGTTAAGGTACCGGGTAGCCAGGAAGGTAGAAGGGGATAGTCCAGTTAGGGAGCAAGGTCCCCTGCTTGTGCCAAGTAGATCGGGGAAGACACGCAGCCTACCCGTGGTGGATGTCACACTGAGTTCAGAGGCTGGTGATCTGTCTGCCATCACTGTGGAACAGGTAGCGGACAAGGTGGTGAGAGAAGACCTAGGTGACAGGGTAGGTTCCCCTAGTCATAGGTCGTTGGAGGAGGATGGTAGGGCAGGTCTGACAGGTAGCGCAGACAGATGCCAGGTGGAGATGACAGAGCTGCAGTGCCCAGGGTATAGAGTGGGGGGAGACAGTGGTAGGCCCAGACCAGTGGGGGTGGAGGCAACCAGAGACTGTCCCTGTCCCACAGCCCCAAGACAGGTACTGACCTTAGAAACTGTAAGGCCCTACGGACGAGTTGTCCCTAACTGTAGTACTGTAGTGACACCCCTTACAGAGTTGACCAGGGAGGAACTTCCCAAGTCAGTGGACTGGATACCCGCTTGTGAGTTGGCATTCCAGTCATTGAAGGAGGCTCTGGTACCAGCTCTAGTGCAGATGGCGCAATTTCAGGACCAGGACATTGTGCTACGAACTAATGCGTCATTGCACGGACTGGGAGCAGTACGGAGCCGGGAGGAGCCAGATGGGCAGGAGCACCCTTTGGCTTGTTTGAGCCGAATACTGCTATGGTGGGAGGTGGGGTATGCCACAATTGGAACACAGTGGTTGGCAAATGTTTGGGCATTGGACCACCTTCGGCACTATGTGTGCGACCGGCCCCCCAAAAGGGAAACTGATAGACTGTTGTGGTGGTGCCTTGGACTTCAGTGTGACTATTTGGACATTGTGCACCAACAAGGAAAGGCCCACTGCAATATGGATGAACTGCCAAGGCCGGAGCCAAAGCCCCCCAGGTAGCTTCCCTGAACCCCCCAAGAGACTGCGGAACCAGGAGCCAAATCGTTGGGACATGGCCCTCTGGTGTCCCGCTTGAGGGGGGGGGGAGAAGTGTGGCGGGAGGCTGGGCCACACGTGGTTAATGGCTGCCGTGGCACTGAAGGGGTTAACTCCCTGTGCTGCAGCGCCATTTTTTTTAAATGAACTATGGGCGCAAGGCGCCATCTTTTAAATATGTTACCGGCGCTAGGCGCCGAATGTTTAATGATTTATGCTGACGTGACCCGAACCCTGTCCGATTGCCGCGGCAGCGTGTTAACCCCTCGGTGGGGGCTGTATGTCGGCGCCCAGCCGGGGATCATCTCCGGCGGTGGCGCGTCAATGAAGGCTCCACGCTGGGACCCGGGAGTGTGACTCCCGGCATCCCAGCTCCACAGGGACGCCGCTGGTCCCTCCGTGCCGGCTGCTTAGTGCGGCCAGGCAGTGGAGGGCAGGGCAGGATGCTGACCGGGAGCAGAGCTCCTGGCGCCCAGGGCAGCAGGGAGCCACTGCAGCCGGGATACGATCGTCCCGGACTGCAGGGCAAAGTGGCTCAAGGGGCGGGGACCGGGCTAGCCAGCTCCCCCAGGTGGTGCTTATCACTGGGGACTGGGAGCGATGCTCCCGGCACCCCAGCTGTACAACGCAGCGGGGCTGGCAGTTAACCCTCGGTGCATGGCACCGAGGGGAGAACCGCCATAGCCACACTCTGGGGGATGGGGGCACTAGCTCCCGATACCCCAGTGCAGGAGGAGAGGCCACACACGGGGAGACCGGAGAAGCCGGCTCCCAGTGCATCGTGACTGGCCAAGATAGGGCGCACAGGGTGACTGGGTTAGCCGGCTCCCTGTGCAGTGTTAGAGGGTGTGCTGGGGGCTGGGAGCCTAGCTCCCGGGGGCCCCAGCAGCATGGCCAAGTGGCTGCATGCTGGGGGACAGGGAGAGCCAGCTCCCCGGACCCCCAGCGCTGTGAGCATGATACAGCAGAGAGCCCCAGCAGTCCAGGACTGCAGGGCTAGGGGAACCCAGCGCTGAGCACTGGGCAGTGTAATAAATAAATAAATATAAATGCATTCAAAATAATTTGTGCAGCACTGAGCCAGGACAGCAGGTCCTGGGCTACAGTGCTGCAGTGTGTAACAGCCTGATGCAGGACACAGGCTTTGGTGTATGTGTAAAAACATGAAATGTATATGTTTAATGTATAATTTAAGAAAAGTGCACTTACCTGTGGTCTGTGGAGGTCCAGGGGGATCCGGAGCTCTCTGTGGGCTGCTGGGTCCCCAGGCCTCTTCCCTAGGGGAATAAAATGTCCTCCTATGCAGCCTCATGCCTGGAAGTGGTATGAGGGGGTGCATAGGGAGCTGGCTAATGCAGCCAGCTAAGTGGGTTTAGTGAGCTTCAAATCGCTTCCCTTCAATGGTCAGGAAACCGTGCCTGGGGACCCTGCTTGCCCATCTCTGGAGCTCAGATGCGGGCAAGAGTAGCAAGCTTGGTCCCTTAGCAGATTCCTGGAAGTCCGTTTTCGGAGGGAAATCCTTATCTTCAAAGGCTGTGTCCAGACGGAGCGGAGCCGTGGGCGTTGCCCAGCTCAGAGGGTGAGCCCAGGCACAGGGGAGTCACCACTCCCCCTTGCCATAAGGGACAATGTTAAACGTGCATGTGGCTAGCACATGCACAGGTCATGCACTTATGATGATTGGTTGGAAACCACAGGGCGGGTTCCAGGTTCCAAGGCAGGAGCCTGAGTGTACCTAGTAAGCGGTTCCAAACGCCGATGGTAGAGTTTGGTGGTGGCGGCATCGTTAAACGCCCACGGCGCAGTGGGCGGAGTCAGTGACAGGCGGTCACCGACGGTGAGTGGGAGTCCAAAAGCGCTAACCCGTGACCAGGGACGGCCTAGGCGAAAGGCGTCCGGTCACAACTTGTATTAGGGTTAGGCTGTGATTAGGGTTAAGCAGTAATTAGGGCTATGGCTATGCTGCAATTCGATTTGGGGTTAGGCTGTGATAGGGTTATGGCTAAGGCTAGACTGCAACTAGGATTAGGGTTAATCTGCAATTTGGAGTAGGCTGTAATTAAAGCTAGGGTTAAACTGCGATTAGATTTAGGGCTAAACTGCAATTATTGCTAGGCTGTGATTAGAGTTAGGGATAGGGTTAGGCTATGATTTGGGTTAGGCAGTGATTAGGGATAGGCTGCAATTAGGGTTAGGGATAGGCTGCATTTAGGGTTAGGGTTTGGAGTAGGCTGCAACTAGGATTAAGTTTAGGCTGTGATAGGGTTAGGGTTAAGGCTAGACTGCAACTAGGTTAGGGTTAGGATGTGATTAGGGTTAATCTGCAATTAGGAATAGGCTGTGATTAAAGCTAGGGTTAAACTGCGATTAGATTTAGGACTAGGCTGCAATTAGGATTATTGCTAGGCTGTGATTAGTTAGGACTAGGGTTAGGCTATGATTAGGGTCAGGCAGCGATTAGGGCTAGGACTAGGCTGCAATTTGGGTTAGGGATAGGCTGCATTTAGGGTGAGGGTTTGGAGTAGGCTGCAACTGGGATTAGGCTGTGATTATGGTTAGGATTAGGCTGTGATTAGGGTTAGGCTGCGATTAGGGTTAGGGCTAGGCTGCAATATAGGGTTAGGCTGTGATTAGAGTTAGGCTGCAATTAGGAATAGGGTTAATCTGTGATTAGGGTTAGGCTGCAATTAGGGTTAGGTTGTGTTTAGGGTTAGGCTGCAATTAGGAGTAGGGTTAGGAAGTGATTATGGTTAGGCTATGATTAGGGTTAGGTTTAGGGTTAGGCAGCAACTAGTGCTAGGGCTAGGCTGCAATTAGGGTTAGGGATAGGTTACATTTAGGGTTAGGTTACAACTAGGATTAGGTTTATTCTGTGATTACGGTAAGGGTTAGGCTGTGATTAGGGTTAGGTTTATGCTGCAATTAGGGTTACTGCTAGGCTACAATTAGGATTAGGCTGCAACTAGGGTCAGGGCTAGACTGCAATTAGGGTTAGGTTGTGATTAGGGTTAGGCTGTGATTAGGGTTAGGCTACAATTAGGATTAGGGTTAGGCTGTGATTAGGGTTAGGGTGTGACTAGGGTTAGGCTGTGATTAGGGTTAGGCTACAATTAGGATTAGGGTTAGGCTGTGATTAGGGTTAGGGTGTGACTAGGGTTAGGCTGTGATTAAGGTTAGGGTTAAAGTTCCAGCAATGTTGACTTTATGTCAGTGCTGATATAATGAATGTCAACATGTTAATAAATATCACCATTGTGAACATGTCAACATTTTGAATATTAACATAATAGACCTTCAAAAAATGTAATTTGATTATTTTGTGGACATAATTTAATATGTGTCACAGCTCAAATATTATCCCGTGTGAGGAGCTCTCTGAGAAATCTGCGCCTCCGATGATGCAGGATCCCCACGGTCTGTCTGACCACTGGGCTAATTAGCTGGTTTTGCCATGCGCAGAGGAGCACCAGCCCCCCCCCCCCCCCCGGGAGTTGCGCAGGATGTACCTGTCCTTGTCATAGAGGACACTGAGAATACAGGTAACCACAGATGTGTCCTCATACACTAATGCCGCAGTCACTCTAATCAGCCCTTCTCAGCGCACCAGCTCCGGCACAAGTCGGATTGCGCCGAACATCTTTTTTGCTACACCTCACCATTCAGCACTTCTCACTCGCGCCAGGCGTCTCGGGCCGCACGCGTATTAATGCTAGGTGTTTGAGGACACATCTGTACCAAACATCTTCAATTTAAATACAGGGGGACTTTACTTAGAACTCACGACTGTATTATTTAGTGTTAGTCGCCTAAGTTGTACACTTGCTATAGATACAGACCACTTATGGTGCATATCCAGTAGACGAGTGTAGAACAACTGTACGATTACAATATGGTAATCGTTCAATAGTTCACCATACTGTGCAGTGGATAATGTGCTCACACCAGTGGCGTAACTATGGAGGGTGCAGGGGGTGCGGTTGCTATGGGGCCCAGCGGCACTACAGGGAGCATTACAGGGGCCTGCCTTACTACTGGGGGCATGATATGGGGGCACTACAGGGGGCATTACAGAGGCCTGCCTTACTACTGGGGGCATGATATGGGGGCACTACAGGGGGCATTACAGGGGCCTGCCTCACTACTGGGGGCATAGTATGGGGGCACTACAGGGGGCATTACAGGGTCCGGCCTCACTACTGGGGGCGTAATATGGGGGCACTACAGGGGCCTGCCTCACTACTGGGGGCATAATATGGGGGCACTACAGGGGGCTTTACAGGGTCCTGCCTTACTACTGGGGGCATAATATGGGGGCACTACAGGGGCCTGCCTTACTACTGGGGGCACTACAGGGGGCATTACAGGGGCCTGCCTTACTACTGGGGGCATAATATGGGGGCACTGCAGGGGGCATTACAGGGGCCTGCCTTACTACTGGGGGCATAATATGAGGGCACTACAGGGGGCATCACAGGGGCCTGTCTTACTACTCAGGGCATAATATGGGGGCATTACAGGGGCCTTACTACTGGGGGCACTACTGTGGGCATTACAGGAGCCTGCCTTACTACTCAGGGCATAATATGGGGTTATTACAGGGGCCTTTCTACTGGGGGCATCATATGGGGCATTACAGGGGCATTACCACTGGGGGCATCATAAGGGGGCAGTACAGGGGACTTACTACCTGGGGCACTATTGGGAGCACTACAGGTGCCCTTACTACTGGGGGCTCTTCAAGGGGCATTACAGGGAGCATTACTGCTGGGGGCACTACAGGGGCCCTTACTACTGGTGGCACTGCATGGGGGCATTCCTACTGGGGGCACTACTACAGGGGCATTACTTTTAGGGGCATTATTACCAGGGGCATTACTATGGGGGGTATTATTACTACTGGGGGCACTGTGTAAGGGGCACCATTACAGTGGGCATTTAATGTTTTAGGGGAACTACTAGGGGCATTGTGTAAGACCTAAGTTCGGGGGGCCCCTTAAAAATGTTGCTATGGGGCCCAAACAGTTCTAGTTACGCCAACACTGAACGATATGTCATTCAGTGCAGGCATCCTCCCTCATCTCCGAACTTGCACAATCTGTCGATATCGGCCTGGATTCAGCATTGGCCCCCTCTATCCGTTTGTGGAAGTATCCGGCACCACTATCAGAGAGCAAATGCAGCAGCTCTATCCTTGGTGTAAAAGATCAGTCTGAAATTAGTCAGATGTCTACTTATCCACCACTTTGTGTAGCCTGCAGGTCCGACACACCTATGGCACACCCACTTATACCACACACACCTATGGCATGCACACCTATAGCACACACACCTACGGCACACCCACTTATATCACACCCACCTATAGCACACCCACCTATGGCACACCCACCTATGGCACACACACCTATGGCATGCACACCTATAGCACACACACCTACGGCACACCCACTTATACCACACACACACCTATAGCACACCCACCTATGGCACACCCACCTACGGCACACACACCTATGGCACACCCATCTATGACACATACACCTATAGCACACAAACCTATGGCACACCCACCTATAGCACACCCACCTATGGCACACACACCTATGGCACACCCAACTATAGCACACAAACCTATGGCACACCCACCTATGGCACACCCACCTACAAACTCCCCACTGCCTCCCAGCTATGGCGCTTAAGCCGCATGAGATGCGTACTGACTCTGGCTCCACCGCATGCTCAGTTGCTAACAATTGCCGGCTCTGTCTGCAAAATGGACCTGCATGGAACCCTGAATCAGATCCAATGGACTTTTTTAAATTTTGGAGCTTGGCACATCCTGCTGTACCTTTTATACTAGATTGCAGTGCTGAAACAAAGATGACCAGTGTTTGTACACAACGTGCAGGGGCGTATTAATGCCCGAGGAGGCTCGTGTGCAGTGGGCCCCCCTCCTCTGAGCTGCCCCCTCCTCCAGCAGTGTATCTTACCTTGTGCCGGCAAGCGGGTCCCTTCTCCTCCCCAGGGCCATCTTCCCAGTGATATTTGTAAAGTTGGTGCATGCGCACAAGAGAGCAAAGGCTCTGTCACAGCGTCCCTGCATGACGCCATCTTGCCGAAGATGTCACTGGGAAGACGGCACCGCAGAGGAGGAACATGCTTACCAGCATAAGGTTAGTATACTCTAGTTGCAGGGTGGTCTGGGCCCGGGACGGTGCTAGGTGTCTTGGCACCCAGTGCCATCCCGTACTCTCCCTCCGCCCCTTTCTTCACTGCACCCTCCCCCTGAGCTTACTAATTATGGCAGCGATTGGTAGGAGGGCGTGGATCTTCTACAGCCAGACCCCGGCGCCCTTGTGCGCCTGCAGGCACGGAGCATGCCTGGAGCCGTCCCTGCCCTCACCCATTATAAATATGAATACATGTAAGAGGAGCAGGCAGTAGTAATGTAAAAACAATAATCAAATACGAATTAAGTATCCGACTTATCGCCAGTTGTGGAGGTGGATACTTAACTACTGGAACAATTCAGTAATTCAGGGCAAAAGCCCTGTGCTGCTCCGAAAACCAGCTGACCCCGCGATCCCTAGGCTGCCGGGCAGGATGTGAGGAGGTGGCGGAGGGATCCGATCGGATCTCTCTTTGTAACCCCGTCTCCTTTTGAAGATGCCGCTGCTTCCCCAAGGCAAACTCTGAAAGCTTTCATTTTTTTTACTGAATATTAATATGTAACAAGCCCATAAGGGATCATGAACAGGCCCCTAAATGTTCTAAAACCCTGGTTTGTCAAAGGCCATTTTTTCTTGCAAAATTACGGATGGGATTTAATATTACCGTTACAGATCAGAGGTGTTTTTTTTCTTTTTATTTGATAAAACAATTTGACCTTGAGAGATCTAGCCATTTCCGACCTTTGCGTCGCGGCGTTCATGACAAATACACATGCCATCTTTTCTGCTGATGTGGATAATATTGGCCTTTTAAATATACATAAGCAGCCTGGCAATAAAGCAGCCTGGCACAGCTGTAATCTGTCACCTCTCAAGCGATCCCAGCAGAACTATCTCACTTACACCAGAGAGCGGCCGCAGAGCCTTGGAAACGCAGCGCTGTTCTTCGTGAGTCATTAGGAGGTAATGCAGAACGATGACTGTCTTACAAATGGGCTCATATGTTAGAACCATCTACAAGGCAGAATAATCGCTGTGACGGTAATTATAGGAAAGACGAGAGGACATTTATATAACTGTGTAGATCAGGACAGGACGCTCCAATATTTTTTCTTTAAATAAAATAATAGAACTTCTGCTGATTCTATTGCTCAAGAGCTTATTCCTAGAGTACTGCGGGCCTCATTCAGATGTGGACGCCAATTCCATCGCAGCAGCAATTTCTCATGGATCACGATTGCGAAAATATGCTAATATACTATGCTAGTAAGTAATAACCCACTCGCCGCGAAGTGCTTAGAGACGCTCACTGAATGCATCTAACGCACAAAAATCGGAAACAATGAGCACAGATCAGGCAGCCATCAAGCTTCTGAGTAAGTCTAACACGCCGCAGACACAGCCGGTATCCAGACACCCAGAGGGCTCTCCTGCTGTAAGCAAGGACGCAGCAGCTAATTTCTGCATGCCCTAAAAACAGTGCCTAAATGGTCCAACACGCGTACGTTTTATTATCCACCCCCTATTACCTCCCCAAAGGCTGACTAAGAGCCGTATTCAATTAGAGCGGATCCGCGATACTTTTCCGCCTCCCAGACTTTTCGCCTACATCACATCTTTTGTGCCCGCTTTACCCTGTATTCAATATGGAAGTTCGCGAAAATGGGACATGATGAAACTTGAACAGGAGGAAAGTACTGTCAGATTTGCAGAAATCAGCCTGACGCCCCCCAAAAGATGCTCTGACATGGGGGTTCACTATAGTACCCCCCGATTTGGCTTGCTGAAGGTATTTGGTGTTTTTAAACGGGATCAATAGCTGCTAAGTAGCGTTTTTCTATACGTGGTGCAGAATAGTATTCAGGAGTATTTTTTCCAGAAAATAACTTATCCCAGCAATTTGGGGTACTTGAAAATGGGGGCCAGCATATTTAAAAGTTGCCAAAGTTAAGTTGAAAAAATCGTGAAAAATCCACCTGCCGCAAGCACCTGCAATCAAAAAACACATGGAGCATACTTGGGGACCTCCCAGAGTCAAGTTCGCTAGTTTTTAACTTTGTCCCCCAACATTTTTTTTTTTTACACCCCCAAATTCAAAGTTATTTTTTGGGGTGTTCTTAAGTGTTTTTTTATTTTTGTGACAGTTTACTTTTGGGGGACTGTCTGAAGGCTGCACGGGGGTTTCTGCAACGTTGCACCCCAAAACCTCAATTCTGCACTTTTTTCCGCTTGCTATTCATAGGCGAAACTTTTTTGCCTATTACATTGAATTGAATTTCCACCTAGGCGGAAAGTCTTTCAAGATGAATACGGAGTAAAACCAAAACAGGCGAAAATGACGTCATCGGCGAAAAGTTTTCGCCAAAAACACGCGAAAACGGATTTTTGCTTCAAATTGAATACAGGCCTATGTGTCACTTACTTTGCGAGTGAATCCTCTGTAGGAGAATGATTGAACAACAATCGCTATGCATGCGCAGATCATTTTTCATTCATGCGCAATGGTGAACAATCTCTCAGTCTGCATAAATATTGACGCTGCATCCATCTCATAGTCCGTGTGCAAAGTAGCCTGGGGGATCCTTCACCGTCCAGTTCTTCTGTTATTAAGTCTGGCTCTGAGAATAAAATTGCAAAGCGCCATTCATACAATGGGCCGTTAATCAATGTTCCTTATAAATTGAGCGATTCTGGAAATTGCTGCGTTAAATGTTACATTACACTTCTATGGAAAATCTAATCTGTGTCACAAAGCTGTCCTTTATCTTGTTACTCTTGTGACACCCACTATATGGACAGTTCTAGATGTGGTGTAATGGAATAATTACTTAATAATTACTTGAACCTTCTGAAATGTGACGAGATAGATACAGGCAATAACATGAACAATTGGGTAATTTATTCAACAAGATCTGTTTACAATACGATTTGTTCTCCACACTTTAAGCAAATAAATTACACTTCATAAATTTTATTAAAACTGGAACTGGAAAACCTCAATACAACTGCTGAGAGAAGGGTTAGACCATAGAGATGTAAACAGAAAAACGTTAATGTGAAGTGTCAATAATAAATACACTATAAGGGGTAAATTTACTTTTGGTCCCGATTTGTCCCGTTTTTCAATTAGGTTAGGATCGCTCAAAAACGGTCATTTTTTTCACTAAAGAAATCGGGAATTTGCCAAGGTTTTGACAGGATCGTTTTGATTGATGGTGAATTAGGTCGATCCTGTCCGTTTTTAAGTCCCGGTTTAACCTGCCGAATTTATCTCCCGAACAAGCAGCCTGCACATATCAGAGAAATTTGTGCAGACTATTTTTTTTTTTTAAATGTTGTGAGGCCCCCGCCAAAAAGCTATCCAGCCCCAGACTTGCCAGCCAGTCCTGATTCTTAAAATTACGGGGAACAAAATGAGTAGGGTTCCACTGTAATTTAAGAACCAAAGCTGATAGCCCGGGACTATGCCCACCACCTCTGGGATGTGGATGGTGGGTTGATATTGTAGGTGAAGTGTAAAAATAGAGAAGTTTTCACATTATCTCTACAGTAGAACCGCAGGTCCCAGCAAGCCTTCCCCGCATGCTGGTATATGATGAGCCACAAGTACCAGCATGTGTTGCATTAAGGGCCCACTGGTACCTGTAGTTCACCTGTAAAGAAATGTGTCAAAAAACACAAGACACACACACCATGAAAAAATTTTTTTATTCCATACATACATACTTACACACACTTACCTGCTGCCCGATGTTCACGTCCCCTTGTCACTGTACAGTATCCTATGGAAGTACCTGAACAAAATATCCAATACTCACCTTTTGTCCCACGATGTTCTCCGCAGAAATACAATAAGGACCATGGACACAGTGTAACAACCGCTTCAGCATGTCGTTACAGTATGCTAATGACAGTTTGTGGGAATGAGCACATTAGCGGCTGCTCATTGGCAGGGTCCATGTGGGTCTCAGCCAATAAGCTGCCGCTGATTGGCTCGTGTCCCGGTACTAATGACAGGTCATTCCCAATAGCTGTCATTCGCGTACTGTAACAACACGCCGAAGCGTGTCATTACAGTGTGTCCGTGGTCCTTATTTTGTCCCACGAGAACATCGTGGGACAAAAGGTGAGTATTGGATCTTTTTTTCAGGTACTTCCATAGGATACTGTACTGTGACAAGGGGACGTGATCATTGGGCAGCAGGTAAGTATGTGTGAGTGTGTGTGTATGGAATAAAAATGTATTTTCATGGTGTGTGTGACTTGTGTGAGTGGAATCGGTATGAAATGCGGCCGGCGGTTTCGATTCCCGGCAGCGGCAGGCCGACAGATGCAGAGTTCCTGGCAGCGGAAGCCCGACACCGCTGGAAATCCCGATCGTCCCTAAGGTAAGTATAAACCAACCTAACCCTCTAACCCTAAACCTCCTTAGGGGTGCATAACCCTAACCCCCCCCCAAGTGCCTAACCCTAATCCCCCCCCTTCCCCGCTGCCTAACCCTAAATCCCCCCGGGGGTTCCAAACCCTAACCCTCCCTCCCCCTAGCCTAACCCTAACCCTCCTGGGGGGGTGCCTGACCCTAAGTCCCCCTGGGTGCCCTAAACCTAACCCTCCCCCACCCCGCGGCTGTCCACTCGCAGCGCCCGGCATCCCTTCGATCGGGAAAATGACAGGTGTGTAGATATAGACGCCTGTCATTTAACCCACGCTGGGATAAAGCAGTCGGGAAGCCGGCTGTCGGGATTAAGGCATTCCGTGTGAGCAGATGGTGGGGTCACACACAGTAGGTGAAGAAATGTACTGCTGAATATTACACTCTTGTCCTCTGCTAACATAACTGTACCCAACATGAAACTGGAGATGAGCTGGAGGGTTATATACTGCTGTATACTGATGTTTTTATTCAAGCTGGCTCCTCACAGGTATTACTGATGTTGCGGCTATAAATTAGTGATGAGCGGTTCGGATTCTGTGGAATCTATTTGTACCAGACGTCTAATGGGGAACCTGTGGATGTACTGTATGGGTGTGATATGCATGGCCGGCGGTTCAATTCCCGACAGCGGCTGCCCGACAAAGGAGGTAATCCCGATCGTCCTAAAGGTAAGTATTTACTAACCTAACCCCCCCTCTAAGTGCCTAAACCCAACCCCCCTTCCCCGCTGCCTAAACCTAAGTCCCCCGGGGGAGTGCCTAAGCCTAACCCTCCCTCCCCCTAGCCTAACCCTAACCTCCCGGGGGTGTGCCTAACCCTAAGCCCCCCCAGGAGCCATAAACCTAACCTCCCCCTCACAGCTGTCAGCTGCGGCGCCCGGCATTCGCTCGATCGGGATTCCCGGCGCCGGTCTCCCGACATCAGGCAAATGACAGGCGTCTAGATTTAGACGCCTGTCATTCGCCCCTAGTCGGGATAAAGCAGTTTGGAAGCCGGCGGTCGGCATTTAGACCATCGGCTTCCAGACTACATCCCTACTGTATATATTAAATTGAGAAACACAAACAAATAGATAACATACAAATCAATGAAAACACTGATCTGAAGCATAAAGGTTGAAACAGTATTTAATGAATGAAATATACAGCAATACTTATAATTTGTATAAAAATTCAGAAATGTACATATCTAATAGTGAATAGACGGACACGTACTGACATAGAGAAATACTTTGAAACACTATTTCAGAACTTTAACTTTCTATATATCTTATTTTTTCTACATTTCTTTCCTTTTTAATATTTCACAGACTGTATTTCACTATGTACATTTTAATGATAGTAATAAAAGTTATATTTTAAAATTTGTACATCAACTAGAGACAACCCTTTCTAGTCTTTCTACCAAAAGTTATCGTAACTGTTATCTGTGATAGCCCCCTCTGCAAATGATATGGTGTATTCTGATAAGCTATTCAAATAAATAATAGGGGTTTTCAACAATATAATTATTACTTGTGCGGATTATTGGATTCCTTTCTTCTTTATAATCACTCAGTAACCAGCCGGCTCACTGCAGCCTTTGGCTAATAATGGTGAAAACAATATTATGAGCTGTGAGGTGGTCTAAATTGACTGTAAATTACTGGAAATTATTGTTATTGAAGTTAATAATACTGTAGAAACAAAAAAAATCCAAAATTATGTGATTTTAGCTTTTTTTGTAAAGTTTTGTAAAAAAATCCAAATCCAAATCCAAAGCGGACGACGAATCAGAGCCAAATATAAATCCATCAAAAATGGTTCGGCGTACGTCTCTACTATAAATATATTTATTTATCAATCTGCGTTTAAATCCTGTATTTAGGGGAGAAGGGGCGTCACTCAGTGTAGCTTTAAACAAAGTCTCAGCTGACTTTGACTGATGGGTGTGTAATCACAAGGGATTGGAGTTGTTACTCGCTGCTCCGCCTCAGTCCTGCCCCGAAGGAAGCCACGTCTCCGTCCTCGAAACTCTCTGGCCCATAGAGGAAGCTTCCCTCTATGGACCCGGCAGCTTCCTGTCAGCTCCGGTCCCTGCGCTCCCCTCGCGGCTGCGGATCCTCTCCCTCAGCCTCCGGCAAGTCCTGCTCTCTTCACCTCAGGAAGCTCTCTCCCTGTCCCTCCAGTAAGCGCAGCACTTCCCTCACTGATTGATTACCTCAGGCAACAACCCCCAACTGCCCCCACGAGTCCTCCTTATATATCAGTGGTCGCGTGCCGGGCTCCTTCCCACCGGCTGGACGCGCCACTCCAGCCCCTGCTTTCCCCTACACTGCGGCTACACTTCTGATGTCCCTGTGGAGTGGGCAGTCTGTACCAATTTGCCCCGGGAAGGGGGGGTTGTGGACAGAAATAAACCTCATGTTTTTATACTATAAAAATCATGTACATACAGTATATTTTTAATTATCATTTTTTGTAACTGTGTATATATTATATATCAATAACAAGTCTTTTAAATAGTTATGAATTAGACAATGAACAGTTTTTCCAAAAAGGACCCCAGTTATTCAGCGATTATTATATTATAATATAATATTATAATATAGCTTTTCGGAGCAGCTGTCCCCGCAGCGGAGCAATGATGAATTGCTCCGGTGTAAAGTTTTCCACGCTGTGAGTTGGATACTTAATTATCCCTCGCAGCGAGATGATTACTTGATACGCCCCCCGATGATGAATAGGCCCCTATGTCATATATTAACATATTAAAACAGACCTTAATGCAGACAGATCATTACAGGGATTACTAATAAAAGCAGATTATTGTCAACTGTATTCTGCAGCCTCTTCGCCATCCTCACTCTGGGGCGTATTTATCAAAATACATTTGCAGGATATTCCTCGAAAACAGCTGTAAATATCAGCAAATTATAAGCATCACAAGAATATGTCTAGAGAGAGGGAGCAGCAGATATCAGAGACCCCCTCCCCATCTTGCCGGCCATGTTGGTTATGCAGTTTGTAGCGCTTTGGGGCCATGTCATTTTCCGGATTCTTAGAAGAGTCCCTATGGTGTCCGAAGGTTGGCTGTGATTACTGAGAGTCTCCGCTGCATAGAATTGTTGGTTATATGGCAACGTCACAGACGTGTGGCTCAGGTGCAGGAGACCATGGCGCTTATACTGCCATGCTGGACTGTCTGACAAGTGTGAAGAGGTACGAGCATGCACTTACAGTACAACGTGCTGGTGCTGAGATTGTAGACAAAGTGGATACCTTTGTGTATTCAGTTCTCAGATCTGGATTTTTTCTTTAAAAAAATCATAAAAACAGCTAAAATCACATAAAAGGGGCCTGTTTTTGTTCCTACAGTATTATTGACCTCAATAACATTTATTTCCACTCGTTTCCAGTCAATTTCGACCACCTCACAGCTCACTATATTGTTTTCATACAGTTTAGGACCAAAATTTGCACCAAGCTAGCTGGCTGACTAAGCTAAGCGGCACAAACACGTGGCAAACTAAGGTAAGCTAACCGGCAGCAGTGGGCGGCACAAACACATGGCAGTTCAACTTCCACATGGCACATCAGGAAACAAATGTTTTTATTATTCAAGAGAGGCCTGAGGGAGTTGGAGTATGTATGTAGTTGAAGGCAGGGCAGGGACAGGAACGGTTGATTGGT
Source organism: Taudactylus pleione (assembly GCA_031769625.1). NCBI lineage: Eukaryota > Metazoa > Chordata > Amphibia > Anura > Myobatrachidae > Taudactylus > Taudactylus pleione. Next base: position 1,421,287 of record JAUIMM010000123.1, read on the forward strand.
AGTAAATTTAATTTAATTTTTCGATTCCAAAGTCAATTTTTGAGGGAGAAGGGGAGGGGAAGAGGCATTTACAAAAAAATATTTTACTCATTCACATCAGTCCTTGCACCAGAAGAATCTTTGAGTGCCATGCCTGCTGCTGCTGCTGGGAGTGGGTTTTCTCATCCCAAAAGGGGACCAGGAAGACTTCTAGTAGTGCTTTCCACATGAGGAAGCATTTCCCAACCTGTACAGGGACATTAAAAAAACATAGTTAGTGGCCTCCAAACTGCTACTTAACCAGCACAGATTTAAGATTAAGGGGTACATTTAATTTACTAAAGTGGGAGTTTTAAAAAGTGATGTTGCCAATAGCAACCAATCAGATTCTACTTAACGTAATTTACCTAGCACTTTCTAGAAGATAATAGCTAGAATCTGATTATTTGCTATGGGCAAGCAACATCACTTTTAAAGCTCACTTCTGAAAACTCTCACTTTAGTAAATTAAATTTACCCCTTAAGGTCTTTCTTGAGAATCCTGCACCAACTTTGGCTACTAGGAGTGGATTTTCATCCCAGGAGAGGACCAGGAAGACTGCTTTCCAAAACAATTGACTGTAAAATAATCCTTTGCAAAGCTTCCACATGAACATTTCCCAACCTGTACAGGGACATTAAAAAAAAACATAGTTAGTAGCCTTCAAACTGCCTTTGTTTCTACTGTCCACTTAACCTGAGCAGAATGATATGTGGACAAGCGGAACAGAGCATCAAATGCAACATTTAAAATTTAAGGTTTAACTCTTAAATTGTGTCTTTCTTGAGAATTCTTGAGCGCTATGCCTGCTGCTGGGAGTGGATTTTCATCCCAGAAGGGATGAAGACATTGTTTTGTCTTCCCAATGGACACAGATCTGAAGAGATGTAAATAACTACTGGCAGGAAAAAGAGGCAATTTGGAGGCACTTACACAACACTACCTTTGCTTTACTTGAGCTGCCCATCTTCCAGTGTGTACTCAGAAAGAGTTTTCAGCACAGGGAACCTTGTCAGTGATCGGCCTGAGACTGCTTCCCCAAAATGTGGAAAAGTTGATGCCCATCAACATGAACTACAAATTGTACGAGAAAAACCTTCACCATCAATTACGTGCAAAAATTACAGAGGCACCTGCGGGGACAAATTAATATTGTGTGAAGAAGATGATGTACACATCACCCCAGATTATACCATCACCCAAGCCTATATAATCACCCCATCCTGTGATGTAATTGTGTATAAATTACAGCTGCGCTCCCTGTTAGATTGGGGATTCATTGTCCACTTTAGTGGATGTGAGCTCCATATCATCACCACACTCCCTACACATCTTCTGACCTGGGCTACAGGAGGAGCAGCTGCACTCTAGAATACGGTTGCATGGAGTTGCCCCTCTGCCTCGCTGAAATTCAGGTAGAGGGGCCATGGGTAGGGACTGGGAGTAAGGATACTATAATCAGATAACACAGTTTTAGCTGTTTATTCCATTTTTTCAACCATATCCTCTATTTTTACCTTTGAAAATGTTTCTGTAAATCTCAGAAGAGGCGTTTGTGAAGCCATGGCTAACACACACACACACACACACACACAGAAAAAAACAACACATTGATTGGTTGATTGACTGATTTATTGGATTAATTTTTGGGGGGCACTTGGGAGGGAGAGTGTGATACCCTACACTATGAGTTTATTCACAATGTAATCAGACTACATAGTATAACAATAAAGATGGCAATAGTGAATCCTTTCTTATGTTTATTTTATTTTTCAGGAACCTGCAGATCACTAGCGAACTCTGAACTTTGAACCTGCAAACCCTCCAGTATCAGCTCTCAACCTTCGGCTCCTTTACAAGCTCGGTCTCTCTATATTTCTGCAGCTCCGCTTGAGAAACTCCCTTAGGGGTCATCCGACACACCCCTCTTATGCTGATTGTTCTCAGGAACCTCCCCGGATGACACAGCTTAGTCCCATCGGATGTTCCCCGCCTCAGAGACCTCCGCTGCTCCTCCCGGAGTACGGCCGCAGCCCTCAGGTAAGCATCAAGGCAGCGCAGCCCCTTCTCCTGTCCAGCTACCTCACCAACTGCACACACCAACTGCCGTTTTTCTCTAGTTCAAATCCTTGAGCCTGCTACAGTACTCACTGGTCCTCTAACGTCCACCACCACTGAGGGGGCAGTGCAAATAGTCCCTGAACCTTAATGAAACCAGTTAAATCATGCCCTATACTAGACAATGGCAGGAGTCACATTAATATTTTACATTTTCATAGAGGCACATCAGCGTGGGTAGCAACACAGGTTTTTGGTGGGGTGCCACAAGAGCACCCGAACGAGGCAGCAGCCTCTTGATAAATGACACAGGCAACACTGTCTCTTGCACACCTACTTTCTGGTAAGTGTGGCTACTTTTTTTTTTTGCACTGTGGGGGGAATAGCACCCCTGATGGACAGAGCACCCAACACAGCAGCAGCCCTTATGGACTGCAGTGACACAGAAGCCACTGAAGCCCCCCTCGTCTGTCTGCTGCACAGCTCCTAATATAGTAGATAGAGTAACACAGGCACAGCCCAGCCCAGCAGCCAGCCCTAGTATGGAGTGGACAACAGCCAGCCAGACAGCCCCTATGACAAGTGTGATAACAGCCATCCAGCCCCTATGCAACAGCCAGCCCCTGACAAGTGACAACAACCATCCAGCCCCTATGCAGCAGCCAGCCCCTGACAAGTGTGATAACAGCCATCCTGCCCCTATGCAGCAGCCAGCCCCTGACAAGTGTGATAACAGCCATCCAGCCCCTATGCAGCAGCCAGCCCCTATGCAGCAGCCAGCCCTTGACAAGTGAAACAGTAGCCAGACCCTTAAACACAGCAGCACAGCACAGCACAGCCCCTCCCTCCTCTTCACTCTCCACAGCCAGAACGAAAATGGCGGCGATCGCGGGACCTTTTATACAATTCAAAACCCGTGAGAATCCAACGGGATGATGACGTTTTTCTTCGTTTTCAGATCTGAGTCAGGCGGGAAAACTCGAGCCAACTTGGATCTGACTCGGATCCCCTAAGTTTGGGTGGGTTCGGATCTCTGAAATCCGAACCTGCTCAACTCGAATCAAAACTGTGCAACAAGTGATACTGTAAGTGACATGACCAAACCCCAAAATTGTAACTATATTGGATGCTAAATATGAATTCTGTCAAATCACCTTGGGTGAGTAATAAGGATTAATAAGGAATTGCACATTTTCTGTGTGCAGAAATCAGTAAGAAGAGAGATGGGTATGTAATGTCGGGATGCCTCCTGTCAAAATATTGACATCGGTATCCCGATGGTCAGTATAGCGACAGGGGTTGGGAAAGTATACTAACCCTACCCCCTACTCCCCCTAACCCTCCCTTCTTGTAGCCTAAACCCTTCACGTGTCTAAACCTAAGTTTTCCCCCTTCGTGCCTAAACCTCCCCCTGTAGTGCCTAACCCTAACACCCCCCAGTGGTGCCTAACCCTAACCCTCCCCGTGCCTAGACCTAAGTCTCCCCCCTTCGTGCCTAAACCTCCCCCCTTAGTGGCTAACCCTAACACCCCCCAGTAGTACCTAGCCCTAACTCTCTTCTCTGCGGGAGCCAAACCCTAATCTCTCCCCGCAAAAAAACTAATCCTAACAGCGCTTTGCTGCCTAAACCTAACACTCCCGCCCCCATGGCTAACGCTAACGGTGCCCCATACTTAACTCGTTCGGTATGGCGTCCTCCTGTAATCCAGCATCGGGATTAAGATAGGCGTCAGTATTTCAACACCTATCTGAAGTCCCGTGTCAGGCTTTCCCCCGTTAGCATTTAGACCGGTGGAATCCCGGCCGCCATTCTGCTAACTACATCCCAAGAGATGCACAGACATGAAGCCGCATGGATGCTCTCATAGAATCACAGAGATCACCATTAGCATAATATAGTAATTCTGGCTGCTGTGGTCGCTTTGTGTCCCACTAAGAATCAGGCCAAACTCCTGTGGGCAGGGTTGTCTTAACAGCAGTGTGGGTCCTGGGCGAAGCAACGCACTGGGGCCCCTACCCATCCATTCATGGGAAAAAAATGCAAATGGTCAATAAAATGAAACCCTCCTGCATGACCGGAATACAGTGCACCGGTGGCCGGCTTATAAAAATATCACAAATTTACCAACTGGCTGCGGCTGCAGGGGGGCGGATTGGTGGGCCCCTACAAGCTTTGGGCCCTTGGGCTACTGCCCAACAAGCCCAATGGAAGAGATGGCCCTGCCTGTGGGATGTGACAGGTGAAACAAGGCTGTGCCGACAGACCAACAGTGATGTTGTGGAAGATGATGGAGCTCTTTATGAATATAACAGACACCCTCTTTTGGCAGTGTGAGAACCTGCAACATCACCTGGAAAAATACTGTAATTCATCTGTAAGACGTCCAGATAATCACAGGCCCATGTCTGCCCCTCTCGTCTCTTTCTTCATCATCGGGTCTGGCAGAGTCTTTGGGGTCTATTTACTAAACCGTATTAGGAGACAGAGTGAAAAGTGATAAGAAAGTGATAAGGTGCCAGCCAATCAGCTCCCAACTGTCACCTCACAGGCTGTGTTTGAAAAATGACAGTTGGGAGCTGAAAGGCTGGCACCTTATAACTTTCTTATCACTTTTCACTCTGTCTCCTAACACTGCTTAGTAAATAGACCCTCAATGCCCAATACCACATTTTGCCTTCTGCACTCTGAATGAATAATCGACTGTATGTCATAATGTATATATACAAAATGAGTAGGTTGAACTCAGGTTATTTATATCTTGGGAGCAGGAACAGGAGTGGGTGAGGGTAACTTAGATACAGTAAGATCTTATACCTGTAAGTGGTGCATGCACCCTGATTTCCCCTGGCACATACCTATATATAGTACATCTTATATCTGGGGGTATCAGAGTACTGGCATAAAGATAATACATGTGCTGATAGTGATGATGACCCCAGCAATAGGTATTTAGCCACTTACTAGTTTTGACTTTTGCACATGATTTGCTCTACAACTAGATATGTCATTCACTTTTCTGTTTCCTTGTGGCTCAAATAGTTCATGGATCTTAGCAGCATTAAGGGGTCTATGTACTAATAATTGTAGCAGTGCTGCGCTTATGAATCCATCTCGCCAGGAATATTTACATTTTTAATGAAACTACACCTGCTATGTACTAAAGGGAACTCACAGGGACAGTGGTTGTGGTAACCGATGTCCCTGCAAGTTACTGTACATCCCCAGCATTAAGGAGAAGTCTTTCACAAAAGTGTAAAACTTCCCCGGGAAAAGCTGACACTGCGCATGAGCAATGCACCAGCTTTCCAGAGCCGGCCGGGGGCTGCGAGAGAGAGAGATCAAAAGATCTCTTTCCTGCCCCTGGAGCCTCCATAGGCTTACAGTAGATTACACCATCTGAAGAAAGTGTAAATTACGGGGCTAAACTCTGAAAAGCTTTGCTTTTTGGAGTTTAGTACATGGGGTCAGATCATAGTCCCCACTGACAATAATGGGGGGGGGGGGATGTGATCTGAAGTGCCAATTAGCACTTTTGTGTTTTTGTGCATCCTCAGCCATGCACTCGGGAACAGTCTCCGTTCTTGCTTTGAGGTGACCGCCGATAGGTAAGTCCAAATACAACCTGTCCAAATTGATTGACATGTGTATACAGATTTTATATTAGCCTGTATACATTGTGATAGAAGCACTGGAGAAGTCTGGGATGACATATATGTGTGTCCCAGATTCCTTTCATATGTGTTTTAAAACACCCCAGGAAAAGTCTGTTATGCCAAACAGACCAGAAGTGTCGGCTTTTGGTAAAAGCTGGATAATGGGTCATGTGGATGTGAGAAGAGAGGGAGGGCTCCATCCACAGGCTATTCCAGGTGTTGGGCCTTTTAGTCTGAGAGCAGGCTGATTAGTAGTTGCACCTGGAAGTGGCTCATATAAGCTGTGTTAAGTTTTGGTTCAGTGTCTCACATATCCTGGGGAGAACAGACACTGAGGTTTGTTCAGAGACACTGTGATATTTGGAAGTGCTGTGTTTGTGTTTGTGGTAAGGCAGTAGGCCCTGCCACTTGTAGGGAGGGAATAACCTGTCTAGTTAGTGCCCAGACGGGCTAGGATTTATTTTATGTTTTGTTTATTTTGTTTATATTGCACAATAAAACTGGTTCCGACCAGCTTGCACGAAAACCCTGGACTGGTGTGCTGTTTCCTGGCTGCTGTGTGTAAGGAGGTGTCCGTCTACCCAGGAGCGGAACCCCCTACCCCGACTATATCACAACATGTATATTTATGTGCTTTTATATTTAAAATGTATATATAAATGTTAAATATAATAGCACATAAATATAAATGTATACAGGCTAATATAAAGCCTGTATACATATGTCAATCAAGTTAGGCAGGTTTCGCAATGCTCTACAGTGACTTACCTGTCGGCAGTCACCGCAAAGCAGGGACGGAGAAAGGACAGAGGGCCTAATTCAGACCCACTCGCGAGTGCAGGACGCTCGCAATCGGGTCGATGGTGCCCTAATGCGCATGCGCACGACGGAGGGAGCTCCGTCGTGCGCATGCGCGAGACCCGGCGAGCGACGGGGTAGCCATCGCTCGGGGTCTCGCACCAAAGGGGGCGTGCTCTCGATGGTGACTGACAGCACGCCCCCTTTGGTGGGCTTGCCGGGGGCGTGGCTTCCAGACGGAGGCATTACCATGGGAACGCCTACCGTCTGGGTCCGGCCCCACTGACATCAGTAGTGATGTCAGTGGGAGTGATTTTGGCTCTGATAGAGCCAAAATCACTCCAGGGCTTGCTTCAGCGAGACCCTACCGCAGGGTCTCGTCGCAAGCCCGATGGTCGCGATGGTCTTGACCATCGCGACCATCATCATGGACGCTCGCATAAGCTGTGGGTGGTAACCCACAGCTATGCCGGCTTCCAAGAGGCCGCTCCAAGTTGAGGTAGGAGGGCCCTGATTCAGAGCGAGCGCTCTGGTCAGAGCGTCCGGCTCTGAATCAGGCCCAGAGTTAGAAGGGAATATTTCCCTCTGTCCTTGCAGTTTTCAGGAAATTTAATATATTTTCTTCGTATAACGCCATTCTGGAGGGGACCTGGCTTCTGTCATTTTCGGGGGAGGCGGAGCCTGACTATAGCTGTCATTAGGCCCACCCTTCACAGGTAAACCCCGCGATTTGTGGGTCCGTGAGGAGGGGAGGAGCTAAATGCAGCGATTTGCATCATTTAACCCCGCCCCCTTACTAGGGACCCGCAAATTGCTTGGAGAATCTCCCCACCCTGTCTGCTTTACTAGGAAGTGGGCGGGATGCTGGAGATTTTCCTACTCTTTCGGGGGTGCGGGGGGTTCCCCGAAAAATCGGGAGCCTCCCGCGACTCTCGGGAGAGTAGGCTAGTATGCCATTAACCCATTGCTGTATAGGGGATTTACATAGTAATGAGGATATGATAGTTTCTGCATTTTTATGTAACAAAATCATTGCTGAATAGACCCCCAAGGAGCAGTATTCTGCCGAAGGTAGGGGAGGTGATCGCAAGTCAATTGCCATAAATGATACATTTCCCCCTTATATCAGATGATAGTTATATGAATTGTAGAAACAATCTTGACAATTATTTATTTCAAGAAAAAGCTGAAATGTCATCTGTAATAACCACTACACCATCATTAGGTTCAGCGTTATTCGTTTTTAATATCCCTGATGTGTCCTGTTAACTATCACCAATTAATTGTAACATCAATCATTGTTTGACAAATTGCCTTTATCATTAATTAACCACAAGGAGCCCATTTTCCGGGAATCACTGGTAATGTACACGGCACCCACAATATCTGTTTAGACTTAATTTGCTGCAGGCATAAAGACATGGAAAAAAGACAGATCTTCAGGATGTTGCTATTAATCACAGGCAGATCAATCATCCGTACAAACAATTTCATTGCTGTTTCTAAAAACATACAGTGAACATTGTCTACTGTGCTTACAGCAGAAATTAACTTTTGTAATTACATTTTCATTCCACTGTTCATAATTAAAGTGTCAGGAGCTATATTTCTTCTTACGCTGATAGACTGAGGACGAAAAGTGTCTGGTTTGTACGTCGGGCTGCTGTAACCCTCTGTGGTCTGTAAGCCTTGGTCATAGCACCTGAGCAGCCCCGACTCTTCTAAGGAGAAACAGGACATGGCTGGATGGATCTGGGAAGCGACCAGGCAGATCTGAGCAAACCTGAACAGGTGCATCATGAAGAGCTGCAATTGCCAAACTGGGTAGGATGAGAAGAACACAGAATAACAAAGATAATTATATATACAGACAATTTCCTGCCCCCAAATAACATCCCTGCATACGTAAAGGGCAAATATCCTTCAGTCTGGATTTAGGAAGTAAGAAATACCCCATAAAAAATATTGTTGCCCTAAATCTTTGGCTCCTTATAACACAATACTGCCCCATACATGGAGGGATGGCAGGAGGCAGGGCTGCCATCAGAAATTGTAGGGCCTGGGACTGACAAAATATGCAGGGCTCACCACCTCCCACCCCCATGTTTCTGCAACTCTAGCTATGCAGCATCTCTCCAGCTCCAGCCAGCCCCATTCTTTCTCTCCAGCCAGGCCCCCTTCTGTCTTCCCAGCCAGTCAACATTCTATTTCCCCAGTCACCCCCCTGTTGTCTCCCCAACCAGCCAATCTTCTGTCTTCCCAGCAGGCCCCCATTCTGTCTCCCCAGCCAGCCCCCTTTCTGTCTCCTCAGCTAGCCCCCTTCTGTGTCACCAGTCAGCCCCCCTTCTGTCTCCCTTGCCAGCCCCCCTCCTGTGTCTCCAGCTAGCCCCCTTCTGTCTCTCCAGCCAGCCACCTTTCTGTCTCCCCAGCCAGCCCTCTTCTGTCTCCCCAACAAGCCCTCTTCTGTCTCCCCAGCAAGCCCCCTTCTGTATCTCCAGCATGCCCCCTTCTGTCTCTCCAACCGGCACCCTTTCTGTGTCTACAGCCAGCCCCCTTCTGTATCTCTAGCCAGCCACCTTCTGTCTCCCCAGCCTGCACCCCTTTCTGTGTCTACAGCCAGCTTCACCTCTGTAGCCCCAGCCAGCCCCCCTTCTGTGTCTTCAGCCAGCCCCCTTCTGTGTCTACAGCCAGCCCCCTTCTGTATCTCAAGCCAGACCCCTTCTGTCTCCCCAGACAGACCCCCTTCTGTCTCCCCAGCCTGCCCCAGTGTGTTTAATTGCTAGCCCCAGCATCACTCACTACCTTAATCTGTCTTCCGTCTGGTAGCTGCTCCTCTTTATCTTGCGGCTCCTCTTAGCGGCATGACATCATGATGAATGAAAATTTCCCTCAGACTGATTGATTCGTATTTATTTGATTATTTTCACTGCAGAGTTGGGCCCAGGACCCTGTACAGCCTTTCTTCTTTTCAGAATACTTTCCTATTTGCCCAGATCATCAAAACCGTACTTCATTCAGGCCAAGTTAATTATGGTTAATCAGATTAACAGGCAAAGATTAGGCAAGAAACACAGTCAAAGTTCTTCAAGCCTAAGGGTCCGGTCAGTGGTGCAATCACATCGAAGTAACACCAGGAGCAAGTACACCGTAGTAACACCAGGAGCAATCAAACCGTAGTAACACCAGGAGCAAGCAGACCATAGTAACACCAGGAGCAAATCACACCTTAGTAACACCAGGAGCAATCACACCGTAGTAACACCAGGAAAAATCACACCATAGTAACACCAGGAGCAATCACACTGTAGTAACACCAGGAGCAATCACACCTTAGTAACACCAGCAGCAAGCACACCATAGTAACACCAGGAGCAATCACACTGTAGTAACACCAGGAGCAATCACACCTTAGTAACACCAGCAGCAAGCACACCATAGTAACACCAGGAGCAATCACACTGTAGTAACACCAGGAACAATCACACTGTAGTAACACCAGGAAAAATCACACCATAGTAACACCAGGAAAAATCACACCGTAGTAACACCAGGAGCAAGCACACCGTAGTACCACCAGGAGCAAACACACCGTAGTAACACCAGGAGCAATCACACCATAGTAACACCAGGAGCAATCACACCATAGTAACACCAGGAGCAATCACACCATAGTAACACCAGGAGCAATCACACTGTAGTAACACCAGGAACAATCACACTGTAGTAACACCAGGAAAAATCACACCGTAGTAACACCAGCAGCAAGCAGAGGCTGAGCCAGGTTGTTATTATCCAGGGTACAGGATGCTGAAATACAGTTTTCAAGAGTCAATTAAAATCAACGGGCCTGATTCAACAGCAGACATGAATTTAATCGCAACCGCCTACAGATCGCAAATGATAAAATATGTTAATGCCTGCCAAAGCACAGCCGACATGAAGACGCCCGCTGCTGCCTTCTCATATCCATCCAATGTCGCTCTTTGTGTAAACATCGGTTCCAACTACGCATATCAGGCAGTCAAGCAGCATTTACAACAGGTCTGACCACCCGCAAATACTGCAAGTCTGCCCGCACGCAGAGAGCTCTCATGCTGGGTATGTAATCGCAGTGGCTAATTTATGCACGCCCATGAAATGACGTTCACACAGACAGGCATGGCTGCGTTTTTTCGATCACCCCCCCATTACCATTTCCAAATGCGATAAAAACCCAGTTTTCGGGGATTTAACGCATTTTCCATATGCACTATTGTGTGGCCGCTGGGTCTCCGATGTGGAGGGTAATGCCAGCTTTTTCGGGCATTATCCTATAGAAGCCTATGGGCTTCTAACACATCGCGCTGCGTCACTCTGCTCCTGGGTCATAAATCCCGAAGTCCACGGGACGGCACAGATCGCAAAGGACAGATCTTATTGGAAGAGCCGTCCTTTGCAATACTGATCAGTACGAATGCGGTGACTGGCGGGATGTACTTTGCGAGGTTAGTACATCTCGCCCAGAGAGAGAAGTCAGGTAGCAGGCCGGAAATCAATAACCCAGGGTTGCATCAGAAATCCTGGGTGTGCACAGGTGGCTTGGAGCAAGCACCTAGCACTGACTGAATTCATTTGTATTGTAAAACAAATAGAGAAGAGTGGGCCCGGTTCTCAGGGAATCGAGCCCACCCGAAGACACAGCTTGGATCTCTGGGCCCGATTCAGAGCCGCTCGTAAGCGGCCGCTCGTTCACTCCGAGCAATGTTCGCACAACTGCGCATGCATATGGGTCGTAATGCGCATGCGCCAACCAGTCAGTGCGGTCAGAAATCGAGCGCTCGCAAAATAGTGAGTGCCTGATAATTTGAGTGACAGGATGAGGCGTTTGTGGGTGGTAACAGGGGAAGGTGCTTGAAAACGGGGAGTGGTGATCCGAATGCAGGCGTGCCAAAAGGTCAAAACGGGCGTTTTAAGGGTGTGCATAATTAACAAAGCAGCGTCATCGGCCACGTCACTTGGTTGTCTCTTGCCTGAACTGTTCGCATGATTGCGGTAGCAAAATCCTACCACAAGCACTGCGAGCAGTTCAGACGCCTTTTGATGTACTCGATTAATCTAATAAATAGCGGAGATGACCTTAGATGCGAGCGGCCAGGGGACGTCTTTACAAAATAGCGAGCGCATGTTTCGTTCGCTCGCTCAGACACAGAGGCGTCAACAGACCGCAAAGAGCGAGCGCTCAATTTAAATAGCCAGCCCCTTTTTCTGAAGGAGCGAGCGCAAATAGCGTCCGGCTCTGAATCAGGCCCCCTGCTCCCTCCTCAGATCCCTATTCGAGGCAAAACTTTTAGATCCCACTGTTGGATCATGAGGTTTTGCCTTGAGCAGCCATTTTACAAAGTCCCATTGAATTCAATGGTCTTATGCTTATTGGCTGAGAGAGCCGTCTATCGGGGCTTTCAGCCAATAAGCGCTTGCCCATAGACTTCAATGGGCAAAGTGGAGGATAGATACCGCCCATCACCCGCACTGACACCGCTGTCCCCTACTGCTGACAATGCCGGCACCCCCGCTCTGCCGACACCGCCAGCACCCTAAACTAAGGACACTACCCCTGCACTGCCTGCACCCCTGCACTGAGGACACTGCCGACACCATCACACTGCCAACACTCACACAATGAGGAGGGCACCCTCACACTGCTGGCACCCCTGCACTGCTGACACCGCTGACACTCCCGCTCTGCTGACACTGCCAGCACCCTACACTGAGGACACTACCAGTACGCCAGCACTGCCGACTCTCCCGCACTAAGGACACCACCAGCACCCTCACACTGCTGACACTGGCGGCACCCACACACTGTGGACACCGCTGGCACCCCCGCTCTGCTGACACTGCCAGCACCCTACACTGAGGACACTACCAGTACACCAGCACCGCAGACTCTCCCGCACTGAGGACACCGCCAGCACCCTCACACTGCTGACACTGCCGGCACCCACACACTGAGGACACCGCTGGCACCCCCGCACTGCTGACACTGCTGGCACCCCTGCACTGCTGACACCGCCGGCTCCCTACACTGAGGACACTACCAGTACCCCTGCACTGCCGGAACCCCCGCACTAAGGACACTGCCGGCACCCTCACACTGCTGACACTGCCCGCACCCACACACTGAGGACACCGCTGGCACCCCTGCACTGCTGACACTGCTGGCACCCCCACACTGCTGACACCGCCACCACCCTACACTGAGGACACTACCAGTACCCCTGCACTGCCGGCACTCCCACACTGGGGACACCGCTAGCACCCTCACACTGCCGGCACCCACGCACTGGGGACACCGCTGGCACCCCCTCACTGCTAACAGCACTGGCACCCTACACTGAGGATACTACCAGTACCCCTACACTGCCGGGACTCCCGAACTGAGGATACCATCAGCACCCTGACACTGCTGACACTGCCGGCACCGTAAACTGAGGACACCTCTGGCACACCCGCACTAGGACACAGCTGGCACCTCGTTACTGCCGGCACCATCAGCACCCTGTACGGAGCAAATTGCCAGTACCCCTGTGCTGAGGACACTGCCAGCACCCTCGCACTGAAGACCATGCTGGCACCCCCGTTCTGCCGACACCACTGGCGCCGTGCGCTTAGGACCCACACTGCCAACACTGCCGGCATCACCACACTGAGGACACCGCTGGCACCACTGCACTGCCGACACCATGTTATTGAGGTTAATAGTACTTTAGGAACAAAAAAAGGCCCAAATTATGTGATTTTATCTGGTTTATAAATTTTTGCAGAAAATATAGATCAAAAACCAACTTCAAGGGTGGTTTTGCAAAACCAAATACAGATCCAAAACCTTGAAGGAGATACAGATCCACAACCAAAACACGGGAGTAGGCGCACATCCCTAAAAACAACTAACAAATTATAATAACTGTGGTAAATGCACAAAGCAACAGCCACCAATTAAACAAGGAAAACTTTGACAGGGTATACAATCTTCTATATGCCGGCCAAACAAATACATGTACTTTGAGTCTATTCCGAAGAGAGAGTATTATTCGCTTGCTGTAGAGTTTGTCAGCATCAAAAGTTGCCAACTCAGCCGCATACGGGCGACATACAACCATTAAGGAGACAGCAGATGATAAACACGGTTTGTGCTGGCCAGCGAGCATTGAAGCTAATTATCTGCAACTGTGATCACTCCTCAGTGACTTTTATACCATGCAGCCACTGGTTGCCAGGTGAACATGGTCTAATAAGTGCTATAATTATCTGCACCTGTGATCACTCCTCAGTGACTTTTATACCATGCAGCCACTGTTTGCCAGGTGAACATGGTCTAATAAGTGCTATAAATATCTGCATCTGTGATCACTCCTCAGTGACTTTTATACCATGCAGCCACTGGTTGCCAGGTGAACATGGTCTAATAAGTGCTATAATTATCTGCACCTGTGATCACTCTTCAGTGACTTTTATACCATGCAACCACTTTTTGCCAGGTGAACATGGTCTAATAAGTGATATAAATATCTGCATCTGTGATCACTCCTCAGTGACTTTTATACCATGCAGCCAGTGTTTGCCAGGTGAACATGGCCTAATAAGTGCTATAAATATCTGCATCTGTGATCACTCCTCAGTGACTTTTATACCATGCAGCCAGTGTTTGCCAGGTGAACATGGCCTAATAAGTGCTATAAATATCTGCATCTGTGATCACTCCTCAGTGACTTTTATACCATGCAGCCACTGTTTACCAGGTGAATATGGTCTAATAAGTGCTATAATTATTGCATCTGAAATGCTGATTTTCTGCATACTCTTATTCCGTAGAATAGTATAATTCCTCATATTAAGATGCATTTGTTTTTGTCTGCTCCTACTCCTTGAGTTTTACAGGTTAATAGTAATGGAATAACAGCAATGGAAAAAACACATTACATTATAGTATTATACACAAGCTGAGAAAAACATGATGTAACACTAGGTGCATGGAGACTGTTTGCAGATGATATACTTAGATGCAGCTGCAAATATTTCTATTCATTATAATAAGACTTGAAAACATTCAAACAGGCTGAACGAAGCGCGTCGACAAGCCTTGTTTATAAGTCCATTTTAATTGGGTGCTTCGGGCGCCACATTATAGATCCGAAATCATGGAAACTAATTATGAAGCAGAATCTTTATCCTAAACCTAAATGTGTTATGGAGTAATGTTCCTGCTTCTTTGGCCAAATGCAGAAACGAGAAATCTGCCAGTACTTATGGGGTAAATGTGATGACAACTAGTATTATGGGATGATGAACTGTAATTTGCTAACATTACCATTTATATACTGGACCAAAAATCGGTAAAATAAACCCCACAAAATTGGTGTGGGGACCAAGGTAACAGAATCATTGGGTCTGTACCGCTCTCCTCGAACACTAACCTAACCTTTGTGACACCAACCATTATGGCTATAGCCTGGAAACATTTATAGCAAGGAAAAGACTGCGCCAGGAACACTTTGACTATGGGTAACCATGGCAATAATAATAACAATGTGAAAACAGGACGAGCGAGATAACACAAGCACCAGAAAAGATGGCGTCCGACAGCTTCCTTGCACAATAGCCCCTGAGCTCCTCTCTGCAGGTCTGTGATAACCATTCAGGGGCCATTCATCATCTCTTGTATGTAAAATAGTCATTTATATTTACATTTGTAAAATCTAAGTACTGGCTCTATTTCATACACAGATAATACAGGTATGTCCAGCTTACCTGGCATCCCCAATGCTGTCCGCGGTCCCCATACACTAGTATGGGGACCTTCATTCAATTAATTTAAGGTTGACTGCGGAAATCGACAGCATCTGCATTTGGCGTTGGTTCCCGGGGAGCCGTTCCTTCCTATGGTAAAGAGGTCTGGGTCGTGAGGAGGGATCCGACCGGATCCCTCCACTAATTCCCGCGTTCTCCGTGCGCATGCTGAACTTAGGTCACGCATGTGCACTAACAATAGCGGGTCAGACCCAACAGTGTAGAACCGTTGTAAGGGCTTTAGTGACAGCTGTATTACAGAGCCGCTGTTCCTGCACCAGAGCAATCTTAAGGGTCTATGTATCAACTTATCAAGCAGTGAAAAGCGTGGAGAAACTAACGGGTGGAGAAGTTTCCCATAGCAACCAACTAGCTGCTACCTATTTTTTTATTGACTGTACTTGATAAATGCTACTTCACAGCTGATTGGTTGCTATGGGCAACTGCTTGATAATTCCACTTTTCCAGGCTTTTCACTGCTTGATACATAAACCCATAAACCCTTTAAATTGCCCCAGGAATATGGTAGCTGACACTTTAACTTTGCAGCCAGTCAGATACCAAAGATTTGATGGACAGATGGAGCATATTAAGGAATATGACCCTGATTCAGAGCCGGAAGCTCTGAAAGAGCGCTTGCTCTATATCAGGACGTTTTGTTTGTTTTTTTCCTGGCCGCTTTAGCGAGCGGCCAGGATGATAGTCGCGATGGTCAAGACCATCGAGACCATCGGGCTTGCGACGAGACCCTTGTGGTAGGGTCTCTTGGCCGCAAACCCCAGAGAGCTTCTGGCTCTAAAAGAGCCGGAAGCTCTCCCACTGACATCACTGACATCACGGCAGGCATTCGCATGGGAACGCCTCCGTTTGTGAAGCCACCCCCACGCCACGCCTCCAAAACGGTGTGAGCTGTCGATCAAAATCGACAGCTGCCCCCTTTTGGTGCGAGACCCGGAGCGATGGAGCGACCGTCGCTAGCCGTGTCTCGCGCATGCGCACATCGGAGCATAGCGCTTGTGAGCAGGTCTGAATCAGGCCCTATTTCCCTTATTGCCTCATTTGGTTATGTTGTCTAAATAATTAGAGTGGTAACATAGACAATGTTTGTGAATCTGTAATTACATTATCAAAGCGCACCTAGATACTCATTTCTCCATTGACTGAATACATGAAAATGCTTTTCCAGCTCACAGCGGGTGCAAAATATAACTCACACCATAAGTAACATGATTAAACATGTAACCTTTTACCACCTTTATTGCATTTTAATAATCTGGACTCCCAAAATGAAATCTGTTTTTTTTTTGTATTGTTGTCATAGACACTGGTGCAGCCACTGTACACAATGAGAGGAAAGCCCGGGTCATACTCCCATCAGCCTGGGTAAACACCGACTCCTCTACAACAAATGCTATCTTGTTCCATTAACCTATGTCCTTTATCAAACTGATTAGCACAACAGAACCGGAGCTGTAGGTAGATGCTATGATATCATATGGAACTTGTGAGGAGTCTGATTACATACAGTAAAAGGGACATCTTGAGGTGTCTGATAGCATTTAAGGGGCCTCTGAAGGCAGGGCCGGCTCCTGGGGTCGGAGCACCCTGTGCTGGCTCTTAAGAGGTCGCCCTTACATCGCTGAGGCATGTGGATGGGTCTGATGGCATAAAAGGGACATGTTTGAGGGGTTTGATGGCATATAAGGGGCATGTATGAGGGGTCTGATGTGATATAAGGGGCATGTATGAGGGGTCTGATGGCATATAAGGGGCATATATAAGGGGTCTGATGGCATAAAAGGGGCATGTGGATGGGTCTGATGGTATAAAAGGGACATGTTTGAGAGGTCTGATGGCATATAAGGAGCATGTTTGAGGGGTCTGATGTGATATAAGGGGCATGTATGGGGGGTCTGATGTGATATAGGGGGCATGTAGAACAGTCTGATCACAGATACAGGGCTCATTTGAGCAGTCTGATTCCATAAAAGAAGCATGTAAAGAGGATTTCCTCCAGGTCACTAATGTGAATGACTGAAATCAGGGCCACCATCAGGGGGATACATGGATACATCTCTAAAGCTCCAAACTAGATTTGCCTACCTCTCATGTAGACTATGATGGTTTAGAACTTATTGTTATATACTTAATAACTATATGCAGGGCCACAGACATGCACCGTTACTACTAGTGATTGTGCTGACCCCCGTGTTTTGGGTTTGGATCTGGATTATTCTTCATGTTTTGGTTTTGCCAAACCCCCCTCAAGTTGATAAAAAGTTTTCAAAAACAGCTAAAATCATGTCATTTTTGCGATCAATTTGGATTTAAAATCCAAATTCCGAACCACAGGAAGATCAGAACAGTGGCTCGGATGTGTCAAATTTCCTCAGAAGATCAGAACTATGAGTCGGGTCTCTCCCAATTGGCAAAATTCAGTGTGATTCGTATTTCTGGAGAACTGAACCACAAATCTCTATTTACTACATAGGGCCACGTCCACTCAGAAAAAGACTTGTGTGCATGGGTGGATATGGTGTGGCCTACTTCTGTGGCCATGGCTGGCTCGTCCCCAGATAATCAGCACCTAACCCCACTCTCGGGGAGTCAATGACCATGGTATATAGTATTGTAGTGTGGTCATCTGCCTTATGTTTACTTCACTGGGATAAGGGGGTAAGATGGGAGTTCTATTAAGAAGTGATGTTGCCCATAGCAACCAATCAGATTCCAGGTATAATCTTCTAGAAGGTGCTAGATAAATGAGAAGTAGAATCTGATTGGTTGCTATGGGCAACATCACTTCTTAATAGAACTCCCATCTTAGTGAATTTACCCCTAGGAGTGGTTCTTTAAAATGTGCAAAATCTAGTTATATGTATCCCTTGTATTACAGCACATACTTAATAATAATTTCAAATACTTTCCAGGTGCACTATGATAGTGAGGAATTCTATCTAAGCAAATGGCAGGCAACATTGTCAGTGCACTACATTGCCCAGCATGCTATGTTACATCTATTTCCCAATAACATACTTATTTGTATTTTAAATATGTCTATTTAAATATATAAATGCATTCAATCCTGAAAATTAGAATAATTTTTAAGATTTGCATCTAAATGGAAAAGGAAAATCGTCGATATAATTACATTTATCAATGTTGGAAAGTCGGTCAATCTGCAAAGAGGCAAATCTGTAAATCTCGCAGTGTGAGATTTAGGGGCAGTTGGCAGTTAGGTATGTACTGTGGGCATGATTCAGAGCCGCTCGCTGCTGTTTTTCTCCAGACTGCTCGCATAGCTGTGGGTGACCACCCACAGCTTGTGCGAGCGGCCTGGAGTCCATTGCGATTATCTCGACCATCGGGCTTGCGACGAGACCCTGTGGTAGGGTCTCGGCTCCTGCAGACCCTCCAACATGACCCCTTCCACCCAGTACAAAATGCTCAGCTCCTGGATTTCCCACCTAATTTATGATTGCAGTCACCTGTGTTGAAACACCTGTCTCATCAATTAACTAGTTCAACACAGGTGGCTGTAATCATTAATTAGGTTGGAAGTCCAGGAGCAGAGCATTTTGTACCTGGTGGAACGGGTCATGTTGGAGGGTAGGCTCCTGCAAGCCCGAGTGGACTTCCTGCTCTAATAGAGCAGGAAGTCCACTACTGACATCACTAGAGACGTCAGTAGGTCCGCCCTCAAACGGCAGGCGTTCCTAAGGGAACACCTGCATTTGTGCAGCCACCCCCCGCCCGGTTTACAAAATGGGGTGAGCTGTCATTCACCGTCGACAGCTGCCCTGTCTTGTAGCTAGCCCCGCAGCGACTGAAGCTCAGTCGCACGTAGTGGCTCACGCATGCGCACGCTGGAGGCGGTGCATGCGCATAGGGGTAACATTGAGCCGCTTGCGAGCGCTGTGCGTTTGCTAGCGGCTCTGAATCAGGCCCTGTCTGTGCAATTTACCTGCAGATACTTTGAGCCCTGATGAAGAATGGGAAAAGATTAAAAGTGAAATTTGAGAATCTAATATATATGCGACTTTAATTTGCTACAAGACCCGCTATCCTTCTATTCATGTTTAATCCATTGTGCCAGACGATCTCATTGAAAAGTCTCAAGGACAAGCTAAACGCACATTGATGCAGATTAAAGCCCTGTTTTCTGCATCACATTTGCAAAACAAATTATTCTTGCCTCCAACTCATCCCACAGTTTAGAAACAAATTGCTTCTATGCATAATTCAGCAGGAGCTTCGGCCACAGAGCAGTTAGCAGGTGGAGGCATTGACTTAAGTGTACAAACGAAAAGCAATTTTATTGATTGAATAATTTATTGTGAAAGAACACATCAGAACAACAACTGGGAATCACAACGTGCCCACACAAATCAGGAATAATGAAATAATAAATGGGGGATTTAAAATAAATATTGTTGAAATCAATTTTCCATTTAAATCCTTCTAAATGTAATTTGTATTAACTGTAGTATGTATATTAGAAAAAGTGATTATTGTAACTGACTTCAAAGATAGTTGTACAGGATGTAATAAATAATTATCCGTGTGTAGTCTGCCTCTGGGACTCATGTTATACCCCAAAGCAATCTGAATATTCTCTTACAATATCGCTATTTCACTTGCCTAAAAAAATCTACTTCACTTCTTTAAAATCCACCAGTCTTCAGGGGAGCTGAGGTGTGGGGGGGTACTAATTACCTGGGCCCAAGCTTGTAGGAGGGGCCCGGGACTGCCACTGCCCCTCCTCCCTCTTACCTGTCTAGCCTCTCTCCCCAGTGCATAGGCAAATGCAGGGGGGGTTTCCGACTGCCTGGAAACCCCCCTCCCCAGATCACACCACGACAGCAATAGAAATAGTAATATAATAAATTGTTACTAGTGCTGCATGTTCTTCTCAGTATCACAAATAAAGTAATTAGCACCACCTGTGGATCTTTTAACATGTATCAGCCAGTAATAAATAACCTGTGCATCAACTAGGAGATCTGGGAAACATGCACTGTTAGAGATGTGCTGCTATAGAGCCCAATATGTACATATAAGTCCAGGGCAGTGCTAGGTTCTTCTGCTGCTCCTCAGGCTCCCGGACTTGCTCCAATAGTCTGAAATGGAGCCTACATCTAAAATAGAAACATTCAGCTCAGGCAGGATGGCCCTATGGCCGCATATAATGGGTTACTGTGATCGCTGGTCCTGTATATGCTGGAATTATGTTACACACAATACATTATGTATGACACATATAATGGGTTTCTGTGATCACTAGTCCTGTATATGCTGGAATTATTACACACAATACACTATGTATGACACATATAATGGGTTACTGTGATCACTGGTCCTGTATATGCTGGAATTATTACACACAATACACTATGTATGACACATATAATGGGTTACTGTGATCGCTGGTCCTGTATATGCTGGAATTATGACACACAATACACTATGTATGACACATATAATGGGTTACTGTGATCGCTAGTCCTGTATATGCTGGGATTATGACACACAATACACTGTGTATGACACATATAATGGGTAACTGTGATCGCTGGTCCTGTATATGCTGGAATTATGACACACAATACACTATGTATGACACATATAATGGGTTACTGTGATCGCTAGTCCTGTATATGCTGGGATTATGACACACAATACACTATGTATGACACATATAATGGGTTACTGTGATCGCTAGTCCTGTATATGCTGGGATTATGACACACAATACACTATGTATGACACATATAATGGGTTACTGTGATCACTGGTCCTGTATATGCTGGAATTATGACACACAATACACTATGTATGACACATATAATGGGTAACTGTGATCGCTGGTCCTGTATATGCTGGAATTATGACACACAATACACTATGTATGACACATATAATGGGTTACTGTGATCGCTAGTCCTGTATATGCTGGGATTATGACACACAATACACTATGTATGACACATATAATGGGTAACTGTGATCGCTGGTCCTGTATATGCTGGAATTATGACACACAATACACTATGTATGACACATATAATGGGTTACTGTGATCGCTAGTCCTGTATATGCTGGGATTATGACACACAATACACTATGTATGACACATATAATGGGTTACTGTGATCGCTAGTCCTGTATATGCTGGGATTATGACACACAATACACTATGTATGACACATATAATGGGTTACTGTGATCACTGGTCCTGTATATGCTGGAATTATGACACACAATACACTATGTATGACACATATAATGGGTAACTGTGATCGCTGGTCCTGTATATGCTGGAATTATGACACACAATACACTATGTATGACACATATAATGGGTTACTGTGATCGCTAGTCCTGTATATGCTGGGATTATGACACACAATACACTATGTATGACACATATAATGGGTTACTGTGATCGCTAGTCCTGTATATGCTGGGATTATGACACACAATACACTATGTATGACACATATAATGGGTTACTGTGATCGCTAGTCCTGTATATGCTGGGATTATGACACACAATACACTATGTATGACACATATAATGGGTTACTGTGATCGCTGGTCCTGTATATGCTGGAATTATGACACACAATACACTATGTATGACACATATAATGGGTTACTGTGATCGCTAGTCCTGTATATGCTGGGATTATGACACACAATACACTATGTATGACACATATAATGGGTTACTGTGATCGCTAGTCCTGTATATGCTGGGATTATGACACACAATACACTATGTATGACACATATAATGGGTTACTGTGATCGCTGGTCCTGTATATGCTGGAATTATGACACACAATACACTATGTATGACACATATAATGGGTTACTGTGATCGCTAGTCCTGTATATGCTGGGATTATGACACACAATACACTATGTATGACGCTTATTAAAGCTGGTTAAGTACCAATTCTGCCCTCTTCATTGAAAGGCCACACTCGCTCTAAAATTAAGCATTTGGAAACCCCCCTCTGGAAATCCTGCATTTGCCACTGCAGTGCTAGGCAGCAGCAATCTCTTTTTTCTAAGGGGGGGCGTGGCCATTCCTCCCGTGACTAGGCCGGGGGCTGGACAAGCTCTCTAGAGTCCAGCTTCTAATATTTGAGTGATTGCCACCTGTAGGTCATTCTGTGCACCTGCACCATCTCCTACTTTCTTCCCGACATGAAATTCCAGCCTAAATCAAAAACAAAACCAATACAATTCTACCAGCCTTGTGCCGTAATACATATGTCCCACACACCTTCTCCTGCACTCCCCAATCCATCTGTGTATATAACGGAAGCCTTTGCACTTATATCTTCAGCTCCCCCCACAGCCTGCCACCAGGAGCTTATTCCACCTGCATCCTATATATATATTATTTATTTTTTTTATTATTATTTTTTAAATAAACTTGGTATATAGCGACAATAGTGCTTAAACGTAATTAATAATATAATGAATTTGTGTTTTTATGTGTAACAATAAAAGCCAATCAATAAATAATTATACATATACAGAATATAATATAATAAATACATTGATGAAATAAAGTCAGTGCAATTTATGAACTACTGTATATTGCAAAATACAACTGTGAGTGTGTTTCACCTTGAAAAAATATTCTCTAATAGACAATTAAGTAAATTAAAAACTATATTTAACTAATGTCAGTAAAGTGTCAGTGCAATTGTGCAAAGTAGTGCTGAAAAACATACACCTCTGTGTATATACTGAACCTGATGATATGTGATATATATATAGATATGTGACATACAGTACCTCCCAACATGACCCTCTCCAGGAGGGACATAATGCTCTGGTCCTGGACTTCCCTGGTAATTTATGATTGGTGGAGGCTCCAGGGGCGGGGCTGCGGCACAGTTCAAAATTCAAATAGGGGAGTCACACCAACTGCCAGTGTGTCCCAGCCAGTGATGTTGGCAGTGTGTGAAATGACAGTTGGTGTGTCTCCCCTATTTGAATTTTGAACTGTGCTGCAGCCCCAACCTCTTACCAGGGAAGTCCAGGACCAGAGCATTGTGGACCTCATTCAGAGTCGGTCGTTGCGGCTGCATGGTCGTACACCACCGATGTTCACTAAACTGCGCATGCGTAAAGTTCGCAATGCGTGTGCGCAAACTAGCCGCTACGATCAGAAATTTCTCTCTCCTTGAACACAGCCAGGTCGGTAGTTTGAGTGACAGAATGAGGCGTTTGTGTGTGGTAACAGGGGAAGGTGCTTGAAAACGGGGGAGTGGAGATCCGAACGCAGGCGTGCCTAATTATGCGAACGGCGTTTTATGGGAGTGCATAATTAACAAAGTAGTGTCATGGCACACGTGACATGGGAGGTTTGTACACTGACATGATCGTAGAGCTTAAGAGAGGGTATGGTCAACCTTAAGCTCTACGACCAGTTCCAATGGTCTCGATCAATCCTTATATGCCCGGAGATGACGTGTAATGCGTACGAGAAGGGGGCGTATTTTTGTCTTACGGCCGCATCCTCCCCTTGGTCGGCCAACTAACGATCCGAACTTAAGGACGCAACTTGCGAGTGCATCATTTGCATATCCGGCCCCTTTTGACTAGGAAGCAGATTGATGCATGGATCATCCCCCTCCACTGATACATATCTCACTCACAGATGCTGGGAGGAGGCGTGGATCCCCAGACCATGGCCAAGGTAGAGGCCAGGATTAGACCAATATCACCTGGTAGACTCAGCAATAGTATGAATACAAATATAATGGACTGTTTGTCTTTTACTTGTGAGACAGCCACATCTACTGTATTTACAGGTAGATGGGGGAAGTGTAGTTTAGTACAAGCCCCCAATATTCACTAGACAGTACAAACATTTAAAGTAAATCAAGGTGAATGGCTAAATAAAGTGGACTTGGGTTTGAAATTAAGTTGTCACTTATTTTTCACCCCAGTACTATTAGTTAATTGGACCAGTGTTTGGATAAATAGCAAAAAGTCCATAACCCAATTTATTAGCATGTAGGCTGAGAGAATCCAACAATTTATAAAATATTGCAGAACAATGACAGTATGGCTCAGTCGGTCCAGCAGCTACTGTATATAATGATGGAACAGAAATAATAGTTGTGCTGCTTATACCTACTGTACCTATCGTGGCAGTATCACCAGAGATGGCACTGGTGAGCAGCTGATTCTGTGTGGGGCAGGACAGATCCACCCACACAGAGTAGAAAAGCATTGTGGGAAGATGCCTAAGGGCTGCCTTGTGGAGAGAGCTCAGGTGTGGGCTGATGAGAAGACAGACCAGTCAGGCTGCTGCTGGAAACAGTCTATGTGGGACTGTAGCAGCCAGAGAGCCCAGTGAAGCTAAGTGAGCCATTGGGGGCCAGAAGGCCTGTGTCTGGACCTTGCAGGAGGCAAGGGGGGACCATACACCTCTCTGACTGTGTGACATTGATGCAGCGGGGCTGCAGGCTGAATAAGCCAGGACCTACTGTATACCTGGAGGATACAGGGAAGGCACAGAGACTGGGAGAGACTTTATTGGCAGATTAGCTGCACCCTTATAGAGAGGGTTCAAGAAGTGAGTTAGACGCCCTAAATAGGGGCTAGGTTGTTTATTATTTTCTGTTTGTTTCCTGACTTTCCATGCTGGAAAGTAAAGCATAATTTATTTACTTGAAAGCTGTGTGTGGACCCTCATTAAGCACCTAAGCACTGCACCAATCCACCCTCTGCCGAGCTAATTACCCCCAAGATATCACACTATCTATCTTTATAGTAATCTCATCTCTACTCATTTACTAAATTACAACTTTCCAGCTATTGGCAGATGCCTATATGTTGATAGGTGCATAGCGGATGTGAGGAAGAAGGTTAGTCCACACATTGATACCAAACCAGAGCAGGTTTTATTGAAGATACAGTAACAGGATACACATGATAGAAGACAAACAGCCATCAATACGATAAGGAATCAATCTCTCTTGGGCTAAGTACTGTACATCTGTACAGCACTGTGATGCTCCAATAACACAGTGACAGGCTTGTGCACATGCAGATACTTTTATAGTGCTAAGTAACAAGTCTTGTACCTGCAGTCTAATCAGTCAGACCTTTAAGCTTGGTGACTCAGGCATGTGATGTTATTGAGACAGATGAGACATACACAATAACACAGACATGTGATGTTATTGAGTCAGATAAGTCATGCACAATAACACTAAATTAAGAGACTGCATGTAGTGATCAACCATTTAACTACATATCATCACCAATTATAGAATATGACCATGTGGTTTCTTAGCTTCCCAATGCAGTCAGTCTATCCGAGCATTGTAGCAAACATTTTCCATACTGTAACAAAATCATATTTCCTGCAGAGTTTCTTAGAAGAAAAATGCAATAAAAAGTCTATTGTAAATAGAAACCTCATCTGTAGTCATTTCCATGGGATGTATTCAGAGCAGTCTCCTCTCTGGGGCTGAACTACTCAATCATGTCTTTCTTTATAATCTTGTTCTCTATTAAAATAACTGGCAGGAAGTTTGAAAGTTCCCTATTACCCAGGAACAGACAATACATAAATATAGACAATATATAGAGATATACAATATATAGAGGGGTGTGGTATGACTTATCTACTGTACATTTAGAAGGTCAACACAGAATGGCAACAGGTTCTGGTTGTCGACAGTGAGAATTTGAGCCTGGTCATTAGCTGACAATCAATGTGTAGACAAGAATTAAGATTGACATGGTTACAATGTCGACACATTCAGAATGTCATCATTTAACACCAAAATGTTGACATATTTTTTTTGTTATTTTATCATAACCCCTACCCTATACGTATCCATAATCCCCAACCCTAAACCTAAAAAATCAACTAAAAAACAATATATTGTTTGTCATTTTAGTGCCGACATGTTAAATGTCGACATTCTGAATGCGTCAACATTTCTACCATGTTGACCTAAATGCATGCATGTCCACTTATCGATTATTGTTGACCTAATAATCATTTGACATTCTGACTGTGGACATTCAGAACCTGTCTACATTGTGGCTACCGACTTTCTAAATGTTGACAAGTGGACTGGATTTATATACTGTATATAGAGAATGATATAAGGATGAAGCCAGCTCTGTGTCACCCTCATGTACTGTAGATATCACAGCTCTACAGTATAACAATGTGTTCAAACCTCACTAGTGTGATAACTTTTATGAAACATTAAAATGACACATGGTGACTGAACCTAAGTGGTAACTTCTTTAAAAAACATATAATTTGTTCCTAAAGTGCACATTCCGTATAATTGTTGAAAAAAATGTAACCATATGCTAGCTGCATATGATCTAAGGTGATCTTCACTGAAACTGTTGATAAATTATGATTTTTAGTACATAGCATTGTCCCGGTCCCGGGATGCAGTCAAGATCCCGGCAAAGGGGATGCCAGCTCTCAGAATACCAATGCTGGAATTCTGGGCCTGATTCAGAGCCGGACGCTATTTGCGCTCGCTCCTTCAGAAAAAGGGGCCGGATATTTAAATAGAGCGCTCGCTCTTTGCGGTCTGTTGACGCCTCTATGTCTGAACGAGCGAACGAAACATGCGCTCGCTATTTTTTAAAAAACGCCCCCTGGCCGCTCGCATCATACGTCATCTCCGCTATTTATTAGATTAATCGAGTACATCGAAAGGCGTCTGAACTGCTCGCAGTGCTTGTGGTAGCATTTTCCTACCGCAATCATGCGAGCAGTTCAGGCTAAAAGACAACCAACTGACGTGGTCGATGACGCTGCTTTGTTAATTATGCACACCCTTAAAATGCCCGTTTTGACCGTTTGGCACGCCTGCGTTCAGATCTCCACTCCCCGTTTTCAAGCACCTTCCCCTGTTACCACCCACAGACGCCTCATTCTGTCATTCAAATTAGCAGGCACTAGCTATTTTGCGAGCACACAATTTCCGACCGCAATGACTGGTTCGCGCATGCGTATTACAACCCATACGCATGCGCAGGTGTGCGAACATCGCTCGGAGCGAACGAGCAGCCGCTTACGAGCGGCTCTGAATCAGGCCCTCTGATACCTGTCAAAATTCCAGCGCCGGCATCCAGACCACTGGCATCCCCAAGGTAAGTGGTGGGGTTAGAGGGAGTTAGGGTCAGGGGTTAGGATTGCCAGCGGTGACATGTATTTATTGACCGAGCAACCATCTTGTTACATTGGGTTCCGGTTCTTCATCGCATCCTGGGCATTTATAATTGCATTACGGTTGGAGAGCTGCTGCAGAGTTACTAAAGACAAAATATGGAACCCACAAGGCTTCTTCTCGATTTGGTTTAAATTTATGGAGATCATTTCTCCAGCAAGACTAATGTACTGTAAATACAGTATGAAAGCTACACTGTGCAGTTATACTAGAGCAATGACCTCCAAATGGCATTCATTATTTTCTGGAGACAGAGACTAGGAAAAAGAGAGAATATTTAGTGTCAAGAGAAGGCATGATGGCTGTTTTCTTGTGAGGGCAAAGCTCAATTCAGAATTAACACATCAAGAGCAAAATCCTTGAAACCACAATGTCCGACGTACATATTAACCCATACTTGCCAACTCTCATTGATTCTCAGGGAGATTCCCTGAAATAGTATCTCCCTGACTCCCTGAAATAGCAGCAATCTCCCCGACTCCCTGTAGAGTCTAGCAATCTCCCTGATTGCACCATACCCCTATTGAAAAGCTGTTATATAAAAAAAAAACCTACAGATATATTCATTCAAATGGGATCATATCAGTGCCATATCCCTACATTGGGTATAAGACACAATGGGCCTGATTCAGACCCACTCGCGAGCGGCTGTCCGATGTTATGGACTGAGCATGT
Source organism: Taudactylus pleione (assembly GCA_031769625.1). NCBI lineage: Eukaryota > Metazoa > Chordata > Amphibia > Anura > Myobatrachidae > Taudactylus > Taudactylus pleione. The sequence continues at coordinate 1,449,562 of JAUIMM010000123.1, forward strand.
GCACGACGGAGGGAGCTCCGTCGTGCGCATGCGCCAGACGCGACGAGCGAAGGAAAGTCCTTCGCTCGTTGTCTCCGATCAAAGGGGGCGTGCTGTCAATGTTGATTGACAGCACGCCCCCTTTGGTGGGCGTGCCGGGGGCGTGCCTCCCTGACGGGGGCGTTCCCACGGGAACGCCTCCCATCAGAAGCCGGCCCACTGACATCACTAGTGATGTCAGTGGGAGTGATTTTGGCTCTGATAGAGCCAAAATCACTCCGGAGCTTGCGGTTGAAAACCTCAACCGCAGGCTCCGGCTCGCAAATTCGATGGTCGCGATGGTCTCGACCATCGCGACCATCACAATGCACGCTCGTATAGCCTGTGGGTGGTGACCCACAGCTATACGAGCGTCCAGGAGGACGCTCCATGAAAATGGAGCCCGGCCCTCATTCAGAGCGTGCGCTCTGCTCAGAGCGTACGGCTCTGAATGAGGGCCTATGATCCCTATGGCTACATGCAATTCCTGAAAATCATCAGTGTGTTTTTTTTAACAAGTAGATCTTAGTAACTGCTTTGGGTCTCGTTTACATTTTAAATATAAGTCAGTTTTATGACACGCCCCTCAGATGTAGCAGCACACGTCTATCACATGTATGACACGCCTCTCAGATGTAGCAGTACACGCCTATCACATGTATGACACACCTCTCAGATGTAGCAGCACACACCTATCATATGTATGACACGCCTCTCAGATGTAGCAGTACAAGCTTATCACATGTATGACACGCCTCTCAGATGTAGCAGCACACACCTATCACATGTATGACACACCTCTCAGATGTAGCAGCATAAACCTATCACATGTATGACACGCCTCTCAGATGTAGCAGCATACACCTATCACATGTATGACACGCCTCTCAGATGTAGCAGCACACACCTCTCACATGTATGACACACCTCTCAGATGTAGCATCATACACCTATCACATGTATGACACGCCTCTCAGATGTAGCAGCACATGCCTATCACATGTATGACAGGCCTCTCAGATGTAGCAGCACACACCTATCACATGTATGATACGCCTCTCAGATGTAGCAGTACACGCCTATCACATGTATGACACGCCTCTCAGATGTAGCAGCACACACCTATCACATGTATGACACGCCTCTCAGATGGAGCAGCACACACCTATCACATGTATGACACACCTCTCAGATGTAGCAGCATACACCTATCACATGTATGACACGCCTCTCAGATGGAGCAGTACGCGCCTATCACATATATGACACACCTTTCAGATGGAGCAGCACACACCTATCACATGTATGACATGCCTCTCAGATGGAGCAGTACACGCCTATCACATGTATGACACGCCTCTCAGATGGAGCAGCACACACCTATCACATGTATGACACGCCTCTCAGATGGAGCAGTACATGCCTATCACATGTATGACACACCTCTCAGATGGAGCAGCACACACCTATCACATGTATGACACGCCTCTCAGATGGAGCAGTACATGCCTATCACATGTATGACCCGCCTCTCAGATGGAGCAGCACACACCTATCACATGTATGACACGCCTCTCAGATGGAGCAGTACACGCCTATCACATGTATGACATGCCTCTCAGATGGAGCAGTACACGCCTATCACATGTATGACACACCTCTCAGATGTAGCAGCACACACCTATAACATGTATGACACGCCTCTCAGATGTAGCAGCACACACCTATCACATGTATGACACGCCTCTCAGATGGAGCAGCACACACCTATCACATGTATGACATGCCTCTCAGATGGAGCAGTACACGCAAATCACATGTATGACACACCTCTCAGATGGAGCAGCACACACCTATAACATGTATGACACGCCTCTCAGATGTAGCAGCACACACCTATCACATGTATGACATGCCTCTCAGATGGAGCAGTACACACCAATCACATGTATGACACAACTCTCAGATGTAGGAGCACACACCTATCACATGTATGACACACCTCTCAGATGTAGGAGCACACACCTATCACATGTATGACACACCTCTCAGATGTAGCAGCATACACCTATCACATGTATGACACGCCTCTCAGATGGAGCAGTACACGCCTATCACATGTATGACACGCCTCTCAGATGTAGCAGCACACACCTATCACATGTATGACATGCCTCTCAGATGGAGCAGGACACACCTATCACATGTATGACACAACTCTCAGATGTTGGAGCACACACCTATCACATGTATGACACGCCTCTCAGATGGAGCAGTACATGCCTATCACATGTATGACACACCTCTCAGATGGAGCAGCACACACCTATCACATGTATGACACGCCTCTCAGATGGAGCAGCACACACCTATCACATGTATGACATGCCTCTCAGAAGGAGCAGTACACGCCTATCACATGTATGACACACCTCTCAGATGGAGCAGCACACACCTATAACATGTATGACACGCCTCTCAGATGTAGCAGAACACACCTATCACATGTATGACAAGCCTCTCAGATGGAGCAGTACACACCCATCACATGTATGACACACCTCTCAGATGTAGGAGCACACACCTATCACATGTATGACACAACTCTCAGATGTAGGAGCACACACCTATCACATGTATGACACACCTCTCAGATGTAGCAGCACACACCTATCACATGTATGACACGCCTCTCAGATGGAGCAGTACACACCTATCACATGTATGACACAACTCTCAGATGTAGGAGCACACACCTATCACATGTATGACACAACTCTCAGATGTAGGAGCACACACCTATCACATGTATGACACACCTCTCAGATGTAGCAGCACACACCTATCACATGTATGACACGCCTCTCAGATGTAGCAGTACACGCCCACTTTACCGCCATGCTCATAGGTGTTACTTTCACAATCTCTCTGAAATGGAGCCTTTCAAGATTGGCAGATCTGTATTTGCTGAAAACAATCTGTAAATCACTGAAACAGATCTGTAATGTATGGGCGCAGATTGCTAGATTGGGAAATCCAAAGATCGGGCAATAAATCTTCAAATTGTTCAATTGTGGTTTTCAAATTGCAGATGTATGTGGGCCTGGAGTAAAGGCCCCCATACATCAGAGATTGATTGCAGCAATTGTGCAATTTGCAATCGATTGTGTAGTCTTTCCCTTTTTCAGTCGATTTTGGCAATTCTGCAATCGATTGAAAAAGGGAAAGATTTTTATACACAATCGATTGCAAATTGCACGATTGCTGCAATCAATCCCTGATGTATGGGGGCCTTTACAGGTGTTTTTTCAATATTGCAGGTGGGAGTTACAGGTGTTTTTTAAAGAATTTTTAAAAGTGGCTTCAAATGACTCAAAAAGCTATCAGTCGCTTTAATGCAACCCAAATTTGCCAACAGCACTTATTTTAATGGGAAAAAAAACCTTTCTATCCTTTTTTAACTCTTCTTAACAAATGGAAAAATCAGCAATTTAAAAGCTTTTAAAGCACTCAATATTCTTATTTTGGACAATAAAATAGAGCTATAATTTTTTTCCAATATTATTTTGCATGTTTTCTAGGGTACAGGCTGATTTTCCCATTTTTTTAAAATTTTCGCCCAGGTTTTATTCAGAAAAATGTAAAGCTCTCAATTTTTATCAATTGGATAGCGCGAGAATCAGGAACGCGCATGGCTAAAATCCCTCCGTAGTAGAATACAGATGGACCAGCGAGCATCGTGAAATAAGGTTGCACTTATTGGTCAACCAATGGGATATAGTGTATCAAACATGTACTTTATCTCTTCTTCATCATCTTTTTCATCTTCAATTTACCATTTATTTTATATATAGAATCAATATTACTAAAAGGCCACACAAAGTTTTGGTATTTGTATTGGGACCAAAACAGTATGCCGGCTCAACTTGGAGACACTTCAGAGGCTGCGGTGATACAATAGTCCCATGGTGCCTATAAATGGGTAAAGTAAGTGAGAATAAGGAGAGCAGATCCAATTCATGGTAAAGTTTCAGAAATGCCATAACCTGGCCACAATGTTGAAAAATTGCAAATGTACGTACAGTATGTATTATTATCATTATCAGTGGCATCACTAGGAGGGTGCGGGGGGAGGGGGGTGTGGACCACTCTCGGAGGGGGTGACCCCAAAATGCCAGCTCCTCCTTAGTTGTACTGCGATGATATTGTGCAGAGCCCAGCTCCCAGTCATTGAGGAGGAGCCGATAGTCTCTGGGGGAAGCCCAGCTACTCTGGAAGTGTTGGAGATGCCCTCAAAGTGATGAATATGGGGGTATGCCCCTTTCCCAAGGGATCTCGCCACCTATTCCTTTTATCATCATCTCATTCATACCATCCCTGTGTTTTCATCTTTATCATAAAACCAGGAAACTCAACCTGGTCATTGCTGCTCAGCCTCCCTCTCAGCATTATTAGTGTTACACTGGATCAGTATTGTATTTAGAACTGGGTAAGTGTAGACTTTTGGCTAAACAGAAAAAATTGTCTATCGTCTTCCTAACTCAATTTGTAAATGATAAATTCCCTCCCTGACCTGCACACAATGTGTCTCACACACTGTCACTGACCCACACATCTTGGTACTGGCTCCTTAGAGCTGATACAGCAGACCCACCCCCAGAATCATGTATCATGTATTGCAACCTCATATTTCTCATTGCCCACTCCCAGGCGTGTAACTGTAGTGGGTACAGGGGTTGCCATTGCTGTGGGGTGTGGAGGCTTATGGGGCTTGCCTCCGGGACCCGTTTCCCCTGCACCCAGCTTTAGAAGCAGATTAATATACTGCATGAAGGCATGTCCCTCAAGCTCTACTGTCTCAGGTCCACACCTCAGTCCTGAAGGAAAACCTGTTCCCTCTATATATTTCCCTTTAGCCTAAGCATAAGTGACAGACAGCATAACCATTTCTACTTTTCAACAAATCCAATCTAGATGTGAAAATCTGAAGAATGGCGTTTATTGTAGTAATGAAAGAATATGGAAAAACTGAAACCTAAACATAGAGACATGGAATATGACTACAACATGCACAGGTGTAATGTTAACACAAAACATAACTGATATAATGATGGCAGATTCAATTTAGAGTCCTTACCATCAATGCTGTGCGACGGGGAGGAATATGTGCACCTGATTGCTTATTACATGTGAGATCTAAGATAGAGATCTCCACTATATCCTACTCAGGGTGCATTAGGAAACTAACTATAGAGGCCTGAGTTGTTCAGTTAAGCTTATACATCTCATTTATAGGAGGGCTATTAGGTGTACTGTAGCTTACACAAAAATAAATGTATATGAAAAACAATGCTGAAGACGTAACATAAACAGTTTTTAATATTTTAAGAAATAAATAAGAGTGCACTTTAGAGAGACTCAAGCTGATGAATGACCAGTGACTCCCTCACCAGAAGCCCTGCAGCCAGAAAGAGCACCTCTTCATTCCAGCTGAGCTCATCAGCAGTGTTCAAAGTACAAAGGGCAGTGGAGCATCACTTGAGCAGTAGAGACACGGGGCCTGCTGCATTTGCCTGAGATCATGAATGAGTGGCTGGACAGGCACCTTGAGTTCATACTCAAGGCAGACAGATACATATTCACCTGCCTGGATGTGCTGCCCAGAAGCTGTTCTGGGGCTTTGTTTCCATTTATGGCTGAGTAACAGCTGATCTATATCATATGTTATATCTATATTTCTCTCACTGCCCCTCCCTTCATATTTCTCTCATTGCCTATTAGCCCTTCATATTTCTCTCATTACCCCTTCCTCCATGTCTGTCTCATTGTCCCTTCCTCCATTTCTGTCTCATTGCCAAATCCTCCATATCTCTTTCATTGCCCCTTTCTCCATATATCTCTGTCATTGCCCCTTCCTCCATAGTCTCCATATCTCTTTCATTGCCCCCAAATGTATTTCATTGCCCCTCATATCTCTCTCATTGCCCCTTCCTCCATATCTGTCTCATTGCCCCTTCCTCCAAATAGCTCTCATTGGCCCTTCCTCTATATCAGGGGTAGCAAACCCTGGTCCTCGAGAGCTACCAACATTGCATGTTTTCCAGGTCTCCTCACAGAATCACAAGTGAAATAATTAGCTACACCTGAGGATCTTTTCAAATGTGTTAGGAAGTAATGAATACACATGTGCAAGAGCTAGGTGGTCTGGAAAATGTGAACTGTTAGTAGCTCTCAGGGACTGAGGTTGGCTACCCCTGCTCTATATCCTCCATATCTCTCTCATTGCCTCTCGCTCCAAATGTCTTTCATTGCCCCTTCATATCTCTCTCATTGCCCCTTCATATCTCTCTCATTGCCCATTCCTCTATATCTCTCTCATTGTCCCTCCCTCCATATCTCTCTTTGTCCCTCCCTCAATATCTCTCACTGTCCCTCCCTCCATATCTCTCTCATTGTCCCTCCCTCCATATCTCTCATTGTCCCTCCCTCCCTATCTCTCATTGTCCCTCCCTCCATATCTCTCTCATTGTCCCTCCCTTTATATCTCTCTCATTGTCCCTCCCTCCATATCTCTCTCATTGTCCCTCCCTCCATATCTCTCTCAATGTCCCTCCCTCCATATCTCTCATTGTCCCTCCCTCCATATCTCTCTCATTGTCCCTCCCTCCATATCTCTCTCATTGTCCCTACCTCCATATCTCTCTCATTGTCCCTCCCTCCATATCTCTTTCATTGTCCCTCCCTCCATATCTCTCATTTTCCCTCCCTCCATATCTCTCTCATTGTCCCTCCCTCCATATCTCTCATTGTCCCTCCCTTCATATCTCTCTCATTGTCCCTCCCTCCATATCTCTCTCATTGTCTCTCCCTCCATATCTCTCATTGTCCCTCCCTCCATATCTCTCTCATTGTCCCTCCCTCCATATCTCTCTCATTGTCCCTCCCTCCATATATCTCATTGTCCCTCCCTCCATATCTCTCATTGTCCCTCCCTCCATATCTCTCTCATTGTCCCTCCCTCCTTTTCTCTTTGTCCCTCCCTCCATATCTCTCTCATTGTCCCTCCCTTCATATCTCTCATTGTCCCTCCCTTCATATCTCTCCTTGTCCCTCCATCCATATCTCTCATTGTCCCTCCCTCCATATCTCTATCATTGTCCCTCCCTTCATATCTCTCTCATTGTCCCTCCCTCCATATCTCTCTCATTGTCCCTCCCTCCATATCTCTCTCATTGTCCCTCCCTCCATATCTCTCTCATTGTCCCTACCTCCATATCTCTCTCATTGTCCCTCCCTCCATATCTCTCTCATTGTCCCTCCCTTCATATATCTGTCATTGTCCCTCCCTCCATATCTCTCTCCTTGTCCCTCCCTCCATATCTCTCTCATTGTCCCTCCCTTCATATCTCTCATTGTCCCTCCCTTCATATCTTTCTCATTGTCCCTCCCTCCATATCTCTCTCATTGTCCCTCCCTTCATATCTCTCTCATTGTCCCTCCCTTCATATCTCTGTCATTGTCCCTCCCTCCATATCTCTCTCCTTGTCCCTCCCTCCATATCTCTCTCATTGTCCCTCCCTTCATATCTCTCTCATTGTCCCTCCCTCCATATCTCTCTCATTGTCCCTCCCTTCATATCTCTGTCATTGTCCCTCCCTCCATATCTCTCTCCTTGTCCCTCCCTCCATATCTCTCTCATTGTCCCTCCCTTCATATCTCTCATTGTCCCTCCCTTCATATCTTTCTCATTGTCCCTCCCTCCATATCTTTCTCATTGTCCCTCCCTCCATATCTCTCTCATTGTCCCTCCCTTCATATCTCTCTCATTGTCCCTCCCTCCATATCTCTCTCATTGTCCCTCCCTTCAAATCTCTCTCATTGTCCCTCCCTTCATATCTCTCTCATGGCTTCTCCCTCTAAACTCTCTTATTTTGCTTCCCTCTAAATCTCATTTCCCCTCCCTCTATCCTCCCTCCCTCTCTCATTGCCCCTTATATCACTCTCATTGTCCCTCCCTCCACATCTCTGTCATTGTCCCTCCTTCATATCTCTATAATTGTCCCTCCTTCATATCTCTCTCATTGTCCCTCCTTCATATCTCTCTCATTGTCCCTCCCTCCATATCTCTCTCATTGTCCCTCCTTCATATCTCTGTCATTGTCCCTCCCTCCATATCTCTGTCATTGTCTCTCCCTCCATATCTCTCTCATTGTCTCTCCCTCCATATCTCTCTCATTGTCCCTCCCTTCATATCTCTCTCATTGTCCCTCCTTCATATCTCTCTCATTGCCCAATCATACAGTATTGCTCTAATTCCTCTTATCTCTATCATTGGCCCCTCTATAGCTATCTCATTACCTCATCATTGTCTTCTTACCCTTTGTTGTGACATTTGTTTGCCACCGCTCTGCTGCATATTAATATGCTGCTCATACAGGAAGTGCCTCTAACGCTGGGTGCACACTTGGCAGATTGATCGGCCTTCCTCACCATCTGCTGGACGGCTGCTCGATTTGGTGTGTAAGTGTGCATACACACTTACCAACCACCAGACCAACGTACCTGGTCATAGGAAACAGAAGTGATATCATTGTCACCGGTTCCTGTGGCCAGCATATGGGTCGGTACACACAGAAAGATGTAATGATATATCCGCTAGATATATCGGCAACTTCCATGCTGAGCAGCCAACATGATAGATGTCTGTAAATGACATTGTTCACAGACATATTGGGTGTACACACCCACAGATGCACTATGGGTTATATTGTTTGTCGGTTGTACGAATTATATATCACATAGCATGTGCCCAGCATAAGTATGGGATTGCGGGCTGCCCGCCATCTCCTCAGAGTGCTAAGACAGTGATGTGAGGAAAGTAGACTGATTAATCTTGTGTAATTGCATCAGGGGCCTCAATAACAGTGAGGAGGGCTGAGCGCGGCCCGAGGACCACATAGCAAAGAACAGTGCTCTAGTCTAAAACTACTTCTTTCCAACACACTGCAGCTTATCAAACAAAGGGTTCCCCTCAAATCCTCCCTAACTTCCTGTATCCTCTCTTCTTTCTACAATATCCAGACATTTCTGATATTGAATAACTGGTGGCTTTGGAGCAGCCTCACCACTCATAGCAGAGAAATACAGTGCTATGATCTCTAGAAACAGTCACTGCATTGGGATACATATACAGAGTGCCAAGGCTAATCAGTGGGACCCAATTACAAATGGCTTGGCACCTTCTTCCATGGGACCGCAGCAGACTGTTTTATTTAATTTTGCTTCATATGATTTTTAACATGTTTTGACTCCTGTAAATCTAGATCTATAATTTTCTTCTGTTTAAATGATGTTGTATTAGCCCTATGCTGATATCGCCATCTATTGCCACCTAATGTCTCTCCTTTCTGCTGCCTCTTCAGTTGTTCTCTTTTCTCTGGAATTTCCCACTGCCTGTTACACGTCTATGAATTGCTCATCCTGCTCACTGTAGACTGAGTAGTGTGCCCTAGATGGCAGCCCCGCTGGTACTGTCATGGGCAGGATGAGCGACCCATGGAATTTTTATGCAGTGGATATGCCACTTGTTCACTGTTCATTATATCCCTGCATGTCTTAGTTCCTTGTATGGAAGCCCGAAGGCTGACATTAAAGCATGAGGGACATTAAACCACAAGTGTTTTGAGTGTTGCCAGTTTAACAACGTGTTGGATATTGGCCCTTTAAGTTTAGCTGGTCTTATGCAGCCAATGAATGTTTCATGGGGAGTGGTCTAAGAATATATAATGGAGTGATGTATGGAAATATGCCTCTTTATTCCAGTATTTTCCACCCTCCCTCCCTCTTTTTGTTTAGTTTGTTGAATGTATGATGGTTGGTTTGTGGTTGCGGAAAAGAACAACACTTGGAGTTACTTTATGTTAATAGGTAGGCTTAGTGGGTGCGTTCTCAATGAAGTGGAGTAAGGCGATAGCCAATTGTCCTGGACAGGAAATGGCTCTAACACCTGGACCGATGGTTGAAGGTAAAGGAGAGTTGATCACCAATGCTTGGCTTGTGTGTGTGTTCGTATGGAGCCGTTTGGTTGTTATTGTCCTGTGCGTTCTTTTTGTGCCGTCACCATTATTAGTAATAACTTGTAGTCTAAAATTTAATGACTTGTCGAAAATAAATTTGACAAAACATTGAAATGCCAACACTGTTGTCTTTGTCTTTATTTTTAGAAGTTAAGTTACATTGTATTTAAGAAGGTTGTTATATAGTAACACGATAATACACGTTAATGAGTTCATGCTTATTCGCACACTGTAACTGACGTAGTGTACCCAACAGGGGCAAACGCAGGATATGCCTTTTGAAAAAAAACCCTGCTAAAGGGGAGAAATGCGTCAAGGTCTTTGCTGGACTGCTTATGTTCGTGAAAGAACCAGTTTCTACCACAGTATCCTGCTGCCCCTGTTTGATGTGACTATCCAAGAGTACGGAGTGCGGGGCACGGAATACTGATTATACCCTCATCACGTCCTGCTGGCTGGCTGTTGTTTCCACTCTACAGCAGCCTGACGGCGGCCGGACCCTATGCCACCCGCAGACTTCCACACTGACATTGTGGTGGATCCATGTGGTTAAAGCTGCTGTGGCATCCCCCCAGGCTCTCACTGTGCCCGGTCGATTCTCCTGGGAGCATTACAGGATTACTGACGCCAGGTCACCACACTTCAAAAACATCATTTGGGATCTTGTTATCCATCACCGAGCTGTCTCAGTTGGAGTGGTGAGTGATCCTTTCACTACTGAGGGATCACAGCAACCCCATATTCAGGATAAAGACTCTGCTTTCATTATCGTATAAGGATCATTTTTATTATCGTTTACAACATTCCTATGGGACTTTTTTGCGCTGGTATATATATTTTTCAGCTGCATATTCCTTTATGAGATTAACATCAGGTCCATATTGTTGCTTTTAATTTGTGCTACACTATGCATGCTGCGTAACCAACTTGCTATCTATTTCAGGAACTGCAGTTCTGTGTATTTTATACATTTTTATATATTGTTGTTCTTTGATATTTTGAATTAGAACAGCTTATAGCTGAATGTTTATAGTAATTGTATTTATTTAGTGGTGCCAGGCGCAGACACATATTCTTTATTTTACATTTTATTTAAGAAGGTTGTTATATGGTAACACGATAATACACGTTAGTGTGTTTATGCTTGTTGGCACACTGTAACTGACGTAGTATACCCAACATGGCTGCTTCGCCTCATACTCTGTCTAGATTGAACAATGCATGGTCCTGATAAACTTGCAAGGATCTTGCCAAGCATTTTATCTCCCCCATCAGGTGTCATCAGCCCCAGGGGTATGCAGTCAGAAAGCCGACGGTCATAATGCCGACTATCAGCTTTCCAACTGTACAATCCCAACAGGGGAATAATGATAGGCATCGAAATTCTAATGCCTATCATTATCCCTATGCCGGGAGCCCGACGCCCAGCAAACCGAACGAAGGTAAGCCGGGGAGCGGCCGTGGACATCTACTCTGGGGGGTGGGTTAGGTTACGGGCTCCCAGGGGGGACTTAGGGTTAGGCACCCACCCAGGAGGGTTAGGGTTAGGCACTTACGGGGGGGGGGGGGGGAATTAAGGCTAGGCACTAGGAGGGGAGGTTAGGGAGGGGGGAGGGTTAGCGATAGTGTATTTACTTACCTGTCTGGATTTTCACTGCTGCCGGTCTTCCGACATCAGGATTTGAACCACCGGACATAGGTCCGCCGGTCATTCATACCGATCCCGTCCAAGGCATTACCTATCCTGCCCAGTCATAGACCATCGCGACCATCGGGGCTTACGACGAGACCCTAGGGTAGGGTCTCACTTGTCGAAAGCCCCGGAGAGCTTCTGTCTCTGTCAGAGCCGGAAGCTCTCCACTGACATCACTAGTGATGTCAGTGGGGCCTCCCCCAAACGGCAGGTGTTCCCATGGGAACGCCTCCGTTTGGGCTGCCACCCCCCCGGCCCGCCTTCCAAACGGGGCGAGCTGTAAATCAACATCGACAGCTGGCCCCCTTTGGAAAGAGACCCGCTACGACCGGCGCTGTCGGTCGTAGCGGGTCTGACGCATGCGCACGAAGGAGCCGGCTCCCTCGTGCGCATGCGCACTGGACAAACATTGAGGCGGCCGTGCGGTCGTAGACCGTACGGCCGCCTCTGAATGAAGCCCTGGGTCTTTAGCTGACTATTTAAGTGGCTGTGCCCCCTACAGTGGTACCACATAAATGAAACCTCAGGATGACTGTAAATATTATATATTTTTCTTTGCAGGATTATTTTTTTTTCTTACTACATTGTAGTTTCAAATTATTTAATGACAGAGTATCAATATTTTACAGTACTGAACTGCACAAAGCACCAACATCTATTTGTATACGTATATATGTAATAAATCTCCCCACACTTAGAATTCCCATCACTTTTATACTCTCTGACCTTTGTTTTATGCGCTGTGTATAGTAGATGATTAAGAAATGATAGATAAATTATCACCGCTCGTGATTTAAAGTATCTGACGGATTCTGCTGTGCCAGCCAAATGTCATGACCGAATTGTGCAAATAAATTATGAATAGAAAACGCCAAATAAGAGACTCTTTAGGCTGCTGCCTTGCGTAGGTGATAATAAATCAGCTTCTTTTTCCAATTCAATTTCAGCGCAACGTTGGTAAGAGTAATGTCCTGCGGGTTGTGTTAGCGAGCTTTCCCACCTTAGATTACACTGTGATTCACAGGCTGGGTGATTACCTGTCACTGTGACGGGAACAGAAATAAACTTGAGTGCCACTAAAAAACTTAATTATGTTTTCCTACTGGCAGACGGTATATTGCTAAACAACTGTTTTATTTCCACATCGACCTTTTCCTATTGTCGTAAAAGTGTGACAGTAACTGTGACCTTACGTACAACGTACTATTAGACCATCATGTATGCAATACAATAATTACTAAACAGAAAAGATAGATATTCTTTATTAAAAGTACTTTCCGCATTTTAGATCTGTCTCTAACGTTATAGAAGTACAAGTCCCAGCAAGTCCAAAGGCTGAAAAATCACATGTTGCTAGGGGTATACTAACTGAGGGTAGATTTTAATCGATTTTGATCCAACAACATCAATGTTGGGATTCTGGGGCTAAATCATACATTTACTAATACTTAAAATCCAAATTAAAAATTGTCTGTTATTAAATGTGTGATTTAGCCCCAGAAACACAACATCAATGTTGATCGATTTGGATCGATGTTGATCGATTTTTAATAGATTAAAAAAATTAAACTTTAGTAAATTCACCCCTAAATGTTTATGGACTTTTACCATTAACAACAACTACAACAGTAATAATTTTCCTCTTAAAGTATAGTAGAACCTGTTATATGACGTTAGTCTACTTCATCTTTTATGGTGTGTGCCTGGACCCTCATTCCCGGGAAACACAGGGGGGGACTGTCTCAGAGGTGCACGCTAACTGCATGCAAGGACGATATTCACGTAATTGTCCGATGTACGAAGTACTGCGCATGCATCCGAGTTGCACAGCCAATGCTGAATGTATGGAGATGAAGAATGAATTTGGATGCAAGAGTCAAGGATTTCAGTGGCCGTTTCCAGTAGGTAACAGGGGGGGTAGTTAGGAAGATGTCAGCGAGTCTTGGGCATGTTTTAACAGCATCTGCATCTAAAGACACAGCAGCACTGACACAGGACGCCATGTTCAGATGGACATAGGGCCGGTGCAAGCTTTGATGGTGCGACGGACAGTGTATCGATGGTGCGTTCAAAGACGTACTGAGACGGTTTAGCGCTGCTACAAGTGGGTGTCTCAATAAGTTCAGAATCGGTTGCGTTCATTAGCATAATGACGCCGATGCGGCTGCAGCAAGAGACGGCCCCCAATGTGGTAACTGTTTCTGTGCCTGGGAATAAAGGCAGCCCAATATACGGTCACCAGTAGTAAGACGGATCAGAGACTACCAGAGTAGGTATACAGTCTGTGGATGAATGCAAATGGCTGAGACAGGGGCAATTTGGAGGTGATGGTACTTGAGTTAGCAGAAGGTAAAATGCAGCAGCAACTACATGACTGGCCGTAGCACAGTAATTAGGCTAAGAGGAGGCGACAGGGCTAATACTGTGGTTTTAAAATGGCAATTGGAATAAATGCTCAACCAGGCTTGTTTAGCCAATGATCAATGGCTTTGACAACCTGCTCCTTACTCAATTGACCACATAGCCCAAGTGTCTGAGGGCCTGATTCAGAGTTGGGAATAGAGTGAGATATCTCTCTCCACTGATCATCTTGGTGACACCATGCTGCACTGCAGGTGGGGCAGATATAAAATGTGTAGAGAGATTTAGATTTGGAAGGAATGTTTCCAATCTGACATCTAAATTGTAGAGTAATAATAAAGCTGTGCAGTATATGTGGGCTACCTGTAAAAGCAGCCAGTATTTACCCCACATGTAAAAACAGGGCCGTAGCTAGGGTAGTACGGCCGTTGCCATCGCACAGGCCACCACAGGGCAGGGGGCGCTGTTTGGGCCTGTTAAATTTCTGTTTATTATCATTCTTGCTTGTAGCTTCCTCTTATTTCATCCCCAGCATCTCCTGACCTCACCTGTCTCTTCCCTGGCCCTTCCCCGAGACCATGGCCCTTTTTTGGGTGCATTATGTCCCTTTGAAATATCTCACCCAATTGGATACATTGAGTTCTTATTAAAATTACATTTCTTATTACAACCAGAATTGCTTAATTGGAAATTTGTAAAGCTTTTATTTTAACTAAGGAAAACTTCCCTCCTGAGATACTGTAAATCATTTCTGTTAAAGGATTTCGGCTCAACACAGCTGGATTACCTACTGTATTAGGCAACGTAACATATAATTTCCGGCACAATGGTCACTGAAAGGTCTGGATTACTCTAAACGATAAAGACCAGTAAAACACTCCTATTGATATTATTACAATACGATATATTAATTGATTTGAATTTTATTTTACAGGAGATTAATCAGAAATGTGTCTTAAACTAGAGTATAACTCCATTTGGTTTCCTCACAAACCCCCCTCTAAGCCTGGACTGTGGATGCTGGAATGGAGAGGAGACATGGAGAGGAGCCATGGAGGGGAGCCATGGAGAGGAGCCATGGAGAGGAGACATGGAGAGGAGACATGGAGAGGAGCCATGGAGAGGAGCCATGGAGAGGAGACATGGAGAGGAAACATGGAGAGGAGACATGGAGAGGAGCCATGGAGGGGAGACATGGAGAGGAGCCATGGACAGCTCTGCAGATATTAGATTTTGTATATGTAGAATATATTGAGATGGCCACAAGACAACTCAGGTTGGCTGCTGTGCCATACTCTTTCCCTTCATGCAATGTTATGTCACCTTTCCATCTACAGTAGGTTCAAAAATATTACAGCAGATTGTAACTGTACATCTTGTTCTGGTGCATATACAGTATGTATTGCAGAAACAAGCAAACATACATATGACCATTACAACATGAGCCCCCCCACGAGACACAAGTTTATCTCTAATGGTGCGTACACACTGGGCGATTAAAGTGGACGACTGAACGATAACGATATCGTTATCGTTCAGTCGTCCACTTTATCGTCCATTTTTAACACAAAAAAGATGACCGATGACGACGACGCGCTTTCCCGCGGGTCGTTCGTCATCCTCGTTCATCGGGCTGACATGCAGGCCAACCTGACGACCTCGTCAGGTTGCTGCATGTCAGGGAAGGGGTGAGAGAGCCCGGCGCTGAACGATATCGCTAATGATATCGTTCAGCGGCTGTGCTCAATGTCATGAACGACATTGAGCACAGCCTGCCGGGGACACACTAGACGATATCGCTCAGGGAGCATATCGTCTAGTGTGTATGCACCTTTACTCTCTGTAAAATAAACTTTTTAGCTACATTATTGTTTTAGTGTAATGAACTACATGAGCACGTAAAACTTCAAGTTATTAGCCATGGGGCACAGGTAAAGGCCTTGCATGACCTTGCCCCCCCCCATTTTTTTATTGAGCCAGGTACATAGGGCCTGATACTGAGACACATGTGCCCATACCCTCTGCAGCCAGATTTACCACTGTGAGTTCCTGTACAGCTTCTGAATATGGTGGCACTGCCCAGTGTACTCCATCCACAAAAGCAACCACCATAATTAGTATCTGCATTTACACCTACCCCATGCTCAGGGGTGCTGAGATGGGGGAGTGGGCGCTATTTACCCAGGCCTGGTGTTATCTGAGCAGCCCTGACAGCTGTGGAGGAGAAAGTTTCCTCTCCACAATGTGCATATGTCCCTCTATATTACCTGGTCCCTGTCTCGGTGGCCCTGCCCATGCTTGGTGCAAAAGATCAGCCAGAAACAAGCGTCCTAACAGCATATTCACAGCTCATAATTGAACCAACGTCTGGCTGCATGCCCACGGCGATCCTACGATCCCACAACAATGGTTCTCAAGGTAGCCACCCAGTTTACACCTAGAAATGACCATTTCACAGACAGAAAGAGCCGGCCTTGCACGGAGCCTCCATCAAGGTGTATATACATATTGAGTCATGTGGGCAGTTTGCTTTGAGTCTATTTTACAAAAAATGAAAGCATATTTCACAAGACTTCCTTCAATAGGCAACAGGTTGGTGAGCGGTGCTGAATATCAAACCGTTAATGTTCAAATCTCTATGGAAAGTCACTTTGCCAATTCAGAGTCAGATTTAGGAGATGGTACATTATCTTTTCACAGCATAGTCTAATCTCTTCTGAAATATTATAATGGGATATAGATCTGGATTTCTACAGGGCAAACTGTAAAACTTTGATAGAGTTCTTAATATGAAGTTTAAGGCTGTTGAACCGTCCTCTCATTGCACTCTTACTGCAGAAGATTGCTTTTTGTGCAGGGAATGTGCAGTTTTTCTATGAATATCTGCCTGTAATTACCAAGCTTATATTACTGGGCTATTATAGACATGCTGAACAATTCATATCCTTGTCCTGTATAAGAGAACAGACACTGATGGGATCGATCAAAAACGGCTGTTTTTTTCACTTAAAAAATCGGGAATTTACCAAGCTCCTGATTTTGACAGGTTCATTTTGATTGATTTATACAGTTGTTGTGTCTTTATTTATTTAGTTAAAGCTTAAGAGTGGTGTGAAAATAATAAAACTATGGGTGACTTACAGTATTAAAGCTGTATACTGTAATGTACTGCTGGATGTTTTCATTAAGTACTGTACAGTATTTTCTTACCGTATTGTTGCTACAGTATCAATAAATTCAGGAAACTTTATGTTTACTTTTTGCAAAGTAGAGTACTGTATTGTAATAAAGTTTCATGTACTGTATGTTATCAATACTGTAAATTGAGGAACCATGTGTCTGTTTGCAGTATTTTTTGCAGAGTACTGTATTGTTATAAAGTTTTATGGCCTACTACGGATTCAAAGCAGACAGCCACGGAGGATCTTGTACTGTCTTTATTGTACAGTATCTGTGATTTACCGTATCATGAATATTATCTACTGGCAATAAATACAGTATCCTAAAGAAAACTTGGTCTTGTCACATATTTTGATTATCAAAATCCTTATCCATTGATACTGTACAGTACTATACTGTAATATGGCACAAATGCCAATTTGGTACTGTATGCAACTTTATGTATATTGGGTCCTGACCCCCCAAATTATCTTGCCACCATAGCAATGGTACTGTGCCTCTTGCAGGGCTGCCCTCATAAATTGTGGTGCCTGGGAATAACAAACTAGAAAGGCCCCCCCTGGTGTTTGCTGTGGATAAAGTTGTTGGAGCTGTCACGGTATACTGTCTATCTGGTGGACACTGTCTATCTACTGTATCAACCGGATCTCCTAATAAAAGCAGACAAAACAGGTTGTAAACAAATACATTTTAATAAAACAAACAAAAAAAATTAAATTAAACTTATAAAAAATAGAAAAATTCATCAAAGATGAGGTGCTGTGTCCTCCTGTACAAGTCTATGACTTGCTGAAGTTGCATGCATAGCACGACTGGCATATGGAGCAGCTCCACTGGGCATGCACCAGAGATCCCATTGCAACCCCCAGATCTGACACCCACCACATCACAGACAGAGTAGCAAGTATGCGTTTTAAAACGCACAATCAGTTTTAAACAGCCCACTACTAGTTTCACTATTGTGCCTAAGTCTGGGACAGAGCCAACAGTGGCAAAAAAAAAAATATTCTTTTCCAGGGCTCGAACCCGGGACAAGCACTGTTGCAAAGCGATCACCTAACCTCTAGCCCACACATCAGCTACCGGTATATCAAGAACCGCCGCACATATAGTAGCGGGCTCATCCTTGTGCACGCCTCTCACCCGCTTCTGTTTTTAATAATAAAAAAATGTGTCTTCCTTTGAAAATATTATACTAGTACATATGTACCCCACCCTTAGAGAATAATTCATCCCATCTCAGTGAAAGCTGTGCGTGCATCTCATTAATTTACAGTATCGGTTATACCATCATAACAACACGGCAACTACACTACTGTACAGACATGTATGTGTACTGATTTGCATCCCGTTCTAAGAGCTTATGTGATTTTAAAAAGATTGGTTGTGTGAACATACAAATACAGCGTGTGAATGTGTTTTCTATCCAATTTAGCACTATGGTATTGAGTACAAATTACAACAGTGGAGCACTCGCCACCCAGCAGTTAACCGCTGTATTACATGCCATAGCGTATCTTTCGTTGAAGAATACCACAGTACGCCAAAGTACTGCCATCACATAACGTTCCATGGCGCGACACAGAGGCCATGAATGGCGTGCTATCAGCTACAAACTAGCTGGGCCCATCTGTATAGCTATGGATGGTTTTTTGCTGTTCCTCCATCCACTAAAGCATATAAAGGGTGAAATTCCACCTTGTTACCTCCTCTTGCTTCAGTTGATGGCAGGGCAAATTAAACTGGTCTTGCAGGTGCTGCAATCTCCTGCATGCTGTTGCTGAATGCCGAAAATTTTTCGGGCCACAGACAGCATCTCCTGCACGCCCCTGTCATTTTTTTAAAAAAGCACTGCACCGCTAAGTTGATCGTGTGAGCAAAACAGGGGATGTGTTGAAATTCACCCAGCTGTAATACTTTCACAACATTTGTGGCGTTATCAGAAATCACAAATCCTGAGGAGAGTCCAAGTGGGGTAAGCCTTATTTCTAGAACATCTCAATGGTGGGAGCCACAGGATAAACTTTAGTTACCCTGCGGCTCCCACCATTGAGTTCAATGGAGGAGCCGTTCATTGGCTGAGAGGCGGGGTCTGACCTCTCTCAGCCAATGAATGCACAGACACGGAGCTTCAAAGGAGGAAGCCGCGTCTCTGCGCTTCATTCGGGAAGGAACAATCATTCTGGTTAGGATGATTATTCTTTAATGCGATGGTCGGGTTTTTCGTCTTCTTTTTTTAACCCATGGTTGCCTACTGGAGAAGGGGACCACTGGAGGTAACATATGTGAATTTTTTCCCTATACTTAGTCAACCAGACCTGGGTTTCAGCAGTCCGGGGCTGGTTCTGATTTGGGGGGGACCTCATGTCAATTTTTTTCTAACTTTTAACTGTTTCATTACTTTTTACAGTCCGATACATACAGGCATCTCACTGATGTCTGCATGTATCTGTGTCAATCCGACCTGCTCATGCTCAAATCGAAAGCATGAAGCAGTTCTATTCTATTAGGGATTTGAAGTTCGATTTGAAGTCCGATTTTGAGTTCGATTTCAAATAGAATTATAGTAAATAAATATAGTAAATGTTTTTCCGATGGTCGATTTGAGTCCGATTTGACTAAAAATTTGATTTGAAGTCCGATTTTACATTCGATTTGGCCTTTAGTAAATACCCAAAAGCAAAATCGAATGAAAATCGCACCTCAAATCACTCAAAATGCCAAATCGACCTTTAGTAAATTTACCCCCAAACCATTTACCAGATATATTAATAATGTGAATTAACTTAATCATAATCGGAAACATTCCAATCAGCACAAAAAATCCTAGAATTGTACCATTATACATTCTTATTTGTAGTTTCCCTCTAATTATTTACCTACCACCTTAACTAATTTATTTTATATATTTGATACAGAGACCAGATATAATTTATTGTAGAAAATTAATTGACTTTACCCATCTGTGCTGCTCTGCCCATGCCACTCTGTACCTCCCATCAACTTTGCTCTGTCCCCCCAAACTGTGCCACTCTGTCTCCCCCCATCAGCGCTGCTGTCTACCCCCCATCTACACCACTGTTTTCCACCCATCTGCATAACTTTGTCCCATCACTTTGGCTCCCCCCATCAGTACTGCTTTTTCTTCATCCCCTCTCTACACTTTTCTGTGTCCCCAATCCACAGTGCTCTGTTTCCTACCCCCATTCACCCCACTCTTATCCCATCTGCACAGCTCTATCTTCTGCTCAGACCTCAGTTGCATAGACTGCATGTGTGTATTCCAATGAGCACACAATTATGTGAATTAGCCGCTCCGCCATTTTGAGAGTGACAGCAATCTCACTCTGTGAGAGTACTGACTCTGCAGTTAACCACATGCTGTGATGGTATACCATATCTGTATTGTGCAAGGTACACATCCATTAAGGTGTCAGCCTCAATGATCGCAATTTCATTGCTTTTTTTTAGTTTGAGTGACAGAAATTCAGTAGGTTTTGTGAAATTTCAGATCATGTCTAAGAAGCATTAATGGGACATCCGTTCAGCTCAAAGACTGGGATGATGTTCTTTTTAAGAAAAGAAACATAATATACATGTGTACATGTACATGTGTTGAAATAAACACATGTACATGTGGTGAAATAAACACGTTGGCCAATTCTTTCCTGTGAGGAACAGGTAGACATGTAGTACAAGGAAACCAATGCGGCTTTCTCCAATGGTCAATGAAAGAAGAAACAGAAAGAGTTTAGCATCTGAATTCAATGGGTTAATGGTTTGGACCAGATTTAACAACAAATACAGTACTAGAAAACAATGTAATAAGAATGGGTTTATAAAAGACCAATGTAAGCACAGTGGGCCTGATTCAGTACGGATCGCTATTGCGATCGTGGCTTCGTAATTGCATGCAGTTCTACTGTGAAAATATGCCAATTGCAATCGCAAATCTGTTGCACAGCTAGCATAGAGACGCCCACTATCACTATCTCACATCTGTAATACCTCACAGTCCTGTGTATACATCGGTACCATCAGCTACAGCTCAGCCAGCATAGAGACCCCACTACTGCTATCTCACATCTGTAATACCTCACAGTCCTGTATATACATCTGTAACATCAGCCACAGCTCAGCCAGCATAGAGATACCCACTACTGCTATCTCACATCTGTAATACCTCACAGTCCAGTGTATACATCTGTAACATCAGCCACAGCTCAGCCAGCATAGAGATACCCACTACTGCTATCTCACATCTGTAATACCTCACAGTCCTGTGTATACATCTGTAACATCAGTCACAGCACAGCCAGCATAGAGACACCCACTACTGCTATCTCACATCTGTAATATCTCACAGTCCTGTGTATACATCAGTAACATCAGCCACAGCACAGCCAGCAAAGAGACACCCACTACTGCTATCTCACATCTGTAATATCTCACAGTCCTGTGTATACATCTGTAACATCAGCCACAGCTCAGCCAGCATAGAGACACCCACTACTGCTATCTCACATCTGTAATATCTCACAGTCCTGTGTATACATCAGTAACATCAGCCACAGCACAGCCAGCAAAGAGACACCCACTACTGCTATCTCACATCTGTAATACCTCACAGTCCTGTGTATACATCTGTAACATCATCCACAGCACAGCCAGCATAGAGACACCCACTACTGCTATCTCACATCTGTAATACCTCACAGTCCTGTGTATACATCTGTAACATCAGCCACAGCACAGCCAGCATAGAGACACCCACTACTGCTATCTCACATCTGTAATACCTCACAGTCCTGTGTATACATCTGTAACATCAGCCACAGCACAGCCAGCATAGAGACACCCACTAATGCTAACTCACATCTGTAATACCTCACAGTCCTGTGTATACATCAGTAACATCAGCCACAGCACAGCCAGCAAAGAGACACCCACTACTGCTATCTCACATCCATACTACCTCACAGTCCTGTGTATACATCTGTAACATCAGTCACAGCTCAGCCGGCATAGAGACACCCACTACTGCTATCTCACATCTGTAATACCTCACAGTCCTGTGTATACATCTGTAACATCAGCCACAGCTCAGCCAGCATAGAGACACCCACTACTGCTATCTCACATCTGTAATACCTCACAGTCCTGTGTATACATCTGTAACATCAGCCACAGCTCAGCCAGCATAGAGACACCCACTACTGCTATCTCACATCTGTAATACCTCACAGTCCTGTGTATACATCTGTAACATCAGCCACAGCTCAGCCAGCATAGAGATACCCACTACTGCTATCTCACATCTGTAATACCTCACAGTCCTGTATATACATCTGTAACATCAGCCACAGCTCAGCCAGCATAGAGATACCCACTACTGCTATCTCACATCTGTAATACCTCACAGTCCTGTGTATACATCTGTAACATCAGTCACAGCACAGCCAGCATAGAGACACCCACTACTGCTATCTCACATCTGTAATACCTCACAGTCCTGTGTATACATCTGTAACATCAGTCACAGCACAGCCAGCATAGAGACACCCACTACTGCTATCTCACATCTGTAATATCTCACAGTCCTGTGTATACATCAGTAACATCAGCCACAGCACAGCCAGCAAAGAGACACCCACTACTGTTATCTCACATCTGTAATACCTCACAGTCCTGTGTATACATCTGTAACATCAGCCACAGCTCAGCCAGCATAGAGACACCCACTACTGCTATCTCACATCTGTAATACCTCACAGTCCTGTGTATACATCTGTAACATCAGCCACAGCACAGCCAGCATAGAGACACCCACTACTGCTATCTCACATCTGTAATAGCTCACAGTCCTGTATATACATCTGTAACATCAGCCACAGCACAGCCAGCATAGAGACACCCACTAATGCTAACTCACATCTGTAATACCTCACAGTCCTGTGTATACATCAGTAACATCAGCCACAGCACAGCCAGCATAGAGACACCCACTACTGCTATCTCACATCTGTAATACCTCACAGTCCTGTGTATACATCTGTAACATCAGCCACAGCACAGCCAGCATAGAGACACCCACTAATGCTAACTCACATCTGTAATACCTCACAGTCCTGTGTATACATCAGTAACATCAGCCACAGCACAGCCAGCAAAGAGACACCCACTACTGCTATCTCACATCCATACTACCTCACAGTCCTGTGTATACATCTGTAACATCAGTCACAGCTCAGCCGGCATAGAGACACCCACTACTGCTATCTCACATCTGTAATACCTCACAGTCCTGTGTATACATCTGTAACATCAGCCACAGCTCAGCCAGCATAGAGACACCCACTACTGCTATCTCACATCTGTAATACCTCACAGTCCTGTGTATACATCTGTAACATCAGCCACAGCTCAGCCAGCATAGAGACACCCACTACTGCTATCTCACATCTGTAATACCTCACAGTCCTGTGTATACATCTGTAACATCAGCCACAGCTCAGCCAGCATAGAGATACCCACTACTGCTATCTCACATCTGTAATACCTCACAGTCCTGTATATACATCTGTAACATCAGCCACAGCTCAGCCAGCATAGAGATACCCACTACTGCTATCTCACATCTGTAATACCTCACAGTCCTGTGTATACATCTGTAACATCAGTCACAGCACAGCCAGCATAGAGACACCCACTACTGCTATCTCACATCTGTAATACCTCACAGTCCTGTGTATACATCTGTAACATCAGTCACAGCACAGCCAGCATAGAGACACCCACTACTGCTATCTCACATCTGTAATATCTCACAGTCCTGTGTATACATCAGTAACATCAGCCACAGCACAGCCAGCAAAGAGACACCCACTACTGTTATCTCACATCTGTAATACCTCACAGTCCTGTGTATACATCTGTAACATCAGCCACAGCTCAGCCAGCATAGAGACACCCACTACTGCTATCTCACATCTGTAATACCTCACAGTCCTGTGTATACATCTGTAACATCAGCCACAGCACAGCCAGCATAGAGACACCCACTACTGCTATCTCACATCTGTAATAGCTCACAGTCCTGTATATACATCTGTAACATCAGCCACAGCACAGCCAGCATAGAGACACCCACTAATGCTAACTCACATCTGTAATACCTCACAGTCCTGTGTATACATCAGTAACATCAGCCACAGCACAGCCAGCAAAGAGACACCCACTACTGCTATCTCACATCCATACTACCTCACAGTCCTGTGTATACATCTGTAACATCAGTCACAGCTCAGCCGGCATAGAGACACCCACTACTGCTATCTCACATCTGTAATACCTCACAGTCCTGTGTATACATCTGTAACATCAGCCACAGCTCAGCCAGCATAGAGACACCCACTACTGCTATCTCACATCTGTAATACCTCACAGTCCTGTGTATACATCTGTAACATCAGCCACAGCTCAGCCAGCATAGAGACACCCACTACTGCTATCTCACATCTGTAATACCTCACAGTCCTGTATATACATCTGTAACATCAGTCACAGCACAGCCAGCATAGAGACACCCACTACTGCTATCTCACATCTGTAATACCTCACAAACCTGTATACATCGGTACCATCAAGGAACATCGGCCCCTCAGGCACAATCATAGCAGCTCTGACCTTACTCAGAAATTTCTAACCTCATCGCACACAGTGAGTACACAAGCTGCGTATGCTATCGCAGTGTCTAATTTATGCACGCCCATGCAATGGCGTTCAAACGGACAGGCACACCTGCGTTTCTCCGACCACTTCCCGTCACCATCCCCAAAAGCTCACGTACTGTCACTCACTCTGCGATGGCTTACTGTATTCTGTGTGATTATTATTATTATTATAGTAGACGAAACCTGGATAAGCGTGAGAATCACTAAGATATACTGCATTTTTTGCTGTATGGATGTTGATGACAGTCTTGTTGCTGGACAGATTAAAGGCTGTCTGGTCAGCTGGTTGAGTGAGTCAATGATATTGCTTGAGGGAGTGGTCTGATGATCAGTATATAGTGGCTCGTTTGCATGTCAGACAGCCTCTTGTTTTCGGGATCTTTGAAAACAGTATCAGGCTGAGTAGTTTTTCCCCTTTTTGTATATTCCTACTGCCTTTATGTATTCCTAAACTTATATTCCATTCTTTGTCTCCTCTCTGCATTGCTTTCCCACTGTTATCATCAATTATCTCACTTCACCCCGTGTATTACACTACACCCCGCATCCTCCGCCCCACCCCCGCCCCCGCCGGCGGTTTCAGTTTGCACCCCGCCATGGTTCATCCCCTGCTAGATTCCTCTCCTTCTCCAACTGTTCCCTGTTCCCCCGGGCTGTGGGGTCGTATACCGCGCAGCCCTTCGGTAGCAATCTCCTTTCCGCAGCGCCGGCGGGAGTGTCTGTGTCCGCGGCTCCCGCTCGCCACTCTGCAAGTGATTCTCGCTCCTCCCCGGCTGCCGGGGCTGGTGCAGGGCCCCCGTGTCGAGCAGCGCTGGCTCTGTGGCTGCGGACGGGCACGGAGCTTTCGCACGCTCCTTTGTCCTCTCCTCCAGCCCCACCTTCATCTCCCCCCCCAGGCATGGTTGAGCGCTCCTGCGCCCCCCCGCTGGTTCCCGGCCTGCCCCGCCGTGAGTGCGGTGCCCTCCATACCCGCGCCTGGGTCCCCTGCGCTGGGGACACCTTCCCACCCCCCAGCAGCTCGCCAACGGCCCTGCAGCTTACACAGGTCTGGCGGTCATTTTCCATGGCGGCCATTTAGCCCCCCCATCGTAGTGGCATCTCAGCCCCAGCATCAGCCTTACACTTTTCCTAGCTGGCAGCTCTTGCTCCACAGCTGCTCTCAGCCTGCCCCTGCCCCCTTTTTTATATTTCCCATCCCCCTGCTTCTTTCACCATCATTCCGCCCTCCCACTCCCTCACCTTCTTTCATCTTTGTCAGCCCCCCCCATCCCCCCACCCCCGGGCTTTGGTTCCCTGTGTTCCCCCCTTTGTCACCCCCCCCCATTTTTCTAATTATCTACTGCTCCTCCTTCCCCTGGCTACCTTTCCTTGCACCTTCATTCTTGTCCCATATATTGTTTTTCTTTTTGTGCTCTGCCCCTCTTCTATGGCTTTGCTTACTGTGCCCCAACTTTCTCTTTATCCATCATCCTTCCACCCCCGTTGGTCCCATGTGCCCCCCCTATCTGCTCCCATATCCCCCCCCTGTGCCTGCACCCCCTTCTCCTGCTCACCTTTCTCCTTTAGTTACAGGTCTGCCTGGCTCCGCGTGCCCCTCAAGATGATGCAGTAGTTTGTGCGGCTACTGTTACTGTGCAGTGGCTAGCGATCCTTTGCGGGTTGCGACGACCATGGCGGTCGAGCTAGCGGCTCAGCCACGTGAAAACATTGAAGATGGCGCTTTGCAGAAGCATCGTAGAGGAGGTTCTGGGACCACCTGGTGCTGGTGAGTATTATTGTGTAAAAAATTTTTGCTATGACTCCAGTTTTTTGTTTTTAAAAATTTTCCATTTACCTGGCGCGCCCGCATAAGATTGACAGGAGCAGCGGTTGCACAAGGGTTTCAGGAGTTAACTACAGGGAGGATTATGATGCAGGCTATAGAGGTTAAGGATTGTTTTAGGAAACAAAGAGACTGTACGTGGTGTGAATTCAGCTTTTTCTGTGCGCTTTGCGCTTCAGCGAATAGGGATCTGCGGAAGTAAATTGGATGAATTTCTTTGCTCATTATGGGATGTCATAGGGTGGAATCTGCTAAAAAAAAAAAAAAAAGAAGCTAAATAGACGAGTGCACAATTTTTGGGAATATTATAATTTGATTGTGGCATCTCCGCTTTGCCATGGGCCATTTTTGCGAGCGGATTACAGACCATGGGTAGTTTTATTAATACATCTGTGTCATGATTGACATGTTTGTCTCTGGTCCAGGAATTTAGCATGGGGTAATTCTGACGCCCAAGGCGGGTGGAACCATGACGGTTGGGCGGTTTTGTTTTTTGGGAGCAAAAGATGTTTAGTTTTGTTATAGGTCTCGCAACAGCATCGACCCTCCTTGGCACAGTACCGCCCCCGCACTACCTCTTTGACATGCGGGTAACCCTGGTCCAGCAGGCGGCGGAACACATATTTTCCGCCAGTTATGATTCCCGATGCCTTCGTGGTTGGGCTGTCTTTTTACCTCAAGCCGCACCTGTGTAGGGGAGCTCCTGTCCAAGGATAGCCGACGTGAACAGGGGAGTTACCTCCCGCTTAGGGCTTAGCTCCAAGGGAGCTAGTTAGGTTCAGTCACCATTGTTGTTTGGCTGCTTTTTCTCGGTGGTTATGGCTAACTGGGTAGGTAGAATTTTTGTTGTAGGGTATTTCATTCGTTTTTCGTTGGGCATTAGGATAGCCTCTCCTTGATAGTACCCCCAGTAGTTGGCATTCTATCAGGTTTTAATTACTGAGGTGGTATGCTATGCATTGTAGATTTCCGTTAATTATGCCATCCCTGGAGGTCTTTCAGAGCAGTTTCCGCATTTTCACTAGTTTTTGGTTATGTGTTCTTCCTGATT
Source organism: Taudactylus pleione (assembly GCA_031769625.1). Classification (NCBI taxonomy): domain Eukaryota; kingdom Metazoa; phylum Chordata; class Amphibia; order Anura; family Myobatrachidae; genus Taudactylus; species Taudactylus pleione. The sequence continues at coordinate 1,477,496 of JAUIMM010000123.1, forward strand.
CTGTTTATTCTGGGCGGTTTTTCGTTTTGTCTTGCAGTCGCAGGCCGGGGTTTCGGGGGGCGTCTTGTGAAATTCAAATGTTTGCCTTCGGTCGGTGCGGGTTCCGGCTCCTATTTTAAGAAATCCGTTTTCTTTTTCATTGGTGTTTTCGTGCCGGCAGTGAACAGGTCGGTTTAGCGGATCATCTAGACTGATTTTTCTTCATGTGTGCTGGAAGGAGTGACGTCTGTTCGGACCTCCTCTTTCTGTGCAGTTCCTTTTTCCAATTGTGGGGGTTTCCGATTGCCCACGGCACGATCGCAGTTTTTGTCTCCGGTTGTCTGTTGGAATTCGAGATAGTCAAGTTAGCAGGTTCTGGCTGTTGGTAGGTTTTGTAGCATAGAGGGTAGTGGACCGCATATCACACTAGATATTTAAGGTTTGAGTTTTCAGTACACTATATATAAAAAAAATAAAAAATACTCGGTGTACGTTGTTTGCTTAATGGCGAGTTGTTTATAGGTTTACACAGTTGGAGTAGCACTTATTTGTTGGTATTTATTTCTAGTGCGGCAGAATTGGGTTTTTTGGCTCATGTCATCAACAACCGAAGCTTGTTCTTTTGCGTTTTTCTTCATTGTTCAGTTTTGTGTGGTCAGTTTCTGAATTTTAGATTTCGAACATACAATTTTGCGCTGCGGCCCCTAGTCCCAATGCTACCCCGGACATTATCGCCTGCCTGGTTATTTTGGCGAGCTTATGGTGCTCATGCACCTTTGGAGGTTAAGTTTTTTTTCAATACTTGTTTTACTTCTTTGTTTTGTACCATTCGTGCAGGGTCGGTCCAAGGCCTCTGCGGTGGCGACGCCAGCGGGTACCCCATTCTATGTAAGCTTAAAGGTGTTTAGACAAACCGAGGCATTTATTTCATGTCGGGTTAGGGGTTCCCCGCTCACGACGTCCCCTTCGTCCCGTTTATGTGCAGTTTTTTATACGTTGCTTGCTTCGAGGTCAGGTAGCTTCTTACAGGCGTCGGGCCTTCTTTTTTTACATTTGAACTTTTCAGCTGCCTTTAGTTGGTTCCCTCCAATAAGGCACCTTCATTGTTAGGTGTTTTGTATATGGTATTGTTTTTTAGGAGATTAGTGGTGCTTTCCAAGTTTTCGGTAGTCTATAGAGACTAAACAGATGGGGGTGGATAGTTTACTTTCTCACCATTCAGAGATTTTATTTGCTCTATACGCCTTGCAGTGCTTATAGATGTGGTGTTCTGCAATTTGAACACAAGGGTGGTTTACATGCCAATCTTACCCTGCCTACCGCATTTCTGTTAGGGCACGACAGGCAGTTTACAGGCCGATCTTACCCTGCATACCACATTACAATTTTTCTGCTATGTTGGTCCAGGGTTGTTTGGGTTCGTTTCTACGCTTCAGCTTCTAGTACTTAGTTCCTTCAAATGGGGGCAGCTATTGGCGCAGCGATTGCGGGTGCATTTCCTGCAGAATTTGAATGTGCAAACGGCTGCCTATGAGACACATAACTGTTGCAGCTTGAGCTAGTTGAGCACCTGGCGCCAACCTGAAACCAATCGCTGAACGACTAGCGTTCAACAATTGGGGGGTAGTGAAGGGATTTTTTAATTTTTCCTCCCGGGAGCCTTTTTCTGGCCCAATTTGGTTCACGGGTAGGTTTTTTTAGTTTTTCCCCTTCACTCGGGTTACTTGTTTCCCCTATTATGCATCCCTGCTAGTTAGTTGCTATGTATCTTCTTAATGTTGTGTCGGGATGGTTCGAGTTTGGTGTGATGCTCATGGTATGGAACTTTGTTGCTCACTGGGATTGCAGCAGTTGACAGTTTGGTTTGAGAATGATGTGCGTGGTTTGGGGCAGAGTTCGTGCTTGATTTTCTTGTGTCCTCGGTGGCTTAATAGGATGTGCCTGACTAAGGGGTGTTGCCTGTTAGGAGCAATGATGTGCTGCAGCGGAAAAGGTGGAGTGATCGTTTCGTGGTGAGAAATTTTTCTATTGGGTTATAAGCCGAAGGGAAGCATTGTTGTGATTTGTATGGTGCATAGTTTGACCTGGAGAATGTTGTGTAAGCATGGTTTGTTGGACACGGCTAGGAAGAAGGTATATATGGAGTGATCGCTCGTGGTTAGAATTTTTCTGTTGGGTTATAAGCCGAATGGAAGGATTGTTGTGATTTGTATGGTGCATAGTTTGACCTGGAGAATGTTGTGTAAGCTTGGTGCGTTTGACAGAGCAAGGAAGAAGGTGAATGTGTCAGAAGTCTACCATGCTGTGTCATTGAGTGGCTTGGTTGTGAGTCATGGCTTTTAGTTGGTGATTTAACTCTGTATTTCAATCCTCATGGATTGCATCTTGATCATTTGGATCTGTTTGCTTATTATGGAATTCTTGTTCCGGCCTAGGTCGTTTTGGGTGGCGGGCCAGTTTTCCGTTCGAGTCTGGCTTTGGCGGGAGTACGCTGCAGCTCAGTGGCTTTATGTGGCGCAAGATACGTTGTGGGGGCACTTGCCCTCGATGAACCTGGTGAATTTGTCCGCTTTGTGTGGGTGGACCCGGGCGCTTTTGTACAAAAGCGTCTAGGATTGGCCCAGGAGGGTAGTGGGACCCTCGCAGCGTTAGTGCGTCTAGAGAGGGGACGTTTCAGTCATTCCCCCGAGTATTGGAGCAATGTAAAAGCTAGAACTGAGTCTGCAGCGTCTCTTTGCCACCCTGGTTAGGTTAATTAATTATAAATAAAAGCTGTGACCTTTTAGCCAAGCTCTTGTTGTCTGTGTCGTTATTTATTAGTTTAAGTTAAGTAAGCTATACAAGGTTGTTAAGAGTTTAGAAGCAATAAACCAATGTATGTCTTATTATTATTATCATTTATTTATATGGCGCCACAAGTGTTCCGCAGCGCCTTACAAAGTACAAAAACAAATTGTATACACGTGACTTACAGAACAATACAATACAGGACATGGATAATATATATTGCTACATTAGCGACCATATCACCCAGATAAGCAACAGAGCATAAGCAGCCAAGTGTTAGGTGCCCTAGTGGTGAGTAAGAAGTAAATGACACTATAGTAAGGAAAAGCACAAGAGGGTAGAGGGCCCTGCTCATGAGAGCTTACATTCTAAAAAGGTGGGGGTAGACAAACTGGCTTGACACAGATGGGGTAGGCAGGGAGGAAGGAGCATGTAGCAGGGAGTTAGAATGATAGCTGGAAGGCTGTGATGAAGTAGTGGGTCTTGAGAGCCCGTTTGAAGGATTGCAAAGAGGTGGAGAGTCTGATGGGGAGTAGGAGAGAGTTCCAGAGGTGGGGAGCAGTGCGGGCAAAATTTTGGAGGCAGGAGTGGGATGATCCCAGTGCAATCACAATTCAGCTGCTGCAAACGTGCACTACGGTGCATACGAATTCGCAGTACACACCATTGACCGATCTGCGTACGCAGTTGCAATTTGCGATCCATTCTGAATTAGGCCCAGTGTTGGCAAAGAATGGAGAAAATGTAGTTACTGTATTTCAGAAGTATTTTAGAAATGAATAAAAGGCAATTGGTCTAAACAACACAGCAGCTGACTTGGGTAAAAGCTGGCTACAAGATAGTGGGTCTCATTCAGACCCGGTTGCAAGCGCTGAGTGCTTGCAACAATGTCGATGTTTGCCCACTGGGCATGCGCACGTCGGAGTCGGCTCCGACGTGCGCATGCGCGAGACCTGGCTAGCGATGGGTGCTCCGTCGCTATGGGTCTCGCACCAATAGGGGCGAGCTGTCGATGGTGATTGACAGCTTGCCCCGCTTGGGAGGTGGTCACGGGGGTTGGCCAGCCAAACAGAGGCGTTCCCGATGGAACGCTTGCCGTTTAGGGGTGGCCCCACTGACATCAGCAATGATGTCAGTGGGGAGCTTCCTGCTCAATCAGAGCAGGAAGCTCCCTGGGGCTTGCGGTTGCCGAGACCCAACCTTAGGGTCTTGTCGCAAGCCCCGTTGGTCGTGATGGTCTTGACCATAGTGACCATCAACCTGGTCAGTTGCTAAGCTGTGGGTGGTAGCGACCAGGAGGCCACACTAAAAAAAACAAGCGACCGCCCTCATTCAGAGAGAGCGATCGCTTCTTGTGACCTTCTCTGAATGAGGGCCAGTGTCTATGGGCGGAGGACACCAATCATACAATGTAATTGTGCCCATACATGATGCCACATCCTTACCAAGGGACCTAGATAAATAAAAAGCAATATGGGAGCAACACTACAGATACTGGCCCTCATTGAGAGTCGATCGCAAGAAACGATCACTCACTCTGAATGAGGGCGGGCACTTCTTGTTTTGAAGTGCTGCCTCCAGGTCGCAAGCTAAGCTGTGGGTTACCACCCACAGCTTAGCTTGCGATCAGGGTGATGGTCGCGATGGTCATCACCATCGCGACCATCGGGGCTTACGACCAGACCCTAAGGTTGGGTCTGGGCTCTCGTAAGCCCCAGGGAACTTCCTGCTCTGTTTGAGCAGGAAGTTCCCCACTGACATCATCAATGATGTCAGTGGGGCCGCCCCCAAACGGCAAGCGTTCCGGCTCGAACGCATCCGCTTGGCCGGGCACGCCCCCGGCCCGCCCAGCAAATGGGGCGAGCTGTCACTCAACATCGACAGCTCGCCCGTCTGCTACGAGACCCCTAGCGACGGAGCGCCTGTCGCTAGCCGGTTCTCACGCATGCGCACGTCATGCGCATGCTCTGTGGGGACCATCGACCCGGTTGCGAGTGCATCGGCGCTTGCGACCGGGTCTGAATGAGACCCACTGTTCCAATATAATGGACGTATAAAACAAGACACTTTTGTTTACAATGCAATTGCTTTTACAGGGCTGACATCTTGTAACTAGAAAGTAATTGGCTTTATACTGATTGATTAAATGTTGTTGATTTGACTTTTCCTGAATGTAAAGCAGATTGTCTCACTCTTCCCTTCAGGTGTTTTATCGATCAGTTCTTAAAGGGGACTTTTCCTACAGCAAGAGCTGCTCCTGCAGACACAGGATAAGGAGACCGTGCAGCAATAATGTGTAGCCATTCCCATAATGGACACGTATGATGACTATAGACATACAACACACAACACATGGCATGCTGCCACCACATCACAACACATGGCATGCTGCCACCACACCACAACACATGGCATGCTGCCACCACACCACATGGCATGCTGCCGCCACCTCATAACACATGGCATGCAGCCACCACATCATAACACATGGCATGCTGCCACCACACCACAACACATGGCATGCTGCCACCACACCACAACACATGGCATGCTGCCACCACACCACATGGCATGCAGCCACCACATCATAACACATGGCATGCTGCCACCACACCACAACACGTGGCATGCTGACACCACACCACACCACATGGCAGGCTGCCGCCACATCATAACACATGGCATGCTGCCACCACATCATAACACATGGCACGCTGCCACCACATCATAAAACATGGCATGCTGCCGCCACATCATAACACATGGCATGCTGCCACCACATCGCAACACATGGCATGCTGCCACCACACCACAACACATGGCATGCTGCCACCACATCATAACACATGGCATGCTGCCACCACATCACAACACATGGCATACTGCTACTACACTACACCACAACACATGGCATGCTGCCACCACATCACAACACATGGCATGTTGCCACCACATCACAACACATGGCATGCTGCCACCACACCACAACACATGGCATGCTGCCACCACATCATAACACATGGCATGCTGCCACCACATCATAACACATGGCATGCTGCCACCACATCACAACACATGGCATGCTGCCACTACATCACAACACATGGCATGCTGCCACCACATCACAACACATAGCATACTGCCACCACATCACAACACATAGCATGCTGCCACCACATCACAACACATGGCATGCTGAAACCACATCATAACACATGGCATGCTGCCACCACATAATAACACATGGCATGCTGCTACTACACTACACCACAACACATGACATGCTGCCACCACAAGACATGGCATGCAGCCACCACATCACAACACATGGCATGCTGCCACCACACCACAACACATGGCATGCTGCCACCACACCACACCACATGGCATGCTGCCTCTACATAATAACACATGGCATGCTGCCACCACACCACAATACATGGCATGCTGCCACTACCTCACAACACATGGCATGCTGCCACCACACCACAACACATGGCATGCTGCCACCACACCACACCACATGGCATGCTGCCTCTACATAATAACACATGGCATGCTGCCACCACACCACAACACATGGCATGCTGCCACCACATCATAACAAATGGCATGCTGCCTCTACATAATAACACATGGCATGCTGCCACCACACCACAACACATGGCATGCTGCCACCACATCATAACACATGGCATGCTGCCACCACATCATAGCACATGGCATGCTGCCACCGCATCACAACACATGGCATGCTGCCACCACACCACAACACATGGCATGCTGCCACTACATCATAACAAATGGCATGCTGCCACCGCATCATAACACATGGCATGCTGCCACAGCATCACAACACATGGCATGCTGCCACCACACCGCAACACATGGCATTCTGCAACCACATCATAACACATGGCATGCTGCCACCACATCATAACACATGGCATGCTGCCACCACATCATAACACATGGCATGCTGCCGCCACATCATAACACATGGCATGCTGCCACCACATCGCAACACATGGCATGCTGCCACCACACCACAACACATGGCATGCTGCCACCACATCATAACACATGGCATGCTGCCACCACATCACAACACATGGCATGCTGCCACTACATCACAACACATGGCATGCTGCCACCACATCACAACACATAGCATGCTGCCACCACATCACAACACATGGCATGCTGAAACCACATCATAACACATGGCATGCTGCCACCACATAATAACACATGGCATGCTGCTACTACACTACACCACAACACATGACATGCTGCCACCACAACACATGGCATGCAGCCACCACATCACAACACATGGCATGCTGCCACCACACAACAACACATGGCATGCTGCCACCACACCACACCACATGGCATGCTGCCTCTACATAATAACACATGGCATGCTGCCACCACACCACAACACATGGCATGCTGCCACTACATCACAACACATGGCATGCTGCCACCACACCACAACACATGGCATGCTGCCACCACACCACACCACATGGCATGCTGCCTCTACATAATAACACATGGCATGCTGCCACCACACCACAACACATGGCATGCTGCCACCACATCATAACAAATGGCATGCTGCCTCTACATAATAACACATGGCATGCTGCCATCACACCACAACACATGGCATGCTGCCACCACATCATAACACATGGCATGCTGCCACCACATCATAGCACATGGCATGCTGCCACCGCATCACAACACATGGCATGCTGCCACCACACCACAACACATGGCATGCTGCCACTACATCATATCAAATGGCATGCTGCCACCGCATCATAACACATGGCATGCTGCCACCGCATCACAACACATGGCATGCTGCCACCACACCGCAACACATGGCATTCTGCAACCACATCATAACACATGGCATGCTGCCACCACATAATAACACATGGCATGCTGCCACCACATCATAACACATGGCATGCTGCCGCCACATCATAACACATGGCATGCTGCCACCACATCGCAACACATGGCATGCTGCCACCACACCACAACACATGGCATGCTGCCACCACATCATAAAACATGGCATGCTGCCACCACATCATAACACATGGCATGCTGCCACCACATCACAACACATGGCATGCTGAAACCACATCATAACACATGGCATGCTGCCACCACATCATAACACATGGCATGCTGCTACTACACTACACCACAACACATGGCATGCTGCCACCACAACACATGGCATGCTGCCACCACATCACAACACATGGCATGCTGCGACCACACCACAACACATGGCATGCTGCGACCACACCACAACACATGGCATGCTGCCGCCACATCATAACACATGGCATGCTGCCACATCATAACACATGGCATGCTGCCACCACACCACACCACATGGCATGCTGCCACCACACCACACCACATGGCATGCTGCCGCCACATCATAACACATGGCATGCTGCCACCACATCATAACACATGGCATGCTGCCACCACATCATAACACATGGCATGCTGCCGCCACATCATAACACATGGCATGCTGCCGCCACATCATAACACATGGCATGCTGCCGCCACATCGCAACACATGCCATGCTGCCACCACACCACAACACATGGCATGCTGCCACCACATCATAACACATGGCATGCTGCCACCACATCATAACACATGGCATGCTGCCACCACATCATAACACATGGCATGCTGCCGCCACATCATAACAGATGGCATGCTGCCACCACATCGCAACACATGGCATGCTGCCACCACACCGCAACACATGGCATGCTGCCACCACATCATAACACATGGCATGCTGCCACCACATCATAACACATGGCATGCTGCCACCACATCACAACACATGGCATGCTGCCACCACATCATAACACATGGCATGCTGCCACCACATCATAACACATGGCATGCTGCTACTACACTACACCACAACACATGGCATGCTGCCACCACATCACAACACATGGCATCTTGCCACCACATCGCGACACATGGCATGCTGCCACCACACCACAACACATGGCATGCTGCCACCACAACACATGGCATGCTGCTACCACATCATAACACATGGCATGCTGCCACCACATCAAAACACATGGCATGCTGCCACCACATCACAACACATGGCATGCTGCCACTACATCACAACACAAGGCATGCTGCCACCACATCACAACACATAGCATGCTGCCACCACATCACAACACATAGCATGCTGCCACCACATCACAACACATGGCATGCTGAAACCACATCATAACACATGGCATGCTGCCACCACATCATAACACATGGCATGCTGCTACTACACTACACCACAACACATGGCATGCTGCCACCACAACACATGGCATGCTGCCACCACATCACAACACATGGCATGCTGCCACCACACCACAACACATGGCATGCTGCCACCACACCACACCACATGGCATGCTGCCTCTACATAATAACACATGGCATGCTGCCACCACACCACAACACATGGCATGCTGCCACTACATCACAACACATGGCATGCTGCCACCACACCACAACACATGGCATGCTGCCACCACACCACACCACATGGCATGCTGCCTCTACATAATAACACATGGCATGCTGCCACCACACCACAACACATGGCATGCTGCCACCACATCATAACAAATGGCATGCTGCCTCTACATAATAACACATGGCATGCAGCCACCACACAACAACACATGGCATGCTGCCACCACATCATAACACATGGCATGCTGCCACCACATCATAGCACATGGCATGCTGCCACCGCATCACAACACATGGCATGCTGCCACCACACCACAATACATGGCATGCTGCCACTACATCATAACAAATGGCATGCTGCCACCACATCATAACACATGGCATGCTGCGACCGCATCACAACACATGGCATGCTGCCACCACACCACAACACATGGCATGCTGCCACCACATCATAACACATGGCATGCTGCCACCACATCACATGGCATGCTGCCACCACATCATACCACATGGCATGCTGCCACCACATCATACCACATGGCATGCTGCCACCACATCATAACACATGGCATGCTGCCACCGCACCACAGCACAGGGCATGCTGCCACCGCACCACAACACATGGCATGCTGCCACCGCACCACAACACATGGCATGCTGCCACCACATCATAACACATGGCATGCTGCCACCACATCACAACACATGGCATGCTGCCACTACATCACAACACATGGCATGCTGCCACCACATCACAACACATAGCATGCTGCCACCACATCACAACACATAGCATGCTGCCACCACATCACAACACATGGCATGCTGAAACCACATCATAACACATGGCATGCTGCCACCACATCATAACACATGGCATGATGCTACTACACTACACCACAACACATGGCATGCTGCCACCACAACACATGGCATGCTGCCACCACATCACAACACATGGCATGCTGCCACCACACCACAACACATGGCATGCTGCCACCACACCACACCACATGGCATGCTGCCGCCACATCATAAAACATGGCATGCTGCCACCACATCATAACACATGGCATGCTGCCACCACACCACAACACATGGCATGCTGCCACCACACCACATGGCATGCTGCCGCCACATCATAACACATGGCATGCTGCCACCACATTATAACACATGGCATGCTGCCACCACATCATAACACATGGCATGCTGCCGCCACATCATACCTCATGGCATGCTGCCGCCACATCATAACACATGGCATGCTGCCACCACATCGCAACACATGGCATGCTGCCACCACACCGCAACACATGGCATGCTGCCACCACATCATAACACATGGCATGCCGCAACCACATCATAACACATGGCATGCTGCCACCACATCATAACACATGGCATGCTGCCACCACATCATAACACATGGCATGCTGCCGCCACATCATAACACATGGCATGCTGCCACCACATGGCAACACATGGCATGCTGCCACCACACCACAACACATGGCATGCTGCCACCACATCATGACACATGGCATGCTGCCACCACATCATAACACATGGCATGCTGCCACCACATCACAACACATGGCATGCTGCCACCACATCATAACACATGGCATGCTGCTACTACACTACACCACAACACATGGCATGCTGCCACCACATCACAACACATGGCATGTTGCCACCATATCACAACACATGGCATGCTGCCACCACACCACAACACTTGGCATGCTGCCACCACAACACATGGCATGCTGCCACCACATCATAACACATGGCATGCTGCCACCACATCATAACACATGGCATGCTGCCACCACATCAGATGGCATGCTGCCACCACATCATACCACATGGCATGCTGCCACCACATCATACCACATGGCATGCTGCCACCACATCATAACACATGGCATGCTGCCACCGCACCACAGCACAGGGCATGCTGCCACCGCACCACAACACATGGCATGCTGCCACCACACCACAACACATGGCATGCTGCCACCACATCATAACACATGGCATGCTGCCACCACATCACAACACATGGCATGCTGCCACTACATCACAACACATGGCATGCTGCCACCACATCACAACACATAGCATGCTGCCACCACATCACAACACATAGCATGCTGCCACCACATCACAACACATGGCATGCTGAAACCACATCATAACACATGGCATGCTGCCACCACATCATAACACATGGCATGATGCTACTACACTACACCACAACACATGGCATGCTGCCACCACAACACATGGCATGCTGCCACCACATCACAACACATGGCATGCTGCCACCACACCACAACACATGGCATGCTGCCACCACACCACACCACATGGCATGCTGCCGCCACATCATAAAACATGGCATGCTGCCACCACATCATAACACATGGCATGCTGCCACCACACCACAACACATGGCATGCTGCCACCAAACCACACCACATGGCATGCTGCCGCCACATCATAACACATGGCATGCTGCCACCACATTATAACACATGGCATTCTGCCACCACATCATAACACATGGCATGCTGCCGCCACATCATACCTCATGGCATGCTGCCGCCACATCATAACACATGGCATGCTGCCACCACATCGCAACACATGGCATGCTGCCACCACACCGCAACACATGGCATTCTGCCACCACATCATAACACATGGCATGCCGCAACCACATCATAACACATGGCATGCTGCCACCACATCATAACACATGGCATGCTGCCACCACATCATAACACATGGCATGCTGCCGCCACATCATAACACATGGCATGCTGCCACCACATGGCAAAACATGGCATGCTGCCACCACACCACAACACATGGCATGCTGCCACCACATCATGACACATGGCATGCTGCCACCACATCATAACACATGGCATGCTGCCACCACATCACAACACATGGCATGCTGCCACCACATCATAACACATGGCATGCTGCTACTACACTACACCACAACACATGGCATGCTGCCACCACATCACAACACATGGCATGTTGCCACCATATCACAACACATGGCATGCTGCCACCACAACACAACACTTGGCATGCTGCCACCACAACACATGGCATGCTGCCACCACATCACACACATGGCATGCTGCCACTACATCACAACACATGGCATGCTGCCACCACATCACAACACATAGTATGCTGCCACCACATCACAACACATAGCATGCTGCCACCACATCACAACACATGGCATGCTGAAACCACATCATAACACATGGCATGCTGCCACCACATCATAACACATGGCATGCTGCTACTACACAACACCACAACACATGGCATCCTGCCACCACAACACATGGCATGCTGCCACCACATCACAACACATGGCATGCTGCCACCACACCACAACACATGGCATGCTGCCACCAAACCACACCACATGGCATGCTGCCTCTACAAAATAACACATGGCATGCTGCCACCACACCACAACACATGGCATGCTGCCACTACATCACAACACATGGCATGCTGCCACCACACCACAACACATGGCATGCTGCCACCACATCATAACAAATGGCATGCTGCCTCTACATAATAACACATGGCATGCTGCCACCACACCACAACACATGGCATGCTGCCACTACATCACAACACATGGCATGCTGCCACCACACCACAACACATGGCATGCTGCCACCACACCACACCACATGGCATGCTGCCTCTACATAATAACACATGGCATGCTGCCACCACATCATAACAAATGGCATGCTGCCTCTACATAATAACACATGGCATGCTGCCACCACACCACAACACATGGCATGCTGCCACCACACCACACCACATGGCATGCTGCCTCTACATAATAACACATGGCATGCTTCCACCACACCACAACACATGGCATGCTGCCACCACATCATAACAAATGGCATGCTGCCTCTACATAATAACACATGGCATGCTGCCACAACACCACAACACATGGCATGCTGCCACCACATCATAACACATGGCATGCTGCCACCACATCATAGCACATGGCATGCTGCCACCGCATCATAACACATGGCATGCTGCCACCACACCACAACACATGGCATGCTGCCACTATATCATAACAAATGGCATGCTGCCACCACATCATAACACATGGCATGCTGCCACCGCATCACAACACATGGCATGCTGCCACCACACCACAACACATGGCATGCTGCCACCACATCATAACACATGGCATGCTGCCACCACATCACATGGCATGCTGCCACCACATCATACCACATGGCATGCTGCCACCACATCATACCACATGGCATGCTGCCACCACATCATAACACATGGCATGCTGCCACCGCACCACAACACATGGCATGCTGCTACCACAACACATGGCATGCTGCCACCACACCACAACACATGGCATGCTGCCACTACATCATAACACATGGCATGCTGCCACCACACCACACCACATGGCATGCTGCCACCACACCACACCACACCACATGGCATGCTACCACCAGACCACACCACAACACATGGCATGCTGCCACCACACCACAACACATGGCATGCTGCTACTACACCACATCACATGGCATGCTGCCACCACATGGCATACAGCCACCAAGCCACAATACAGGGCATGCTGCCACCACATCATAACACATGGCATGCTGCCACCACACTACAATACATGGCATGCTGCTACTACACCACAACACATGGCATGCTGCCACCACACTACAATACATGGCATGCTGCAACCACACCACAACACATGGCATGCTGCCACCACATGGCATACAGCCACCACACCACAACACAGGGCATGCTGCCACCACATCATAACACATGGCATGCTGCCACCACACTACAATACATGGCATGCTGCTACTACACCACAACACATGGCCTGCTGCCACCACACTACAATACATGGCATGCTGCAACCACACCACAACAGATGGCATGCTGAGACCGCACCACAACACATGGCACGCTGCCACCACACCACAACACATGGCATGCTGCCACCACACTACAATACATGGCATGCTGCTACTACACCACAACACAAGGCATGCTGCCACCACACTACAATACATGGCATGCTGCAACCACACCACAACACATGGCATGCTGCCACCACACCACAACACATGGCATGCTGCCACCACACCACAACACATGGCATGCTGCCACCACATCATAACACATGGCATGCTGCCACCACATCATAACACATGGCATGCTGCCACCACATCATAACACATGGCATGCTGCCACACCACAACACATGGCATGTTGTTACTACACCACAACACATGGCATGCTGCCACCACACCACAACACATGGCAACAAATCTATGTGGATCTTCGCAAAATCCTGAAAATGTGACAATATGTGCAATTATCAGCTTTAACAAAGCGTACACACATCTCTTCATTGTGCCTGTGTAATACTCTGCAGTGTTTTAGGTTATTTCAATTCATAATCGCTCACTTCAATGGGTATTCTGGTGGTTTGTTCTTCTCACTTTTAAGAGCAGAGAGGAAGTGGTCCCCAGCACCCTACATAGTAAACACGCAATGTAAACAGTTTATAATTTATTGAATCGGAGCACTTCAAGGCAATTTATAAAAGTAAGTTATGGGAATTAACTCTGTCACAGACAAATAGCATGTGCTTGTTCAGCCCAATAGAAAAGTTTGTTGGTTTCCGTCTGAATTACACTTGGATTTGAATGTGATTCTATACTATTGATTCTAGCTGATAATGCCATCAGACTTATATGATGCTGAAATCCGATGCTTAGTAAAAGCTGATTTTTTAGACGGCAAACCAACAGCAGTATCTATAGGGATGCAGTCGACAGCCCAAATGCTTGATACATCTCACCCATAGAGAGACATTTGTTTTCTCATAAAAGGGGGAGATCAAGCCTAGAGATAGCGGAGAATTTGCCCAAATCGACCAATCCGCTTCTTACTGTCATTTATCTAGTACAGTCTTTGTGGCATATTCACTTGGGCACGAGGTTTAACAAGGTAAAAAACCTTGATCCCAATTTTGGATTACCACGGGTATGCGCCCTCCCGATATCCCGCAGTATCCGATTTTAAAAAAGTGATTTTTGGGGTTACCAGCTCTAAAAACCCTAAAAAAAGAAAAAGAAAATGACACTTACCTTCCTGGGGGTCTCCGCGCCATCTTGTTACTGGGGAGGGGGCTGCTGGGAGTCCCGGGGGCTGCAGGGAGGCTCCAGGGGCTGTAGGGAGGTGCAAGTGCTTCTGGGACACACCGGGTGTCACACACACACGCTTACACATACACACTTACAAACATTCACAAACACTCTCACACACTGACTCACCACTGCTGCAGGAGGCCGGGTCGTGATGCTGGATACAGAAGACACTGCTTCAGAAGGTAAGTAATACAGGTGTCTATTTACTAAGCAGTGTTAGGACACAGAGTGAAAAGTGATAAGAAAGTGATAAGGTGCCAGCCAATCAGCTCTCAACTGTCATTTTTCAAACACAGCCTGTGAGATGACAGTTGGGAGCTGATTGGCTGGCACCTTATCACTTTCTTATCACTTTTCACTCTGGGCCTGATTCTGACCCGCGAGCGCTATGCGCTCGCAAGTGGGTCGAAGTTGGGAGTGCTTTTGGCTCTGTTAGAGCCGAAAGCACTCTTGGGCTTGCGGAAATGAGACCCTACCACAAGGGTCTCGTCGCAAGCCCGATGGTCGCAATGGTCTTGACCATCGCAACCATCTTCCTGGCCGCTCACTATAGCTGTGGGTGGTCACCCACAGCTATGCAAGCGACCAGGAGGCCGCTCTAAAAAAAGAGAAGGATGGCCCTGATTCAGAGCGAGTGCTCTGTCAGAGCATCCGGCTCTGAATCAGGGCCTCTGTCTCCTAACACTGCTTAGTAAATAGACCCCCATTGGATTAACTGGAGGAATAGCCAGGCTTAAGTATAAAAACTGACCAGAGAAGGAGGGAGGAGGGAGCAGTCGGGAAACAGAGGAGAGAGCAGAGGGTCTGTGGGGGTGCCGGACGTATGTATGAAATTGGCTGACTGGTATTCTGCACTGGATGTCACAAATTTATTTTACATGTATTCCCTACTGCTGCTGTTATGTTTTTGTTGTAAGTCTGCACTGGCAAAATACATGTATGATTAAGTTGTCTTTAAGTAAAAGCATTGTCATTTATTTTAGAATCTGTATTTGTGTGAAATATTTTATTATCTTTTATAATAAGTAAGGTTTATAGGTAATCTAGAACACATCGCGTTATCAAGAACTAATTAAGCTAATTGGAAACCAGGGCCGGCCGACCTATACACTGGGTAGGCGGCCGCGTAGAGCGCCAGCCTAAGGAGGGCGCCGCAGCAGTCACGGACAGTGAGTTACTCACTTGTCCCGATTGGCGACCTGAAGGCAAGTATGTGCTGCATGGAGCTGCGCTGTCACAGCGCTAGGTGGCTGGCCATGACTGGGACTGATTCCCCTCCTTCCTGGTCCTCCCACAGTTTGCAGATATGTGCCCTCCGGACACTACCCAGGCAGCAGCGACAAGTGATTACGTTTTGACGCTCCCGCGGCTCTACAGTACCTTGAAGAGCGACGGACAGAGACAGAGCAGCACGGAGAGGACTGAAGACAAATTAGCTGGAGTGAGGGAGAGTGGAAAAAACATTAGGAAGGAAAGACCATACAGGGTATGAAGGGGACAGAGGGCAATATGAGACATGGAGAAGGACAATAAAAGACAGACGGGGGGTTGGCAAGAACAATACATGGCACGGAGGACACAATGCAAGGCATGGAGGGGGGTACAGGCCAATATAAAACAGATGGGGTGAGAACAATAAAAGACATGGGGGCTACAATACAATATATGGTGGGGAGAAGTCAATTTGAGACATGGGGGAGCACAATACATGCTTTAGATATGTTTACGGCTTTTCCCACTAGACTGTGCCTCTTTATATTTTTCGGTTGCACGCCTCTGGCATGCGCAACAGTACCCCTGAAAAAAATATTTGCTTCCCTACAAAATTGGGCTTGGACCGGCCCTGTTGGAAACTTCCAATTAATTAATTAGTCCCCGGTGGGGGGGGGGCATCTGCTGGGGTCCCAGAGCAAGTCTCGCTGATTTTTCCCAAAATTAACGTTTTTAGGAGAAATCAGACTTGCTCTGGAGGTGCAAGAATAAAAAATTACCGCCGCTCAAAAT
Organism: Taudactylus pleione; assembly: GCA_031769625.1. Taxonomy (NCBI): domain Eukaryota; kingdom Metazoa; phylum Chordata; class Amphibia; order Anura; family Myobatrachidae; genus Taudactylus; species Taudactylus pleione. The sequence goes on from JAUIMM010000123.1 coordinate 1,495,127, forward strand.
AGAATTGTCTAATTGCTCAATGATTGAGCCCCTTTGTATCCTGATGTGAAAGACAGGAGTTTGCAGTGATATTTCAGGATAACCTGCACATACTGTAATTTTGTACAATGGATACACAGTAACAACGGTCAGTGGTGGATCCTTCACAGCAGAACGCACCGTAAAAGGTATGCTCTCAGACAACATAGATAATGTCAGATGGGAGAATATGTGCTCCGCGCTGAACCAGAAGCGTGAACCTGTCAGATCGTGTTTCCTGCATAAACCGTTTTCCTTTGTTCATTGCACACAATTTCTCCATTACTACTACATAAAAGTAGATTGGTTTTTATAGCACCAGCAGTTCTCTGGAAGTTCATCCAGCCATTCGCTGACCTTCACGTAACCTTGAGATGCTACATTCTGCGCTGAGTAAGTCAGGCAGAAGATGGAAGATCTATCCACGACCTTTCCGTCCCCAGTGATGCACTAAACAGCAGCTTCGGGTGCAGCACAGTAAGAAAAAAACTGAGCTTTTTAGATATCTGTCAGGTACAAAAAAATAGCAACAAAATCTGCAGAATGAACTTCACTGAATAATTCAGTTTATTCAGGACCTCTCCATTCAGGGTGAAAAGGCATTAACAAAGAAATAAGAAAATCTGTATTCAATTCCAGTTATTGAACTGCACCAAAAGATGGACAGTCCACTTTTACCAGAATCAATAGTGTAATTCAAAGAGCTGGATTTATTACGTGTTTATTAGAACAAAGTTCTGTACATCTGTAATCCCAGCACTAGGCTTTATAACGCACATGTCAGAGATGTTCAGTGTAAGATGATTTAAGTCATAATCAAAACTAAGCAGCGTAAGAGCCATGAACGAATGTTATTTATCAGCCAGGTACATTGTCAGTTCTATATCACATTCTGTATCAGTTCATTGTTTGATCTCTGTGCCCGATTCAGACCTGCTTGCTAGATGCGTTTGCGCGCTGCCAAAGTATGCAAATCCCGCGATCGCACTGCAAGGCATTAGCACGCCCCCAATATGTCTTGGCGTGCGATCGCATTGTGTATTTATATGCCCACCAGCCTGTCATTCGACGCCCACTTTCCCTTTCTCCAGGAAGTGTATGCAACATTTGGTAACATCGAGTACCATCGGATCCATACGCAGCACTTGTGGCTGACCATACCCTACCGCAAGCACTGCGAATAATTCAGTGTGTAATTCAGCCATGTGACGTGTACTATAACGCTGCGTCTTAATTATGCACGCGTATGAAATGGCGTTAAGACGCTCAGACACGCCTGCATTCGCACCACCACTTCCCGGTTTCCAGTGACCAACCCCTGTCACCACCCAGAAACACCTCGTCCTGTCACTCAATCTAGCGAGGCGTCTGCGTACAAGGGGAGGTCACTTCGCGATCGCATTGACTAGTTCGCGCATGCGCACTGCAATGCATACACATGCGCACATTGCAAGCATTGGCAGGCTGTGTGGGAACGCAGCCTAGCGAGCAGGTCTGAATCAGGCCCTATATTCCCTCCTGCTGCAGAACTTTATAACACTCAGAAAAGTTTTCTGGTATCAGAGTTCATTCACCATCATACGTCATGATGATAATGATGATGACATTGAATGTTTGTTTTTTCACTGCTTAATAAAAAGAATGATGTGCCCCTTACCCCCACTGCATGACAATCATTAGCACTCACAGAGTAAAATTGGGGATTATTCAATATGGGGTTCCCTGGGAAATGCTGCTATTAGCCCTAGGCTGGGATCGGGATACTATAATATAGGGGACACACAGAATAGGGACCCTCTGCCATAATGTACACCAGCCCTAATCAGGATCCAGTCACATGGTCGACAGAGGCCGTGTCAGCATTCACAATGTCAGCATTGGAATATTGACATGGTCAAGGTGTTAACATGCACCACGTTGACACCCTCAAAATGTCGACATGCTCACAATGTCGACACTTGAAATGTCGACATTCCCAGAATGTCAAAGGTTAGGGTTAGGAATTATGGGATGGTCAGGGTTAAGCTACATGGGGAGGATAGGGTTAGGCTGCCGGGGGAGGTTAGAATTAGGCACTAGGTAGGGGGTCGGTTAAGGATAGGGGGAAAATACTCACTGGAACACCGCTCGCCGAAACTGCTCCACACATGACCGCCATACCTCCCAACTTTTCAAAAGCTGAAGGAGGGACAGGGCACGCGCCTAAGGCGCACGCGCCCGAAAAAGGGGCTTGGCTTCTGAAAAGGGGCGTGACCAACTGAAAACGGGGCGGAGCCTCGCGGCTTCCCCCGTTTTCGTCACTAGCACTCTCCGAGATGCTGGGCAGCCCCCCAGGCTCTACCTACGCTAGTGAACAGATGCCGTGCGATGCGCATGGCATCTGTTCACTTTCTGCACACCCGCTCCTCTGCTAGGCAGAGCAGCGGGTGTGCTCTCCCCAACTTCCCCCCCACCGCGGGACACTGCGGCCCGCGGGCGGGACAGCGGGACAGTCCCAGAGAAACAGGACTGTCCCGCTGGAAGCGGGACAGTTGTCAGGTATGTGACCGCCAGTGTCCACATGATGAGTGTCAGCTCTGTATACCACATCAATAACCCCAAATATAGTCTACTGTAGGCTCAAATGTAATAGGCTCCAATTTGCTTATCTCTGTACAGTTTTGGTGATATAGCTTCTAGATTTAACGTGCCAATTAGTTGTAAGACAAAACCAGGCTTGTTTTTGCATTATAACTAATTATCCCTTTACAACAATAAGCATCTACAGTATATTACCAGAACTGTTCAAAGGACAAGCAAGTCGGACCCTATTACATTTGGGCCATAGGCCCTCATTCAGAGCCACTCGCTATTTGCGGTCGTTCGTTCTAAAACAAGGGGTGGCTATTCAAATGAACCGTTCGCTGTTTGCGGTCTGTTCACGCCTCTATGTCTGAACGAGCGAGCAAAACATACGCTCTTTTATTTCTTAAAAACGCCCCCTGGCCGCTCGCACCATGGGCCTGATTCAGAGCCGTTCGCTATTTGCGGTCGTTCGTTCAAAAACAAGGGGTGGCTATTCAAATGATCCGTTCGCAAATTGCAGTCTGTTCACACCTCTAAGTCTGAACGAGCGAGCAAAACATACGCTCGTTTATTTGTTAAAAACGCCCCCTGGCCGCTCGCACCATACGTCATGTCCGCTATTTATTAGATTAATCGAGTACATCGACCAGCGTATGAACTGCTCGCTATTCTTGTGGTTGGTTTTTGCTACCACAATTTTGCGAACAGTTCTGGCTTAAAAAAAACCCAGTGACGTGGTCAATGACGCTGCTGTTTTAAATATGCACACCCATAAAACGCCCGTTTTGACCTTTAAGCACGCCTGCGTTCGGATTTCCACTCCCCGTTTTCAAGCACCTTCCCCTGTTGCCACCCACATACGCTTCATCCTGTCACTCAAATTATCAGGCATTCGCTATTTTGCGAGCACATGAATTTCGGCCGCACTGACTGGTTCGCGCATGCGTATAACGATCCGTACGCATGCGCAGATGTGCGAACATCGCTCGGAACGAGCGTACTGCCGCTAGCGAGTGGCTCTGAATGAGGGCCCATATGTCATGTCCGCTATTTATTAGATTAATCGAGTACATCGAACAGGATATGAACTGCTCGCTATTCTTGTGGTTGGTTTTTTCAACCGCTATTTTGCGAGCAGTTCTGAGTTAAAAAAACCAAATGACGTGGTCATTGACGCTGCTATATTAATTATGCACACCCATAAAACGCCCGTTTTGACCTTTAAGCACGCCTGCGTTCTGATCTCCACTCCCCGTTTTCAAGCACCTTCCCCTGTTACCACCCACATACGCCTCATTCTGTCACTCAAAATAGCAGGCACTCGCTATATTGCGTACAAACGATTTTCGGCCGCACTGACTGGTTCGCGCATGCGTACTAAAAACCGTACGCATGCGCAGATGTGCGAACATCGCTCGGAACGAGCGTACTGCCGCTAGCGAGTTGCTCTGAATGAGGGCCATAGTCTCCTATAGCACCCTCTAGGGAATGTTAATAGAATAACACCCCTCTCAGTGTATTGCAGCTACTGCATGCCTGAGACCCTAAAGAAAACGGAACATGGCCAAATAGTGGGATCCAAAAAAGGGGCGTGGCCAAGCAGGAAACCTCATTAAAGGGAGATTGGAGCTTTAGCTTATACTGGGGAGAGGTCTGCCCACCATTAGAGAGACACCTTAGAGCTAAGAGCAGGGAGGGAGGTGCTGGTGGGGGAGGCAGTGGCGTATCTATAATGGGTGCAGTGTGTGCGGGCCCCCCGGGTCCACTGGGGCTCCGCACTGCACACACTGCACCCATATTATTTTAGACTTACCTGTCCGTGGTCCCACGTCGGGCGTCTGCGCTGCTCGGAACACCGGAAAATGGCCGCCGCGCACCGGGCCCCCTCCTCTCTTTAGACGCCCCTGGGGGGAGGAGATGGTCTGGCTCCCAAATAATTCCTTCGGGAACTGTTGCTGCATCACTGTGTATCCCTGTTTTCATAATGTACTGTTATAAAGCCTACATGGGAAGGGGACCTCTTCTAAGGTACAGCCTGGAGAGTTAGCCAGGGGCAACAGGAGGTGAATCACTCCAAATGCTATGTGCTCGAGAGCGGGTCTGAATCAGGCCCATGGATCTGATTGTTCCAGACCACGTTATATAGAAAACGTATAACTGCAAGTGTTAAGCCTCATAATTATTCCTTTGTTAAATCCCCTATTCTGTTCCATAAATTAGTGCAGTTTATCTTCAATATGAGCCGGTCTTCTCCTCATACAATGTCGGCATCAAGGCAATCGCCTTCCGTCTTACCCTGCCAGCTGCAATTTATTACATGATTTCCTTATGAAAGGCTAATACCGCTGAATGAAACTTGCAGGCACTTTGCTTTACACTCTTAATCTTAGTATTAACCGTCCCCTTCATCTACCTGACAGGTCCGAGTCATCTGTTTCCTCCCTTTGATGGAAAAGCAAATCCCCTCTCACATTATTTATTAAGCGGACCACTAAACAGTGCGGCGAGGGTTCTATGTACCATAGCAGTCACCCAGGAAGCACCTGTTCGGGGTGGGCGGAAAGGAGAGGGGTCACTGCACAAAAAAGTGCAGTTAATTGTTTACTTTTTCATTATTTTGTATTTTATTTTGAGCCATTGTAGTTACTATAACCAGTGACTATAGTGGAGGCTCAGGTGCTAGATAGAGTGACATGAGAATACAGATTGCACTGATCGCTGTGCACAGATGCATACTGGGAGAAGGGGTTGCGTATAGCGCTTGCGCACATTTACGCGTTACCTGTCTCTGTCCCATTATAAGTCGGACAGATTTAGGCCAGGTCTACGTTTCAGGGCAGGAACCTGGCAGCGACAATGTGATTGCACGGAACCACCCTGGCTTCGGGAGTGTTGTGGGCATGTTTCTAATACTCCGTGTGATTTGGAGTCATGCATACAGGGTATGGGAGACTTTCTCTGACGGATCTCTTGCACGCAGCGTGGTGCTGGTGCACGTGCCAGTATTGATGATGACGGTTGCAGCGGTAGGCGTAAAAATGATTCTGCTGTACACAGGGCCGCCAACAGGGAGGGACTGCCGGGACTATAGTCCTGGGCCCGGACACTTGTAAGAAAGGAGGGGGCCGCTCACTAATACCTCCTTAGGTGAAAGGGGGCCTGCCCCGAATGGTGCATTGCATCGACTACCTGCACAAACCCTGATTTGGCAGGGAAAAAGGAGGCCTGCCACTTCTCCCGCCCACCCACTGGTTCAATATTTTTTTTTTTTTGGAGTCGGCACGCATGACGTCAGGCCGCTGGAAGAAAGAAGAAGGAGGGTAAGTTATGGGACTTACATGCTTGCTGCAGCAGCCAGCATGTCATACAAGGAGTGGGGACTGATTGCTTGACTAGGGCTGGAGAGGGAAAGTGTAGAGGGCAGAAAGCTGGATAGAGAGCTGGGCCATCAGTATTACATATATATATATATATATATATATATATATATATATATAAATATAATATATATTAGAGGTGTGCACCGGCCACTTTTCGTGTTTTGTGTTTTGGTTTTGGATTTGGATCTTTCTTCGTGTTTTGGATCTGGATTGGTTTTGCCAAAACCACCCTTCGGTGTTTTGGGTTCTGGGTTTTGTGTTTTGGATCTGTATTTTTTTTTAAAAAAGCATAAAAACAGCTAAAATCACAGAATTTGTGAGTTTTTCTGCTCCTATGCTATTGTTAACCTCAATAACCTTAATTTCCACTCATTTCCAGTCTATTCTGAACACCTCACACCTCACAATAATGTTTTTATGTCCAAAAGGTTGCACCGAGGTAGATGGATGACTATGCTAAGCGACACGATTGGGCGGCACAAACACGTGGCCCATATAGGAGTGACACTGCAGTGGCAGACAGGATGGCAGTTTGAAAAACTAGGCCCCAAACAGTACATAATGCAAAGTAAAAAAAGAGGTTCAAGATGGAATTCTCCTTGGGCCCTCCCACCCACCCTTATGTTGTATAAACAGGACATGCACACTTTAACAAACCAATCATTTCAGCGCCAGGGTCTGCCACACGACTGTAGCTGAAATTATTGGTTCGTTTGGGCCCCCACAAAACAAGCTGGCAATTAATCTGTCCCTGTACAAACTGGCTCTACGGAGGCAAGATGTCGTCCTCATCCTCCTCATCCACCGATTCCTCACCCTCTTCAGTGTTGTGTACATCCTCATCCTCACAGAGTATTAACTCGTCCCCGCTGGAATCCACCACCACAGGTCCCTCTGTACGTTCTGGAGGCTGGTCTCCCTGGAAGAGTTGATAGTTTATTTTTATGAACATCATCTTCTCCACATTTTGTGGAAGCAACCTCCTACGCCTTTCGCTGACAAGGTTCCCGGCTGCACTAAACACTCTTTCGGAGTTCAAACTGGAGGGGGGGCAACTCAGGTAAAATAGAGCCAGTTTGTACAAGGGCCTCCAAATTGCCTCTTTTTCCTGCCAGTACAGGTATGGACTGTCTGACATGCCTACTTGGATGCTGTCACCGATGTAATCCTCCACCATTCTGTCAATGGTGACAGTATCATATGCAGTGACAGTAGACATGTCAGAAATTGTTGCCAGGTCCTTCAGTCCAGACCAGATGTCCAAACTTGGTCCTGCCTGCCCTGCATCACCGCCAGCGGGTTGCTTAGAATACCTAAGTTTTTTCCTGGCAGCCCCAGTTGCGGGAGAAAATGAAGAAGGAGCTGTTGACGTGTCATGTTCCGCTTCAGCTAACAGTGTTTTCACCAGCAGGTCTTTGCACCTCTGCAGGCTTGTGTCGGACGGAAAAAGAGACACCACATAGGCTTTAAACCTAGGATCGAGCACGGTGGCCAAAATATAGTGTTCTGATTTCAAAAGATAGACCACCCTGGAATCCTAGCAAAGCGAATGAAGGGCTTCATCCACAAGTCCCACATGCCGAGCGGAATCGCTCCGTCTTAGCTCCTCCTTCACTTTCTCCAGCTGCTTCTGCAAAAGCCTGATGAGGGGAATGACCTGATTCAAGCTGGCAGTGTCTGAACTGACTTCACGTGTTGCAACTTTGAAGGGCTGGAGAACCTTGCACAACACGGAAATCATTCTCCACTGTGCTTGAGTCAGGTGCATACCCCCTCCTTTGCCTATGTCATAGGTGGATGTATAGGCTTGAATGGCCTATTGCTGCTCCTCCATCCTCTGAAGCATATAGAGGGTTGAGTTCCACTGCGTCACAACCTCTTGCTTCAGGTGATGGCGGGGCAGGTTCAAGAGTGTTTGCTGGCGCTCCAGTCTTCGGCACGCAGTCGCTGAATGGTGAAAGTGGCCAGAAATTTTTCGGGCCACCCAAAGCGTCTCCTGCACGCCCCTGTCACTTTTCAGAAAATTCTGCACCACCAAGTTTATTGTGTGAGCAAAACATGGGACGTGCTGGAATTTGCCCAAATGTAATGCCTGCACAATATTGGTGGCGTTGTCAGATATCACAAATCCCCAGGAGAGTCTAAGTGGGGTAAGCCACTGGGCGATGATTTCCCTCAGTTTCTCTAAGAGGTTGTCGGTGGTGTGCCTCTTACTGAAACTGGTTATACACAGCGTAGCCTGCCTTGGAACGAGCTGGCGTTGCTGAGATGCTGCTACTGGTGACGCTGCTGTTGTTGCTGCGTAAGGTGATACATCTACCCAGTGGGCTGTCACAGTCATATAGTCCTTAGTCTGCCCTGTTCCACTTGTCCACATGTCCGTGGTTAAGTGGACATTGGGTACAACTGCATTTTTCAGGACACTGAGGACACTTTCTGACGTTTCTGTACAGTCTCGGTATCGCCTGCCTAGTGAAGTGGAATCTAGACGGGATTTGGAACAGGGGACACACTATCTCCATCAATTGTCTAAATCCCACTGCACTAATGGCGGATACCGGACGCACGTCTAACACCAACATAGCAGTCAAGGCCTCAGTTATACGTTTTGCTTCAGGATGACTGCTGTCGTACTTCATCCTCCTCGCTAAGGACTGTTGGAGGGTGAATTGTTTAGTAAAAGTAGTGGTGTTCCTACTTCCTTTCTGGGATGATGAATGACTCCCAGCAGCAGCAACAGCAGCAGCGGCAGCAGGAGGCGTAGCAATGCAGGATCATCCAGGGGAATCCCGGATAGGAGAGTCAGTCATGCCAGTGACATGGCCTGCAGGACTACTTCCGATCCTGACTAAGGAGGAAATTGACGAGGAGGGAGTTGACGGTGTGGTTTGCAGGCGCTTGGATACAACAGGACAACGGGATTTAGGTGTCCCTGGACTGCTTACGGTCTTAGCCAAAGTTTCTGAACTTGACAGTAGCTTTTTATGAACGCACTGCAGGTGCCGTATAAGGGAGGATGTTCCTAGGTGGTTAACGTCCCTACCCCTACTTATTTCACCTTTACATATGGTACATATGGCAAGACAGTTGTTGTCCGGATTTGGATAGAAATATTGCCAGACCAAAGAGGTGGAATGTTTGGTCTTCTTCCCAGGCATGACCGTGATGGGCTTTTTCATCCCACGGACAACAACTGTCTCCCCCGGAGCCTGATTTAAACAAACCACATCACCATCAGAATCCTCCTCGCCAACTTCCTCCTCAGCGCCAGCTACACCAGTATCCTCATCCTGTTGTACTTCAACAGTGACATCTTCAATTTGCATATCAGCAAGTGGACTGTGGGTGCTCCTTTCAGCACATGCAGGGGGCGTGCAAATGGTGGAAAGAGCCACCTCTTCCCGTCCAGTGCTGGGAAGGTCAGGCATCGCAACCGCCACCACACTTGGGGGGTCATTCAGACCCGGTCGTTAGCGCCGATGCACTCGGACCGGGTCGATGGCCCCCCACAGAGCATGCACACGACGGCGCCATCGTGCGCATGCGTGAGACCCGCTATGACCGACAGCGCCGGTCATAGCAGGTCTCGATCCAAAGGGGGCGAGCTGTCAATGTTGATTGACAGCTCACCCCGTTTGGAAGGTGGGCCGGGGGGGTGGCAGCCCAAACGGAGGCATTCCCATGGGAACGCCTACGTTTGGGGGTGGCCCCACTGACATCACTAGTGATGTCAGTGGAGAGCTTCCGGCTCTGACAGAGCCAGTAGCTCTCCGGGGCTTACGACAAGGGAGACCCTACCCTAGGGTCTCGTCGTAAGCCCTGATGGTCGCGATGGTCTCTGACCATCTCGACCATCACCAGAGCGGTCGTTAGAGCTGTGGGTGTTAACCCACAGCCTAACGACTGCAACAGAGGTGGGCGGTCAGGATGCAAGTGGCCGCCCAGTTTCTGAGCGACCGCTTGCATCCTCCGACCGCCTCTGAATGAGGGCCTTTGACTCTCCTTGGGGATTTGTGATATCTTCTTAGAACGCACAGTTCTTCGCTGTGCTTTTGTCAGCTTAACTCGTTTGATTTTTTTAGCGGAAGGAGGGCTTCCATCGTCATGTGAAGCTGAACCACTAGTCATGAACATAGGGAAAGACCTTAGCTGTTCCTTGCCACTCCGTGTCATAAATGGCATATTGGCAAGTTTACGTTTCTCTTCAGATGATTTAAATGTTTTTTTCAAGGTCATTTTCCTGAACTTTGTCATTTGGGATTGTATGTGCCCTCTACTATGACATTGGGCATTGGCCTTGGCAGACGACGTTGATGGCATGTTATCGTCTATGTCATGACTAGTGGCAGCAGCTTCAGCACTAGGAGGAAGTGGTTCTTGATCTTTCCCTATTTTATTTTTATCAGAGAAAGTTTGTTCCTCCATTTATGTTATATTGATATATACGTGCGGCTAAGGCGCACACAAACACAGAAAATATTTTTTTATTTTTGTTGGAGACTAGTGCACTTTGTGGGTTACACCACCCTTTAAGAAATGAGCCAGCCGGCCCTTTACTTATGACACAGGTGCACGCTTGGCGCTGCTCCTTTGTTTATGCACATGCAGCTACAACCCACACAATTCACAAAGACAGCCCCTATGGACAACAGCAGCACAGCACAGCACAACACTACACTACACTACACAGACCAGCCAGCCCTTACTCCCACCCTCCCTCTTCACTGTCCACAGCCGAGTGAGAAAATGGCGCCGACACGGGTACCTTATATAGGATCGAAAAACAGCGAGATCCGGAAGGCGGGATGATGACGTTTTGCCTCGATTCCAGATCCGAGTCAGGCGGGAAAAGTCGAGCCTGACTCGGATCGGCCTCGGATTGGGGGGGCTCGGGGGGGTTCGGATTTCAGAAATCCAAAACTGCTCAACCCTAATATATATATATATATATATGTATATATATTAGGGATGGGCGGGTTCAAATTTCTGAAATCCGAACCCCCCCGATCCCCGCCGATCCGAGTCTGATCCGAGTCAGGCTCGAGTTTTCCCGCCTGACTCAGATCTGAAATCGAGGCAAAATGTCATCATCCCGCCTTCCGGATCTCGCGGGTTTTGGATTCATTAAAAGGTCCCCGCTTCGGCGCCATTTTTCACTCTGGCTGTGGACAGTGAAGAGGGAGGGTGGGAGTTAGGGCTGGCTGGTCTGTGTTGTGTTGTGCTGTGCTGCTGTTGTCCATAGGGGCTGGCTGGGCTGTGTTGTGCTGCTATTACCCATAGGGGCTGGCTGGGCTGTGTTGTGCTGCTGTCATAGGGGCTGGCTGGGCTGTGTTGTGCAGTCAGTTGTCCATAGGGGCTGTGTCCACGCCAAAGTCTATAGGGGCTGGCTGGGCTGTGTTGTGCAGTGTCCCATAAAGGCTGTAGTCCTAAAGCGGTGCTGTAGTGTTGTCCAGGGGGTGATCGGTCCATCAGGGGTGCTCCCCAAGTGCAAAAAAAAAAAAATGTTTCTGTGTTTGTGATTTGTGTGCGCTGTAGCCGCACGTGCATCAACAAAGTAGTGCCAAGCGTATGTTTGTGTCATAAATCAAGGGCCAGCTGGCTCATAAAGGGTGCTGTAACCCCCAAAGTGCACTCCAAAAAAATTAAAAAAATTTTATGTTTGTGAATTGTGTGCGGTGTAGCCGCATGTGCATTAACAAAGTAGCACCAAGCATGCGCTTGTGTCATAAATCAAGGGCCAGCTAGCTCATCTGTAAAGGGTGCTATAACCCCCAAAGTGCACTCCAAAATTTAAAAAAAAAATTCTGTTTGTGACTTGTGTGCACTGTAGCCGCACGTGCATCAACAAAGTAGCCCCAAGCGTTCGCCTGTGTCATAAATCAAGGGCCGGCTGGCTCGTCTGTTAAAGGGTGGTGTAACCCCCAAAGTGCACTCCAAAAAAAATTAAAAAAACATTTTTTCTGTGTTTGTGAATTGTGTGCGCAGTAACCGCACGTGCATCAACAAAGGAGCAGTGCCAAACGTGGGCCTATGTCATAGTCAATGGCTGGCTGGCTCATCTCTTAAAGGGTGGTGTAACCCCCAAAATGCACTCCAAAAAAATAAAAAATTCTTCTTTTCTGTGTTGTGAATTGTATGTGCTGTAGCTGCACGTGCATCAACAAAGGAGCAGCGCCAAGCGTGCACCTGTGTCATAAGTCTGTTAAAGGGTGGTGTAACCCTCAAAGTGCACTCCAAAAAAACTAAAAAGTTCTTCTTTTCTGTGTTTGTGAATTGTGTGGGCTGTAGCCACACGTGCATCAACAAAGGAGCAGCGTCAAGACTGCGCCTGTGTCATAAGTAAAGGACCGGCTGGCTCAACTCTTAAAGGGTGGTGTAACCCCCAAAGTGCACTCCAAAAAAAATTAAAAATTCTTCTTTTCTGTGTTTGTGTGCACCTTAGCCGCATGTATATATCAATATAACATAAATGGACGACCAAACTTTGTCCGATAAAGATAAAATAGGGAAGATCAAGAATTACTTCCTCCTAGTGCTGAAGCTGCTGCCACTAGTCATAACATAGACGATAAAATGCCATCAAGGTCATCTGCCAAGGCCGATGCCCAATGTCATAGTAGAGGGCATATAAAATCCCAAATGACAAAGTTCAGGAAAATGACCTTAAAAAAAACATTGAAATCATCTGAGGAGAAACATAAACTTACCAATATGCCATTTAGGACACTGAGTGGCAAGGAATGGCTAAGGTCTTTCCCTATGTTCATGACTAGTGGTTCAGCTTCACATGACGATGGAAGCCCTCCTCTCGCTACAAAAATCAAATGAGTTAAGCTGGCAAAAGCACAGCGAAGAACTGTGCGTTCTAAGAAGATATCACAAATCCCCAAGGAGAGTCCAAGTGTGGCGGCGGTTGCGATGCCTGACCTTCCCAGCACTGGACAGGAAGAGGTGGCTCTTTCCACCATTTGCATGCCCTCTGCAATTGCTGGAAGGAGCACCCACTGTCCACTTGCTGATATTCAAATTGAAGATGTCACTGTTGAAGTACAACAGGATGAGGATACTGGTGTAGCTGGCGCGGAGGAGGAAGTTGACGAGGAGGATTCTGATGGTGATGTGGTTTGTTTAAATCAGGCTCCGGGGGAGACAGTTGTTGTCCGTGGGATGAAAAAGCCCATCACGGTCATGCCTGGGCAGAAGACCAAACATTCCACCTCTTTGGTCTGGCAATATTTCTATCCAAATCTGGACAACAACTGTCTTGCCATATGTACCATATGTAAAGGTGAAATAAGTAGGGGTAGGGATGTTAACCACTTGGGAACATCCTCCCTTATACGTCACCTGCAGCGCATTCATAAAAAGTTACTGTCAATTTCAGATACTTTGGCTAAGACCGTAAGCAGTCCAGGGACACCTAAATCCCTTTGTCCTGTTGTATCCAAGTGCCTGCAAACCACACCATCAACTCCCTCCTCGTCAATTTCCTCCTTAGTCAGGATCGGAAGTAGTCCTGCAGGCCATGTCACTGGCATGACAGACTCTCCTATCCGGGATTCCTCCGGAGGATCCTGCATTGCTATGCCTACTGCTGCCGCCGCTGCTGTTGCTGCTGGGAGTCGTTCATCATCCCATAGAGGAAGTAGGAACACCACTACTTTTACTAAACAATTGACCCTCCAACAGTCCTTAGCGAGGAGGATGAAGTACGACAGCAGTCATCCTGAAGTAAAACGGATAACTGAGGCCTTGACTGCTATGTTGGTGTTAGACGTGTGTCCGGTATCTGCCATTAGTGCAGTGGGTTTTAGACAATTTATGGAGGTCGTGCATCAAATCCCGTCTAGATTCCACTTCACTAGGCAGGCGATACCGAGAATGTACAGAAAAAGTGTCCTCAGTGTCCTAAAAAATGCAGTTGTACCCAATGTCCACTTAACCACGGACATGTGGACAAGTGGAACAGGGCAGACTAAGGACTATATGACTGACAGCCCACTGGGTAGATGTATCGCCTTATGCAGCAACAACAGCAGCGTCACCAGTAGCAGCAGCTGAGAAATGCCAGCTCGTTCCAAGGCAGGCTACGCTGTGTATCACCGGTTTCAGGAAGAGGCACACCACCGACAACCTCTTAGAGAAACTGAGGGAAATCATCGCCCAGTGGCTTACCCCACTTAGACTCTCTTGGGGATTTGTGATATCTGACATCACCACCAATATTGTGTGGGCATTACATTTGGGCAAATTCCAACACGTCGCATGTTTTGCTCAAACAATAAATTTGGTGGTGCAGAATTTTCAGAAAAACGACAGGGGCGTGCAGAAGACGCTTTGGGTGGCCCGAAAAATTTCTGCCCACTTTCACCATTCAGCAACTGCGTGCCAAAGACTGGAGCACCAGCAAACACTCTTGAACCTGCCCTGCCATCACCTGAATCAAGAGGTTGGGACGCGGTGGAACTCAACCCTCTAGATTCTTCAGAGGATGGAGGAGCAGCAAAAGGCCATTCAAGCCTATACATCCACATATGACATAGGCAAAGGAGGGGTATCCACCTGACTCAAGCGCAGTGGAGAATGACTTCCGTATTGTGCAAGGTTCTACAGTTCAGACACTGACAGCTTGAGTCAGGTCATTCCCATCATCAGGCTTTTGCAGAAGCAGCTGGAGAAAGTGAAGGAGTAGCTAAGACAGAGCGATTCCGCTCGGCATGTGGGACTTGTGGATGAAGCCCTTCATTTGCTTTACCAGGATTCGACGGTGGCGGTGATGCAGGGCAGGCAGGACCAAGGTTGGACATCTGGTCCGGACTGAAGGACCTGGCAACAATTTCTGACATGTCTACTGTCACTGCATATGATACTGTCACCATTGACAGAATGGTGGAGGATTTCAACTTGACAGCATCTAAGTACGCATGTCAGACAGTCCATACCTGTATTGGCAGGAAAAAGAGGCAATTTGGAGGCCCCTGTACAAACTGGCTCTATTTTACCTGAGTTCCCCCCCCCTCCAGGGTGTACTCCGAAACAGTGTTTAGTGCAGCCGGGAACCTTGTTAGCGAAAGGCGTAGGAGGTTGCTTCCACAAAATGTGGAGAAGATGATATTCTTAAAAATGAATTATCAATTCTTCCAGGGAGACCAGCCTCCAGAATGAACAAAAGGACTGGTGGTGGTGGATTCCAGCGGGGACGAATTAATACTCTGTGAGGATGAGGATGTACACAAAACTGAAGAAGGTGAGGAATCAGTGGATGAGGAGGATGAGGACGACATCTTGCCTCCGTAGAGCCAGTTTCTGCAGGGACAGATTAATTGCCAGCTTATTTTCTGGGGGCCCAAACGAACCAATAATTTCAGCCACAGTCGTGTGGCAGACCCTGGTGCTGACATGATTGGTTTGTTAAAGTGTGCATGTCCTGTTTATACAACATAAGGGTGGCTGGGAGGGCCCAAGGAGAATTCCATCTTGAACCTCTTTTTTTACTTTGCATTATGTACTGTTTGGGGCCTAGTTTTTCAAACTGCCATCCTGTCTGCCACTGCAGTGCCACTCCTAGATGGGCCACGTGTTTGTGCCGCCCACTCGTGTCGCTTAGCATAGTCATCCAGCTACCTCAGTGCAACCTTTTGGACTAAAAACAATATTGTGAGGTGTGAGGTGTTCAGAATAGACTGGAAATGAGTGGAAATTAAGGTTATTGAGGTTAATAATAGCATAGGAGCAGAAAAACCCACAAATACTGTGATTTTAGCTGTTTTTATGCTTTTTTAAAAAAAAATACAGATCCAAAACACAAAACTCAGAACCCAAAACACGGAAGGGTGGTTTTGGCAAAACCAATCCAGATCCAAAACACAAAGAAAGATCCAAATCCAAAACACAAAACACGAAAAGTGGCCGGTGCACACCCCTAACATATATATTTATATATATACACACATATATATATATATATATATATATTTATATATATATATATATAAATATATGTGAGAGTTACATAGTAGCAAAAGGGAGCTAAAGCTTGCCTATTTTGTTAGTCCCGGCCCCGATATTTCTGATGGCAGCCCCTGGCTCTACAGCTTTACGCTGGCACACAGTAGATGAACAGATGTACAGTAAGTCTGGCTTCTGTGGCTATCTGCAAATCATACTTGCCAACTATCTCGCTGCTACTTCCAGGAAGGAGCAGCCAGATCGGCAAGGGGTGTAGTCGGTAAAAGGGGGCGTGGCCAGGTGGGCAGATTTCATTTGAGGGATGACGGGGGCGAGGCCAAATGATCGCTTCATTTTGGCCCCATCCCTGCTACACAATGACGATAAAACAGGCATTGTGAAGCAGGGGGTGGGGCCAAAATGACGCAATTCAGCATGAATCGCATCACCGCTGCAGGTTTTAACAGGTATTCGCAGGGGGGCAGGGGGGGATCGGCGACAGTCAGGAGGCTTGCCTGCATTTCCGGGAGCCAGGGAGCTGCACTCGCTTATCCGGAGGCTCCCGGCCGAATCGGGAGGGTAGGCAACCCTGCTGCAAATACAGCCACTTTGTGCCCGACATACTGTAGAATCAGTCCCTTCGTGCGGAGTTTATTGTGCCCTGGTCATGGTAATTATTATTCTTAAAATGGAAACTGGGGCAACTTTGTGGCTGAGATTGGTAAAACCACACTTATTTCTCACCCTATGTAACATAACAGGGCAATATGTACTGTAATAGTCCAGGAGCACAGAGACAGCCCCGAGTCATCGCTTCTCTGTGGTAAAAGTCTTCAGGTCTACGCTCATCTCATGACCTTTAGAAAATGGAAAATCCTCAGTATCTAATTGCATTGCGGGTTACTCATCTGCATGGTAGAGGCTTCCTCTTAATGGCTAAAATGGTTGCAAGTTTATATTTAGAACGTCATGTAGATAAATCCATACAAAAACCTGGTAATAGCATTAATTCCGAGAGTTATTGCTTTTTAATGATGCCTTGAAAATGGCTTTTGCTGCTTCTCATGAGAGGATGAAAAAGGTTCATATTGTACGGTCTGATCAGAGTTTTTAGAACAATACAGAGGATTCATTCTACAGGAGGGAAGTAAATGTGGATACTGGCCTGGGCTTACTTATTACACGTAGCCATTGTATTCTGTCTATGGGTTAAATACTTTGTTTGTTGAGTGGGGAACAGAGGACAAATCTAGAAACTGCACCGTATTAGATATTTTTGCCTAGTACAAGAAAAATAAGCTTAAACTAAGGGCCTGCTTCAGAGACGGGTGGTAATGCAATTACAGCTCCATTCTATCATGGATCACAGTTACTAAAGTATAATGCATTTCAAAGCACAGCCCCGCATAGGGACGCCCACTGCTGCCTTCTCATATCTGTACAGTGTAAGCACAGACCAGCATAGGGATGCCCACTGCTGTCTTCTCATATCCGTACAGTGTAAGCGCAGCCCAGCATAGGGACGCCCACTGCTGCCTTCTCATATCCATACAGTGTAAGCGCAGCCCAGCATAGGGACGCCCCCTGCTTCCGTCTCATATCCGTACAGTGTAAGCACAGCCCAGCATAGGGATGCCCACTGCTTCCTTCTCATTTCTGTATAGTGTAAGCACAGCCCAGCATAGGGACACCCACTGCTGCCTTCTCATATCTGTACAGTGTAAGCACAGCCCAGCATAGGGACGCCCACTGCTGCCTCCTCATATCTGTACAGTGTAAGCACAGCCCAGCATAGGGACGCCCTCTGCTGCCTCCTCATATCCAAACAGTGTAAGCACAGCCCAGCATAGGGATGGCCACTGCTGCCTTCTCATATCCATATAGCGTAAGCAGAGCCCAGCATAGCGACGCCCCCTGCTGCCTTCTCATATCCATACAGTGTAAGCACAGCCCAGCATAGGGACGCCCACTGCTGCCTTCTCATATCCGTACAGTGTAAGCACAGCCCAGCATAGGGACGCCCACTGCTGCCTTCTCATATACGTACAGTGTAAGCACAGCCCAGCATAGGGACGACCACTGCTGTCTGCTCAAATTCATACAGTGTAAGCGCAGACCAGCATAGGGACACCCACTGCTGCCTTCTCATATCTGTACAGTGTAAGCACAGCCCAGCATAGGGATGCCCACTGCTGCCTCCTCATATGCATACAGTGTAAGCACAGCCCAGCATAGGGACGGCCACTGCTGCCTTCTCATATTCATACAGTGTAAGCACAGCCCAGCATAGGGACGACCACTGCTGCCTTCTCATATCCGTACAGGGTAAGCGCAGCCCAGCATAGCGACACCCACTGCTGCCTTCTCATATACGTACAGTGTAAGCACAGCCCAGCGTAGGGACGACCACTGCTGCCTTCTCATATCCGTACAGTGTAAGCGCAGCCCAGCATAGGGACGCCCACTGCTGCCTTCTCATATACGTACAGTGTAAGCGCAGCCCAGCATAGGGACACCCACTGCTGCCATCTCATATACATACAGTGTAAGCACAGCCCAGCATAGGGACGCCCACTGCTGCCTTCTCATATCCGTACAGTGTAAGCACAGCCCAGCATAGGGACGCCCCCTGCTACCTTCTCCTATCTGTACAGTGTAAGCACAGCCCAGCATAGGGACGCCCACTGCTTCCTTCACATATTCGTACTGTGTAAGCACTGCCCAGCATAGAGACACCCACTGCTGCCTTCTCTTAACCGTACAGTGTAAGCACTGCCCAGCATAGGGACGCCCACTGCTGCCTCCTCATTTCCATACAGTGTAAGCACAGCCCAGCATAGGGACGCCCACTACTGACTTCTCATATCCGTACAGTGTAAACCCAGCTCAGCTGGGTGACGCCCAATGCTGCCTCCTCATATCCGTACAGTGTAAGCATAGCCCAGTATAGGGACGTTACCCCTGCTGCCTCCTCATATCTGTACAGTGTAAGCATGCCCAGCATAGGGACGCCCACTGCTGCCTCCTCATATCCGTACAGCGTAAGCTCAGCCCAGCATAGGGACGCCCACTGCTGCCTCCTCATATCTGTACAGTGTAAGCACAGCCCAGCATAGGGATACCCACTGCTGCCTTCTCATATCCATAAAGTGTAAGCACAGCCCAGCATAGGGACACCCACTGCTGCCTCCTCATATCCATACAGCATAAGCACAGCCCAGCATAGGGACGCCTACTGCTGCCTCCTCATATCCACACAGCGTAAGCACAGCCCAGCATAGGGACACCCACTGCTGCCTTCTCATATCTGTACAGTGTAAACCCAGCCCAGCATAGGGACACCCACTGCTGCCTTCTCATATCCATACAGTGTAAGCACAGCCCAGCATAGGGACGCCCACTGCTGCCTTCTCATATCTATACAGTGTAAGCACAACCAAGCATAGGGACGCCCACTGCTGCCTTCTCATATCCATACAGTGTAAGCACAGCCCAGCATAGGGACACCCCCTGCTTCCTTCTCATATCCGTATAGTGTAAGCACAGCCCAGCATAGGGACGCCCACTGCTGCCTTCTCATATCCGTACAGTGTAAGCACAGCCCAGCATAGGGATGGCCATTGCTGCCTCCTCATATCCATGCAGTGTAAGCACTGCCCAGCATAGGGACACCAACTGCTGACTTCTCATAACCGTACAGTGTAAGCTCAGCTCAGCATAGGGACGCCCACTGCTGCCTCCTCATATCCGTACACTGTAAGCACAGCCCAGCATAGGGACGCCCCCTGCTGCCTCCTCATATCCGTACAGTGTAAGCACAGCCCAGCATAGGGACGCCCCTTGCTGCCTCCTCATATCCGTACAGTGTAAGCACAGCCCAGCATAGGGACGCCCACTGCTGCCTTCTCTTATCCTTTCAGTGTAAGCACTGCCCAGCATAGGGACACCCACTGCTGCCTCCTCATATACATACAGTGTAAGCACAGCCCAGCATAGGGACGCCCACTGCTGCCTTCTCAATTCCGTACAGTGTAAGCACAGCCCAGCATAGGGACACCCACTGCTGCCTTCTCATATCTATACAGTGTAAGCACTGCCCAGCATAGGGACGCCCACTGCTGCCTTCTCATATCCGTACAGTGTAAGCACAGCCCAGCATAGTGACACCCACTGCTGCCTTCTCATATCCGTACAGTGTAAGCACTGCCCAGCATAGGGACGCCCACTGCTGCCTTCTCATATCCGCACAGTGTAAGCACTGCCCAGCATATGGACGCCCACTGCTGCCTTCTCATATCCGTACAGTGTAAGCACAGCCCAGCATAGGGACACCCACTGCTGCCTCCTCATATACATACAGTGTTAGCACAGCCCAGCATAGGGACTCCCCCTGCTGCCTTCTCATGTCCGTACAGTGTAAGCACAACCCAGCAGAAGGACGCCCACTGCTGCCTTCTCATATCCGTACAGTGTAAGCACAGCACAGCATAGGGATGCCCACTGCTGCCTTCTCATATCCATACAGTGTAAGCACAGCCCAGCATAGGGATGCCCACTGCTGCCTTCTCATATCCGTACAGTGTATGCACAGCCCAGCATAGGGACGGCCACTGCTGCCTTCTCATATCCGTACAGTGTAAGCACAGCCCAGCATAGGGACGCCCACTGCGGCCTTCTCATATCCATACAGTGTAAGCACAACCAAGCAGAGGGACGCCCCCTGCTGCCTTCTCATGTCCGTACAGTGTAAGCACAACCCAGCAGAAGGACTCACACTGCTGCCTTCTCATATCCGTACAGTGTAAGCACAGCCCTGCATAGGGACGCCCGCTGCTGCCTTCTCATATCCATACAGTGTAAGCACAGCCCAGCTTAGGGATGGCCACTGCTGCCTTCTCATATCCGTACAGTGTAAGCACAGCCCAGCATAGGGACGCCCACTGCGGCCTTCTCATATCCGTACAGTGTAAGCACAGCCCAGCATAGGGACGCCCACTGCTGCCTTCTCATATCCATACAGTGTAAGCACAGCACAGCATAGGGACGCCCACTGCTGCCTTCTCATATCGATACAGTGTAAGCACAACCCAGCATAGGGACGCCCACTGCTGCCTTCTCATATCCGTACAGTGTAAGCACAGCCCAGCATAGGGACGGCCACTGCTGCCTTCTCATATCCGTACAGTGTAAGCACAACCCAGCATAGGGACGCCCACTGCTGCCTCCTCATATACATACAGTGAAAGCACAGCCCAGCATAGGGACGGCCACTGCTGCCTTCTCATATTCGTACAGTGTAAGCACAGCCCAGCATAGGGACGCCCACTGCTGCCTTCTCATATCCGTACAGTGTTATCACAGCCCAGGAGAAGGACACCCACTGTTGCCTTCTCTTATCCATGCAACATCGAAAACATTGGTACCATCGACTCACAGCAGGCAATCACACTTAATTTGTGGCAAGTCTGACCTGCTGCAGGCTAGGCAGCTCTCTTGACACGCAGAGCGCTTTCATGCTGCTAAAGAGATCCGAATGACTAATTTCTGCACGCACATGAAACGGCATTTGTACAGTCAGACACCTGCGTTTTTCTAACTTTCCCCCCACTGCCCCCCCCCCAAGGCCTGTCACTCATGTTGCCAGTGGGTGTGCATGGCTTAAACTGCTTTATGCCTATGGAGACATGTTTGCACAAGAGGAATCCTCCGATCCCTCTCCCGCCACCTCCGCCCGATTCCGGAAACTGACACTGTGAGCATGCACAATTTTGGATTCCCCAGGAGCTGTTTCACAAATGCCGGGGATGTAACTCGCAGCGATAACAGTTATCTCTACCTCTGCCCCTGTGAGTACAGGATATTTTCAGGCAACTTGAAAATATTTGTCACAATACTGAACTTTAATTATGGCGGCAGTGCCACAATTATTTACTACAATCCGCATTTTGAATGCAGATTGTACAGTAGTGTGATATTACCGACTGAATTCACTTTGCGAATTCAGCCAATATCACAGGGTTTTACTAAAAATCCCTTGCAGGGTCAGAGTTTGCGATAAAGCTCTATCCCTGCGAATCCCCTCCGCAGCCTTATCACAGTATTTTCGCACATATCGTGACAAGTGCTAACCCATGTACAGACCGACCGTTGCTAAACCCCTCCCCCAATGCTAAGCCCCACCCCCCACGATCGCAGACCCCCACTCCCTTAATTACACTTACCTGCAGTGATCGGTGCTCCGGTGATGTCCTCCTTGGCTCCGGTCAGCTGACATCCCATCCTGCACTGGGACCCGGTCAAGTGAAGAACAGGCACCAGTGCAGGCTGGGAGACCAGCTGACCGGAGGGAGGACATCACCGGAGCCCCAATCTCCGGTCCCTGGACTCAGGTAAGTTTTTTTTTTTTTACTAATTATTAATATTTGTTTTTTACAGTGAACCAGCGTGTGGTCTGTTTAGACGACACAGCTGATCACTGGGGCCGGCTCCGGGCTCTGTTCTGCCTGTTAGAGCAGGGCAGGAGTCCGGTAACCGGGGGAGACCCTGGATAACGCCACCTCCAAGTGGTGTTATTATCACAGGGCTTTCCCCGGTATTTTTTCAGTTTATTTTTTAGTAACTTTGGCCAGATCACATTTCCCATTACAATTATAGGAAATGCGATCTGCTACTAAAAATAAGTGATAATTAGGGCTTGGAGTAGAATTTTACGAATTCTACTCCTTGCCTTCCACCAGATGGCAACATTGAGTCAACTCTTCAAACAGAACTATAAGGTAGGAAACTAATAAGGAAATAGATTTACCTGGAAATGCAGCACCTGAGATACATCATTATTAATAAACAATTATTAGGGTTTTGTAAAAGCTTCACCTTTACTGCCAAAAAGGAGGATATTTCAAAATAAGGAAACTAATTTCTTAATCCTATTCTGATCATTATCCCACATGGAATACTGTGAGCAGCTCCTCTTAGCAATAATCCAAGCCTCATAGTAACCTGGCAAAAACCTTGAGCACGTGTACTGTAAAATATGATGAGTATACAATAATACTACAGTATAACTATAAAGCAAGTTTGCTTATTAATTCTTCTCCAAGCTGCCATTCCATCTCTCAGCTCCCATGCCCCTCCAAGCTGCCATCCCATCTCTCAGCTCCCATGTCCCTCCAATCTGCAATCCCATCTCTCAGCTCCCATGCCCCTCCCATCTGCAATCCCATCTCTCAGCTCCCATGCCCCTCCAAGCTGCCATCCCATCTCTCAGCTCCCATGCCCCTCCAAGCTGCAATCCCATCTCTCAGCTCCCATGCCCCTCCAAGCTGCAATCCCATCTCTCAGCCCCCATGCCCCTCCAAGCTGCAAACCCATCTCTCAGCCCCCATGCCCCTCCAAGCTGCAATCCCATCATTCAGCCCCCATGCCCCTCCAAGGTGCAATCCCCTTCTCTCAGCCCCCATGCCCCTCCAAGCTGCTGCCCTATCTCTCAGCCCCATGCCCCACAAAACTGCCATCCCATCTCTCAGCTCCCATGCCCCTCCAAGCTGCCATCCCATCTCTCAGCTCCCATGCCCCTCCAAGCTGCCATCCCCTCTCTCAGCTCCCATGCCCCTCCAAGCTGCCATCCCATCTCTAAGCTCCCATGCCCCTCCAAGATACTGCCCCATCTCTCAGCCCCATGCCCCACAAAGCTGCCATCCCATCTCTCAGCTCCCATACCCCTCCAAGCTGCCATCCCATCTCTCAGCTCCCATGCCCCTCCAAGCTACTGCCCCATCTCTCAGCCCCATGCCCCACAAAGCTGCCATCCCATCTCTCAGCTCCCATGCCCCTCCAAGCTGCAATCCCATCTCTCAGCCCCCATGCCCCTCCAAGCTGCTGCCCTATCTCTCAGCCCCCATGCCCCTCCAAGCTGCCATCCCCTCTCTCAGCTCCCATGCCCCTCCAAGCTGCCATCCCATCTCTCAGCTCCCATGCCCCTCCAAGATACTGCCCCATCTCTCAGCCCCATGCCCCACAAAGCTGCCATCCCATCTCTCAGCTCCCATACCCCTCCAAGCTGCCATCCCATCTCTCAGCTCCCATGCCCCTCCAAGCTACTGCCCCATCTCTCAGCCCCATGCCCCTCCAAGCTGCCATCCCATCTCTCAGCACCCATGCCCCTCTAAACTTCTGTCCCATCTCTCAGCTCCCATACTCCTCCAAGCTGTTTGAGACTCTTGCCTACACCCCCTTACATGCTTTCTATCCTCACATAACTTATTGGACCCATTGCAGACCGTCTTTTGTTCCCAACACTCCACAGAGACTGCACTGACTCAGATAGTGAATGATCTGATTACTGCTTAGAGTAATGGTGCATACGCACGGGCATTTTCTTCAGATCTGAACGATAACGATTTAAAAAATCGTTTAACCGTTCATATCTGAAGGAAAGTCTGACACATCTGACATGCCTGAACGATGGACGATGAACGATGCGCGTTCCCGTTTGTCAGATAACGATATCTGACATCTGATGTGTTTGCAGTCAGATTTGGACGATTTCCATTCATTTTAATGCAGTCAAAATTCGTTCAATCGTTCATCTGACAAATCTGACCGTGTGTATGCACCTTGAAGCCCATAACTCACTTCTTATTCTTCTAGATCTCACTGCTGCAGGTGACAGTGTGACCACTCTCTTCTCATACACACTACATCCTCAGTTCCCTCAGCACACTGTCCTATCCTGGGTCTCATCCTACTTATCTATTCTCTCATTCAGTGTTTCTTTGACTCCACCTCCTCTTCGCTTCCTCTATCAGATGGAGACCGCAAAGATCAGTCCTAGGTCTCCACATCTCTTGGAAAATGAATCAACTCTTTCAGATTTCAGTATCATCAGTATATGACAATGGTGACTCAGCGCAGATGTGTTGTGACTGTTTTCGGGGCGTGTCTGTGATTCCGATCTCGTAGGCTGTGAAAATGTCTCAGGCATCTCAGTTGCGGCGGACAATCCGCGTGATTATCGTATTACTCAGAAGTTTGATAATCGACTGATCTGTGACAATGATGCACCCCTGTAGCGCAGTCACTTGGATTTGCGAGGCCGCCAGTGGGCGTCTCAGTATAAATCCCGGCGGCCGCGACATTTGCGTGCTTTCGCATAACCACTGTATACAAATTCACAGCCACGGCGGCCTTTGCTTCCATCTCCGAATCAGACGCCCACTGTCAGCTTCTGTAGACTCTGTAATATTGCCTATCGAGTCTTTAGATGCCACCATCGGTTGCCCCATCGAAACTTACCCCAGCCCTAAGGCAGGTGCAGATGTTCCATACGAGTCTGACCTCCCATGTGGGCTGTTCAGCATCTGTAGCATCACCCCCGCGACACTTCCATGGCCACCTCCCAGTCTCCGCCCATAAACGCACACTTCTTCAATACATTACTGATACCGTGCTTCTCGCTGGCGTCAGCGCCTTTGTGCGCACACAGTGTAACGCATGCGCTGCGGTAGCTTGTAGGGATTCTCATGCATGCGCAGTAGCAATAAAAACACGAAACTCTGTGAACATCGCCATTTGCTTGTGACGCAGAATCCGGCCCTTTGTGACCATAATGAGGAAGAAAATGAAAGACCTGTAAAGTATAAATATGTGCTTGGCTGACATTTACTGCTGATTATCTTCTGCAAAATACAAACCAGGAAGAATGATTAAACCTCTAAATGATATATAGAATCTCTTTAGCATGGCCCCGGCAGCATTGTAATGCGGTGATCCGGCGTAGAAAGCTCTCTGCAGCATCTGTAACTGAATTACGTGCCCACATGACAGACAGAGGACGCACAGGTAATTTCATTAAAGTCATCATTCTTAGCCGGTCTTCAATGCTAATTATTGAATCGACAGAGACTACCCCCTCAGTGACTCCTGCACCTAATTACCGTGATTCTACGATCGAATCCCATTATGTCCGACCACAGGGAAATAAAATATGCCTTAACTGCCAATCAAATTTACTTTTCCCATTGTGTCGCCTTTGCCATTAAACAGACATAAGTCATCAATATATCCATTTTATTTATCTCGTCTTTGACCTTTGAACTCTTCATTGTACAGAGACAGTCATTTGTTTCCCAAGTAGGAGCTGAGCCAAAACTAGGACTTCATTAGACTGTACGATGGCCCTTAACGCTCATAAATATTCCCAGACTTCATGCCAGTACATTTATGGTGATTGACCACATAGAAGTAAGGACCTCAGCGCTCAATATATTGCAGTATCGACCGAACGAACAATAGTCCTATAAATTTCGGATGTGAGTTCTGCTTCCGCAGTCCCGCCATGGGCAAATAACAGAATAAACTAAGAGAAAGGCCTCTCACAACTTTTTACTTAAACCCTTACTGACAGGAGGTAATCACACTACAACAGTTATTTTCTTTTTATTCTGTCAGTTTTTGTACTGCATTTGTTTTGCCCAAGATACATTTTTAAATCTAAATCTTACTAAAATGAAATATACAGGAGGGCTGATTGAAAAGTAATGAGACTGCTGTGTTTCTGTCCCATAGGTAGACGTGGCAACGCTACTGTATGCTGGTTATTGTCAAGCTCATACATCAAAGTGTCTGAACCTGCGGTTGGACTGGTGTAGTCTTCTTTGTTTGATCACAGCGAGTGGAAGATCTGCGTACATTTTGTCATGGCGAATGAGGAAGACGAGTCTGTGAGATTATGTGAGAGATGTGTGATTGAATTTTGTGTTAAACTTGGAATAAATGGAAATTAAACTCATGAAATGTTACGGTGGAGGAACAAAAAGCCGTGCTGCAGTATATCAGTAGTGGGAGCACTTCAAAGAGGGTAATACGCGAGTGACTGATAAGGCGTGTTCTGGGAGACATCCACCATGGTTGCAGATGTCAACATAGCCAAAGCTGCGGAGATATTGCAATATGACAGAAGGTAACTTTATGCGAACTTATCAGGGGCTGTCTGCTTAATGTCCATACTGCATAGGGGCTGGCTGTTGTCACTTGTTGTCATAGGGGCTGGCCGGCTGTTGTCCACTCCGTCGATAACCATTTACTAGGGCTGGCTGCTGTGCTGGGCTGTGCTATGCCTGTTGTCCATAAGGGCTGTGTTACTGTCTATATACTAGGAGGATCTGTGCTGCACAGACAGAAGAGGGGGCTTCAGTGGCTCCTGCACTGCAGTCCATAAGGGGTGCTGCTGTGTTGTCCAGGGTGTGCTCTGTCCATCAAGGATGCTCTCCCGCCCAAGTGAATTTTTTTTTTTTTTGTGTGTGTGTGGTAGGCACACTTATCAGCAACATAGCTACGCAGGGGTGCTGCCTGTGTTGTTTATCAAAGGGCTGCTGCCTTGTTCAGGGGTGCTCTCCCTCCCAAGTGCAAGAAATAAAATAAAATTAACATTTGTCTGTGTATATGTGTGTGTGCATTAGCCACACTTATCAGCAATGTAGCTGCGCAGGGGTGCTGCCTGTGTCATTTATCAAGGGGCAGCTGCCTTGTTCAGGGGTGCTCTGCCCAAGTGCAAAAAAATAAATAAATAAAAAATGTTCTGTGTGTGTGTGTACGCGTTAGCCACACTTATCAGCAATGTAGTTGTGCAGGATTGCTGCACCTGTCATTTATCAAGGGGCTGGTGCCTCATTCAGGGGTGCTCTCCCCCCCAAGTGCAAGAAAATTATGTGGTTTTAGCTGTTTATATATTTTTTTGAAAAAAATACAGATCCAAAACCAAAACCTAAAAACAAAACACCAAGGAAAAAGATCCAAAACCAGATACAGATCCAAAACCAAAACACGGGGGTCGGCGCACATCTCTAGTCTCAATCGATGTCAGAAAATCGGGTATCCTCTCCACTGTTTATAATTTGGTTACTGTATTGTAATGTAATGTTCTGTGTGCCCTTTACTGTATGTACGGTGCTGCGGACCACTTGTGGCGCCCTATAAATAAAATGTAATAATAATAATAATAATATTTAAACAGTGTTCTTGCACGATTCAACTTGTCGTTGCATCTGCTCTTTTGTGAGATTTCTGGGTACCCATCTGGCACACACGCGATGCATTTTCAGTTCCTTTGCCACAATATGCTGAACCCGTTCGAAAGAGATGCCAAGTAAAGTTTGCGACCATGAAGCAATGGTCCAATGCGATACAACAATATATAGTGTCAGTGTACACAGTACATGATCTGTCAAATGATGGCACATTGCAGGGGCGTCAGTAGGTGGGTGCAAGAGGGTGACACCTACTGGCATCGCTATTGAGGTGTGGGGGGGCTGCACCCAGGTGTCACCATCGGAGGAGTGACACCAAAATCCCAGCTCCTCGGTGACAGGATCCGGGTGTTGCAGTGTGTTATTTTCCTGCAACACTTGGCTCCTGTCACAGAGGAGCAACAGACAGGGCAGGAATAGTCTCTTGGGGCAGACCAGCATCTCCCCTGGAGTGATGCATGCGGGATTTCGTACTGGCCACGCCTCTTTGTGTTGGGCCATGCCACCTCTGAATTAGGCCATGCTCCCTTTTCAGTGCACCTGTTGTCACCATACCGGGTGATGCCTCTGGTGACATTAAAATGCACGCTCCCCCTCAGTGACCAGGAGCCCAGCACTGCATTGTAATGTTATTGTAAAGTGCCTGGCTCCTGAGCTCTAAGGAGGAGCCAGGAATGTTGGGAGAGTTTCTGGGGGCTGCCCGGCATCTCCGGAAGTGCTGGATGCCCCCATAGTGATAAAACATGGGGTGTGCCATGAGGCCATACCCCTTCCCAGCAAGGTCACGCCTTCTATTCGGGCCAGCACACGGGATCTATTTGTTGCACTAGGCGTCACCGACCCCAGTGATGCCACTGACCTCTTGTATCGTGTTCCGGGATTGTTACCTCACCTTATCATACGTGGCTCGTCCCATGTGATATGCAGCGGAAAACCTGCCTATGCTGGGAATTGGCAGCAAGGAGTGGACCATATAAAAGGCAGGACAGGAAACTAGAGTGGGTAGTTGTGAGGTGATGAGGTGCCTAGAAGAGGAAACAAGTGGCTCTTAGACGCTGGGAATGATGTCAGCGGCTGATCAGGGCAGTGACCAGAGCCAGGTGCAACTAACAATTTTCTGTGGAAACGCGGCGGAGAGCAGAGCCCCTTACTGGGGTCCAAGAGCGAGGCTCTCACTGGCTGACTGTGTGTAATGCCGAGTGAGGAAGGCAGCTTAGGCAAGGCAGACCGGAAGCAAGAGCCAGCCTTGAGAGGACATCTGCATACCACTATAATGGAAGTAGCGGCCAGGAGGTTTAAAGGCTGCTAAGAAGCCAGGTCTCCCATTGAGTATCACCTCAGAGGTAACCACACTTACAGGTGACCAAAGATCTTATCCTCTAATACCCCATATATTACAGGAGGAAGTTAAGTTGTCACTAGGAAGGGGAACCTACAGCACCTGCAGCTGTCTTTAGGGATCTTTAAAGGTTTATAATAGTATACGAAGGCGGAATAAGCGTGAGTATAACTAAGAATACTATGTTTTTTGCTGTATGGCTGTTAATGACAGCCTTGTTGCTGGGCAGATTATAAGGCTGTTTGGTCAGCTGGTTGGGTGAGCCAATATTATTGCTTGAAGGAGTGGTCAGATGATCAGTATATATTGGGCTGTGTGAGCATGGACAGCCTCTTGGTTCCTGGATCTTTGAAACACTATCAGGCTGAGTAGTTTTTCCCTTTTTCTGTGCATTACCTTTCTATTCCAGTTTAATCCTTGCATCCCCCCCTGGTATATATATTCCCACTAGTGCCTCCCTTTTACATTTATCCCCTTTTCAGGCTGTACTGCCCCCCACCCCTCCCTGCCTTCTTTCCCTGTATAGCCCGTTCATGCCATTTCTGCCCCCCCCTCCACCCCCCTGTATTTGGTATTATTGAGCATATGGCACCACTCAGCCCCGGCACCATGCACCCCCCCTCCTCCACCTCCTCGTGACTCCCCCGTGTCTGTAGGTCTCCTGCCCTTCCCGCAGCAGACCAGCACTTCACTGCGCCAGCGGGAGCTTCCGCCTTCGCGCCTCCCGCTGGCGCCTTTTGGTTCTCCCCCTAGCCCCCTTTTCCTTCACCCCCCCTGTGGGGGTGTGCGCTCCTGCACCTTCCGTCGGCTTCCAGCCCCGCAACACAAGCACTTTTGCACCAGCGGGAGCTCCCGCTTCCGCGCCTCCCGCTGGCGTGCCGGTCACTGCCCTCCGGTCCCCATTTCACCTTCCCCGCCGGTGGGGGTGAGCTCCTCCCGCCGGTGCCCAGTCCCTGGCGGCACTTGTTACTCTCTGCGCAAGCGGGGGGTCCCATCTCCGCGTCTCCCGCTGGCGTTTCCTGGCTGCCCTCCAGCCTTTACTTCACTTGCGGGGGTTACCGCTCCCGCGCCGCCCGCCGGTTTTCCGGCCACACCACCGCGAGTGCGGCCCCGCACTCCCCTTCCTACCCCCCCGCGCCGGGTCCACCGCGCTGGGGGGTGTCACTTTGTTTGTCAGCTGCTATAAATTTTCCCTGCCCGCGCGGCAGGCCCGGCGGCCATTTCCCATGGCGGCCATTTTGGGTCCCACCTTGGTAGTGGGATCTCAGCCCAGCATCCATTTTTTTTTTTTTTTTTTCCGAGCTGGCTTTGCAGCTTCAGCCCACATATGCCCTCTGCCTGCCCCTGCCTTTCTACCTCCTCTTGCCCTCTGCCCCTGCTTCCCCGCACCTAATTTCTTCGTTTTTCTGCTCCCCCATTTCCCCACCCCCCGGCCGCAGGTTCATTGTTTCCCTTGCTTTAACCCCCCCCCCAATTGGTCTTATTATCTCTGCCCCTCCTTACTCTGGCTATCTTTCTTTGCCCCTTCATCCATGCCTCCTTATAATATTTTCCTAGTATGGCTCCCCGCCTCTCCTATGTCTCTGCTTCCTGTACCCCATCTTCCTCTCTACCCATTATCCTTCCACCCCTGTGGGTCCCATGCACCCTCCCTGCCTTCACATCTGTCACCCCCTCCACCCCCGTGCTTGCACCCGCCTTCTCCTGCTCACCTTTCTCCTTTAGTTACAGGTCGGCCTGGCTCTGTTGGCTCCTCAAGTTGAAGCTGAAGTTCATGCAGCTGCTGTTCCATTGCGGTGGCTAGTTATCCCGTGCGTTTTGAGATTTTTATGTCGGTCGACATGGTGGCTCCGCTGCGTTAAAACATCGAAGATGGCGCCTCGCAGAAGCATTGTAGAGGAGGTTCTGGGTCCACCTGGTGCTGGCGAGTATGATTGTGTCACAAATTTTGTTATGATTCCATTTTTGTTTCTCATCTACCGTTTGCTCGCCCGCGTAAGATTGACAGGAGGGTTGCGCAGCAGTTAGTCAAGGGGTTTAGGCGATAATTACAGGGTGGTTTATGACGCAGTTATAGGGGTTAGGAAACAAGGGTACTGTACATTGTGTCAATTCAGCTTTTGCTGTGCGCTTTGCGCAGCAGCGAATAAGGATCCTCAGAAGTTAATTTGCTGATTTTTCTTGTTCAGAATCAGACAACATGGGTGAGTGTCGCAATTTTTGTGAATATAATGGATTGGATCATGCTCCCCTTTGCCATGGGCTATTTGGCGGACAGGGTGCATGTGTGGATTTATTATACATCTGTGTTGTAGTTACATGTATGTCTAGTCCAGAAATTTGGTATGGGGTGTTTTTTATGCCCAATGCGGGTGGAACCATGACGGTAGGGCGGTTATGCCTTTTGGGTGCAAAAGGTGTTTCAATTTGTTTATAGGTTACGCAGCAACGTCAACCCTCCTTGGTCACTGGCTGCCTCGCTTTACCTTTTCTAAGCGGGTGTAATAATGGTTTATAAGGCATTTGTTTTGCCGGTTATGACCGCCTATGTTTTGGAGGTTGGGTTTTCGTTTGCCCTCATGCCGCACCTGCGGGGGTAACGCCTATCCGGGTATAGCCTAGGTGTATAGGAGGGTTTACCTCCCGACTAAGGGGTAGCTCCAAGGGAGGTAGTTAGGCTCAGTCGACATTTTTTGTTTGGTTTCTTTTCTCTGTGGTTATAGCCCCACGCAGGTTGTGGGTTAGTTTCGGTTTGTGCAGCATGCATCCTATACATGGTAGTATCCTATACATTGTGTAGTTCCGTTATTCTACCATCCCCGTTGGTTCCTCATAGCAGTTTCCACATTTTATGAGTTTTAGTTCGCAGTCTTGTTATGTTGACTTTCTGGTTACGTTTATTCTGGGTCAATTTTTTGGTTTGTTGTCTTGCACTCGTAGGACGGGCAATGCATGGGGTTTCAGTGGTGTTCAGTTGAATTAGCAATGATTGTTTGCCTTCGGGCGGTGCAGTTTCCGACACCTAGATCGAGAAATCCAATTTTCCTTACTTTTGTATGTTCAGGCCGGCACTGACCATGTCGGTGTAGCACATCGCCTGGACTGATTTCTCTTCATGGGTGCTGGAAGGAGTGACGTCTGTTTGGACCTCCTCTTTTGGCACAGTCAACTTTTTCCGTGTTTTGGGGGTTCCAGTTGCGCTTGATATGAATGTAGGTTTTGTGTCCAGTTTGTCTGTTGGTGATGGAGATAGCAGGTTATGGTTGTTTGATAGGTTTTTGTAGCGTAGTGGGAAATGGACCGCATATCACACTAGACATTTAAGGTTTTGATTCTCAGTAGAAACACTATAAAAAACAAAACAAAAAAACAAATTTAAATGACTGGGTTTGTAAGTTGTTTGCTTAAAGGCGGCTTGTTTAAAGGTTTACGCAGTTTGAGCGGGCACTTCATTGTTGGGTCAGGTTCCTGGTTCAATTTATCGGTGAACTAATTTTGTACTTCAGTGGCAATGAGTTTTTGCTGCAGTTTTTTACCAGTTCGGCTGGCTGGCCGGGTATTTTGAGCTTTCAGTTAGAGGAAATTTTTTTTGGGTAGTTTATTACGATGCAGGTCTTATGAGTAATGTTACTGTTGGAGCCGTTCCCAATTTTCATGGCCATATAGGCTGGTCAGTGCGACTGAGGATTAATTCTTTTCTAATCTACAGAATTGGGTGTAGCTCATGCCATCTACATCTGAAACTCGTTCTTTTTGCGTTCCCTTTGTCATTTATTTTTGTGCGTTTAGGTACAGAATATTATATTTCGTCATGTAAATTGTGCTTCGGTCTCTAGTTCCAATTATACCATGGACGTAACCGTCTGCCTGGCAATTTTTGGCGAGATTATGGGCTAAGCCATCTACGGAGGGTGAGTTTTTACAATATTTGCTTTACTTCATAGTTTGAAACCATTCGTAGCAGGGTGGGTCCAAAGCCTCTGCGGTGGCGGCGCCAACGGGTATCTCATCTATAGTAATCTTAAAGGTATACATGTACATACCCAGTCATTTATTACATGTTGGGTTCATTGGGTTCCCCGTTCGCAGCGTCTCCCGGAGGCCTTTTTTATGTGCAGTTTTTATGCGTTGCTTGTGGTTACGGGTCAGGTGGCTTCTCACGGGTGTTAGACCTCGTTTTTACATTTTACTTTTCAGCTGCAATTTTGGAGTGTTTAGTTTCATCAGAGATTTTGTTTCAAGATATTGTTTTCCGGAGATCAGTGGTGCTTTGCAATTTTTCATGGGGCAGTGGAGACCATACAGGTGGGGGTGGATAGTTTCCTTTTCTCAACATACAGAGGTTAATTTGCCCGGTACGCCTTGTGGTGCATTATAGATTTGGTGCCCTGCTAGTTGAGCACAAAGATGGTTTACATTCCAATCTTATCCTGCATACTACAGTTCAATTGGAATACGAGGTTGGTTTACAGGCCCAATCTTATCCTGCGTACCACATTTTAGTTCTCTGATGTTTTTGGGCAAAGTTTTGATTGGGGCAGTTTCTTTGCTTCAGTTTCTAGTACTCATTTTCTTCAAATTGGCGCAGCGATTGCGGGGACATTCCCTGCAGAGTTTAGGGTGTGCAAACGGCTGCCTAGGAGACATGTGCAGTTGCGACTAGAGCTAGTTGCGCACCTGGCGCCAACCTGAAACATTGTTTACCAACCAATCGTTGAACGGCTAGCATTCAACAATTGGGGGGTGGTGAAGGGATTTTTTAATTTTTCCTCCCGGGAGCCTTGATCCGGCCCAATTTGGTTCACGGGTAGGTTTTTTAGTTTTTCCCCTTCACTCGGGTTACTTGTTTTCCCCTCTTATGCATCCCTGCTAGTTAGTTGCTATGTGTTTTCTTAAAGTTGTGTCGGGATGGTTTGGGTTTGGTGCGATACTCAGGGTACGGAACTTTGTTGCTCACTGGGTTTGCAGCAGTTGATAGTTTGGGTTGTGAATGATGTGCGCGGTTTAGGTGTAGAGTTTCGTGCTTGATTTTCTTGTGTCCTCGGTGACTAAATAGGATGTGTCTGACTAGGAGGTGTTGCCTGTCAGGAGCAACGATGTGCGTCAGTGGAAAGGTATGGAGTGATCGTTCGTGGTGAGGGTTATTGTTGGGTTTAAGGCCAAATTGGAGGATGTGTGATCTGTATGGTGCATAGTTTGACTGGAGAGTGATGTATAAGCATGATGCTTTAGACAAGACAAGGAAGAAGGTGAATGTGTCAGAAGCCTGTTATGCGGTGTCATTGGGTGGCTTGGTTGTGAGTCATAGCTTTTAGTTGGAGATTTAACTCAGTATTTTTCAATCCTGATTGAGGGCATCTTGATGACTTGGATTCAGTTTCCTTATTTAGGAATTCTTGTTTTGGGCTAGGTCGTGTTGGGTGGCGGGCCAGTTTCCTTTGGAGTCTGGCTTTGGCGGGAGTACGCTGCAACTCAGTGGCTTTATGTGGCGTAAGATACGTTGTGGGGGCACTTGCCCTCGATGAACCTGGCGAATTTATCCTGCTCCGCACGGGGGGACCCGGGCGCTTTTTGGTACGGAAGCGCCTCGGATTGGCCCAGGAGGGAAGTGGGACCCTCGCAGCATTAGTGCGTCTAGAGGGGGGATGTGTCAGTCGTTCCCCGAGTATTTGAGCAAAGAAAAAGCTAGAACTGAGTCTGCAGCGTCTCTTTGCCACCCTGGTTAGGTTAATTCATTATAAATAAAAGCTGTGACCTTTTTTAGCCAAGCTCTTGTTGTCTGTGTCGTTATTTATTAGTTTAAGTTAAGTAAGCTATACAAGGTTGTTAAGGGTTAGAAGCAATAAACCAATGTATTTCTTATAGTATACGAAGGCGGAATAAGCGTGAGTATAACTAAGAATACTATGTTTTTTGCTGTATGGCTGTTGATGACAGCCTTGTTGCTGGGCAGATTATAAGGCTGTCTGGTCAGCTGGTTGGGTGAGCCAATGTTATTGCTTGAAGGAGTGTTCAGATGATCAGTATATATTGGGCTGTGTGAGCATGGACAGCCTCTTGGTTCCTGGATCTTTGAAACCCACCAT
The DNA here is from genome assembly GCA_031769625.1 of Taudactylus pleione. NCBI lineage: Eukaryota > Metazoa > Chordata > Amphibia > Anura > Myobatrachidae > Taudactylus > Taudactylus pleione. Next base: position 1,530,489 of record JAUIMM010000123.1, read on the forward strand.
CCCACCCGTTACTGTTTATGTTGTGTCACACTAACTTTTTCTTCCCAATTCAGGGGAGGCGCAGCATGGCGGGAGTACGCTGCAGCTCAGTGGCTTTATGTGGCGTAAGATACGTTGTGGGGGCACTTGCCCTCGATGAACCTGGCGAATTTGTCCTGCTCCGCACGGGGGGACTCGGGCGCTTTTTGGTACGGAAGCGCCTCGGATTGGCCCAGGAGGGAAGTGGGACCCTCGCAGCGTTAGTGCGTCTAGAGGGGGGACGTGTCAGTCGTTCCCCGAGTATTTGAGCAAAGAAAAAGCTAGAACTGAGTCTGCAGCGTCTCTTTGCCACCCTGGTTAGGTTAATTCATTATAAATAAAAGCTGTGACCTTTTTTAGCCAAGCTCTTGTTGTCTGTGTCGTTATTTATTAGTTTAAGTTAAGTAACCTATACAAGGTTGTTAAGGGCTAGAAGCAATAAACCAATGTATTTCTTATTTGTTTCCATCTGGAAAGGACAGGTTGAAGTAATAAAGAAAGCCAACCCTACTGAAGGAGACTCACATTAATATTAATAATAAAACACACAAGGAAGACAAGGAAACACCATCCCTCAAACTTATTCTCAAACTAGGTTTGGATTAACTACAGAGCATATACTGCCATAGTACTGTATATACCAATACCTGGAGAGAAACTAGACTGTGTAACTTGCCCAGAGTAAGGCAAATTGGGAGCTAAACTATTATAACTCATCTTAAGCTGGTTCACAACTGCTAGGCACATTCTCTTGCTCAGTGGTAGAATTGATACTTCCTCATCAGGGCTTAGTTAAAGAAAAGTAGCCGCAGTCCATCTCAACCACCACTAATTAACTAGTCCTGGCTTGCAACATCACTGACAACTTAAACGTGCTTGGGATAAGCATAAGAAGATCCTTACAAAGAACTGAGGATCACAAAAGGTTGAAGTTACCAAAAGGTAAAAAAGGACAGACTAGTTGGGTCAAGTTGTTCTTATCTGCCGTCAAATTCTTCCTTCGGGAACGCCTTCGTTTGGCCAGCCACCCCCCCTGCCCGCCTCCAAAACGGGGCGAGCTGTCAATCAAAATCGTCAGCTGCCCCCTTTTGGTGCAAGACCCGTAGCGCCGGAGCGCCCAACGCTGGCCGGGTCTCGTGCATCAACACCCCGGAGCCGGCTCTGGCGTGTGCATGCGCAATGAGGGACCAGGCCCATGTGTCCACAAGTACTATGTCTGAGTCTGACATTTTCTGCTACTAAGGGCCTGATTCAGCAAGGAACGCAGGTAAAAATGTACACGCACCCGGCCAATGTTTTCACACTGCGCATGTGTATGCATGCATCGCAGTGCGCGTGCGTGAACTAGCCAGTGCGAGTGGGTAAGTGAGACAGTTTGAAAGCTGAGATCCCTTTGCACAAAGAGTTAAGGATCAGGAAGCACGGCATTGTGACCACTTCCAGCCGCTCAGCACCCGGTTCCCACCATACTCGGACCGGAATAATTGCGGACGTAAACTGCTCTAACTACTGCCAGGCACCCAGCTCCTATTGTGCTTCAGGACTAGGAGAACAGCTGTGCATTGATTATTCAGTGCTCAACCCTGCTACATAGAGATGTTCTGGCGGCCGGCTGAAGGGAGACTGACTCAGGTGCCTTAGACCCGTACACCCAGCTCCACACCCTCCTAGAGCCCAGCTCTACTACACCTTTCCCACCCGGTGACTACATCAGGTAAATACAGGTATGCTACCTTGACACCTTCATTACCTGCTGTATATGGGGTTGGCACAGGAATATACTTTGGGCTCCATATTTGTATTGCGTGACAGCTTGAACATTTTCATCATCAGGATAAGACACAGAGTATATTTACTGGATACTATCTAAACCACTCCAATCACCAAACAGAGCACTGTATATAGACATATCTGGAATTACCAGCAATCTATACATTTCCCCCTGGAGACTTTGGGAACTTTCACTGATATATACAGGATTTAAAATAATTTTGTATACCCTTCAGTGTTTAGATTTTTGTTACAAGTACAGTCCAGGACTTGTCTCCTGCCAGTATTCCTCCTGCTCCTGACCATGCTTCTAGGTTGCCGGTTGCTAGGAGACCCAGACATCAGAGGATGTCACATGTTTCCTCCTAGTATTGCCTGATTGGCAGCTGATCCTATTTGAACTGTCGGCTATAGTGTTTTCATGTGGAACTTTTGGTTATGCAGCTGCTCTCTGTGCATCCAGACTTCCAGCTATATTTTCTACATGCTGCGTGTATTCTGCTCACTGGCTTTTAAGTGACCCAAGTACCCTGGGTCCAAGCAATGCTGTCTCCAGGGCCCTCCAGGTCATACAGCTATCCTGCTTCTATACCACATTTCGAGTAACGCTGTCTGCAGGCCCCTCCAGGCCATACAGCTATCCTGCTTCTATACCACGGTTCAAGCATCACTGTCTACTAGGCCTCCTGGCCATTTAACAACTTTAGTTTGGACTGTAAACCTACAGTATATTCTATTGACTGTCCTATAGTTCCAGCTCCTTATAGCACCATTTACATGTTGTGTTTTCACTGGTCCATCATATTATTTATTTAGTAAACTGCCATGATTTAACTATATTTCTTGTGTTTTTTCTTCGATGTACCACGTATCTCCAACACCTCCATCTCAGTCCTAGCAATTGCTAGAGGATCGTAATATTATAGCCGACCAAATCTTTGGACTACGATGGAGCATACGCAGAACCCAGCACAAATTCTGGCAGCTCAAATTCAGACTCTTACTCAAAAAGTTAATGAACTCTCACTTAAAGTTGAAGATGTCCGTATCTCCTCATTACAAGCTACTCTTAAGGAGCCCAAAATGAACTTGCCTGATCGATTCGCTGGGAACAGAAACTTGTTTGTGAATTTCCGTGACAGTTGTAAACTTTATTTCCGCATGCATCCAGTCTCTTCTGGTTCTGAGACACAAAGAGTTGGACTTATTATTTCCCTGCTTCAGGGTGATCCGCAAACATGGGCATTTGGACTGCCTTCCTCGCATGTTGCCCTTCAGACTGTGGATGCCTTTTTCCTCCAGCTGGGCCTGTTGTTTGAAGACCCAGATAAGGTATCACTTGCAGAATCCAAGCTTCGCTCTCTTAAACAGGGACAAAAAGCTGCTGAGGATTATTGTTCTGAATTTCGTAGATGGGCAGTGGAATCAGGCTGGAATGATTCGGCTTTGCGTAACCAGTTTCGGATTGGTCTTTCTGAAGAAATTAAGGACATTCTTGTGCAACATTCCCCGGCAAAGACTCTGGATGACTTTATGCAGACAGTTATATGTATTGACCGTCGTTTACGTGAAAGACGGAGAGAGCAGCAGTTGCCTACCAATCAATCAATGCTTTACCTGCCCTCCACTACATATTCTATCTGCTCTACAGGTAGTTCTTGATTAATGAAAACATACTTTCTATGAGGTTGTTCAGTTTATTAAACTGCCATCCTGTCTGCCACGTATATGTGGCAATGTTTCATTGATGTGCTACAGGTTGAGTCTCCCATATCCAAAATGCTTGGGACCAGGGGTCTTTTGGATATCGGAATATTCTGTATTTTGGAATATTTGCTTATCATTATGAAATATCTTGGGATTGGGACCCAATTCTAAACACAGAATGCATTTATGATTTATATACACCTTATATACACAGCTTGCAGATAATTTTATACAATAGTTTTAATAATTTTGTGGCTCAAACAAAATTTATGTGCATACGTGAAATTCATTTATGTTTCATATACACCTTATACACACTGCCTGAAGGTTTTTTATACTATATTTTTTAATAATTTGGTGCCTTAAACAATGTTTGTGTACATTGAAACACCAAAAAGCAAAGGTTTCACTATTTCAGTCATTCTAACAATATTCTGTATTTCGGAATATTCCGTATTTTGGAATACTTGGATATGGGAGACTCAACCTGTACTGTATATTCTTTTAATCTACCATGTGTTTGTGCCGCTGCTCAGTTGCTTAGTTTAGCTAGACAGCCTTTGGCCAATATTGGTGAACAATATTGTGATCTGTGAAGTGGTCAAAATTGAATGGAAATGGAATTAATTTTATTGAGATTAATACAGGTTGAGTCTCCCATATCCAAAATGCTTCGGACCAGGGGTATTTGGTATAACGGAATATTCCGGATTTTGGAATATTTGCATATTATAATAAAATATCTTGGGAATAGGATCCAAATATACACGCAGAATGCATTTGTGTGTTATATACACCTTATACACACAGCCTGCAGGTCAATTTATACAATATTTTCAATAATTATGTGGCTCAAGCAAAGTTTGTGTATAGAAATAAAATTAATTTAAGTTTCATATACACCTTATACACACAGCCTGAAGGTAATTTTATACAATATTTTTAATAATTTGTGCCTTAGACAAAGTTTGTGTACATTGAACCATCAAAAAGCAAATGTTTCATTATCTCAGTCATGCCAAAATAATTCTGTATTTCGGAATATTCCGTATTTCGGAATATTTGGATATGGGAGACTCAACCTGTAATACTGTAGGAACAAAAACAGACCCAAATTACATGATTTTAGCTGTTATTATAAAAAAAATTTTTTAACAATCCAGATCCAAAACCATAATACGATGATGAATTAGACTCAAAACCAAAACATGGGGGTCTGCGCTTATCTATATATATATATATATAGAGAGAGAGAGAGAGAGAGATAGAGAGAGAGAGAGAGAGTAGTTGAGTTCACACGGGTTTAATGTATTCAAGAATATGTACACATTGGAGTGAAATCAGTATCTATACTGGTCAACAAGGGTATCAAAGATATTACACATTTCACCTTGCTAAGGGAACAGCCACGCACGGTGAAGAGACACATTAAGGGTAGTGTTTGATTATCTCATTTTGTCTGGCCAGAATATTTACTGCAATTTGCTATACAACACGGATCTACAAAATAAATCAATGTATTCTTCATTGTGATATGTAATTAGAACAAACTTGGAGACACAACATTGCAGTAAATAAATGTATAATGAAAACACTGAAGGGTCTATTAATAGAGGTCTACCTGAAAAAATCAAAACATGTGGAAACAGCAGTTACTGCAGTTTTTGCATGATTTGTGGCATTTACTAAACGCTGAATGCAGGACATATCACAGAACTGGAGATGGTTGTAGCCACAATTTAAAATATTTTTATATAGAATAGTAGTTTCCACACGCTGGACAATTCTTCAAATCTGGGGTCAGACAGAGAGGAGAGTGGGGGAGGGGCAGTGTCCACAAAAAAACACACTATATATATATATATATACAGTCAGGTTCATAAATATTGGGACATTGACAGAATTTTCATATTTTGGCCTCTATTTACCACCACAATGGCTTTGAAATGAAACAAACAAGATGTGCTTTAACTGCAGACTTTCAGATTTAATTTGAGTGTAATTACATCCAAATCAGGTGAACGGTGCAGGAATTACAACAGTTTCTATATGTGCCTCACACTTTTTGAGTGGCCAAAAGTAATGGGACAAACTAAACAATCCTAAATCTAACTTTCTCTTTTTAATACTTTGTTGCAAATCCTTTGCAGGCAATTACAGCCTGAAGTCTGGAACGCATAGACATCACCAGACGCTGGGTTTCATCCCAGGTGATGATCTGCCAGGCCTCTACTGCAAATGTCTTCAGTTCCTGCTTGTTCTTGGGGCATTTTCCCTTCATTCGGATTCAGGTCAGGGGACTGACTTGGCCATTGCATAACATTCCACTTTTTAGCCTTAAAAAACTCTTTGGTTGATTTTGGAGTATGCTTCGGGTCTTTGTCCATCTGCACTGTGAAGCGCCGTCCAATGAGTTCTGAAGCATTTGACTGAATATGAGCATATAATATTGCCCGAAACACTTCAGAATTCATTCTGCTGCTTTTGTCAGCAGTCACATCATCAATAAATACAAGGGAACCAGTTCCATTGGCAGCCATACATGCCCATGCCATGACACTACCACCACCATGCTTCACTGATGAGGTGCTATGTTTTGGATCATGAGCAGTTCCTTTCCATCTCCATACTCTTCTCTTCCCATCACTCTGGTACAAGTTGATTTTTGTCTCATCTGTCCATAGGATGTTGTTCCAGAACTGTAATGGCTTTTTTAGATGTTGTTTGGCAAACTCTAATCTGGTCTTCTTGTTTTTGTGGCTCACCAATGGTTTACATCTTGTGGTGAACCCTCTATGTTCACTCTTGTGAAGTCTTCTCTTGATTTTTGACACATATACACCTTCCTCCTAGAGAGTGTTCTTGATTTGGCCAACTGTTGTAAAGGGGTTTTTCTTCACCTGGGAAATAATTCTTCTGTCATCCACCACAGTTGTTTTCCGTGATCTTCCGGGTCTTTTGGTGTTGCTGAGCTCTCCGGTGCATTCTTTCTTTTTAAGAATGTTCCAAACAGTTGATTTGGCCACACCTAATGTTTTTGCTATCTCTCTGATGGGGTTGTTTTGATTTTTCAGCCTAATGGTGGCTTGCTTCACTGATAGTGACTGCTCTTTGGATCTCATATTGAGAGTCGACAGCAATTGATTCCAAATGCAAATGTCACACCTAGAATCAACTCCAGACCTTTTACCTGCTTAATTGATAATGAAATAACGAGGTAATAGCCCACACCTGTCCATGAAATAGCTTTTGAGTTGATAGTCCCATTACTTTTGGCCCCTTAAAAAGTGGGAGGCACATATAGAAACCGTTGTAATTCCTACACCGTTTGCCTGATTTGGATGTAATTACCCTCAAATTAAATCTGAAAGTCTGCAGTTAAAGCACATCTTGTTTGTTTAATTTCAAAGCCATTGTGGTGGTGAATAGATGCCAAAATATGAAAATTCTGTTAATGTCCCAATATTTATGCACCTGACTGTATATATATATATATATATATATATATATATATATATTATTTTTTTGTAATGTACTTTACAAATTGAGAGCCTGATTCAGAGCTGCTCACTCTGAATCAGCTAGTGCGAGCGGTGAGGAGATGGTCGTGATTTTCGCTACCATCGGGCTTGGGAGAAGAGCCTTTGGTGGGGTCTCAGGTCTCGCAAGCCCGAGTGGACTTCCTGCTCTAATAGAGCAGGAAGTCCACTACTGACATCACGGGTGATATCAGTAGGGCCGCCCACATACGGCAGGCATTCCTTCGGGAACGCCTCCGTTTGTTCAGCCACCACCCCTCCCTGCCTACAAAATGGGGCGAGCATCAACATTGACAGCCACCCTGTTTTGTTGCGAGCCCCGGAGCGAGTGATTTCTCACTCGCTATGGGGTTGCGCACGCCACCATCGAGCCGCTTGCGAGCGGATCTGAATCAGTCACTGAGTTTCCTCCTTCCCGTAATAATAATAACCTGCAGGTAAGTATATTACTATATGTACATCTAGTACACACGGGGGCCAGCAGCCCAACTGTGAATTTCCATTCTAATGAGAAGAAACATTTCAAAAACTATGTTCCTCGTTCTCCAAAGCCAATTACCCAATGTTCAGGCAATTACAAAGCAATAAGCAGGCTTTGATTACCCATTATGTCTTGTGGCTGAGAAGATCCGCAGCCATTGCTGAATATACAGTATGCAAAGAAACAAAGCAATAATTACAGCTCTCAGAGGTTCCAAATTATCCCTTTTAAAAATATATTATAGGAAAGTGATATTTAGATCTAAAGATAAAGAGCAGGGGCTTATTTTTAAATGTGAAAAGTGAAAGCAATAACCCATTTAATGTAGAGCTCTCCAGACATACTTGCCAACCCTCCCTGATTGTCAGAGAGACTCCCTGAAATAGTAGTAATCTCTCTGACGAGTCTGTCAATCACCCACATTGCACCTTACCCCCATTATGAAGATTTATATATATAAAAAACATATATATATATATATATATATATATATATACATACATATGTACACCAGGATCACTCGGGGTACTTTAAAAATTTTAGATACATACAAGACCTTGCTAAATTAATAGATAATATCACCAAGTTGTATGATGACACGTTCAGGTACACTGGTAAGGAGCTACAGGCCTATAAGAAAGAACTTCTGCAACATAGACTAGTGTTAAATTATTTAACAGCTGTAACTGGTGGATACTGTGTGACTCTGGCCACCCAAATTGGTGTCAAGTGTTGCACGTACATCACCAATAACACTAGTGATCCCAAAGAGGTGATAGACCGGAAGATGGATGAGATTCTGCAGCTGAAATGGGAATTTCGAAAGAACCATAATGCCTCATTGACTGAGGTAGAGAAAAAGGTAGAAGAGTGGTTCTCATGGTTGAACCCTGTAAAATGGTTCTCCGGTCTAGGAGAGTGGGTCCAGGAAATGGCTGCTAGTGTAGATAAGCTCCTGATCCTCATATTTATTGTCATCTTAGTAATTGGCTTATGTGTCAGATGTGTTCCTGCTGTGTTGAAGTTTCGAAAATGTAATGCTAAGGTAAACCGGGAGAATGAAATTATGATGGTGGTTAGTAGTAAAAGTATGAATACTAAGATAAATGAAGAACTGCATTACAATCCTGAACTAAAATGTTAAAATGTACCAACAGATGATGTATAAATTTAGCCATGCATGAAAAGTATTATTAAACGTTATTTTAAACACCCAACATAATGAAAGTCCCTATCCCCTTGAAGACTTCCTTTATAGGTTAGGTGCATCCCCACATCTTTCCAATGATCTTCCGAGATCCACTGTGTGCATATAAGGGTAGTTTTATGTCCCTCCCAGGGGCGCATTATTGATGGTTTAATGACCACATTGTGCCATAATAAAACATTGAATAATATTTCATAGTGTATGACTGAATAAATTAAGCCTAGAGTGTGATAGTGTTTTGGTTGCTATCAAAGGGTGGACTGTCGAAGCCGGATGATTGGCTGAGACCAAATCTTAAATTAATATCTGGCGACGCCATTTTGTGTCGCCCCTGACGACACAATCTTGCGTCATCAGCATGAAATCATTGTGTGCGATGCTGTGTGTGATTATTAGCATCATGCATCTGCGTTGCTACCGCATATTGTTGAAAGTCCTACCATAACCTATATGCACATTAAATTATACAGTTACGCTGTTCACAGATAAGCACTAAACACATAAACGCACCACGCATACTAGCTACTTTACGCAATATTCTCACACTTACACATACAATAACTTATAAATAGGTACCTCCGCATTAAAAGCTTAATATTAGAGATTTAATTAGCGAATACTTATGTGGTGAAATGTAATGTATACTATATTTAAAGTACATAAGCTAGTAGACATATCATGTTTGGTACCATTCTAAATCACTGTTTATTTGCAGATTTCCGGATCTATCCACAAGGAAATCGCATCATGCGTTCGCAAGATATGGACAATATGAAATTAGTGGTTAGAATGTACAGCTGGATGTAGTGTCTTTATTAGTTTAAACCAGTTATTCGGTGGGAAAACCATACAAAGCAACATCTGAGGAACTGGATGACTGCAGGCTTCTGGAGAGACGACTGTTTACTGGGACCAGTTGTCTTTTGCACTAATTGTGTTAGATCAAAGCGTGTAACTTTCTTTTATTGCAATAAGAATTTTTGTGCTTTGGAACCACAATATAAGTCTGGAAAGCAATTATTTCTTATGCGAATTGTATCGCTAAACAGTGATATTTAGTTTATATAGATTAAGGGGTTTCGATACCGTATATGATTGACCACATTCCCCCTTCTAATAGAGGTGGTGACCGTAATTTGGCACTATTGAAATGTGAATCAAGATGGATCCATAGGTTGGATGTTATTAACCCACGGGGTTTAAATGAGAGTCTGCCTTTATCATGTTTCTTGGAATTATCTATTATGCCAGTATATGGTTCCCTTAGAATTTTGTATTGTATTATTAGCAGTGTTTTGCATCAGCACTTTGGTAGGACTATTATGAAATATGCTGCTGTTTTACTATTCTAGTATGTAATATGTGCTACGATTCTGTGTTAGAATTATTCTTGTTTGTATTTTGTTGCTATAGTTACTTGTTGCCATGGTGATGGGCGTCACATACGTCAAGCGCTGGGTGCGCAATGACGTAATTTTCCTGCTTTTGCCTACCGGGTGCTGTGTCCCGCTTTTGGGAAGAGGATTTCACTTGGGTGATGTGTCTATAAAGGTAAGATGTTTTTGTATGTTTTTTGTATTCTGAAGACGGTGATAAACCGAAACGTTATTTACCTTGCCTGCACCTGTCATTTTGTTATGTACAAGAGTGCTGCACCTTTCGTTCTCTCTCTCTCTCTCTCTCTCTCTCTATCTCTCTCTCTCTGTATATATATATATATATTTTTTTTTTTTCATATATCCAAAATAAAGTGCCGATGACCAATATTTCCATAATGTTGAAACCATAATGGTAACTAACTACAACACAATATGATTCATCATTAAAAAACATTCTTATCTCCACAAATATCATAGAGTGCAATGTGTAGTAATAAGGAACAATATACTGTAGTATTTATATGATTATATATAGCAAATGCACACACATAATGAAATATATATATATATATATATATATACATATATATATTTGTACATAAAAAAACCTAAAAGTACAGATGTCTCTTCTTACATCCTTGCCGATCACACTACATAGGACCCACGCATTCCGCCATGCAATTAGCCGCAGCATGCAATCGCACTATGCAATCCTATGGAGTCGCGGGTGCAAACGCAATGCACGGATCCACTCATGGATGCATGCCTCGCACCATGTGTGGCACGATTTGCCGCATACGCAGCAAAGATATTGCAGGACACATCTGTACATAAAACCAGATTGGGGGAAGATACAAGAAATTAAAAAATTCATAAAAAGTTTTAACAAGTCAATAGCAGAGAAACAGGAAGTGTGCAATTTCAAAACTTTCATTAAAACCATTAGGGGATTAAGTCTAGAGTTCAAAAATCCAAAACATTTGCTCCTAGACAGTTTATTCAATATATCACCACTGTGCTTATGGAATTGTTGGTTTGTGTTCATTATGAATAGGAAGTGATGTCATCTTGTTTGGACAACAAGTGGTCTCTGTTATTGGATTGTTAGTTAGCTATAAATACTCTGAACTTGTCCCATACCATTATCCCCATGAAGTCTTGCTTATAAGACGAAACGCGTTGAAGTGATCTACATGTCTTGGACTCCTTCCATTAGCTCTAATATTTTTATTTCTTGTACGTGTATTACATGCTATGTGTTTTTTTAATACTGAATTAGATCATATTTTATACTTAAGGATACTTAAAGTGAGGACCTTTTTCCCATCTGGGACTAGGCAGTCCCTAATTTGTTCCACTGTTATTATTATTTTCATTATGCAGTGTTAAAACAGTACACACAGTGTTTCTCTTTGTTTCATTTTCACATACCCGGAAACATATGGCGATCATATGACTGAAGCCTTTCCAATTTAAGTTAAGTTGCTGAATTTATCTCTCGCTTATTTTTTTGCACTGCACCAAGAGGTGTTATATTGTTATATATTTTTTACACGTTAAGGTGCTTTATAAACACTTTATTAATTTCATTTTTGGTATGTGTGGTCAACAAACACACATTTACACTTGTTTTAAGCTGCCACTCATACATTGAATGAGGAGTATTTAGTTTGCACAAATATTCAGAGTTTTGGAATTTATTGTACCTTGGCGCTTTTTTCTTCATTTGTATTTAGTGATATATACGTGTATGAATATACGTGTACGAAATCATAAGAACTTTTTGCTTGATACAACTAATTTTCTTGTGAGTTTAGAGTAATTTAAAATTTTTACTGAAACGTGTGTAATAGATGTTTCTAGCTTATATGTATAGTGATCCCCCACAGCGAAGGTCTAGGAGCAGTTAGGAGACTTATTTCTAATAACCCTAACTATTTAGGACCTGACCCAAGGGGTTGTCTTATCCCTGTTGGAATTAGGGTAGGTTCTATATCAGGCTGTTGGGCTGCGCTATGGGGTTTAATATGGCCCCGGCATACACCAACAGCTACATGGTTATGGTAGAGAATTAAATCTTCTTCAGAGACCCAACTACCTCTAATAATATCCATTACTACACTTGTTTTATAGACGACTTGTTTGTAATCTGGAGAGGCTCTAAACTGCATTTAATCAGTGTATTGGAAAGCCATAATAACAGTGATAGTCCAGTGAAACTTACATACCGTATACAGTGAACCCTACACAAGTGACTTTTTTAGATGTAGTTGTCACCAAAAATGGTTCTGTATTGGAGACTTCTGTGCATACTAAAGATAAAGATAGAAGCACTATCCTACATGCAAAAAGTAGTCACCCTAGATCACTAAAAATGGGTTTACCTCTTTCCCAGATGCTTCGGGTCATACAAATATGTAGCAATCCAGGACAAGCCAATCAGTTACTGGATGATATGGTTTACAAGTTTACAACAAGGGGATATGATGTTGATTTCCTCCAGAAGACAAAAAAATAAAGTCTTTAAATTCAAGCGTGAGGATCTTTTAAGAAAACAACAGAGATCTATGCCAGTTAATAAAATTATAGGGGTTAATCAATATCATCATGCTAGCCACAAAATCCAAAATAAGGTTAAAAAACTGTTGCCCATTTTACAGGGAGATACAGATCAAAATGTGCAAAAAAAATACTGTAAGGGGCATAGGGAGTGCAGTTTGGGTGGAGTGCAATCTCCAGGTGCCATAAAGTTTAGTGGGTGCTAGATTAACTAAAGTCTTACTCAGGCCAACCTCAGACCTGAGTGTTCCTGATGGAATGGAATTATAATACATTCGTGGATGTGACACAATCTGTCAGAGTTCAGCTGGGGATCAGCCATCCCTTACCGTCCTGCCGGCTTCCTCTGCCTTCCCGGGCAGTCGGGCAGCTGGTGCTGCAACGTGGGAGGAGCTGAGCATTCACCCTGTAGCTGTGGTGTCAGGCGACCCGGTGAGCGGGGGTCGCAGTTTCCGTCATGGGCGCCGCCATGACACTTTTCCTATGTCAGTACTTCCTTCCCTGAGTGGCCCTGCTGGTCAGCAGGCTTCCTGGGGTATATATCCAGCTCCTGTGCTCCAGGTAGTTGCCTGAACAATCATTGTCGCCGCTAATGCAACTAGAGGAGTCTCGTTCCGGGTTCCCGTGCTTCCAGTGTGTTTTTTCCCAGAAGCTTCTAAGCGATCTCACCACAGTGCCTTTACTATCTACAGCCTGTGTGCAAGTTTAACCTCCATCTCTCCACAGTGCCTTTACTATCAACAGCCTGTGTGAAAGCTAACCTCCATCTCTCCACAGTGCCTTTACTAATCAACAGCCTGTGTGCAAGTTTAACCTCCATCTCTCCACAATGCCTTTACTAAGCAATAGCCTGTGTGCAAGTTACCCTCCATCTCACCACAATGCTTCCCATCACAGCATGTGTGCAACTTAACCCTTCATCTCATCACAGTCTTTACCATCACAGCCTGTGTGCAAGTTAACCCTTCATCTCATCACGGTGCTTTTATCATCACAGCTTGTGTGCAAGTTAACCCTTCATCTCACCACAGTGCTTTTACCATCACAGCCTGTTTGCAAGTTAACCCTTCATCTCATCGCAGTGCTTTCACCATCACAGCCTGTGTGCAGGTTAACCCTTCATCTCATTTGCACCCAAGTGCATGATCTCTGGCCGACAATCCGGTATATACTTCGTGGGATATGCAGCTGTTACCTCAGCCTACCAATAACTCTCCACACCTCTCTAGCCAGCACCTCAAGTGCCTTTCTCCAGGCAGGAGTTCTATCCCACTCCCCACGTGCCTATTCCAGGCATTACCCTTGGGCCACGGGTGTTTTGATTTTCTTTTCCCTGCAGGCCTTGGTCACCAAGTCAAAGGACCGCGACCTGCTTACAGGGAGCCGCACAAGCCCATATCCCGCTTGGAGGGGTCACTGGCGAACACCTCCTTGTGAGTTAGACTCCGCTCCATTGACTAGGTCTAGCCAATGACCAAGACTTGTGGATGCGGAGATCATACGTCCAGGCCCCTCGCCTTCACCTCCTCCCACAGCCTCAGACCTCGGATTTCAAAAACCTGCCACCCAGCATGACAGTTTGTTCAGGCCAAATGGAAGCTGCAGGTGCCCAAGGTACTGGGACTCTTCAAGAGTTAACAAGCCGTATGGATAACCATGAGGCGGCACAGCGACATGTGGCTCAGTACCTGCAAGAATTGTCCGGACAGTTAATGACCATACAAAATACACTGGCATCTATTTCCACGGCCTCACCACCTGTCATTTCTGCTGGTTCCCCAGGGTTACCTCAAGGGGCTACGCCACAGAAGTCTCATCTCCACTTGGCCACCCCTGAAAGGTTTGACGGTACTCCCCAACGTTGTCGTGGTTTCATAAACCAATGTGAAATCCAGTTTGAGTGCCTCCCCCAGAATTTCCCTACCTCCCGGTCTAAGGTCGCCTATGTAATTTCATTACTGACTGGAGCTGCATTGGACTGGGTTTCCCCTCTTTGGGAACGGGCTGATCCGTTAGTTTCTAAATACGAAGACTTTGTGACAGCCTTCAAATGGATTTTTGATGAGCCTGGTAGATCGGTTTCTGCTTCCTCTGACTTACTCCATCTCCGCCAAGGTTCTCGCTCGGTGGGACAGTACATGGTGCAGTTTCAGACCCTTGCATCGGAACTTAGATGGAATGAAGAAGCACTCAAAGCAGCCTTCCTCCATGGGTTGAAAGACGAATTAGCATCCAGGGATTTACCTACATCTTTTTCTGAGACTATTTCCCTCTGCATAAAGATTGATTTACGCCTTAGGGAGCGGTGGGGTAATAGAGATCATGGGGATCGCCCTCGAGATCGTCCGGCCCCAGGAAGTCAATCCCATTCCCCCACCTCCAGGGGTGAGGAACCTATGCAGATAAACAGAACCAGGCTAATCACGGCCGAACGCAATCGGCGCTTTCAAAATAAATTGTGTCTTTATTGCGCTACCCCTGAGCACATCCTAAAGAATTGTCCCCTGCTGGCAGGAAATGCGAGACCCTAGTTGATGTCGGGAGCATTCAATTAGGGGTCATTTTTAAGCACTCCCAATTATCTGACAGTTTACTGCCTGTATCTCTTTCCCACCAGTTCAGGACAAGAGATGTTAAAGCCCTTATAGATTCCGGTGCTGCGGGAAATTTTATTTCCAAATCTTTAATCCAGTCCCTTGGTATTTCAGTGGTACCTTTACCTGACAAATTACTGCTCTCCGGTGTAGATGGTAAAACCGTGCTTGGTGAATTTCATATCCTTGAAATCCCAGCCCATGACCCTCAGAGTTGGTTGCCTGCACCAAGAGACCATTGAATTCCTCATACTTCCTAACTCTGCTTACGAGCTGGGTCTGGGTTTACCGTGGCTAAGGAAGCATAGTCCTACTTTTGATTGGTCCAATATGCAAATTTTATCATGGGGACCAAACTGTTTCCATCGATGCCTAACCCAGGTACTTCCTGTACGTACCCACTCTGTACACCCCAGTACAGGTGCAAAGTTGCCCCCAACCGACAAGCCAAAAGATCCTTCTGTCTCCAGTCTACCACAAGCATATCGAGATTTTGCCGATGTCTTCTGCGAGCAGGCTGCTGATCAACGCCCTCCTTATCGGTCGTGGGATTGTGGAATAGAACTTCTCCCGGGAAAGATTCCCCCTCGGGGCCGGACTATCCTTTGTCGGTTCCAAAAACAGCCGCCATGGCAACTTACATTAAGGAAAATCTAGCCAAAGGGTTCATACGGCCTTCCTCCTCCCCTGCAGGGACAGGGTTCTTTTTTGTGAGCAAGAAGGATGGAGGCCTCTGGCCCTGTATAGACTACGATGGCCTCAACCAAATTACTGTAAAAAATCGGTATCCATTACCTCTAATTCCTGAGCTTTTCGACAAGGTTCGTGGAGCTAAATTGTTCTCTAAACTAGATCTTCGTGGGGCATACAATTTGATATGAATCAAAGCTGGGGATGAGTGGAAGACCGCCTTCAATACCAGAGATGGTCATTTCGATTATCTTGAAATGTCTTTTGGACTCTGCAATGCGCTGGCTATATTCCAAGGCTATGTAAATGAAATCTTTCAGGGCATTCTCTACAGCTTTGTCATTGTCTATTTAGATGATATTCTAATCTTTTCTAAGGATCTCCAAACTCATCACCAACATGTTCGAGAAGTTCTAGTTTGCCTTTGAAAACACCACCTTTATGGAAAGTTATCCAAGTGTCTCTTCGAACAAACCACAGTTCCTTTCCTAGGACATATAATTTCTGGGGAAACCATTCAGATGGATCCAGAGAAACTGAAAGCAATCTCTGAATGGCCATTACCAAAATCTTTAAAAGCTACCAAATGGTTTTTTGGATTTTCAAACTATTATAGGCGGTTCATACTGAATTTTTCCACTCTGGTGTCTCCCATTACTAGTCTCACACAGTAGGGCGCTAACCCAGCCCAGTGGCTGGACTCAGCCATACAGGCCTTCCAGAGATTGAAAGAGGCATTCTCTACTGCCCCTATCCTTTGCCAACCCCAACTGGATAAACCATTTTTTGTGGAAGTGGATGCCTCTTCAGTAGGTGTAGGGGCGGTATTATCCCAAATTTCCAGTGACGGGAAGAAACATCCATGTGGATACTTCTCTTGTAAATTTTCCTCTGCAGAGAAAAACTATGCGATTGGAGATCAAGAACTCCTTGCTATGCATCTGGCGTTAATGGAGTGGCATCATCTTTAGGAGGGGGCCAAGTTTCCAGTTACCATTATTACTGACCATAAAAACTTAATTTACCTTCAGACGGCTCATCGCTTAAACGCCAGGCAGGCCCGCTGGTCCTTGTTTTTCTCAAGGTTTAACATTAAGCTTCAATTTTGCCCCGGTAATTTGAACAAAAAAGCAGATGCTCTCTCCCGGTCTTTTCTACTCGACACACAGGAAGAAGATCATCTGAGATCTCGCCCAATCCTGGATCCTATGGTCTTCGCTTCAACTCAAATATTGACTCCGCCTCCGGGGAAAATTTTTGTGACTCCCGAATTACGGAAAAAGTTGTTAATCTGGGCTCATATTTCTCTATTTGCTGGGCATTCTGGTATTTTCAAAGCATACAAGTTTCTTCAGCGTTCTTATTGGTGGCCCTCGATGAGGAAAGATGTTCAAGAATTTATTTTGTCATGTGTAAAATGCTCACAGCATAAAGTTTCTCGCAAAAAAAGTGCAGGTCTTCTAGGCCCTTTACCCGTTCCTACTATTCCTAGGACCCATATATCCATGGATTTTATCTCTGAGCTTCCGCGCTCCAAAGGACATAACACCATATGGGAAGTGGTGGATCGTTTTTCAAAAATGGCACATTTTTGCCTGTGTGCATGTTTAACCTCCATCTCTCCACAGTGCCTTTACTAAGCAACAGCCTGTGTGCAAGTTACCCTCCATCTCATCACAGTGCTTACCATCACAGCCTGTGTGCAAGTTAACCCTTCATCTCATCACGGTGCTTTTATCATCACAGCCTGTTTGCAAGTTAACCCTTCATCTCACCGCAGTGCTTTTACCATCACAGCCTGTTTGCAAGTTAACCCTTCATCTCATCACAGTGCTTTCACCATCACAGCCTGTGTGCAGGTTAACCCTTCATCTCATTTGCACCCTAGTGCATGATCTCTGGCCGGCAATCTGGTATATACTTCGTGGGATATCCAGCTGTTACCTCAGCCTACCAATAAATCTCCACACCTCTCTAGCCAGCACCTCAAGTGCCTTTCTCCAGGCAGGAGTTCTATCCCACTCCCCACGTGCCTATTCCAGGCATTACCCTTGGGCCACGGGTGTTTTGATTTTCTTTTCCCTGCAGGCCTTGGTCACCAAGTCAAAGGACCGCGACCTGCTTACAGGGAGCCGCACAAGCCCATATCCCGCTTGGAGGGGTCACTGGCGAACACCTCCTTGTGAGTTAGACTCCGCACCATTGACTAGGTCTAGCCAATGACCAAGACTTGTGGATGCGGAGATCATACGTTCAGGCCCCTCGCCTTCACCTCCTCCCACAGCCTCAGACCTCGGCTTTCAAAAACCCGCCGCCCAGTGTGACACAATCATGCCTGCCCTGAAGCCATGCCCCCTGGATGTGACACGGGCTGCCTCTCCACCTATCCAGCCCTCTCACTGCCTTCCCAGAGACTGATGTCACCGGGAGGTGGGGCTTAAGTCTGGCGGCAATGGGAGGTGGGGCTTATGTCTAGGGAGGTAGCTGTCAATATGCTTCACTGAGGGGGCGGTGCATTGATCCAGCCAGAGAGTCAGAGGGAGTCTCCGCCCCCAGTCCTCACAGGTCTTACCACTGATGCTGGCTGCTGGAGTCTGAGGGCTGGGCAAAACAACACCAGCCTCTGCCACATCCCCACTCTCCCAGTCAGCCTCCTCTTCCAGACACATGACCAGATCCCAGCAGCAGCCAGAGCAGATGCTGTGGTACTGCAAAGAAAGCTTGATGTCTACTGCAGCAGCAACATCAGGTAGTGTTCCTTTTCATCCAACTCAATGCATCCCCTCTCCCCCCAGCCCAGAGGACACCCTGATCACACTGACCTCCCCACCCCAGTGTCACCACCTTCTCCAGCCCAGTGTCTCCCATCATTTCAGCCCCCACATCCAAGTGTATCCTTCCTTCCCTCCCTAACAAGCCCACTGCCTGTGCCCCCCATCTAGAACCCCCCAGCCAGCCCAATCACAGTGCCCCCATTCAGCCGTGTCCCCATTTATCCAGCCAAGCATTCCTCCCCTCCCACCCCATCTCACTGCCACCACTTCCCATCCAGCCCAGCGCCCCCCTGCAGAATCACTGTCCCTACCATCCAGCCAAGTGTCCCCACATATCACACCCCCCTGCTTTACCCCCTAATCCAGCCCAGTATCCCCCCACCCATGTCACTGCCTCCCTAACTGCGAACAATACAGCCACCTCTGAAAGACCCCCACCATTAGGAAAGCCCCCTCCACTAACAACACAGAGTCCCCCCTATCAATGCACTTTCTACTCCATGTGAGCAGTGATCTCACGGATCCTGTGGATAGCCTCATATTAGTCTCTTCACCTTCTTCAAACGTTGGTACTCCCATGTCCTGGAGATGCTGTATTTAACAGGTGATTGTGAGCTCTTCTATAGTTTGTACTGTTCTGTGTCAGGAGATGGCACTGGGGTGTTTTCGTATTGCAGGAAAACCAAGTTGCAGATCTTTAGAAGACACACAGGTAGAATCACTGATAGGATTAGAAGAAAAGACTGGGGGACAGTAATCTTTAGTAAGTCACCAATTCTAAAGAAATCATATTACTGATACAAATGATACCAAATTATCAAATATATTTTATTAATATAAAAATTTTTGATCAGTGAAAATCACATTTTGTCCTGCCCAAAACTTCTGTTACTATGTATGATCTGGTAAAGATATTTCCTTTATTCCTACGCAAACAGGTGGCTTCCGAACCACGTGAGCTCCTACGTGAATAGTGAATACTGACTCAAGACACTGCCTGTTCAGGAAAGATCAATCTCTTCAGAGGTTCCCCATTGCAGAGAGATCATATAGGTGAGAAAACACTCATACACATGCATGTGGCTTCTGTTCACTGGCGAGAGGGACTGCGGACATGCCCCCAGAGTGACGAAAACAGGGAGGGAGTGGCTCGCAGACATGTAGTTTCATGTGAGGCCACGTCCCCTTTTCCAGTTGCACGCAAAGGTCCCATTCTCCACTACAACAAAACATGCACAACATAGCGCAGCTCTCCCTGACATGCTTCCCTATCGGGTTCTTCTATGTGTGTAAATCTGGTTCTGATACTAGCCAGTACCTCCCCAGCCATTTACCTCACTGCTTGTCACTGATAGAGAGAAAGAATAGTTTTTCTCCTTTCAAATGCTCACATTCCCACACATGTTGGCCACGTCCCCAATTCAGTACAGGTGAGGGGGGAGCAGCAACATACCTTTGCTCTGGGCACCACACCTCTGACTACTGAAATGCCTAGCTACTGCCGACAATGCAATTTGAGAGATTTGCTACTTAGGGCCGACATACAGTACTAGAGATGAGCGGGTTCAGATTCCAGAGATCTGAACCCACTCAAACTTAGGTGATCCGAGTCAGATCCAAGCCGGCTCTGGTTTTCTCGCCTGACTTGGATCTCAAAACAAGGCAAAATGTCATCATCCCGCTGTCAGATTCTAGCGGGTTTTGGATTGAAAATCTACGCAATTTTTTATTCCAGCTGTGGAGAGTGAAGAGACAGGGGGCTGTGAGTGTGCTGGTGCTGATGCTACTGTTATCATTGTCACTCAGGGGATGGCTGCTTATGCCCATAAGGGGTGGGGCTGGATGTTCTCCTGTTCTCTTGATAGGGGCTGGCTGGCTGTTGTCCATAGGGGCTGGCTGTTGTCCATAGGGGCTGGCTTGCTGTGCTGCTGTGTTGTCCAGGGAGTTATCTGTCCATCAGGGGTGCTTTTCATCCCCAGGGTGAAAAAAATAAATAAATTTAAGTGTGTGTGTGTGTGCGCGCATTAGCCACACTTATCAGCAATGTAGGTGCGCAGGGGTGCTGTGCTGCCTGGTCATTTATCAAGGGGCTGCTGCCTCGTTCAGGGGTGCTTCCTCCCAGTGTGAAAAAAATAAAAACAATTTTTGTGTGTGTGCGTGTTAGCCACTTTTATCAGCAACATAGGTGTGCAGCATTGCTGTACTGCCTGAGTCTCATTTATCAAGTGGCTGCTGCCTCATTCAGGGGTGCTTCCCCCCAGTGTGAAAAAAATAAATACAATGTTTTGTGTGTGCGTGTTAGCCATACTTATCAGCAATGTAGATGCGCAGAGGTGCTGTGCTGCCTGAGTCTCATTTATCAAGGGGCTGCTCCCTCGTTCAGGGGTGCTCTTCACCCCCATTGTGAAAAAAATATTATTATTTTCTGTGTGTCATTGTGTGCATTAGCTGTGCTATAATTGCTTGGTGACACTGCTAAAAGACCGCAGTGAGTATGGAGGACAGTCACATGACAGGAGAGCAGGATCCACATACCAGCCTTGTAGCTGCCGCCAGCAGTCATGATGATGATGCAACACCGTCAACGTTATCTATGAAGGCCGATGCACCAGGGCTCAATTCAGGCCATGTAAAATAATTTTACTCTGTTAAAGAAAAAAAAAGTCTAAATCTAAGTTAGCTTTAGAGAAACAAAAAAATGGCAATATGTCAATCTCTGCATGAAGTGGCAAGTAAAGGATAAGACCTTGACCTTCTTTATGAGTGGTGGTTCTAGTGATGATTTAAGCACTTTTGCTTGTAGGAGAGGTACAAAAAAAATTTAAATTGTTATGATGAGTAAGACACAGAAACCAGCTGTGTGCTCCAAAAAAAATCACAAATCCCAGAGGAGAGTCCAAGTGTGTCCGTGGTTGCCATGTGTGAGCCTGACCTTTCTAACACTGTATTTGAACTTGAAGAGGATCCTCCTTCCATCATTTGTGTGCCCTCTGCAAATGTGCGGATGAGCAGCACAAGTCAACATGCTGATATAGAAATTGAGGATGCTTCGGTTATATTGCACCAGGAGGATGAGGAGGATATTTACGTAGTTGGCAATAACAATAAGGATGCTGAGGATGTTGATGATGATGAGGATGTTGCTGCAGAGGATGTTTGTGTAAAAACTGTAAATCAGGTAACAGTTGTTGCCCATGGTGGGAAAAATCCAATTGTTGCCATGCCTGGACAAAGGACCAAAAAATCCACTTCCATTGTGTGGAATTATTTTAAAACCCAAATCCAGACAACCTTTGCCAAGCCATTTGTAACCATTGCCATGTAACAGTGAGTAGAGGTTAGGACCATAACCATCTAGGAACTTCCTCCCTGTTATGTCACTTGCAGCACATTCATCAAATTGGAGAGGGTATTTAAAATTCTGAAACTTTGGGGACAAAAAAGCGAACAACAATCAGTCCAGTATTACCTAGTTGCTCCCTTCTATCTGGATCCAAGCACCTGCAATCTCCACCACAAACACCTACATCATCATCAACATCCTCATTCATGATTGGAGGTAGTCCTGCATCCAATTTCCTAAGGACTGACTCCTCTCCTATCCATTGTTCCTTAGAAGAGTCCTTGAGTACTATGCCTGCTGCTGCTGCTGTTGCTGTCAGTGGATCTTCATCCCAGAAGGGGACCAGGAAGAAGACTACTTTTAGTAGTTCAACCAATCAATTGACTGTCACACAATCTTTGCATTTGCAAGCAAGTATGACAGCAAACACCCAGTTTTGCAGTGGATTACTGGCACCATATCAGCTATGCCGGTATTAGATGTGCATCCAGTATCTGCCATTAATGCAGTGGGTTTTAGACAGTTGATGGAGGTCTTATGTCCCTGCTACAATGTGCCTTCTAGATTCCACTTCTCTAGAATAGCAAGTCCCAATCTGTACAAGTATATTAAAAAAAAACCTTATTAATGTCCTCCAAAATGCCATTGTGCCCACTGTCCACTTAACCACAGATATGTGGTCAAGTGGGAAAGGGCAAACTAAAGATTACATGACTGTGACAACCCACTGGGTAGGTGTATTGCCTCCAACAGCAGCAGCATCTAATAAATGCCAGCTCATTCAGAGGCAGGCTACTCTGTGTATCACCAGTTTCACTAAGAGGCTAATCACTAAGAACCTCTTAGAAAAATTCAGGGAAATCATTGCAAAATGGCTTACCCCACTGGGACTCTCCACGGGATGTGGGATTTCTGAAAATGCCAGAAATATTGTGCAAGCATTACATGTGGGCAAATTCGAACACATCCCACATTTTGCTTACACAATTTATTTGGTGATGCAACATTTTTAAAAGAATTACAGGGGCGTGCAGGAGATGCTCTCGGTGGCCCAAAAGATTTCTGGACATTTTAGACATTCAGCAGCTGCGTGTCGAAGATTGCAGCACCAGCAAGAACTGTTGAATTTGCCCTTCCATCAGCTGAAAGAAGAGGTAGTAACTAGGTAGAATTCTACCCTCTATATGCTTCAGTGGATGGAGGAGCGGAAAAAGGCCATCCAAGGCTACACTACGGCGTATGAGATAGGGAAAGAAGCAGGAATGCAACTTAGTCAAGCACAATGAAGAATAATTTCCATGTTGTGCACGGTTCTCAAACCCTTTGATCTTGCCACATGTGAAGTTAGTTCAGACACTGCCAGCTTAAGTCTGGTAATTCCCCTGATCAGACTTTTGCAATAGCAACTGGAGAAACTGAAGGAGGAGCTGAAATGGAGTGATTCTGCTAAGGATGTTGGACTTGTAGATCAAGCCCGTCATTCGCTTCTACAGGATCCAAGGGTCATCAATCTCTTGAAATCAGATCAATATATTTTGGCCACCATACTTGATCCTAGGTTTAAGTCATATCTTGTGTATTTCTTCAGAATAAACTTTAGTAACCTGTGGCTCTCCATTGACTTCAATGGAGGAGCCATTCATTGGCTAAGAGAGGCGGGGGCTCACCTCTCTCAGCCAATGAATGCTCAGATACAGCTCTATAAAGTCAGAAGCCATGTCTAAGTATTTCATTTGGGAGATATCAACCATCCTGGTTGGCATCTGTTGCGTGGATCTGGTTTCATTTTTTTGTTTTAAGAAGACCTTGGATGCTTACTTTGGACAAGGGGACCACTCCTGGTAATGAAGGTGATTATGGGTGTATGTAATAAAGCTGTACTTTCACAGTGTGTGTCTTTTGTGTTTTATTAGACATTTCTTTACAGGTGAACTACAGGTACCAGTGGGCCCTTAATGTCCCACATGCAGGTACTTGTGGTTCTCCAAGTACCAGCATGCGGGGGAGGCTTGCTGGGACCTGCAGTTTGACTGTAAAGACAATGCTGATACTTCTATTTTTTACACACCACATACACTATCAACCCATTACCAACTGCCCAGGGGTGGTGGGGATAGCCCCAGGCTATCAGCCTATGCCAGGGGTGTCCTGGAGAGGGGGACCCCTTTATTGGGGGGTCCCCAACTTCCCAGGGATTCCTGGCCTGTGCTGACTAGCGGTTAGGACTGATGCTGCGGCTGGGGGGCCCTGTGAAAGGGCTCCCATAGCTGTGGCATCAGCCTCCCACTAGAATGGGTCCGGTGCTGGTTTTAATTATAGGGGGACCCCTACGCAATTTTTTCCCCCTATAATTAAAACCAAGACTGGCCCTGCAGCCTGGTGCTGGTACCTACATTACGTTGGAACCCTACTCCTTATGTTCCCCATATAGTTTTAGGTACCACTGGCTGACAAGTCTAGGGTTGTTTAGCCTTTTGGTGGGGCACCTCATGTCATTTTTTTATATTAAATTAACCCTTACAACACACTTTCCTTTCAGAAACATACACAAATCACTTATGTTGAATGACAACTCGCAGCTCAGGAGGTGGTGCATCAAAAACTTCTATTGAGTCCCTGATTTGAGTGTAAAATGGCCGACTTTAGCAAAACGAATAATGTAAAATTCACGATTTGGACGAAATAAGTGAAAAGTACTTCCGAATTGAGCCAATGGTGATATAATTTCTGTTGTTCGAAACGGCCGAATATGTGGCATTAGACCACCCGATTTCAACACCAACAATAACACAAATCACCCGACTTTAATGATAGTAAATTCCCGATTAGCAAAAAAGTGATATTTTCACCCAAGACTGCAAATTGGGACCAACACGAATCTTAGTAAATTTACCCCTCATGGAGTTGCGAATGGAAAAATACGAATTAATTCTGACTGGTTCACTGCGAGTTACTAATTGGATTGCAAAGAGAAAACAGCAACTCACACCTCGCAATTCGCACCTCATTGGATTGAGCCCATTGTTTTCTTGTTCTGCTCAGTTTTTATGTACTCTGTGAGGTGCTGTGGAACCCTTGTGGCACCATATAAATAAAGGATGATAATAATATTAATTAGTAATAATAATACACTGCGGAAATGCCACTGATACCTCCTCCTACTCATCTTTTACCTGCACTCAGTGTCACATTTCACTGTGTCATTTGTTGCTGCCTCCAGCTGGTGATTTATAGAATATGTAGAAGTGGTGATGTGAATGTACAGTAGGCTCTTTATTGGTGCTGTGTGGGTGCTGTGTGGCTGTGTGTTACTTGTGAGCTATGTCGCTGTGTGTTACTTGTGAGTTGTGTGGCTGTGTGTTACTTGTGAGCTGTGTGGCTGTGCGTTACTTGTGAGCTGTGAGGCTGTGTGTTACTTGTGAGCTGTGTGGCTGTGCGTTACTTGTGAGCTGTGTGGCTTTGTGTTACTTGTGAGCTGTGTGGCTGTGTGTTACTTGTGAGCTGTGTGCCTGTGCGTTACTTGTGAGCTGTGTGGCTGTGCGTTACTTGTGAGCTGTGTGGCTGTGTGTTACTTGTGAGCTGTGTGGCTGTGTGTTACTTGTGAGCTGTGTGGCTGTGTATTACTTGTGAGCTGTGTGGCTGTGCGTTACTTGTGAGCTGTGTGGCTGTGCGTTACTTGTGAGCTGTGTGGTTGTGTGTTACTTGTGAGCTGTGTGGCTGTGCATTACTTGTGAGCTGTGTGGCTGTGTGTTACTTGTGAGCTGTGTGGCTGTGTGTTACTTGTGAGCTGTGTGGCTGTGTGTTACTTGTGAGCTGTGTGGCTGTGCGTTACTTGTGAGCTGTGTGGCTGTGCGGTACTTGTGAGCTGTGTGGCTGTGCGGTACTTGTGAGCTGTGTGTTACTTGTGAGCTGTGTGGCTGTGCATTACTTGTGAGCTGTGTAGCTGTGCATTACTTGTGAGCTGTGTGGCTGTGTGTTACTTGTGAGCTGTGTGGCTGTGCGTTACTTGTGAGCTGTGTGGCTGTGCGTTACTTGTGAGCTGTGTGGCAGTGGGTTACTTGTGAGCTGTGTGCCTGTGTGTTACTTGTGAGCTATGTGGCTGTGTGTTACTTGTGAGCTGTGTGGCTGTGTGTTACTTGTGAGCTGTGTGGCTGTGTGTTACTTGTGAGCTGTGTGGCTGTGCGTTACTTGTGAGCTGTGTGGCTGTGCGTTACTTGTGAGCTGTGTGGCTGTGCGTTACTTGTGAGCTGTGTGGCTGTGCGTTACTTGTGAGCTGTGTGGCTGTGTGTTACTTGTGAGCTGTGTGGCTGTGTGTTACTTTTGAGCTGTGTGGCTGTGTGTTACTTGTGAGCTGTGTGGCTGTGCGTTACTTGTGAGCTGTGTGGCTGTGTGTTACTTGTGAGCTGTGTGGCTGTGCATTACTTGTGAGCTGTGTCGCTGTGCGTTACTTGTGAGCTGTGTGGCTGTGCGTTACTTGTGAGCTGCTTTGTGTCGGGACATTTATGCTTCTTGGCAGACGTCTCCAAAACGACGGCTCCCTTATCTGACAAACCCAAACAAAGTACTGATTTCCTTTAGCATTATAGAGTTATGGAAAGATACAATGGAAGAACATACTATTAAATACTGAGCGTGTAGAACAGAGTTGATATTTATTATCCCAAGAAAGAACCTTGCAAGACAGAAAAGTTTTCCATTTTGTTTTAATATCCTCGTTTCTTTCTTCCTTCTCAGCTTTCTTGTCTAATAAATTCTGCAAATAGAGCACTATATTTTACAGCATAGCTACGAATTGGGATATTTTTATGGTGCAATTCTGTTACAGAAAAAAAGATTCAATTTACAGATTTTATTGCAAAATAAAATCGTTCAGCAAAGTGAGCCAGCCACAACATAAGTAATTTAGTTATAACGGCTTTACAAGGGGGAAAAAATATCTTCAAATGTATCAGCAAGGGGTAAAAGGGTCATTTAACTAGATATAGGCACAAAATGTACTGTTGATGCTTCATATCACTTCTTTCAAAAGCTATAGTATATTATAAACAAGAACACTATAAAAAACATGAAGGCAGCAGTACATATCTGTAGATAGCCAGTACATAAAGCATGGGACTCCTAGTTATACCATTCAGTGCAGACGAGCAACATTTTTTTAAACTATCCGGTGACATATTTGCGTTGTTCTGCATTTGGCTACAAAATGTTGACTTAAGTATTCCTGACCCTACTACTATAACCAAACTACATGCATCATCCCATCTCTATTCTAAGAGTATACAGTCATTTCAGGTGAAAGCACATATATAATACAGCACACAATGGCATTTTATAGGGTGGTGGACGGTCGCGCCTTCGGGAACTGGGATGTTTTGCTAATAAACTAAATTTTTGTAAAACTTTGCTGCAATTTTGCTCAACCCCACAATACCTTAACTTGGTGACCACTGGGGGACACTGTGCCTCATTAAGCTTGGATCGCATGTCTGCGGACACACATACCCGGTCTATGTCTGTGTTCTGCGCACCACATTGCATCTGAGCGAACCGGCTGTTGTTATCGCTTAAGCAAACACATCGGATACGCAGAGCCATCGAGAAATGATTGACAGGAAGTGTTGTTTTGGTGTAGAGAGGGTGGCTGGTCAGAGGAGGGGGTGGTCGAAGGAACATAGGCGTGCCTGTCTGTTTGAACGTTCATTAAAATCATATCGCGTGTACACACCACTAGATTACCAGAACTGAGATGGGCAGAACACTGGCAGTGACACTATGAATCGAGCAGGCAGCAAAGAATTTCTGTAACTACAGTAGGTTCTGCAACTGGAACACTGGAGGAAAAATGAGACAAAGGAGCACAGAGAACTAGCACACAGACTAGCTGTGTAAGACTTTGCACTGACAACCTAAGGACTCAGAGGAAGCCCTTAAGTACCCAAGGCTGGAGCTGGGTTGGCTGTCAGTGCCCATTGCAAATCATTTAGAGTGGATTGGCTCCTTCCTGACATGTGACCAAATCCAAGATGACGGCGCCCAGCACCTGGCTGCGTGGGAAGAGATAGATCCCTTTTCCGTAGATGTAGGATGACGTCATCTGCCTTGGTCCAACGTCATACCCTACCATCCAAGTGGCCATGGAGGGGGAATATATTCATGTGGGGAGCGAAGTGAGCACACAAGGGGCCAACTTTCTTATTTTTTCATGGAAAGTGTGGGCAGAAACCTCCACTTCCACCCTCACTCACGTCACTTCCATGTACGGCTACTGAAGGGGTTTTATGCTCTTCCCTGGCAGCGTAGGTGCCGACAACTACAGCAACTCCATCCTGCCAGAGACCCAGCGCTGCCACTCAGGGACCCAGCCGCACACCACGCTAAATGCCAGCAGCCTGCACCCCTGCCAGACGGATCCACCAGAGCACCCGGACAGGTAAGTCCTGGACCCCACACGAACCTCCAGAGCGGTCCGTGACACAATGTACAGTAATAAGTGTTTTCTTGGTCTGTGCTGCAACAATTATATTTCTCTAAAATAACATATCTGTAAATTGAAGGGGTCGTGGGGGTTGTACAGTATCATACCTTCCAAAGAGGATTCCGCTGATGGCTGCCAGACAGGTGGAGAAACGCGTTATAATGTTACCTAAAGTTGTGATGGGAAGTGTCACAGGTCAGAGAATACCCAGGGCTACTGAGGGTCGGGATACCTACAGACCTCATTTCAATGACTTGAGCAGGACCTCCTAATAAGCTGTGTAATAGGGAGACCAGCAGCCGGGAGGTCAGAAGGTTCATACCCATCGAGCTTATGTAGAATTACTAAGACTGGCTCATTATACTGTACAGACAATTGCAGGACTTTTTAATACATTTATTCTACAATCCAGGGAAACAAACTTACTAACATCTTATTGTCTATGGATTATTATCTAACATTTGAGTTTATTACAACTGTGAATTGCTTGGATCATATATTCACTAATCTGGGACTCATTAATGACTTTTGTTCCTTAGGATTAGATGTTTACTATCTATCTGGATTTACTAACAACATGAAGAAACAAGTTTGCATTATTCTGGATTCATCCAACAATCACTAATATTATTATAGGTCTACATACAGTAAAGGCTATAGTTGTGTATTTATATCTAATGGATATTTTGTATAACGCCTTATTGCTGACTATTGACATTTATTGCATCCACAGCAATTTTTAGATTATTGTATCAGTTTAAACAGTTTTAAGTGCTTATGCAATTATATAATGTCATTATTGTGAATACATTTTGGGGTTGAAGTGTCAAGTAGTGTAAAGTGTGGAAAAGTTGCCCATAGCAACCAATAAGCTTTTAAGTAGCATTTATCAAGTACAGTCTATAAAATAATAGGCAGCAGCTGATTGGTTGCTATGGGCAACTTCTCCACATATTTCACTGCTTGAAACATAAACCCCTTTATCTGGATTAACAGCGCTTCCTATTTTTTCTGAAGCTTTAATACATCTCCCCGTAAATAACATATTGTATAATTATTTAGGAATTCACGCTGATCAGTGCAAGCGCGCAGCATTCATTCAGACTCCGGGGTGCGGCACCACTGCACAGCTGTGGGGGTACCCAACCTCCTGATTTGACCACCCGCGGGCCACTTCGGCCCACGAGCGGAACAGCGGGACAGTGCTGTCCCACTGAAATTGGAATGTTGGGGAGGGGTGTGCCCTCTATGGGGTGGCACCCCTGTTCGACCGCACTGGTCGAACACCCCAAGAGCCGGCCCTGGTGTACTTATATATTAGTTTACATTTGTCACTGTACAGATACGTCCATCTCACAAGCCTGCTAACACAACACTTGCCCGCGATACCTCGTCTTCTTCTTAGCATAAGTATGTGAAAAGATAATATACCCAGGATGTTTGTGTGATGAGCCGAACATCTGCTGACAAAACTACCTGCAGGAACAGACGCCAACAGCAGCGCCAAGCAAAGCAATTCCGCTCAGATTGAATTCTGCTTTACAGGCAGCTGAAATTACCAAAATGAAATGATCTGTGACTCTTTGTTATTTCCTCTGTCTGCGTTTTCCCGAAGCTGAGCTGTTTGATTATAACCAACATATTTCATAAAGAATTTCCATTCACAGCTCTAATTGCTGCCTCGGTAAAGATAGGAGAACAAGCAAAAGCTGAACACGCAGTTTCATACGGAAACAAAAGGATTTCTCTCTCTTTTTATTAAGTGTGCAAAAGAATAAAAGCTAATGGTAGGTTATGTGGTACCCCGGGTTATGGGAGTCCCACTTTTTATTGCAAATTGTGATAGTAAAGCTTAATATGTTCATAAAATAGTTGTGTTGATATATATATATATATATATATATATATATATGCATTTGATAGTCTCCTGTGGACTGTGGCCCTTATTCAGAGCCGGACGCTCTGACATAGCGCTCGCTCTGAATCAGGGCGTCTTTTTTTTTTTATGGAGCGGCCTCCTGGCCGCTCGCATTGCTGTGGGTTGCCACCCACAGCTAATGCGAGCGGCCAGGATGATGGTCGCGATGGTCAAGACCATCGCGACCAGCGGGCTTGAGATGAGACCCTTGTGGTAGGGTCTCGTGGCCGCAAACCCCAGAAAGCTTTCAGCTCAAACAGAGCCGGAATCTCTCCCACTGACATCACTTGTGATGTCAGTGGGGCTGCCCCCAGACAGTAGGAGTTCTCATGGGAATGCTTCCGTCTGGGCAGCCATCCCCCCGGCCCGCCCACCAAAGGGGGCATGCTGTCACTCAACATCGACAGCACGCCCCCTTTGGTGCGAGACCCGGAGCGACGGATTGCCCCTCGCTATCCTGCAGGAGAGGTCGGTACATTGCATGAGCACCACCTAACACTACCCTTCAGTGTACAGTTCCTCCCTAACCTATTGCTCAGCCAAAGTCACTAGTCACTACCACTAGTTACTAGTGTAGCCAGGCTAGCTACAGTTTCTACAACAAGGGAGAAATATAAACTTCCCTAATCAACCTATTAGGGACTCCTTACAGCCCTTCTCCTTTAGCAGCTTATTGCTCAATGTGTTTGATGCCATAGGACAGTGAAGCAATTGATACTGCTAGCTGACATTTAGTTCATTTATAACATATGGAACTAATGACCCGGAGCAGTTAAATCCAGGAAAAGCTACTATAGTGGTGTTGCAGCATAAACGTCGTTATCCCACCTCGGGGTTAATTACTCCAATCTGGTCCTGCAAGCTTCTCAGTTTACCACTCCTATATTGTGCAGTTAGTATAAACATTCGTGACTGGAGACATTGTTGCTGCTTTGGGATATTCCAACACCATTACAAGTAAATGGAATACAATGTTTCCAATATGCAACAACAGGAAAGGAGAGTCAGTTGTGCTTAATAAATATACCTAACCTGGAGAGAGAGACATTACACCCTAACGGAGCATAGGATTATAATATTACAGTAGTGCACCACCGTTAAAGAAATATCTGCCCATCAACTGTTATAAGGTATAGACTTACACAGTTAAAGCTATATTGTGCAATATTGTAAAGTTGTACAATATTCTGTCTTCTTGCTGTGCGTCTTAAACTAATCCAATTTCGCAGGCATGCAGACCGGGAAAGGCGGAGGTGCCTGTATAATAAAACTTAATCGGGATACGTGTATTTTCTGTGTGAACGCTGAAATTGTAATGTACCTCTTAATGTATCTGTATGAAACACAGTGATAATTCCACTGTTTGCTCTATCTTATATTTTTCCTGTTATTGCTAATAAAAATAGCATTCAGTACCAATTAGTCTAATATTGCTGGAATCACAGGATAATTGACATATCCCAGTCTCAGGTAACTTCCCGAAGAGCTCCCTTAAAAAGAACCCTATAGCGGGGAATTACAGGTTAGTACAATAAACGTGCCTGGTGCTGTATTTTTTGGGGCTGACTCTAAGTCATGCAAAGTGTCTGTAGTTACTGGCAGCAGCAGAAACCTGGTATACTACCTTATGGTATTGCGAGATTCCGTAGGGGTAATGCTGGGGGCCGTGCGTCTGCAAGCAGAAGCCCACTGATTTGACGCCAACCACTACACCCATCAATTTTATCGGCACTTGCACCAGTCCAATACTAAGTGCAAAAGAACCGAACATGCTTCCCTTCCTGGAACGTATGACTCAGATACGTACCGAGCATTTGATACACGCCATGGCACTTCTACAAGATAGGGCGGTTCTGTGTGCTCGCATTGTTGTCACCCTGAAACTCCCAATTTCATGGATAGACAGATCCATCAGAGTTCCATAAGACTCAGACTAGGACGGACATAAGCAAGACATATAAATTGCAACTGCGCATGCGCCTTATGCTAAAACTCAGAATAAGCCCCATTGTCTGGTGATCAAAAGACAATCACTGCTAAGGGACCACATCATTTAAAATACACGTTTTGGTGTCATTATTAGGGCGCACACACATCATTTGGAAATGTTTGGTTTCCATAGCGCCGAATTACATTGTCTGGTGAACACAGGCTGACATGAGACAGTGAGGTATATTTGATAGTATGCGGGTTATGTGAAGAGGTGCGATCTCATAGATTTAAACCAGCAATGATTTAATAGGCAAAAACAACCAGTTATTTCTAGAAGTTGTCTAGAATTGGATGATTTCTCCATTTTGCCAGTGCTGCCAGCTGCACCAAATCTTCTTGCCATCTTAGTCATATAAAATATGACACAAATCATGCAATAAAACCCACAAATGGACTGTGCTGGTGATCGACAACCAATAATAAATGTAAACTTAAGTTTGATTGATAGAATTAGCAATAAGGCTACAAAAGGCTTCCTCAGTATCACTTATTTATTTCAATAAAATAATATTGAAGTACAACATACGAACAGCAAAATATATTCAAAATGTATCATCGCATCAGGAACAGATAAATATCTCTCATATTAGTATACACAATTGAATAATGAAATCAACAATTACTAAAAATAGAAACAAGGTCACTTTAAGAGAGATACAGGACCTCATTCAGAGTCGGTCGTTGCGTCCGCTCGGTCGTAAGGGAAATGGGGCCGCATATGCAAATGATGCGCTCGCAAGTTGCGTCGTTAAGATGGGATCGTTAGCTGGACGAGCGAGGGGAGGATGCGGCCGTAAGACTAAAAACACGCCCACTTCTCGATCGCAAAACACGTCATCTCCGGGCATATAAGGATTAATCGAGACCATCGGAGCTGCTCGTAGAGTTTAAGGTTGACCATACCCTCTCTTAAGCACTACGATCTAGTCAGTGTAAAAACCTCCCCTGTCACGTGTGCTATGACACTACTTTGTTAATTATGCACTCCCATAAAACGCCGTTTGCATAGTCAGGCACGCCTGCGTTCGGATCTCCACTCCCCTGTTCACAAGCTCCTTCCCCTGTTACCACCCACAAAAGCCTTATCCTGCCACTCAAACTAACGACTTGGCCGAGTTCAAGGAGAGAGAAATTTCTGATAATAACAGCTAGTTTACGCACGCGCATTGCGAAACTTACGCATGCGCAGTTTAGCGAACATCGCTGGGTATGACCGAGCGGACGCATACAACCGACTTTGAATGAGGTCCTCAATCCTATAAGTTTCCACTCGATGACGGCAAGCTTGTTAAGATTTATAACTAAAGATGCATACACACGTAACAATTTTTTGAACGATTTAACGGCGTCGTTATCGTTCAATCGTTGCAAAAATCGTTCAGTTTCTGAGTTATAACCATGAACGATTATCGTTAATGTGCGTTCCTGTTTGTAGTTTGTAGTTCATTCTGACTGACCAACTGAACGATTTTCATTAAGGGAAGTTACAAAAATCGTTTGTAGTTCAAAAAATCGTTCATTACACTTTAAAAAATCTGACAGATAATCTGACAGAAAATCGTTGGTAACAAAATTGTTGTGTGTGTATGCAGCTTTAAGCTGCATACACACACAATTTAGTAAATGAACGATTTTAGTAAACTATTTTCGTAAATTTTTTCAAGGGAAAAATGAACGAAAATTGTTTACTAAAATCGTTCATTTACTAAATCTAATGAACAATTTTTTTGAACTACAAACAATGGCCCTCACTCAGAGCCGTTCGCTATTTGCGGTCGTTCATTCTAAAACAAGGGGTGGCTATTCAAATGAACCGTTCGCACTTTGCGGTCTGTTCACGCCTCTATGTCTGAACGAGCGAGCAAAACTTGCGGTTGTAATTTTGAAAAATACGCCCCCTGGCCGCTCGCACCATACGTCATGTCCGCTATTTATTAGATTAATCGAGTACATCGAACAGCGTATGAACTGCTCGCTATTCTTGTGGTTGGTTTTTTCAACCGCTATTTTGCGAGCAGTTCTGAGTAAAAAACAACCAAGTGACGTGGGCAATGACGCTGCTGTATTAATTATGCACTCCCTTAAAACGCCCGTTTTGACCTTTAAGCACGCCTGCATTCTAATTCCACTCCCCCGTTTTCAAGCACCTTCCCCTGTTACCACCCACATACGCCTCCTTCTGTCACTCAAAATAGCAGGCATTCGCAATATAGTGAACAAACAATTTTCGGCCACACTGACTGGTTCGCGCATGCATATTAAAATCCGTACGCATGCGCAGATGTGCGAACATCGGTCAGAACAAACGAGCGGCCGCTTGCGAGCGGCTCTGAATGAGGGCCAATGTTTGCATATTCCCTTACTGAAAATCGTTGAGTTGGTCAGTCTGACTGAACTACAAACTACAAACTACAAACATGAACGCGCATGAACGATAATCGTTCATTGTTTTAACTCAGAAGGTGAACGATCTTTTCAACGATTGAACGATAAATGATATCGTTATCGATACATGTTCAAAAAATCGTTGTGTGTGTATGCACCTTTTGTGTTTAGTTGTTCACCCATATAATGGGAATAATCCACAAATGCAGGTTGATGCTGTGTCCAGTAATAATAAAATGGCAAATACACAGTCACGTATCGCTCAAAGCCAATATTGTTAGATGATTAGAGTGAAATGGATATAACACCTGGATGTGCCTGGATTATAATCCCCGTAGATATGGGCTATTGTTTAAACGTATTGAACAGTGTAACAGAGTCACATCACATAATTCCCCATTCACTTACGGAGTCCGTTAGTGTATATGTTACCGCTCACATGACCAAATGTGGTCATGGTGTAAGACAAGCCCCAGTTACCTCCGTACAGCGGGGAACAAAGCGTGCACCACCGTCTTCTACCTCAAACCCTGCTGCAGTGCGCTGCTTGCAGTCTAACCAGCCCTGATATTGCTTTAGTCTTTATATAGGGCTGTGACCACATGTGCACTGGGTGCTAAATAGCTTATAAGGAACAATATCCAATCAGATCCAACATTTCGTGTGTTGTGATGATCCAAAAATTTTAACAAAATGGTCTCTCCCTCATCGGCTAGTTTCGCTCCACAACTGGGGGCTTTTTCAAGATAGAGGGCAGTGATCTTTCTTTCCCTAAACAGGCTGTTAATTGATGATTTAATTACATAGAAACATAGAATTTGACGGCAGATAAGTACCACTTGGCCCATCTAGTCTGCCCATTTTTACCTTTTGGTAACCTCAACCCTATGTGATCCTCAGTTCTTATGTCTATCCCAAGCATGTTTAAATTGTTCTGCTGTCTTAGCCTCTACCACCTCTGATGGGAGGCTATTCCACTTATCTACTACCCTTTCTGTGAAGTCGTTTTTCCTCAAATTTCCTTTTAATCTACCTCCCCCCAGTGTCAGTGCATGTCCTCGTGTTTTAGTACTTCTCTTCTTTTGAAGAATGTCTCTTTCCTTTACCTTGTTAAAACCCATGATATATTTTAAAGTTTCTATCATGCCCCCCCTTTCCCTTCTCTGTTCCAGACTAGACATATTGAGATCTCTTTGTCTTTCCTGGTACGTTTTGTGGTGTAGACCTTGTACCATTTTAGTTGCCCTTCTTTGTACAGTCTCTAATGTATTAATATCCTTCTGGAGATATGGCCTCCAGAACTGAACACAGTATTGGAGATGAGGACGTACCAATGACCTATACAGTGGTATTATCACTTCTTTCATTCTGCTAATAATTCCTCTCCCTATGCACCAAGCATCTGACT
This sequence comes from Taudactylus pleione, assembly GCA_031769625.1. Taxonomy (NCBI): domain Eukaryota; kingdom Metazoa; phylum Chordata; class Amphibia; order Anura; family Myobatrachidae; genus Taudactylus; species Taudactylus pleione. Next base: position 1,566,728 of record JAUIMM010000123.1, read on the forward strand.
TACCTTCCTCATTGCTTTGTTACAATGTTTGCTTGCCTTTAAGTCACCTGAAATAGTGACTCCTAGATCCCTTTCCTCCTCTGTAGTTTCCATTAGAGTACCCTCAATACTATATTTATCTTTAGGGTTCTTGAGACCCAAGTGCATAATTTTGCATTTTTTTGCATTAAACTGTAGATGCCACGTTCTTGACCATTCCTCTAGTCTACTCAGATTCTCCATCATTTGTCTTACCCCTCCTGGTGTGTCTACCCTGTTGCATATTTTTGTGTCATCTGCAAAAAGGCATACTTTCCCTTTAATACCATTTGCAATATCACCACCAAATATATTAAAAAGCACTGGTCCAAGTACAGAACCTTGGGGTACTCCACTTGTCACAATTCCTTCCTGAGACTGCACTCCATTTACTACAACTCTCTCTTTCCTATTCTGCAACCAAGTTTTTATCCATTTAACCATCTTCGAATCCAGGGCCTGATTCAGACCCAGTCGCAAGCGCTATGCGCTCGCAACCAGGTCGATGGTGGCCCAGAGCGCATGCGCACGACAGAGCTAACTACATCGTGCGCATGCGCGAGACCCGGATAGCGATGGGCAATCCGTCACTCCGGGTCTCACACCAAAGGGGGCGTGCTGTCGATGTTGAGTGACAGCACGCCCCCTTTGGTGGACGGGCCGGGGGGGTGGCTGCCCAGATGGAGGCGTTCCCATGAGAACGCCTACCGTCTGGGGGCGGCCCCACTGACATCACAAGTGATGTCAGTGGGAGAGGTTTCGGCTCTGTTAGAGCCGAAAGCTCTCTGGGCTTGCGGCCACGAGACCCTACCACAAGGGTCTCGTCGCAAGCCCGATGGTTGCGATGGTCTTGACCATCGCGACCATCATCATGGCCGCTCGCATTAGCTTTTACGAGTATGCTGCATTTTCCACTTACAGTGTGACAACATTTTTTAGGAATGCGCTGTGTTTCCACTAACAGTGTCAATATTTTTTATGACTAAACTGCGTTTTCCTTATACAGTGTGACAATATTTTTTATGAATACACTGTGTTTTGTAATGGGAATACAGAAAATGTTTGCTGAAAGCCATATTGTGCGTAGTGATTTTATAAATGTATAAGGCATCAGAAGGGATAGTTATGATGAAATGTATGTGTATAAACATTGCATAAGGTGTCTTTAACAGAAAGAACCCAAGGACAGGACAAAGTTCTCTGTAGCCAGACATTACTAATCCTGGGTCAACGAGGTCTTACATTCAGCATTAATCTAAGTATACACCATAAACATAGTCTCGACAAGTATACACCATAAACATAGTCTTGACATGTCCAACTTTCATAATTGAGGCAACAGTGCCCTCTACTGTCTATTCTTTCTTTTACTTATATTTCCAAACATAACCTTAAGACTTGTTAAACTGATTATGCATGAGTTTTCTTCCTATATAAAGCTGTAATGTGTCAGTATGCATTCAGCCTAGAGCTTATACGATCAGTCTGCAGCCTATTGTCAAGGCCTATGCTCGATGTATGAGATCCCAGCTTGAAGGTGTTGGAGAGGCTCCTGGGAATGAATGAAACCATTTATGATCTTTAGTAGATGATCTGTCAAGGAAGGTAAGTGTTTATTATATTTTACTCTCTTTCTTTTACTTTGTAATAAATGTATTTTTAAACTTTATTTGTTGTGTGGCTTGATTAACGTCATTGTATCCAAAGAATCTTATCTCGTTCCACCAAGAACAGTTTTCCTCTTACAGTGTGACAATATTTTTTCCGAATACACTGCATTTCCACTAACAGTGTCAATATTTTTTACGTATATACCGCGTTTTCCACTTACAGTGTGACAATAGTTTTTACGAATATACTGCGTTTACTTTCCACTAACAGTGTCAATATTTTTTATGAATGCACCCTTGGAGCCCCTGCCCCTGGATGGAAACAGTCAGAAACACCTGGATGGACACAGCATCCCCTGCCCTAGATGGACACAACAACCCCTGGATGGATACAGCAACAGCAAACCCTGGATGGACACAGCAGCCACTGCCCCTGGATGGATACAGTAACAGCAACCCCTGGGTGTACACATCAGCTATTGCCCCTGGATGGACACAGCAACAGCAACCCCTGGATGGACACAACAGAGATGGACACAGCAGACCCTGGATAGACACAGAAGCCCCTGGACACAGCAACCTCTAAATGGACAAATCAGCCCCTCTTGGATGAAGCATAGCCCTGACAGCTCAGGACTCAGCAAGCAAATGTCGCTAATCACCATGGGGGAGGGACTTTTATACAATCCAAAACCCTCGAGAATCCTACACAGTGGCTCGCTTTGAGATCCAAGTCAGGCGCGAAAACCTGTGCCGGACTCGGATCACACCTCGGATCTGCAAGTTCGAGAGGGTTTGGTTCTCTGAGAACTGGACCCGCTCATCTCTACATTATACCACATAACTCCACACAGTAGTGCCCACAATGTCACACAGTAATGCCTCTTATTCACATTACGCCACACAGTAGGGCCCTTATTTACATTATGCCACACAGAAATGCCCCTTATTCACCTTACGCCACACAGTAGTTCCCCTTATTCACATAATGCCACACAGCAGTACCCTTATTGCACGATATGCCACGACAGTAGACCTTATTCACATTATGCCACACAGTAGTACCCTTATTGCATATTATGCCACAAACTAGTTCCCCTTACTTACATTATGCCCTAAACCTTACTAAATAATAGACCTGCTTCAGGCTAACGTGTATATCATGAGCAAGTGTGAGTTACTCAGAGGCATGCACAGATCTGTAAAATCCGTGCATGCTTCTGTGTTAAATAAACCAATAAAACAGTAAAAATAATAGAAAAAATAAGACATGGAGTGCCCCCTAAAAGCACAACCAGCACCAGGCTTTACTGAGCCGGTCGTTTTTGAGAAAATACAAAGGAAAAAAAAGTAAGGTTCCCCTGTGTTTTCCTTAACTAGCACTGGACACAGTGAGCCAGTCCTAGTTATGGAAATACAGAGGACAAAAAGAGTATTTTTCACCAGCACTGGACTCTTTCTAGCGGGAGTTTGATGCCATAGCCGGGGACCCTTTCACTTGGAGCCCATGGACATGTTCCATCCTCTAAGGACGATACCTCATGAATGAGGACTCAGCCACTGCATTTCCCTTGAAAATGCATTGCCTGAGCATTCATTGGCTGAGAGAGGTGAGCCTCCGCCTCTCTCAGCCAAAGAGCGGTTCCCACCATTGACTTCAATGGTGGGAACTGCTGGGTTACTAAAGGTCACCTAGTGGTTCCTAGTGGAAATCAGTGCAACTGTAGCAAAAGACGCAGGCGCTGATCATGACTTGCCCGTATCCGGCTAGACACCTCCCTGTTTACAACCCAGAAACAGCCACTGAAATTGCATCTCTCTGCATCCAAAAATTTTTCCTGAGTACCCAGGCAGTGATCATCGGTAAACATGCACAGTGCAACTGGGGCAGACTCACGAGCAGACTGAAAACATTGGCCGCTTGCATACGACATCGATGCTGCTTCGACCCAGTTGAAGTTAGGCCCTCTGTTTATGTTTTGGAGCCAATGTATCACATTGTATTTCATTTAGAAACAGATGTCACAGCGCTACCTAAAATGGATGTAAAAAACCGTATATAAAACATTCATAAAATCTAAAGATCATGAGTTGAGCAATTACACTCTTTATTAGGATATGTTTTATTTAATTAGGAAAATGATGTTCGTCTTTCCCATTAACTCACGTGTCAGTGATAAGAAATAAAAAATTAAATTCTCTATTACTGGCCGCCGCCGCCGCCATCAGCAAAGCGACAACATAATAAGACAAGAAGCACATTAGCCGGTAATGGAAGTCTCATATAATGGGAGCTGCCATCGGTCATCCTGTCCGTAGATGCCACAAGCTGCCTGATTGATGCTGCTGCCTCCTGACTGGATGAATATGGAAAACAAATGAGCAGAAAACGAAAATATTAAAAGACGGGGACCGTACTCACTCGGGACCAGATCACGGATAATCATCTGTCTGCCGCCATCAACATGTCAAAAAGTTATAAGTCACCTACTTTCATTTTTTTGTCAACTTTTGAAACTTTAGAAAAGATGGAAACTTTAAATTGTTCTCAGATTGCGCCTGACGCAGAGATGGACGCAGGTGCAGCCGCGACTTTGGTTTTGTTGCAGCCGCTACTGCATGTTTTTGCTAATGACACGACCGATGCTTTTACTACCGAGACCACCACCGCCTGCATCGCTAATCCACCGCTGAGTGTATTAAGATGGTTTGCACCATCAGAGATTGCGCCAGCCCTGTGGAGACGCAGAATCCCTGTCTGAACATGGCCGCCGATGTCAGCGCAACTGCGTCTTTAGATGGAGTGACTGACCAGGACACGTGCGCCTTTGGCTAGCCATCCCCATGTTACCTCCCTCTGAAGTCCCCAGCTCTTCCCTCTGAATTTGTTCTGTGGCCTTTAGAGCGGTAACCATCAGGATAAATGCGCGATGCGACATGGACACATTTGCAAACATTGGACCGGATTCAGATACGAACGCAAAGGCGATATTTATGCAGAATGAAGGATTGTTTGATAATGCGCATGCACCAAGGCCACACTGCGCACATGCAGCAATTGTTTTAGGACTATGGGCCTGATTCAGCAAGTAAAGCAGCCATGAATTCGCACCCACCCGGCCGATGTTTGCTTTCTGCGAATATGTCTGCATCACAGTGCGCGAACCGGCCGCTGCGATCGGGAAGCGATCGCAATGAGCACGCAGTCCCCTCATAAAGTGATTGACAGGTAGTGGCCGTTTGGGGGTGGTGACGGGGGGTGGTCAGAGAAATGCAGGCGCGCCTAACACCGTTACAAGGGTGTGCATAATTACGCCCTTGCGATTGAAGATGCAACCTTAGCTCTAGGTGCGCAAAGGAAGCAACCCAAATCCTTAGTGAGATCAGGTCAACCACTATTATGCTAATGGGTTCGATGGTTCTCGATGTTACCGATGTTTTCGCTGTATAGCGAGGTACTGCAGATGTGAGTAAAGGGAAATGGGCGGCATTATGTAGTGGCGTGCACCTGGTTCTTGTGCTGCAGTGTCATTAAGATTGGGTTCATTAGCATATTTTCGCAGCGGCCGGGTGCGTGCGTATGCAGACTTGCGTTCCGTGCTGAATCAGGCCCTATGCTCGTACAGGTACGTAGAGAGGAACCATTCCCAAAGTGAGCGACAGGTAGTCAGCTTTTGGGAGTGGTAATGGAGGGGTGGTTAGAACAATGCAGGCGTGTTTGACCATTTAAACGCTGTTACATGGGCGTACATAAATTAGTCATTGCGATCTGTGCAGCAGGAGAACTCCCTGCATGTCATGGGAGCTGCAGTGTTTGCGGGTGATCACACGTGCCGCATATCCAGCAAGGCTGCCCGATGTGCATTGATGGTGCCGATGTTTACGTTTATGCATGGCGTCATACCGATACTTAAAGGCAGCAGTGGGTGTCCCTAGGCGCGTTTGTGCTTTGGGAAGGCATCAGCATGTTTTAGCAACTGCGATCCATGACAGAATGCATCTGCGATTGCATTACTGCCCATCTCCGAGTCAGGTCCTATGTCCGCTTGCATGCAGCATAGATACTACATGGACCTCTGTATCAGGCCCAACATGTTATAAAATCCCAGGTTTCGCTGATAATTGTGCCCCATGGTGTCATTAGAAGTATATACTGGGCCGGATTAAGGGGGGGCAACAGGGGCGGACATCCCTGGGCCCCCACCCATAGAGGGGCCCCCACACAGGGTTGACGTGACCTTGTCGAAAAAAGGGGTCCAGAGGAACCTGTTCCCAGTTGGGGGCCAGGCTCAGAAGCTGCGGCTGCTCTATTACATGCAGCACAGACTCAGAGCAGCTCCGAGTCCCCTCATCAGCGTCATGTGACACATGTCCGTGACGCTGAGAAAGGAACCCAGAAGCATCTCTGCCGGGCGGGACACTTAAGGTAAGAGAGGCTCTGTATGGGGCTGGAGGGGGGTGCGGGACCAGACTTAGTCACAGGCGCCATGTGGCTGTGGGGGGTGCGTGGCAAATGGAAGGCACAGGTGCTGTGTCGCTTGGAGGGGGACCCACAACTTAGTTGCCCCTGAGTATATAGAGTTGTAGTAATCCGGCTGTCACCCTCTCTCTTGAGGATGTCCTCTTAGAAATGATTCTCTGCTTGTAGAGACATTGTATGCATCAGCTGTTTTTGCAAATTGTACAAGGGTGGTTCAATAAATAAGGTAACAAGACCTCTCATTATATATAAATTATTCAACTCATAAATACTGTATATTTATAATCAATAGTATGGCCTTGGTACAGAATATTTTTCCACAAGGTCCCCATGCTTGGCTAAGCATTTGTTCCAAAAGTACACAAAGGCATCTATTCTGGCACAGAAGATATCAGTCTCAAGCGCCTGAAGCCAGGACATGACGGATTGCTGAGCTTCACCGTCGGTTGTGAATCGCCTTCCACCCAGGTGCTTCTTCAATGGTCCAATGAGATGGAAATCACTCAGTGCTAGGTCAGGGCTTTCGGGAGGATGATCCAGTATCTCCCAATGGTAGCGCCATAACAACTCAAGTGTGTGGTTGGCTGAGTGTGGCCTGGCATTATCGCACAGGAATATGACGACTGCTTGCTGCAACCTAGGTTGTTTTCGATGCAACCGGCTCAATGTGTCACAATTGAGGACAGCTTTCACTTTATCTTCCTTGGTGAGGAAATCAACAAGGAAATCAGCAAGAAGCACGCCCTTGTGGTCCCCAAACACATTCACCATGACCTTAATTGCTGATGGAGTTGTTGTTGAATGTCTTTGAAGGTGGGGATGATGAGTGTTTCCATGTCATGAATGCTTGCTTCAGCTCCAGTGTCACATGATGCACCGACGTTTCATTGCTTGTAACAATACGCTGCAGGAACTGCACTCCCTCCTCATGGTACCGCGTCATGTGCACGAGAGACAATCCCAGCCTACTGGTTTTGTGAACTTCTGTGAGTTGCTTTGGTGTCACTTTTTCCTGTACCCCAGTTGCTCATGAACGATGTTGTGCACAGGACCCACTGAGATGTTCAGTTCCTCAGCAATATCACTAACTCCAATGTGTCTTTCCTCCTGAATCAGACCTTCCATGCGGCACAAATCATCATCTGTGGTGGGCTCACCTTGAAAGTCTGTCCTGCCGCTATCAACCGTACAAGTTGGCGATGAATTTCATCTGGTGATGTGCCCTTTTAGACATGGAAATCTGATCACACCGCGCACCTCAATGTGTGACCATGTTTCAGCCAGCTCCACCATCTTACAGCTGAAGTTGGGACAGTATGACTGATATGAGGTGCAGTCTAATGGCCGTGAGGGGAAGCAGCAGTCTACCTGCTCTGGCCTGGGGGGGCAATTCGAATGAAATAGAGAACATTACACATGTGAGAGGTTTTTTACCTTAATTAATGAACCACCCTCGTAGTTGTAAAGTGGCTATGACGTCCTTGAGATGAAAAATGTCCCATCTTTTGTCTGTGTTTTCTACATAGACTATATGTGTGTCGACCTTTTGACCACTCTGACCATTTCATCATGTCGGCCTTTTAACTGTTGACATTTGACCCTGTTCACCTTTTGACCCTGTCGACCTATTGCCTGTCAGCCCATCTGGTGTCAAACTATTGACTGTCTATCTATACACTCTCAATCTTTTATACCACATCCATGAACAACATTGCATTGCCCTGGCTCTGTGTCCTGCAATGAACAGAGGATAAATAAGCACAAGGATTGAACTGGTCGATACTGAGAACATGCAATATGTCCACATACAGTATTTGTATATTTATATTAGAGATGTGCAGTTCGGTTCTCCAGAAATCCAAATCCACCTGAATTTCGTGAATCCGGACAGAACCTAGTCGTGGTTCTAATCTTCTGAGGAGATCCAGATCAATCCGAGACACGGTTGTGATCTTCCCAAGGTTTGGAATTCGGATTTTAAATCTGAATTTCGGGTTTTGTAGTGGAAAAATTACTTGATTTTAGCAGTTTTTAAAAACTTTTTGTCATTTTTTTAAAAAAACAACTCAGATTAAAAAACCAAAACACTTTTGCAAAACCAATCGAGATCCAAAACTAGGGATGTGCGCCAACCCTTGTGTTTTGGTTTTGGATCTGTATCTCCTTCAAACCCACCCTCAAGTGTTTTGGTTTTGGATCAGGATTTTTAAATAAAAAATAGATAAAAAGTTTTAAAAACAGCTAAAATTATGTCATTTATGCAATCCAAAACCTGAAATTCGGATTTAAATTCCGAAATCTGAACCACAAAAAGATCAGAACCTTGAGCCGGATTTACACGGATCTCCTCAAGAGATCAGAACCGCGACTTGGATTTACCAGGATTCACAAAATTCTGGTGGATTTGGATTTCTGGAGAACCGAACCGCACATCTCTATCCAAAACCAAAACACGGGGTCAGCGCACATCTCTAATTTATATTAACATTGCATAACATAAAAATAAAGACATTCATATAAATGACTAAGGTGCAAGGCAACCAGACAAAATGAAGCATTCACATGCAATCTCACACATGATGAGAACATATTCAATCACATTTCATGATGGCTAATGATATGCTGTCAGTGTATTCCCGACTCTGCATGACCTATTTCATTAGCCGTTTCTTCTGACATGCATGATTCCATCCCCTAGTCATTTCCTGCCGTTACATGTTACATGCAGAGAGTTGCTGACCGGATCACATTTTTAGTTATTGTGCTCTGCATGACTCTGGATGTATCTGAGCAGAGTTCTGTGATGGTTTAGATTGTGCATTTTATGGCAGCATGGAGTGGTGGATTTATATGAATTGATTATAGAAATGATTGAATCTATTACAGTATCTAAATAACTAGATTTTAACACTAGCAGCAGCAATGACAGCTTTCCTACAGTTACATGTTTCATGTACAGACATAGGGGCCTGATTCAGAGCCGTTCGCTATTTGCGGTCGTTCGTTCAAAAACAAGGGGTGGCTATTCAAATGATCCGTTCGCAAATTGCAGTCTGTTCACACCTCTAAGTCTGAACGAGCGAGCAAAACATACGCTCGTTTATTTGTTAAAAACGCCCCCTGGCCGCTCGCACCATACGTCATGTCCGCTATTTATTAGATTAATCGAGTACATCGACCAGCGTATGAACTGCTCGCTATTCTTGTGGTTGGTTTTTGCTACCACAATCTTGCGAGCAGTTCTGGCTATAAAATAACCCAGTGACGCGGTCAATGACGCTGCTGTATTAATTATGCACACCCATAAAACGCCCGTTTTGACCTTTAAGCACGCCTGCGTTCGGATCTCCACTCCCCATTTTCAAGCACCTTCCCCTGTTACCACCCACATACGCCTCATTCTGTCACTCAAAATAGCAGGCATTCGCTATATTGCGAGCACATGAATTTCGGCCGCACTGACTGGTTCGCGCATGCGTATAACGATCCGTACGCATGCGCAGATGTGCGAACATCGCTCGGAACGAGCGTTCTGCCGCTAGCGAGTGGCTCTGAATGAGGGCCAAAATGCTTTGCGCATAAAATCAGACTCTGCCCTGTAAGTTATAATTCGGTGTCTTATTCATGCATTGGAATTCCCCGAGTAATGCCACATAGTTACTAGGCGATTTAAATGAGCGATTGAACGATTACGACATCGTAATCGTGCAATCGCTCATTAATCGAGCATTAATCGTGCACTATAATGTCATAAACGACCAGCGATGCGCACTCCCACTGGTCGTTTCCGACATCAGTCATCGCCTGAACATGCCGGTCAATCTGCCGATAACGACAGATTGACCATGCTCGGGGATGAGGGAGGGGGCCTGTACTGAACGACGTATCGTTTAGTGTAGGCAGTGCACGTTATGAGGAACAACTGTACGATTACAATGTTGTAATCGTACTGTCGTTCCCCTATCTGCTAGTGGATACGCACCTTAAGAACAAATTCAGTATTTCCCACCACTAACTTCCTCTTCCCCTGCAGAAAACTCTCATGGCCTAGCGTGCACTGTTGAATGCAGAATTCCGATGGTCGAGAATCTGCGTAGGCACCTGACTCATTCTGCGCATGTGCAGAGCGGGTCTGCAATCCCTTACCCTGATGGTTTATTGCCATTTGTGGGTGGGGAGGGGATTGCCATGGCCTACGATTCCCAAAATGGAGGCGTGTTGCCGCTGTTGGGGGGGAGGGAAGAGGCTGATGGAGATTTCCTGGCCTCTTTCTTTTGTCTGCGGTGGCTGGCTTGCGAGACCCCATGGGTTATTTAACCGACTGATGTTCCCGAAAATTCTCTGATGCTGCGTTGCACAATGCAGCTCGGGTAAGTAATGCAGCAGGAGGCGTGACGCTTCCTGCTGCATTACCATAACTGCAAGGACGGAATTGCAAAGCTCAGGGTCAGCTCCAGGAGGAGCCGCGTCCTGTGCAACAACGGGATGGCGCCCGTTACTCATCTCGTGCTGCAAAAAGTGGGCATCACCTAGTTTCCATAGGTCACACCCTCCAGATGATGTTACTTGGGGCCCGTATGGCACGCCTCCCATTTCATGCCAGGCACCGGGCAAGCCCAGCACTCCATCAGCAGCTGGTCTGCCCCAACTCCCAGCAAAGCAGAGCTGCGGCAATGGGGGTCCCCAACCACCCTACTGCATACGAGACACTTTTGCCCACTGGTGGAACAGCGGGAGAGTGCCCGAAAAATGGGACTGTCCCGCTGAAATCAGAATGGTTGGGAGAGGTGCGCCCTCTATGGGGTGGTGCCCCTGTTCAACCACACTAGTCGAACACCCCAAGAGCCGGCCCTTGGCAAAGCTGCTTGTGTCCTAAGCTGAATCAGGCTCTCAGCCCTCAGCCCACAGACCCACTTTCTTCCTAGCTGCTACGTATGGACTGAAGAGCGCATGTAGCCCACCAATGCAGCACAGCTTTATTTTTATACTGCAATTTAGATTTGAGCTTGGACACATTCCTCCCAAATGTAAATCTCTCTGCACATGTTGCATCTCCCGACCGGCCATGCAGCATAGTGTTACCGGCCGTGCAGCATGGTGTTACCGGCGTGCAGCATAATGTTACCAGCGTGCACAGTTACTAGCTGTTTCCTGCTTTGCTCAAAACTCAAAATCTATCTTAATTTCTATGGCCAGGATGTGCTAAGGTTGCGGTGACCATTCCGCCAGTCACCGCAACCTTGCTAATCGCATATGGACTAACATATGCGATTAGTATCACAGATGAAAGCTTTTGCTATAAGAGCTGCCCTTTGCAAAGCAGCTGACGCCAGGTGAGGGGGTCTCCGTGGAACCCCACCCCCTCCAACCCCCGGGAGCTTCCTGCTGGTCACATGTGCAGGAATCCCTGGCTCCTCCTCCTCCTCCTTGCACCTGGAAGAAGATTAGGAGGAGGAGGAGGCGGAAGACCCAGGAGGAGCGCGAGCTGGCAGCCATGGACAGCAGGTGAGTGGGGTCCAGTGCTGGGCGTCTGGAGAGGCGGCGAGGCAACGGTGAAGTGTCGGGTGTGGGGTGCGGTAAGAAACCCATAGGCTTCTATAGGGTAACGCCAGGTTTTTCTGGCATTACCCTCTGCACCCATAACAGGGCGGCCGGGGCTTAGTACATATGGAAATGCGGTAAAAACCCAGAAAATTGAGTTTTTACCGCATTTTTCCTTTAGTACGTCCTGGCCAATATCACACACTGTACTGAGCAAGTAGGTCCAGAATATAATTTTAGAGAATGGGCTTTGAGTCTGCAGCAGTCACATCTGTGACATTATGCTAATACTGCTACAAGCCCATCCCAGGTGTATAACTGTGTCCGACTGTGTAAGGCAGGGGTGGAGAACCTTCTTTCTGCCGAGGCCATTTAGAAATATATAAAATTAATTGCGGGCCTGGTGCAGGCCAAGCCCCCTCTGCGTGACATCACACGGGGTGGGGTCACAAACACCGGTGATTACAGCAATGCCCAGAGCATCCCTGGATGCTCCTGGGAGCTGCAAGGGGAACGGTGTGACCATTTGAAGTGCCCTAAGGATGCTCCAGATAAGGCTAGTAGAAAAAAGCTCAGAGGGCCAGACCAAATGATTCCGAGGGCCTGAGGTTCCCCGTCCCTGGTGTAAGGACTGAGACGCCCACTGTCAGTGCCCTTAGACGATGTTGCACCATAGAAACTTGCACCTGCCCCCAGGGCCATCTCTTCCATTGGGCTTGTTGGGCAGTTGCCCAAGGGCCCGAAGCTTGTAGGGGCCCACCAACCCGCCCCCCTACAGCCGCGAGTAATCACCTCAGTCCCAGTTTCACTTCATCTGCCGGCTTCAGACCAGTCATACAGAGTCTCATGTGTGGGAGGTCTGATGGGCATGCAGGAGGGTTTAATTTCATTGACCATTTACATTTTTTTCCCGTGAATGGGTGGGTAGTGGTCCCAGTGCATTGATTTGCCCAGGGCCCACACTGCTGTTAAGACAACCCTGCCTGCCCCATGCTAGATGCAGAATCTCTGTCAGAGAATGGCTTCCAATGTGAGCAATTGTGTGTCTGTACGCCATCACTATCTGCAACACACTCCCATAACACGGTCATAAGATGGGCCATCCCCATGCGTCTGCCCAGGAATGCTCATTACATATGCAATAGATTTCTGAGTCTGTGCATCTCAATTGATACAGCCACTTTCTACTCACACACTGTTTGACTTTTGCGCAGTTGAAAAACATCAGCCATTTACTTAAATAAAGGCAATGCGTCCAGGCTCAATGTTTCATTATAGAGCAAACCATTTACTAGTTACCAGTAGAGATGAGCAGGTTCGGAATTCAATGATCTGAACCCCCCCGAATATGGTTGATCCGGGGTGAGAACCGAACGTGGGCTGGTGCTTATCCATCTGGGATGGTGCTGTGCTGTCTGCTGCATCCATCTGGGCCCAAGTTCTGAACCAGAAAAAAAAAAAATATATATATTGTCTTTCTTTTTTTTTTTTTGTGTGTGTGTGCATGTTAGGCTTAGCCGCACAAGATACAGCAACGCAACCTAGTGCTGCCCGACTCCTGTCGTCATCAATCTGTGCTCTGGGCCCAAGTTCTGGACCAGAAAAAAAAGCACAAAAAAAATAATGTATTTTTTCTATGTTTTCTGTCTGTGTGTGTGTGTGTTAGGCTTAGCCGCACAAGATACAGCAACGCAACCTAGTGCTACCCAACTCCAGTCATCATCAATCTGTGCTCTGGGCCCAGGTTCTGGACCCGAAAAAACCCCACAAACAAATAGTGTCTTTTGTCTATTTATTTTCTGTGTGTGTGCATGATAGGCTTAGCCGCACAAAACACAGCAGCAACATAAACTAGTGCTGCCCGACTCCAGTCGTCATCAATCTGTGCTCTGGGCCCAAGTTCTGGACCACAAAAAAAACACAAATTGTGTGTGTGCATGTTAGGCTTAGCCGCACAAGATAGAGCCAGCAATGCAAGTTGCCACCTAGTGCTGCCCGGCTCCAGTCGTCATCAATCTGTGCTCTGGGCCCAAGTTCTGGACCTGAAAAAAAAAATAGTGTCTTTTGTCTATTTTTTTTCTATGTGCGCACGACTGCATGTGTGTGAATTTTGTGACCGAACCTTGGCTATACTATTGGTGCTTGTGACACTGCTTCAAGACCGCAGAAAATATGGAGGGCTGTCACATGACAGGAGAGCAAGGCAAGAACCACATGTTGTAGCTGCCACCAGCAGTCATGATAATGCAAGGCCGTCAACTTCATTGTCCTCTATGAAGGCCCATGTCCCATGTTTTGCTCACACAATTGATTTGGTGGTGCAATAATTTTTAAAAAGGTGACAGGGGCGTGCAGGAGATGCTCTCGGTGGCTCACAAAATATCCGGACGTTTTAGACATTCGGTAAATGCTTGTCGAAGATTGCATGACCAGCAGGTACTGTGAAATTTGCCCTGCCATCAGCTGAAGCAAGAGCTAGTTAGTCGGTAGAATTCTACCCTCTATATGCTTCAGCTGATGGAGGAACAGCAAAAGGCCATCCAGGGCTTTACAATGGCCTATGACATAGGCCGTGGAGGGGGAATGCACCTTACTCAAGTGCAGTGGTGAATAATTTCCGTGTTGTGCAAGGTTCTCAAACCCTTTGAACTTGCCACATGTGAAGTTAGTTCAGACACTGCCAGCTTGAGACAGGTCATTCACCTCATCAGACTTTTGCAAAAACAGCTGGAAAAACTGAAGGAGGAACTGAAACAGAGCGATTGCACAAAGTATGTCGGGCTGGTGGATCAAGCCCTTAATTCACTTCACCAGGATCCAAGAGTCATCAATCTATTGAAATCTGAAAAATATATTTTGGCGACCATTCTGGATCCTAGGTTTAAGTCCTACCTTGTGAGTTTTTTTCCAGCAGACCAAAATCTAAAACTATGCAGCTGCCAGGAAAAGACTAAATTTTCCTTACAGAATGCCTGCTGGTCATGCAGATCGTTCACCAAAAAATTACATCTGGTCGGTCCTGAGAGAACTGCCTACTAGTGACATGTCTTCTACCGTGACTATGTGTGATACGGTCTCCATTCACAGAATGGCGGAGGACTATTTCAGAGATAACATCCTAATAGGCATGTCAGACAGACCCTTTCAGTACTGGCAAGGAAAAAGAGGCAATTTGGAGTTCCATGTACAAACTGGCTTTGCATTACTTAAGTTGCCCACCCTCCAGTGTGTACTCCAAAAGAGTTTTCAGTGCAGCTGGCAACCTTGTCAGTGATTGGAATAGGAGGTTGCTTCCTCAAAATGTGGAAAAGATGATGTTCATTAAAATGAATTACAAATTCCACGAGGAAGACCTCTACCAACAATTAAATCAAAAAATTACAGAGGTGCCTATGGTGGATTCCAGCGGGGACGAATTAATATTGTGTTTAGGAACCAATGATTTGTTTTTAAATTAATTTGTAATCAATTTTACAGCCAGGGGCTGCGCCAATGAATTTATTTTTATTAATTATTCAGCCAGGGGCTGCACCCAATGAATTGTTTTTTAATTAATTTATTATCAATTTTACAGCCAGGGGTTGCACCAATGAATTTCTTTTTATTCATTATTCAGCCAGGGGCTGCACCCAATGATTTGCTTTTAAATTAATTTACTATCGATTTTACAGCCAGGGGCTGCACAAATGAATTTATTTTTATTATTAATTATTCAGCCCAGGGCTTCACCAATGAATTGTTTTTTAATTTATTTATTATCAATTCTACAGCCAGTGGCTGCACCAATGAATTGTTTTTTAATTAATGTATTATCAATTATACAGCCAGGGACTGCACCAACTATCAACTATCAATTCTTCAATTCTTAGGGGTATCCCAACCATCATCTTTGCATAGTCCTCAACTCTATTAATAATTATATAAATCAATTTTGAGCCAGCAAGCTGTGAGGTGGTCAAAATTGACTGGAAACAAGTGGAAATAAATGTTATTGAGGTTATTAATACTGTAGGAACAAAAAAAGGCCCATTTTATGTGATTTTAGCTGTTTTTTTGATATTTTAATAAAAAATCCAGATCCAAAACCAAAACCGAAAACAAAACACGGAGGTGAGGTTTTGGCAAAACCAATACATATCGAAAACCAGGGGAGATCCTGATCCAAAACCAAAGCCAAAACACGGGGGTCGGCGCACATCTCTAGTTACTAGTTATGTACTTATTACAGATAAGAGGTTCAGTTTTGACTTGGTTCTATTCACCAGCCTATGACAAGTTTGGATCTGACGTATTGGCTATACAAAACACATAAGAGCCAGGTAGACAATTGAATGGGGATTTCAGATCCGAGCGTAACTGCATCAAAGCTGAACCTGCTCATATCTTATACTTATGGGACTGTTTTGTTTTACCTATCCCCATCTTTACAAACAAATACAGCAGTGGTTCCCAAACTGTGCATCGTGGCACCTTGGGGTGCCTAGGGACACTTGCAGGGGTGCCTTAGGTTGGTGGTCCAGAACCAAATAATATCATTTATGGTCAATGTAATGTTAATATATGAACAAACAAAAGTGCAAACCAGTCCACCACCTCATAACTGAACCTAAGGATGACAGCTAAGCACAATTTACTTCACTTTACTATTTTACTAGATTTTTCTCAATAACAAACTTAAACTTAGGGGTGCCATGAAAATAATGCTGATACTCTAGGGTGCCGTAATCCAAAAAAGTTTGGGAACCACTGAAATAGAGAATGACCACAAGGACAAGCTCATTCTTTGAATTCAAAAACTGCAAAAGAACACAATTGCAGTTTTGGGGGCATTTGTAGGTAAGTGCAGATTAGGTCCCCGAGTGCACCTTGATTACTCATGTGATATAAAGGGATGCAAGGGATTGAAGGAAGGCCCCTGCTTTGCAAGAGGTTGCATATAGTAGCTTCTTTATCCCCGCAAATAGACCTGAAGGGGTAAATGCAATAGCCTACTTTCACAGCAGAACTGCATGCACGATTACTACCGCGATTACAATTGTGATCCCTGCTGAATGAGGCCCTCAGTTCGCCCCCAGCCTTTCGCTTTCTGCTTTTCTCAATAGATTGCAGTAATCTCTTGGCTTCGTTGAATATGGAGGCCAACATTGTAAAGACTAAAATGTTTGTAGGGTATGGGTAAAGCCCATTGCATTAAGATGCCAGCACCTGCTGCATTTATTGTGTGGTTCTAGGGTGTCATCACTTTTAAATGGAGCATGTCAGCTCCCTTGTATCAAGACTAAAAGGTAAGTATTACTGTCTGTACTACACTACCTCATACACCACAGAGCATTACAGTAACTGCTATACAATGCTTAAAGAATCACAGTGCCCTCTATATACTGCAAAGACCATTACAGTGACCACCATATAATATAGAGAACATCAGTGACCATCACACAGTATAATGCAGATAGCATCAGTGACTGCCATATAATGCAGGGAGCATCATTGACTGCCATATAATACAGAGAGCATCAGTGACCACCATATAATATAGAGAGCTTTACAGTGACCGTGATATTATACATAGTACATCAGTGACTGCCATATAACATATAGAGCATCAGTGACTGCCATACAATACAGAGAGCATCATTATGACTGGCATAAAGATGTGTTCTCACACACATTTCCTTTTTTGCTTCATATGGCATGATATACTTATCATGGCTAAAATGCTCCACCATGAGTAGCGAATGGATACATTACCAAAATTGTATTTTGCTGCAAAATTAGATTAAAGTAGCAAATTAAAAAAAAATCACAAGACGTGTCTAAGTACCAGATTCCATGGCATGCCAAATTGGGCCATATGCTTAGATTTTATGAAAGGTGTAAGTGGACACATCTGAATAATGCAGAGAGCATCACTGACTGCCATATAATACAGAGAGCATCAGTGACCGCCATATAATGCAGATGGCATCAGTGACCACCATATAATACAGAAAACATCAGTGACCACCATATAATGCAGAGAGCATCAGTGACCATCATACAATACAGAAAGCATCAGTGACCACCACCATATAATACAAAGAGTACTGTATCTGTGACCACCATATAGTACAGAGAGCATCAATGACTGCCATATAATTCAGAGAGCATCAGTGACTTCCAAATAATGCACAGAGCATTAGTGACTGCCATACTATACAGAAAGCATCAGTGACCATCATCCAGTATCATTAAGATAGCATCAGTGACTGCTATATAATATAGAGAGCATCAGTGACCACCAAATAATACAGAGAGCATCAGTGACTCCCATATAATACAGAGAGTATTTTTAAACACATTATAACACCTTCCCTCATCAATAATTAACCCTTTTTAAAAAGCATTAACTACCCCATCCAATATAATTAATATATTTATAATCATTATTTACATAATCCCTATTATTAATAAGCAACATACTCATCAAATAATTCCATTCATGTACGTTTACTCTCTAAATGTTTCCCTCAGTTTCAAAAAAAATTATTCTTAATTAATCCCAAAAAAACATTAACCCCTTATTCTCTTATTCTTACTATTACTTATCATCTATTATACCCATTCCTCACTATACCATCCCCCGATACCCTAATTTACCTGTTGGTGATCTCATCTGTTCCTCTTCTTGCAACCAAACCGATATTCAGGAAGCAGCAGCCAGACAGGTTCCTCTAAGGCTGTGAGGAGGAGAGGCCATCAGAAAGGAGACAGAAATGTGCAGCCTATTGCTGCAATGTGTAGTCCCTGGGAGAATATAAGATATATGCTGCCAAATGTCCTTGCTCTCTGGTTAGTTTTCACCCATTTTCCTCACTGGACTGGTTTCTTTCTTTTGTAATTTTTTTAAAAAAACTCATTGATCGCCGGGAAACTCATGGTAAGTAGCGGCATTGATGGGAGGGTTAGGGGTTAGGGTTAGGCACTAGGGGCTGAGGGTAAGGTTTAGGGTGCAAGGAGGGGGAGGTTAGGTTTAGGCACTGGGGGGGAGGTTAGCTTTAGGCACCAGGGTGGGAGGGTTTGGGGTAGGGAGAGGGGCAGGGTTGGGATACCTACCGACCGGTGTCAGTATCCTAACCCTGTCAGGATGCCGGCATCAGGATTTTATCACCGTTCCCAAGGAAACTGGTGACACATCATCACTCCCAATTCCTACACATCATCACTCCCATGGAAACCGGTGACACATCATCACTCCCATGGAAACCGGTGACACATCATCACTCCCATGTCCTACACATCATCACTCCCATGGAAACCAGTGACATATCATCACTCCCATGGAAACCAGTGACACATCATCACTCCCATGTCCTACACAGCATCACTCCCATGGAAACCAGAGACACATCATCACTCCCATGTCCTACACATCATCACTCCCATGGAAACCAGTGACACATCATCACTCCCATGTCCTACACATCATCACTCCCATGGAAACCGGTGACACATCATCACTCCTATGGAAACCGGTGACACATCATCACTCCCATGTCCTACACATCATCACTCCCATGGAAACCAGTGACACATCATCACTCACATGTCCTACACATCCTCACTCCCATGGAAACCAGTAAAATATCATCACTCCCATGGAAACCAGTGACACATCATCACTCCCATGTCCTACACATCATCACTCCCATGGAAACCAGTGACACATCATCACTCCCATGTCCTACACATCATCACTCCCATGGAAACCGGTGACACATCATCACTCCCATGGAAACCGGTGACACATCATCACTCCCATGTCCTACACATCATCACTCCCATGGAAACCAGTGACACATCATCACTTGCATGTCCTACACATCCTCACTCCCATGGAAACCAGTAAAATATCATCACTCCCATGGAAACCAGTGACACATCATCACTCCCATGTCCTACACATCATCACTCCCATGGAAACCAGTGACACATCATCACTCCCATGTCCTACACATCATCACTCCCATGTCCTACACATCATCACTCCCATGTCCTACACATCATCACTCCCATGGAAACCAGTGACACATCATCACTCCCATGTCCTAAACTTCATCACTCCCATGTCCTACACATCATCACTGCCATGGAAACTAGTGACACATCACCACTCCCATGTCCTACACATCATCACTCCGATGGAAACCAGTGACACATCATCACTCCCATGTCCTGGTGCTGAAACCCGGCATACTTCAGTCTCTTTTGGTACACCTCTGTGCCTTTACGCCTGACCATTCTGCCTGCCCAATCCCTGCAACTGGGACACTTACCCAACAGTTACTCCTGATAGGGCACAGCACCTCAATTCAATACTTATTATTTATAATGTAACCAGCAGACTACACTAGGATATAATTCAGATACACTGTATTATACTTGTTTTAATTATGAACCTCATTCTGAGTCAGACACGTGTAGTATTGATGCTATATTGCTATAAGGAAAGGTGACATCAGAACATCACAGCATGTGCGGCCGCTTTATGCTAATGATATTTTCCACCCATCTATGCAATTTACCGCAGAGGGGGTGGGGTTTAATACTGCAAATTGTTAGGCCCCGCTCCCGTCACAACCCAGCTGCTTCTCCTCCCTGGATTCTCCCGGGGAGGAGATTGTAAAGGTAGGCAAGTATGGTGGGAGGTGACGAGTGGGGGTGATCTGCAAAACACAGATGTCCGCCGTTGCAGAGGCGTGCATAAATTATCCACTGCGATGCCATACGCAGCCTGAGGCCTCATAGTGTGTGATGAGGATAGCAATTCCTGAGTAAGGTCAGAGCTTGTGCGAGTGTGCGTGAGGCTATGATGGTACTCGATGGTTTTGCAGTCTTGCTAAACATTCCGGATGTGTGGTAAGTAAAGTGGGCGTCCTTGTGTAGTGCTGCAATGGGATAGCGATCACAATGAATTAGCATAGTATCGCAGTCAGACTGCGCAGTCAATTGCGTACTCGCAATTGCAAACGCAGTTGTGATCTGTAGTGAATCAGGCCCACTGTACTCTCTTCCCTACAGACCCGATTCGCCGCCCATGTATCCATCTGTCACACGCAGCGTTACACAGCCGCCCATGTATCCATCTGTCACCCGCAGCCACCCAAAGACAAAATGGTTTATTTGGAAGCATTTGCAGTTACAGTCATGGTCTGTGTTGTTTTGTAATTTGCTTTAGCCTTTGCTCTGTCCATAAAACAAATCAGCGACAGAAAGTGGATAGAGAAGATTAGATTCATAACGATCCCTTTGTGTCACTTTAATTACTCATTTCAGATTGTGCTAACTTTTCTACAGTATTAACGAGAAAGTTTTCCACATAACGGCCCAGTCATCTGGCGCTGCGTCTAATGGGGACGGTTTTCCTGCAGATTGGGCAATTAATTGTTAAAGCATATTAAGGACACCGGCATCGGGCACCCTCGGCCAAATGCCGCTTGGAGATTTACTAATGGTAGCAAAGACATATTTTACATGAAAAAAACTTTACTTTCAAATCTGATGTCCATTTTTTTACTATTATTAAAAAGATAGGTATACAGTAAGCTCTATATTGTGTTTAATAGGGGCACATACAGGGGAATGGACAAAGCAGCTTTTAGGTAAACAGTGCTGTAACACTATGATAGCCATGTAAGTACTCCAATGGGGGAGATGTATCAAGCCTTGGAGAGATACAGTGCAGAAGTTGTCCAAAGTAATCAAACAGCTTCTAACGGTCATTTATATGGCGAGGTAACTTCTCCACTTTATCCTTCTCTAAGGGATGATACATTTCCCCAATGAATCCATTAATAGGTTTCAGGACTTCCAGATTTATGACCCAGGACCATACATGCCTACCCTCCCGGTGTTCGAGGTAGGCTCCCGATTTTTCGGGTAACCCCCCGCACCCCCGGAGGGTAAGCACTTCTCCCATGTTCTGCCCACTTCCTAGTGAAGTGGGGAGAATAAGGAGAATTCTCTTGCAGACCGGCGGGTATGCTACCTAATGACGCGATTCTATGAGAATCGTGTCATTTTGGTCCCGCCCCATATTTAAATATGCAACGTTTGCTGCAAATTA
Source organism: Taudactylus pleione (assembly GCA_031769625.1). Taxonomy (NCBI): domain Eukaryota; kingdom Metazoa; phylum Chordata; class Amphibia; order Anura; family Myobatrachidae; genus Taudactylus; species Taudactylus pleione. The sequence continues at coordinate 1,588,482 of JAUIMM010000123.1, forward strand.
CCACAATGGGACGGGGCTTAATGATGTAACCCATCCGGCCCCGCCCCCAACTCCTCCCACCTGCTTCTCCTCTCCGGGCTTCTCCAATGTCAGTAAGTAAGCCTGGTACTTAAGTCCCTCAGCCGTCGTCAGTGCATTCACAAGTCACGGGGGACCCTGAGAGGGATCCTATAGGATCATATATGATCCCTCTCTGGGAAGTCTCCCTAAATGAAGCCTGAATAGCCGCCACAAGAAATTCTATTTATAGGGTCTGAAACACAGTAATTAATAAATATGTTCCTTTTCATGAGCTGTGCACACAAGAAAAGGGGGATTGTCCACTACAATAGTTTACTATAAAGCTGGGTACACACGTAAAGATTTTCTGTCCAACCATCCAACTAGTTGATTGGTTGGAATGAAATTCTGGTAACATATGGGATTAACTGATGATCAGCAATTTGCTCCTAAATGCCAGAAAACAGATGAAAATGGCGTCAGACAAGTTTGTTAAATGTTTGATCTAAACAGTTTGTTCAAACAACAGTTTTTGTCCATTTTCCGGCGTTTGGGAGCAAATTGCTGATTGTCATTTGCTTTCATATCTTACCAGATTTTCATTCCAACCAATCAGCTAGTTGGCTGGTTGGATAGAAAATCTTTACGTGTGTGTGCACCTTAAGTGGGAATAATATAATAAAACAAAATAAAATGCATCAAACTAGACTGTAGGCACTAAGATGTCATATAATAAGACATGATTCACGGCCCAACCACTTCCTCAGGCAGTGACGACTATAGGAAACGTTTGGGCCGCTAAACATGTTGCAAGATTCCAAAGAAGTGAGACTCATTCTGTTTTTTTTTATTGTATGTTTTATTTTCACTTTTATTCTAATAAATGATCCTTCCGGTCAGACATCTGACAACTGCTAGATAAAAGAAGACTATTTATACCTACTGATTTAATATTTAATAGTATTTCCATTTGCACACACATCCCACGTTCAGAATGTGGGTGTGCACCAATATATGCGAGATGGTTGAATAGTCACGTTTACACAAACCTAAATGAGCTGCATGAGAGCAAATTACATTTCCTGACTTTAATTAAAGCACAGCAGTAAATAGCAATGATCTATGACTGTGCTTTGTGCAGTATTTGCCAGATTTCCAGTGTCTCTAGAACACTCAGAATTACGACCTCCCCCCAGAGTTTGTTTTACATTAAGATTAAAATGACTATTTACGATCTTGTACTAGTGAAATGTACAGGCGGAACGCGCTGCCTTATATATGTCACCGGTAACGTACTGAGGCAATAGCGCGGCTTGCGCTGAACCGTAAATCATCAGCCAGGAGATAATTGGAAGTTGCTTTGGCTAAGGGTGATAAAATATGTATGAAATAAATGTCTGATTTTTCGAACAGCCTCATGTTCTATATTACAGACCTGGCACTGCAAAAATTCCCTTTAATTAGTTTTTTTTTATGCGCTGTGCATATAATGATGTATGGCGGGTGTCCTGGGGCACGCCAGCAGCGCATGGAATACAGTATGGAAGATATATTGCTCATAACTTGTCACAAATCTAACCGGACGCGTATTCCACAGCGGTAACCCACTGATCTGTAAATTGTGATATTTTAAGTGCTACTATTGTACTATTGTTGTAAATTCCGTGCAGAGATTTGTTCTGAAATAAACCAAGGAAAAGAATTATAATATGGCCGAATCAACATCGAAAGGGTTCTAATGGAAAAAAAATGGTAAGATCCTTATAACTAATAATAAAAATCCAAATATAACGCCAGCTTTCTTGCCTGCGTTATACCGCTTACTTGTTGACTTGTTTGATTTTGCCCCCAGGAGATCCCAGAGGGTGACGTCAAGGTGGTAGGTGTGGTGGGCATGGTGCTGTTATTGCCCAATCTCTGCTCCACCCCTTGCTCTCTAATGCCCAATTTTCTGCATTGTGCAGTGAGCGGGCAGCATCACAATGATGTGATTTACCATGAATTGCGCCATCAGGCCCCAGAAATGGCCACTGGAGGCTGGTTCATTCTACTAGAAGCCATTTTGTGAGTTTCCCAGATTTCCTGGGAGAGCAGGGCAGCATGGTGTATCATCAGGGATCCCTCTGATTATAGTATTAGCCTATACATCATTTTTAAACACCTTTCAGAAATAACAATTAACTAGTTAGGGGGAGATTCAATTAGCTGCGGTAATTTACCGCAGGCTAAATCGCTGGGGGCAAATCTATTAGCACGACTTTACGGGGATCTCTTTTTGAGTTTCATGAACCCTGAAAAGAAGTCCCCGATAAGTGTGTTGTTATCGGGGGATAACAGCCACTTAACGCCTGAATCCGTGAACTTTTCACGGATTCCTGGTGTTAACACCCGATAACCTAAGTTAACGCACATTATCCCATTCATTTAATGGGTGATAACATTGGTATCAAGGGAAAAAGGAAGCCAAATTGAATGGCCTTGGGTGATAAAACCCATGGATACCTTCCTTTTTCTCCCTCAATAATGTGTCATGGCTAATTGAGGCCCTCATTCAGAGCCACTCGCTATTTGCGGTCGTTCGTTCTAAAACAAGGGGTGGCTATTCAAATGAACCGTTCGCTGTTTGCGGTCTGTTCACGCCTCTATGTCTGAACGAGCGAACAAAACTTGCGTTCGTTTTTTGAAAAAATACGCCCCCTGGCCGCTCGCATCCTACGTCATGTCCGCTATTTATTAGATTAATCGAGTACATCGACCAGGGTATGAACTGCTCGCTATTCTTGGGGCTGGTGTTTGCTACCACAATCTTGCGAGCAGTTCTGGCTCTAAAATAACCCAGTGACGTGGTCAATGATGCTGCTGTTTTAAATATGCACACCCATAAAACGCCCGTTTTGACCTTTAAGCACGCCTGCGATCGGATCTCCACTCCCCGTTTTCAAGCACCTTCCCCTGTTACCACCCACAAACGCCTCTTTCTGTCACTCAAATTATCAGGCATTCGCTATTTTGCGAGCACATGAATTTCGGCCGCACTGAGTTGTTCGCGCATGCGTATAACGATCCGTACGCATGCGCAGTTGGGCAAACATCGCTCGGAGAGAACGAGCAGCGACTTGCGTCCGGCTCTGAATCAGGGCCTGAATCTTCCCCTTAAGCTGCATACACACACGATTTTTTGAACGATTATCGTTTTACGATATCGTTTAACGATAATCGTTTGAAAAAATCGTTGACTTTCTGAGTCAAACGATGAACGATTATCGTTCATGCGCGTTCACGTTTGTAGTTTGTAGTTCAGTCAGACTTGTCAACTCAACGATTTTCATTAAGGGAATATGCAAAAATCGTTTGTAGTTCAAAAACATCGTTCATTACACTTTAAAAAATCTGACAGATAATCTGACAGAAAATCGTTCATAAAATCGTTGGTAACAAAATCGTTGTGTGTGTATGCAGCTTATGTTTTAAAAAACATAGGCCCTCATTCAGAGCCGCTCGTTAGCGGCAGTACGCTCATTCCGAGCGATGTTTGCACATCTGCGCATGCGTACGCTTTTTAGTACGCATGCGCGAACCAGTTAGTGCGGCCGAAAATCGTTTGTACGCTATATAGCGAGTGCCTGCTATTTTGAGTGACAGAATGAGGCGTATGTGGGTGGTAACAGGGGAAGGTGCTTGAAAATGGGGAGTGGAGATCCGAACGCAGGCGTGCTTAAAGGTCAAAACGGGCGTTTTATGGGTGTGTATATTTAAAACAGCAGCGTCACTGATCACGTCACTGGCTTATTTTAGAGCCAGAACTGCTCGCAAATTTGTGGTAGCAAACACCAACCACAAGAATAGCGAGCAGTTCATACCCTTGTCGATGTACTCGATTAATCTAATAAATAGCGGACATGACGTAGGATGCGAGCGGCCAGGGGGCGTTTTTAACAAATAAACGAGCATATGTTTTGCTCGTTCGTTCAGACTTAGAGGCGTGAACAGACTGCAATGTGCGTACGGATCATTTGAATAGCCACCCCTTGTTTTTAAACGAACGACCGCAAATAACGAACGGCTCTGAATGAGGGCCATAGCTATTTAAAAAGACTGAAGAAAATCAGAATGGTCAGATTATGAAGGGGGGTGAGATAACTGAGATAAAATTGTGTATTATAGATGCCTGGATATATCAGTATTATGGGCCTGATTCAGACCCACTCGCGAGCGGCTGTCCACTCGCAAGTGGGTCGATGTTATGGACTGAGCATGCGCACGACGGAGGGAGCTCCGTCGTGCGCATGCGCCAGACGCGACGAGCGAAGGAAAGTCCTTCGCTCGTTGTGTCCGATCAAAGGGGCCGTGCTGTCAATGTTGATTGACAGCACGCCCCCTTTGGTGGGCGTGCCGGGGGCGTGCCTCCCTGACGGGGGCGTTCCCACGGGAACGCCTCCCGTCAGAAGCCGGCCCACTGACATCACTAGTGATGTCAGTGGGAGTGATTTTGGCTCTGATAGAGCCAAAATCACTCCGGAGCTTGCGGTTGAAAACCTCAACCGTAGGCTCCGGCTCGCAATTTCGATGGTCGCGATGGTCTCGACCATCGCGGCCATCACAAAGCACGCTCGTATAGCCTGTGGGTGGTGACCCACAGCTATACGAGCGTCCAGGAGGACGCTCCATGAAAATGGAGCCCGGCCCTCATTCAAAGCGTGCGCTCTGCTCAGAGCGTACGGCTCTGAATGAGGGCCTATGTTTGTTGTTTAATGTTTAGGTTTCTATGTTGGATTTTAAAATGTTCTATCTATGGAGACCAAACAGAGAATAACATTCATTGTATTTATCTATTAATACCTTAGTTATTGATTCTACGTTATACATTGTCTATTGTAATTAGGGGCGTAGTTACCCTTAGCTGGGATGGCACTCGCCAGAGGTGCTGGTCAAAGGGGTGCGTGGGTGGGGGGGGGGGGGCTATTTGCCAGGCACCCAGCTCTTTCTATCCAGCCAGGTTTCTCTGCACCAGCACAAGGTCCGTCCCAAGGAGCTTTCTATACTTACTATATGCTAATCACCATTTATTTAATCCTTTTATGTCAACTAAGTGGGCGTAAAGTGCAAATATTACATAATTTGTACTTAAAATGTATAAACTGTAAAATTCTTTTCATATATGCAAATTAATTGCTGATAAACTTTATGCTGGTAAATGAAGTAGTAATATGTGCACTATCTATCTGCTTAGTTAACATTAAAGGTGCGTACACACACAACGATGTTAGTAATGAACGATTTTCGTTGAACGATTTTTGCTCAGTTTTTCCCTTGAAAAAGTGAACGAAAATCGTTTTACAAAGTAGTTGGTTTTACTTTACATAATAAAGGATTTTCTGTGTGTTGAAGGATAAATGTTGCCAGTCTGACTGAACTACAAACTACAAACTACAATTGACAAACGTGAATGCGCATGAATGATAATCGTTCATCGTTTATCATTTTACACTGAACGATTTTGAAGGTGTGTACACACACAACGATTTCTTGAATGATTTAACTATAACGATGTCGTTATCGTTCAATCGTTTAAAAAAATCGTTGGATTTTTTAGCCCTAACGATGAACGATTATGGTTCATGCGTGTTCACGTTTGTAGTCTGTAGTTTGTTGTTCATCGTCCATTCTGACTGGACAACTTAACGATTTTCATTAAGGGAAAGTTACAAAAATCGTTTGTAGTTCAAAAAAATCGTTCATTACATTACGCTCAGTTGTCTTTGCTAACATTAGCATATTTTTACAGCTGCGAGCGTGGGAAAGCACGGCTGCGTACACATTAGCGTCCACCTCTGAATCAAGCCCCATGTCTCCAGCAGCCCAATCCATGCAAGCACACGTACGTACAGCTTTCCCCTGTGATTGCGAGACACCAGAGCACATGAATTTACCAGAAGGATATGGAGCAGGCTGAATGCTTTGGGCCAGTATCTGGCAGGACAGTCATTATTACATGCTACACACACACACAGGCTGCTGGTCATTTTGTAATTGTCAGTGAGAGGCTTAAGCAGAGGCGAGGGCGGAACGGCGGCTAGACACAGGCGGACAGTAATGACCATAGCTGGATAACACCTCACCATTAAGAGGCCCCTATTTCTACTGTGACCTTAGCACAGTCTAAGCCTTTTTCTTTTTTTAGAACTCATCCCACCAAAATAAACAGCCTTATGGTGCATACACACGATCAGATTTTTCCTTCAGATATGAACGATAACGATTTAAAAATCGTTCAGTCGTTCATATCTGAAGGAAAATCGTTCATATCTGACATGCCTGAACGATGGACGATCAACGATGCGCGTTCCCGTTTGTCAGATAACGATATCTGACATCTGATGGGTTTGCAGTCAGACTTGGACGATTCCATTCATTTTAATGCAGTCAAAAATCGTTCAATCGTTCAAATCGTTTAATCGTTCAAAACTTTGGTCAAATCGTTCAAATCGTTCAGATCGTTTAATCGTTCAATCGTTCATCTGACAAATCTGACAAGTCTGACAAATCTGACCGTGTGTACGCTCCATTAAATTGACCTGATTTTATGCAAACCACACACCCAACATTATTGTCACGCCCATTTTTAAAATTGCATTTGCTGGACCACTTGCTTGTGTTTGCCCCCCAGGCTGAAAATTGCCAGCCAGCCCCTGATCACAGGTGATCTCGTCAGGTTCCATTAGTTATTTTAATGCATTGGGAGGAGTTGTCATTAAGTTCAATTTTAGTTGTAGACTTGTTATAAAGTGCTTCTATAACTCTAAGCAATGAACTTTAAAACCTAAGAGTCCAGAATAGAAATTAAGAGAGGAGGCCCCCGTGCACTTAGATACATGAGCAGTTGAAAAACATTGACCATTTATGTGAAGCAGAATCGGGGGCCTATTCATCATCCGATAACTGGCGTGTAAATGCTAGTTTCCACAATTTTAAGGTAACAGACCATTCATCATCAGGGGTCAGAATAGGACCCCCAGATATTCAGCAAACTCCAATAACTGAAAATGTTCAGAGTTTTCTTGCGAGAACAAACGCCATCTTCAGATAGTGCTTGTTCTCGTAGTCCCGCTCCTTCCTATGGGAAAGGGTACCGGACATGCGAAGATGGAACTGAGCGGATCCCTCCACCGCCTTCTCACTGCCTCCCCGGCGTTTTGGTGCATGCATGACCTCAGGTCACGCATGCGTAGAAGCGGCAATGGGGACAGGTAAGTAACAGAGATACTTCTGTAGCTGCGCTACTAATCGCGGAGACAGTTGCTTTCCAGAGCAGCTGTCCCCGCACCGTAGCAATGATGAAATGCTCCAGTGTTAAGTATCCCCCGCTGCGAGGAGCCATACTCCTCCCGGTGATAAATAGGGTTCAGAACCTCCATATTTACACCAGTTCTACGGTAGGTTGTCCCCAGGACCTAACACCGGAGTAGTGAGTACTGACCTATGACGGCGGATGATGAACAAGTGGGACTTGACAGACACAGGTGTTACATGATGTGCAGGAGCCAGCAAGGCCTCAGCATAAATACACACACCAGGGGAAAGGGGCAAAGACTGGGTCATCCTGGGCAACAGGTCGGTGCAGAGTGAGACTGAGCTGCGCATTCTCCATTCTTGCGGACAAGTTTCTGTGCTGTCACTACAGGTATTTGCCTTGTTTTTAAAAAATATGAGCAGGAAAACAATAAGCATAGAGCACTGTATAACAACAATGGATACAAGATAGGAAGGGAAGTCTATAAATCAACCCAGATATACTGTATGTTCTTCAGGCTCTTAATGTGATTCATTGTGGAAGACATAGAATGCAGTGATTGAGCTCCCTCATTTACAATGTACGAAGGAGAATTACTGTAGAGCTGACATCACGAGCTGACAAGTAACATGACAGTGATGAAGAAAAGTTGGATTAATTACATATTGTGAACATTGGGCCTGATTCAGAGCCGTTCGCTATTTGCGGTCGTTCGTTCAAAAACAAGGGGTGGCTATTCAAATGATCCGTTCGCAAATTGCAGTCTGTTCACACCTCTAAGTCTGAACGAGCGAGCAAAACATACGCTCGTTTATTTGTTAAAAACGCCCCCTGGCCGCTCGCACCATACGTCATGTCCGCTATTTATTAGATTAATCGAGTACATCGTACAGCGTATGAACTGCTCGCTATTCTTGTGGTTGGTGTTTTCAACCGCTATTTTGCGAGCAGTTCTGAGTTAAAAAAAAACAAGTGACGTGGTCAATGACGCTGCTGTATTAATTATGCACTCCCTTAAAACGCCCGTTTTGACCTTTAAGCACGCCTGCGTTCGAATTCCACTCCCCGTTTTCAAGCACCTTCCCCTGTTACCACCCACATACGCCTCATTCTGTCACTCAAAATAGCAGGCACTCGCTATATAGCGTACAAACGATTTTCGGCCGCACTGTCTGGTTCGCGCATGCGTACTAAAAACCGTACGCATGCGCAGATGTGCGAACATCGCTCGGAACGAGCGTACTGCCGCTAGCGAGTGGCTCTGAATGAGGGCCATTGTTTCCTATAGATTTAGTTCCAACATACATATTAATTGCTGCTTCCAAGGCTTCTGCCAGTTCCCCCATCTACACTAAAGACCTGGGTCTGATCTGGGATATGGAACACGACCCCTTTCGCACCACAGCACTGTACACTGCACAGGGGTGTAGTTGTCCTCACCTGCTAGCACTTGGAGATGACATAATCTCAAAAGCGCAGGGAAATCCGGATCTCACTAAGCTGGAGAAGGGACCCGTGTCAGATGTCCTGGGTTACCCATTTTCACTGCAGGTTTACACAGGCCGTTCCCTTGTTAAACCCTGCAAGCTACTAGGGTTGAATTGTCAGGTCACTTGACAGGGAGTATAACATGGAGGCTCTGCCTCCCCTGCCTACCCTGACCGCACGTCCCTGGAGATGGTTATAAGTCGTTGTAAATTGGTGAGTATCGGAGAAATCAGAGAAGTTGACCTTGTGACCTTGTGATAATTGGGAAATGCCATTTCTCCAGATAAAATAACAGAGAAAGAACTTTTCTCAGTTTGACAAGTAGACCCCTCAGACAATCCACAGTTCTGCCCATGTAGAAAGTAAGCAATGGCTACAGCAGAGGAAGATTGCGAAGTTCTGATAAATGGTAAAGGATAGTAATTGTTGCCATGTCTTTGCCTTCTGCTGTTTCTTCTTATTCCAACAGTACGGTGCCACCGGTAGCTAGAGGGAAATGCCGGGCACCAATGGCCGCTTTATTAACTATTACTGGAGGCTGATAAAGCTGCTGCCTAGCAAACGTCACCCACACTTTCACCACCAAATACAATTGTTATTTCACTAACGTATGCCTCATGTGTTCCTCATACCCTGCTTAGATTGTACAGTACCATCTCTACTTTCTCTTACTGCTGTACAAGTTTCCATTTACCCATTTGGTGCTGCTGCCTACCCTTGCTCTGCATGCCTCCGTCTACCCATTTGGTGCTGCAGCCTACCCTTGCTCTGCATGCCTCATACTACCCATTTGGTACTGCTGCCTACCCTTGCTCTGCATGCCTCATACTACTCATTTGGTGCAGCTGCCTACCCTTGCTCTGCATGCCTCCATCTACCAATTTGGTGCTGCTGCCTACCCTTGCTCTGCATGCCTCCGTCTACCCATTTGGTGCTGCTGCCTACCCTTGCTCTGCATGCCTTATCTACCAATTTGGTGCTGCTGCCTACTCTTGCTCTGCATGCCTCCATCTACCCATTTGGTGCTGCAGCCTACTCTTGCTCTGCATGCCTCCGTCTACCCATTTGGTGCTGCTGCCTACCCTTGCTCTGCATGTCTCCATCTCCCCATGTGGTGATGCTGCCTACCCTTGCTCTGCATGCCTCCATCTACCCATTTGGTGCTGCTGCCTACTCTTGCTCTGCATACCTCCGTCTACCCATTTGGTGCTGCTGCCTACCCTTGCTCTGCATGCCTTATCTACCCATTTGGTGCTGCTGCCTGCCCTTGCTCTGCATGCCTCCATCTACCAATTTGGTGCTGCTGCCTACCCTTGCTCTGCATGCCTCCATCTACCCATTTGGTGCTGCTGCCTACCCTTGCTCTGCATGCCTCCATCTACCAATTTGGTGCTGCTGCCTACCCTTGCTCTGCATGCCTTATCTACCAATTTGGTGCTGCTGCCTACCATTGCTCTGCATGCCTCCATCTACCCATTTGGTGCTGCTGCCTACCCTTGCTCTGCATGCCTCCGTCTACCAATTTGGTGCTGCTGCCTACCCTTGCTCTGCATGCCTCCATCTCCCCATTTGGTGCTGCTGCCTACTCTTGCTCTGCATGCCTCCGTCTACCCATTTGGTGCTGCTGCCTACCCTTGCTCTGCATGCCTTATCTACCCATTTGGTGCTGCTGCCTGCCCTTGCTCTGCATGCCTCCATCTACCAATTTGGTGCTGCTGCCTACCCTTGCTCTGCATGCCTTATCTACCAATTTGGTGCTGCTGCCTACCATTGCTCTGCATGCCTCCATCTACCCATTTGGTGCTGCTGCCTACCCTTGCTCTGCATGCCTCCGTCTACCAATTTGGTGCTGCTGCCTACCCTTGCTCTGCATGCCTCCATCTCCCCATTTGGTGCTGCTGCCTACTCTTGCTCTGCATGCCTCCGTCTACCCATTTGGTGCTGCTGCCTACCCTTGCTCTGCATGCCTTATCTACCCATTTGGTGCTGCTGCCTGCCCTTGCTCTGCATGCCTCCATCTACCAATTTGGTGCTGCTGCCTACCCTTGCTCTGCATGCCTCCATCTACCCATTTTGTTCTGCTACCTACTTTTGCTCTGCATGCCTCCATCTACCCATTTGGTGCTGCTGCCTACTCTTGCTCTGCATGCCTTATCTACCCATTTGGTGCTGCTGCCTACCCTTGCTCTGCATGCCTCCGTCTACCCATTTGGTGCTGCTGCCTACTCTTGCTCTGCATGCCTCCGTCTACCCATTTGGTGCTGCTGCCTGTCCTTGCTCTGCATGCCTTATCTATCCATTTGGTGCTGCTGCCTACCCTTGCTCTGCATGCCTCCATCTACCCATTTGGTGCTGCTGCCTACCCTTGTTCTGTATGCCTCCATCTACCCATTTGGTGCTGCTGCCTACCCTTGCTCTGCATGCCTCCATCTACCCATTTATATATCTAGTTCCTAATGTTGCCTGCTTTCTGTAATGCTGTGTATTGTGCTGAATCTGGTATCGATGCCACCACACACTATTGCAGATATACTAAGTATGGGTTACTGATCTGATTGCTTCAAGCTCTGTGAAGGTCCACAAACTACAAGACAGGAGAACAACATTGAGAAACAAACATATGTTGTTGTTGGTCACTAAATAATGTCATAATTTAAGAAGTGTACTAGGTAGCACAATATAATTGCCTGGGACTTTAATAGTGTTACTTAGCCTTATTGTCAGTGTTCCTAATTATCTTTTATTAGCTGTAATCCCAGCATTGCCTTTATTTAAATAATTTTGTCTGTCTCCAGCCCCTCTCGTCATCTCCATCTCCCATTTGTTACTTTCTCCTTGTCTCTCTCTATCCTTACTCACTACACCTTTCTTTGTGTTCCCCACCATAATACTTTCACCCCATCTCTACTTCTCCCTCCTCCCCGTTGTCTCCCCATCTCTCTATCAGGAGCCCTCCCCCACACTTTATCCCCATATATCCTTCTCCCCCTCCACTTTGTCATCTTTTTGTCAACACCCTCACTTTCTCTTGTGCTTCAATGACACAGGTGGGAGGGGTCATAGGTCAGACCAACTGTCATCACATTTCCAACATGATGACATCATTTTTATCAGGATCCAATTTTATATAGATAGATAGATAGATAGATAGATAGATATTAGATATGATAGATTTCTAAATAAAATAGATAGATATTAATAATAAGCTAATGTCCTGTTAATCATATGCACCAGTTAGGTTTTTTTGTTTGTCTGAGTAAACTAGAATGCTAATAAGCAGAAAGCTGGTTGTTTTCTGTGTTATATATATATATTTTTTATGTATTCTGTTTTTATTAGAATATAAAAAGAAACATAAATAAAATAAACATTTCACATCTGAAATATACCAGAACAAATAGTGCTTGAAAGGACATTTGAAAAAACTCAATTACACAAATAATGTATTATATATCAAATATAGAATATAATAAAAGAAACAATAAAACCATAATAGGAAAACAGAAAATAAAAACTATAAAGAAAAGGCAAGAAGAAGCAAAGGGGAAAATAATAAGGAGAGTAGAGAAGGGATCATCTCAAATAAAAACAAATAGCATTTACTTTTCGGAAAGTCATGAGTTGTGTGATAGGTGAGGTGGAAGACATATAATTCTTGTATTCATTTGAGGATTTATATTCCAACTAAAGGAACCAGGTACTGGCAAAATCAGAGGACTTGTCCGAAGTGGAATATAAAATATCCTCCATTGACATAAAATAGTCAAGCCTGTGGAACCAATCTTTACTTATAGGGGGGAGTAGTAGATCTCCAAAGTACAGGTGTCACAGCATGTGCTGCGTTACTGAGATGGCGTGGGAAAGATTTCCTGAACTGGGCGACTAGGATTGAAGAGTGATTAAGCAAACAGAATGTGGGGCCTGTAGGAACGGAAAAGCCTAGAATTTGTTGGGAGATGGAAATAAGATCAGACCAAAAATTTGATAGTAGGGGGCAATCCCACCACATATGTCGTAGGGAGCCCAAGGCGGTAGAACATCTCCAGCAGGTATTGGAAACAGATGAAAACATGGCATGCAGCAAAGCAGGATGTCTATACCATCACATTAAAATCTTATACTGTGTCTCCCTAACAGTGATACAAATAGAGCTAGTGTGTGCTTTAAGAAAAATAGTCTGCCATTCTAAATCAGAGCGAGAGATATCTAAATCCTTCTCCCAGGCCTTAGCCCAAGGTGGAATAGAGGATGCCTGGCTAGATAATAATAATCGATAAAGGGCAGACACTGTATGAGAAGGGGGCAGTGGAGAGACACATAGTTTCCCAAAGTTAGTAAGATCCCTTTTTGTCAGGAAAAGCTTATTGTCTGAGGTGAGAAATTGGCAAAAACTTCCAGAAATCTGAATGAGGGATGTCCCAACTTTCTCGGATCTCTGAGAATTGTTTAATGCCAGAAGCATTCACCAGTTGACTGACTCTAAAGAGGCCCATCGCGGTCCAATTGGGAAAGTGGGAAGGGTTAATGCCTGGCAAGAACCTGGTATTAGCCAGAAATGAAGTTAGAGGGCCAAAATGTGAGGAGATACTAGGGAGAAGCCACAGAGTTTTTTATAGAGAAAGGGTGGGAGAGATGGTTGGGTGAGGAGGTGAAGTCTTAGGAAGAGAAGGTAACCATGGTACTATCTCAGGGTTTTGTTTCATGAAGCAGCCTTCAACGGCACCCCATTGTTTAATATCTCTGTTTCTGGTCCATTCAAGGACTTTATTTAGGTGAATGGCATGGTAATAAGATTTAATGTCTGGAAGCTGAAGACCACCCATCTGTTTTGGGCGTGATAATAAATCACGTCTGATTCTAGGTCTCTTTCGGGACCAAATGAACTGACTGATCAGTAAGGTAAGTGATCAAAACCAAGACTCTGGCACAGAAATCGGGAAGGCCTGAAGGATATATAGCAATTTGGTCAATGTGTTCATCTTAACCACATTAATTTGGGTATAGTCTAAGTGAATCGAGGAAAGAAGGGGGAAAAATTTGTTTAAAATAAGTGACAAACTTCTGGTAAGTTTAATCCCTAAATACGTGATATGAGAAGGATGCCAGGTGAATGGAAAGGAAGCTTGAAGTCCTGCTATTGTAGAGGTAGAAGTAGATATGTTAAGGGCCCTGGATTTTGAGGAATTAATATTTAAGTAGGATCATTTCCCAACTTTTCAAATTCTAACATCAAATGTGGCAATGATGTGAGAGAAGGTAGCCAGGAGATCGTCGGCAAGTGTTATATTATTTGATGTCTGTTTCTTGTAGCTGCCACTCTATCTGCCACCACTCATCCACTCCGTATCTTTTGGTTCCAATGCCATCTCTTTGTGCTTTTAAGAAGTTCTTTGTAATGGGTTGTTTGGTTATGAACCTATATTGTTTTATAAACTTTACATAAGTACAAACACTGATGAGGATCAGAATAATGAGCAATTTTCCATAGTCCAAAATCCCTATTCTTCCTTTTACTGTAGCTAATTGATGGCCACAATGTACCTGCTTTGCTCCTGCTGGGGAGCTTCACACAAACCAAGCACTGCAGCCACAAAATGTTCCCTTTTGCTGAAGTGCTTGGTTTCTTATACTGTGTATGTCTTTTATTGTCTACAAAATAAGGATTGGCAGTATGGCCCAAGCACAACTCAACTGCAACTACTTATTAGGGTAGGTAAGATTTCAGCCAACCATCTCCCTGCAGTCTATGCCCAATGTTACTCAGAGTCTTGACATTGATAACTGTGAGGTAGTCAGCTTAAAATAGACTGTAAATATATATTTCTTTACTAACAGATTAACAAAAAGGCAACTTAAAATTAAATGATTTTAAGAGCTATTTCCATTATAAGTTCAGGGTTAATTACAATAAAAATTATGTAAAGAAAACACTAGACAATGGGCCTGATTCAGAGCCGGACGCTATTTGCGGACGGTCGTTCTGAAAAAGGGGCCGGATATTTAAATTAAGCGCTCGCTCTTTGTGGTCTGTTGACGCCTCTATGTCTGAACGAGCGAACGAAACATGCACTCGCTATTTTGAAAAAACGCCCCCTGGCCGCTCGCATCATACGTCATCTCCGCTATTTATTAGATTAATCGAGTACATCGAAAGGCATCTGAACTGCTCGCAGTGCTTGAGGTAGGATTTACTTCCCGCAATCACTGCGAGCAGTTCAGGGTAAAAGACAACCAAGTGACGTGGTCGATGACACTGCTCTGTTAATTATGCACACCCATTAAACGCCCGTTTGACCGTTAGGCACGCCTGCGTTCGGATCTCCACTCCCCGTTTTGAAACACCTTCCCCTGTTACCACCCACAAACGCCTCATCCTGTCACTCATATTAGCAGGCATTCGCTATTTTGCGAGCACACGATTTCCGACCGCACTGACTGGTTGGCGCATGTGCATTACAACCCATACACATGCGCAGATGTGCGAACATCGCTCGGAACGAACGAGCGGCCGCTTACGAGCGGCTCTAAATCAGGCTCAATGTTTGCTAAATACCAAAATCAAGATGACCACTGTCACCCCGAACTACATCTATAGCCCAAAACCCATAGTCTTTTATTTTATGTAAGCCCACACTTTACATTTCTAAACTATTTATTAAGAAATTAGCAAACTTTCATATACTGTATACATAGCTGGGAAATTAAGCTCCAGTCATTAATTAAATTCATAATTAACTCAAAAGTGTTGTAGCATTTGCAATTGATTAATGAGGAGTGCGGATTTAAAATACTTTATTATAACTATAATGTCGCCTCCAAGGAACAATCATTCTTTGCCTCATTGATCTATAAAGTACAGTATTTGCATTCAATGACATTGAGATGATGAGAGCAAACTCATTGCTACTATTGTCCCTGTAGGGGATTCCTACAAAACTGCATTGCTAGTTTTCACTGATCAAAGTGATGTGCACCATAGTACATCCGGGCGCGATTGAGTCTGAACCGGTATAAGAAATTAAAAAGGTCTCTTTGTGAGTGGCCGCCACGGCGTTTCCTCACACCAGGTTTCATTTAGCTCCATATGCGTCTTTTTATGTGTGTAAAACTAATTGCTGCACCAGTAAAGTCGCAGATTTGTATCCCTAGTACAGTGTGAGTAGATTTTTGCTGCGTCTACTATATGACTAAAATGCTAAATGTAAAGATAAATATGGTATATTACTCCTAATGGATGACCTCAGTGGCACCGGGAGTCTTGTGCCGTATGGCGTACGCACAACAAGTAAGCGAAGACCCACCTGTATGTCTTATAAGTAAACAGAAAACATAAAATCTTCACAGAGCCAAAAAGATGTTACCATTCACAAAGAGCAGCTGGTGCAGAATCTGCCTCCTATGCACCATATGTAGGGGATTGCTTTACTTTTGTGTTGGTGAAATTAAAAAAAAGAAGAGTAACACACATAACAATTTATCAACTGTTGTGCTAAAGATTTCATACTCAATTTGAGATTAGTTTTCAATGATGATAATAGCAAAATATTAATAAGACTTCATTTCCTGACCAAGACCCTATCTGTGTGGAGTTTTTGTGTCCCCCTGCTGTTTGCGTGGATTTACTCCTGGTGTCCCAGCTTCCTCCCACATTCCAAAAACATTCAGTGGTAATTGTGATACCTTAACATATAAAGGGAAAGAAGGATACAATTGCCCTATACCCTTGTAACTAGACTAGATAATAGCAGACGAAGGCCGTATAGACATGAGAATAAATAAGAAACCTGAGTTTTTTGCTAATTTGGCTGTTTTTACAGACTTGTTACTAAGTAGATTAGCTGAGTTATTGGTCAGGTGGTTGGTTATCTGACCAATCGAGTGAATTATGGGTGTGTTTGAGGATTATGTATATAAGAGGTGGTTGTGCATGTGATCAGCCTCTTTGTCATTTCAGGAGGACTGATGAGTATCCAGCTGTTTGCAGCTTTATTACTTATTTTTCTTAATCTCTCTCCTGTTCTCCTAGTTACAGGTCTGCCAGACTCAGCTGTGGTTCCTCAAGATAATGCAGTAGTTGTGCGGCTGCTGTTCCAGTGCGCGATGAGATTGCCCTGTTTTACGATCCGATGGCTCGTCCATGTGAAGTCGCAGATGATGCAGTTCCCGTGCCTTCTGGTGGTGGTGAGTATGGATTGCTTATTTTTTCCTCACCCTGACTGTGTTACAGCTTTTGCTTGTCTAGTTCCCTCAGTTGTTTTGCGCAAGCTTATTAGGTGGTATGCGCGATGGTGGTCCAAAAGTCAGGTGCTAGGGTCTGGGGGCAACTGCTTCTCAGACTGCGGAGCCTGAGATGGGGGCGGACTCTGTACATTGTACCATTTCAGCGGTCCTTTAGGGGTTACGCAAGAGTGTGCATGAGAACATTTGCATAGGTATATATGTAGTTTTTTTCTTGCTTTACGTTTTCTCATCAATAATTTTTATTAAAGTTTAGTTCCATTAACAATATGGAAAGGGAGGGATACAGAAAAAAGTTACATAAAACAAAAACAAACACAGGGATGGGAGAAGGAATCAGACAATACTTTCAATATAATAGACATCTTGGTTACAATAGATTTGAAAAAGAAAAAAAACTTTAACATATCCATAATACCTCATATAAAAACATAATTAGACACCGCAGACAAATTATAAAATAACATAATAATAATAAGACGGGCAATAAGGCAATGAGGCACTTAGGCATTAAGCCCCTATTATCACCACTTTACTCAGTAGAAGAATAATATTAACCCACACAGCATAAAAAAAAGTGAAATGAAAATTTACATAAGAACCAGCTCGTGCATAGAGTTCAGTTAGCATCCAGAAGCAGCGTGGCTCCCTCTTCCTTTCTGACAAACTCCTGCCACTTGAGCCATTTTACCATAGGGGAGGAGGCCGCTGAGGAGTATGGGGTACCCAAGGTTTCCATTTGGAAAGCATAGTGAATTTTACCTAAAAATTTTTGTAAAGATGGTGGGAACGGACTCTTCCAATTTTGTGCTATAGCTGCTCTAGTTGCAATCAATATATGACCTAGTATATATTTATCAGGGTTGGACAGCTCTGGAGGATATATATGAAAAAGGGCTATAGAAGGTGACTCCTGAACCTGGGCATTTAGAACTTAATATGCTAAACTAAATACTTCATGCCAAAGGCTACGGATGATTGGACAGTTCCAAAATATATGAAAGGTATCTCCCTGCTCTGAACAGTTCCGCCAACAAAATTTTGACTGGGAGGGCCATATCTTGTGAAGCTTTTCAGGTGTAAAGTATAATCTATGTAATAGCTTAAATTGCATCTCTAAATGATTAGAACATCTAGAAAACCTGTGGGCTGTTAGATATATTTCTTCCCATTGTTGAAAAGTGAATACAATTTGTAAATCTGTTTCCCACCGTAGTTGTGCAGAGGATTTTGTGGGGGTCTTGTCTTCTATATATAGGGAGTACCAAAATCTGATAGCACCTCTAGCATTGCCTGATGATATTTTGGCTAAGATAGTAGAGGGCGGTAAAGCCAAAGAGCCCGTGATTCGAAACACGACAGAAACCCAATGGCTGATACCTAAATAGGTAAAAAATTAACTTGAGGGAAGATTATACTGAGTCTGTAAATTCGAAAAGGGACATATAGAATTATTACTTAATATTTCGCCCATTGTATTTATACCGCTTGTGCGCCAATTTGAAATACGCAAGTCTGGAATTAAACGAGAAACGGCCAAGAGAGAGATATTACGGGTTGGTAGAATCATACATCGAGAGACACCTATAACAGAGTCCCATGCGGCAGGAGAATCGAGTATCATTTTAGGGGAGTCTGGTGAAGTTGGGCGAAATTGCTTAGGGGTCAAATCAGTTCTGTTAAAGGGAAATGCGGGAACATAGATCTTTCCAAATCGACCCAAGGTTTTGAGCCGACAGGCAGAGCCCAGTCACTAATCTGGGCTACCAAACATGCGTGGTGATATGCCAATAGGTCAGGGACCTCTAAACCTTCTCGGCTTCTATGACGCGTTAATCGACTGTAGGCAATTTGTGGCTTTTTACCCTTCCATATATACTGCAAAATAAGTCTATGTGCTTGAGCTATAAAGCGCTGTGGTGTCAAATAGGGAATTGTGCGGAACAGATACATTAGCTTGGGTAGAACCATCATTTTGAAAGCTGCCAATTTACCCAGCCAGGAGACTTCAAAACTCAACCAATTTTTAAGAAGATTCGCAACATGTAATATAATAGGAGAAAAATTTATCCCAACAATATTAGTAACATTATTTGGAATATGTATACCAAGGTATAAAATGGATTCTTTCTTCCACTGATATTTATACTCAATTTGAAGATGTGCATGCATCCTATTGGATATATGGAAAGGTAATGCCTCAGTCTTGGAAGTATTTAATTTATATAGGGATGCCCTGCTGTATTTATCTATAACCTCATGTAAACCCGGTAAAGAAGTCTCTGGGTTAGTAATAAATAATAAAACGTTGTCTGCAAATAAACATAATTTGTTAGACATGGATGCTACAGTGGTTCCCGGGAAACCTGGCATAGCTCTAATAGAAGTGGCAAATGGCTCTATAGCTAATACATACATCAAAGGAGAGAGGGGGCAACCCTGTCATGTACCGTTTGAAATAACAAATGGAGATGATAAACAACCATTGCTCAAGACTTTGGCAGTCGGGTTACTATATAGAGCAGTTATTGACGAGAGTATTGCTCCCTGAAATCCGAATTTAGTTAGGGTAGATGTAAGAAATCCCCAATGTAGGCGATCAAAAGCCTTTTCAGCGTCCAAAGAGAGCAGAAGCGCTTCCCGTTTTCTTTTAACTAGCAATTCAGCTAGATTAAAGACCCTACGGGTATTGTCCGAGGCTTGGCGGCCCCTAACAAAACCTACCTGGTCAGGGTGTATAAGCTGCAGGACCAGTGGGGAAAGGCGATGGGCAATTATTTTAGAAAAAATCTTCACATCAGAGTTAAGCAGGGCAATTGGTCTGTAATTTTGACAGAAAGAGGGATCTTTCCCAGGCTTAGGGATAGTAATGATCCGTGCTTCCAACATCTCAGTTGGAAAGGATCCTTGTTTAGTGGCTGAGTTATAGAGCGAAGTGAGAATAGGGGCAACCTCAAGTAAAAAATGTTTATAAAAGGAGTTGGAAAAACCATCCGGGCCAGGTGATTTACCCAGTGGGAGGGTCTTAATAACATCAACAATCTCACTCTCTGACCAAGGTGCATTTAGGGACTCCAGTTCGTCTGCCTTCAATTTGGGTAGATGTAATTTTTCTAAAAACAAGGAAATAAGGTTGTGGGTGGGTTGAGGGGTGTTAGAATCATTATGTAAATTATAAAGTTTTTCATAATATTTAGCAAATGCCTTAGCAATGGACGAGGGATTAAGCAATCTCTGTCCATCTGACATAGTGATACCTTTAATTCTATTTCTCATTTGGCGTAAGCGTAATTTACGCGCTAAGAATTTGCCCGCTTTTTTACCTAATGTATAAAATTTCTGTTGTAATTTAGACAAGGTGCTTTTCATACGTTCCATAAACAATTTTTGAAGTTGGTTTCTAATAGACACCAACTCTCTTTTAAAGAGACACGATGGGCGAGCTCGATTTAAGGAGTCTACTTGTGTCAGGCGGGTTTCCAAGTCAGTTTGTTGTTGTAGGTATTCCTTACGGAGTCTAGAACCCGTCTGAATAGCGACTCCTCTAAGGACTGCCTTTAGAGCACACCAGTAAGTAGTTATGGATGTGTCCTCTGGGGAGTTAGTAGCCTTATATGCTGAGAAAGCATCCAATAGAGGAGTGGCTGCTTCGGGTGTGTGTAGCAGATATTCCGGGAATCTCCATTGTCTAGTGGGAAATTGAGAGGCCTCGCAATTCCATGAACAGGTCACAGCTGCGTGGTCAGACCAAACTACAGGAACAATTTTGGACTGTCTAGTGTGTTGTAAAGTCCATTTGTCTAAAAGAATCAGGTCTATCCGAGAATATGAATTATGAACATGTGAGAAATATGTATAGTCTCTCACTCTTGGGGAGTGAATTCGCCACACGTCACACAGATCAAACTCTTTCAGTAAACTTCTCAGCGGAGAGGATGAATCTGTGTAGGTTCTAGGGGTACCCCCTACATTTGACTTGTCTTACTTTAATATCTGGTACTACGTTGAAGTCGCCCATGATCACCACACCACCCTTTTGGACTCCACGAAGGGCCTCTAACATCTTTTTTAGAAAAGGAATTTGTCTCGTATTAGGAGCATACAGGGAGACTAAAGTAATTCCTCTATCATCTAGTTTTCCCACTAATATCAGATATCTGCCATCTCTATCTGCAATCTTACAGGATAATTCAAATCATAACGAGCAATGAAACATAATAGCTACTCCATTGCGCTTAAAAGGACCGTTAACGTAATAAGTTACTGGGTATCTAGCATCTTTAATCACCGGAGGTGCCAATGAAGAAAAATGTGTCTCTTGAAGAGCCACCACTTTCGCCTTTTCCCTATGAGCCAGTTCAGCCAGTGCTAAAAGTCTCTTATTAGGGGAATTGAGGCCATGGGTATTTAATGAGCAATAATTTAACCATTTGGGGTTAGGAAAGGCCTCTCTGTTGTATAGAGTTTATATGACAGCATATCTAGATTCCTAGGGATTAATAAAAAAGGAAAGGAGAAGGGAGATAGAAACAACAAAACAACACTCAGAAAAACATACATTAAATGGGAATTAACTTAATTGGCCCAAAAATCAGGGCCAGAATGTTTGCCGCAAGGAAAAAGTGTCGGCAAAACAAAAAACATCTGGGAAAAGTGGCCTAGCATGAAAGCCACTCACCCATGCAGCTACTTAGTAATTTTTTTTTTTTACAAAACTGGGTGAGAGAAGAATATTAATTATATGAAACTCAAAAAAACCCCCCAGATTATAAAATCTTAAAATAATCACTACAGTTTACAGTATAAATAGTCAGCTAATTTAGTGGTATCCTATCTCTTAGGTTTAGGAATCATCCCTACATACTAGGAGCCTCGTAGAGTCTTGTAGACAAGAATAGACATACCCTTATATATTAAAAAAAAAAAAACATATAAACAGTAATTATATTATAATAGTTATTTGAAATTTTTTTTTTTTTTCCTTTATTCTCTCTTTTTTTCCCCCCAGGAAACATTGTATATAAACAATAAATGTAATACTATATCTACATAGTGTAAATAAATGAGGGAAAGATCCACAAACCCAGAAAAAAAAACCATTCATCTCAGCTTGGAAACCATATCTATCAAGGCTTCAAGAAAATATACACATAATCTCACGTGGATAAGATCAATCGGGGACTGTGTTTCTTGAAGATCTAGATGTGCCTATGGTCACAGGAATGTCCCATTCCGCTAGTAGTTTAATACCAGCTTCCACTGATGAGATAACATATGAGGAGGATTCGTAGTGTACTAGCAGCTTAACCGGGAATCCCCAACGGTAGGGTATCTCAGAGTCACGAAGTGCTGCCGTGATTGTATGAAAGGAATGTCTCTTGGCCAATGTGTGTGCCGATAGGTCTGGAAATATCTGTAGGCCTCCCAGAGTGTCTGATCCTTCGGCTTGTCTGGCAGCTTTCAGGATAAGTTCTTTGATGTGGAAGAAATATATCCTCATCAGAGTGTCTCTAGGGAAACTGTTAGTACTCACTCTTGGCTTAGGTAGACGATGCACTCTATCTATGAGTAAATATTGTACAGAGGCCGAGGGTAGGAGTTTTTGGAATAATTTGGTGACGTATTCTTGTAATTCTGTGGGAGCGACTGAATCAGGGATACCTCGTATTTTGACGTTATTCCATCTCGATCTGTCCTCTAGGTCAGCCATTTTATCGCGGATATTTGACACTTCAGTTTGCAGTTCGGAATGAGCAGTTAGCAGGTCATTATGTGAGGAGACAAGTTCACTCATCTTTCACTCTAAATGATCTGTGCGGCCACCCAAACTCAGGACTCTACTCCAGCTCGGATATCCGTGCGGAATGCTGCAAACATTTGGAACATTGACTGGGTAGTTAGAGGAGCCGAGGTATCTAAGTCCAGACCCAAGTCAGCCGGTGTAGTAAGTCCCTTAGAGAGAGTAGCGACTGGGGTCAGGGAGGACTTTAGTGAAACAGGAGTGGATGATTTCTATTTATTCGAGGACGAGTTAGGAAATTGCACAGGAGATGGAACGCGCTGTGGCTTCCCACGTTTAGACGGCATTATACTTCAGAATATATCAATAGTAGATGCTAAAGAAATGAGCTATAGATTATTGGCTCCTGGTAGTGATGTGATAGACAGTCTCGGAAGGTTACTGCATTGGTGAGGGTGTCTTCATCCCTAGAAGGGAAGCATGCTACGAGACAGCTTTATAGCTCCCAGGACAGGTTTCTGCAGAGCCAGCACTATACAAACATAATATAGTGAAAGAGGACTTCCCCAGGCGACCATAAGCACTTTGACTGTAAAGGATTGAGAGAGTGTATCCCAAAGTTACTGAGGTCATGTTAGGTAGCCCCTAAGCTGTGGGGGACAGTGTTGCTGTGCATCAAACCCCAGCCTTTCTGCAATAGTGGGCTCTGAATTATAAGGAGCTTGCCTCCCAGCCAAAATGGGGGCCAAACGTGAGTGGCGTGAAAACGGGACCCCCGATCCCCAGCTACCACAGCAGAAGGGTCCTACCAGTAGGTTGGCACTGGGAGAGCAGTAGCCAGTGATTTTCAGCCCTGGGTGGCGTCCGGTGAACACGCAGGCACCTCCGCGTGACACCGCGACGGAGGTCCCGCACTCCAGCCCACGGCTTCTTGCAATGTGCAGGCCCCGGATCTCCTGATCTACCCGCCGGAGCCGCCATCAGACACAGCGGTCTCACCAGGAAGACGGACGAGGTAGGGAGGAGGTAAGGAAGCCCTCGCAGGGTGTAAGGTAGAGGAGAAAGCTCCTCTAATCAGCTGCTAAAGGCTACGGGTCTCCGGAGCTGAGGGGAAACACGTCTTGTCTCCTAGGAGTTTAGGCCACGCCCCCTCACTTTACGTTTTCAATGACATTGTTTTGGTGCTAGCCAGGACACCAGGTGATGTAGGGGAGGAAATGTTGTAGTTTACTTCATGGCATCTTTGACTTTGCTATGTGCTATCGTTAGGCACGTAATTAGGGCATTGCGAACTTGTTTAACTACTTCTATTAGTTTCCTGATATACGTTCACCCGGTTCGATGGGACTGGATGTGGGGAAGGTAATTAGTATTTACTGCTTGTTATGCCCCCAGGAGTCCATTTCATAGCAGCGCGGCTTGTTGTTTCACATAGCATGGGTGTGGGGATGGTCCCGTGGCGCTTGTCAGGCTAGTCACACATTAGTTTGGGAGTAGCCTTCCAAATGGCTGTAATGGTACCCTGAAAGTGTTTTTTCTCCCATTTTTTCTCGCAAGTTAGATACTTAGAAACATAGAGTTTGATGGCAGTTTAGTACCATTTTCCCATCCAAAAATATGAAAATAGCTGAACATCTATATGTTAGTAGATATTGTGTGAGTCAATCACCAAGAATCAGCTATTTTAAGATGTGCTCACGTGATTCAATACGTCCATTTCACTATCAACGGTAGCTCCCCATGGGACTTATACTCACTTTATTTCTATAGCTACCAGAAAACAATGGAGCTTTACCGCCTCATAAAGACGATCGTTCATCACATGACTTACCTGTCACTTATGCCCACGTGATAAAATATTCTGATCTCCTTTTACTTGATGGAAATTCCCCCTGTCTCTATGGTTACCAATAAATAATGGAGCTGGTCCGTAGTCTATTGACAATTGCTCATCATATGAATTATACGTCATGTGTGTTCTCATGTGACACACATCACACTCGTCTCTATGGTCACCAGAAACAATAGAGCTGGTCCGTAGTATTTTGACTATTGCTCATCACGTGACCTATGCGTCACATGTATCTTCACTTGATTGAGAAGTTATCAGGCTGAATCGGGCCAAAACTCTGTACCATTGGTGAGAGTTCCCCATGTGACATTTTCGTCACTTCTTTCCATAGTTACTAGGAAACAAGCACGATATGCACGGCCCTTTATATTATCAGCAATATCTCCTTAAGGAGAATTGAGGGGTCTGCAAATATATTTACTTTTTTATATACAGTATATGTTTAATTACAGTATGTTTGCTTTTTATGTCTGTGTCATTTATATTACTGATATATATGTATTTGGCAGATATATATATTGCCTCAATCTTGATTATCATCCAATCACTTTAATGAGAACATGTGCAAACCATTGCCTACTATTTAGAAGGGTATTTATTACAAGTCAATGAAGACCAATTCATTTAGCCTCTGATGAAGCAGTAAGATACAGTGAAACGCGTTAGAACACCCACTGCACACAGAACCAGAAAATTTCTTCAACCAGCACTTTATGGAATACTGGGAAAATCACTGAGTGAGCTGTTGTCCTATTTCCATCCTTCCCAAAGGACACAGGATTTATAGGAACTCTCTAATGGATCACACCAAGTTGCTATATTTTCCGGATAGCAAGGGATACCACCTGTGAAAAGGCATTTCATCTATAGATTGGACACCATTCACGGCATTACCTACCTGCAGGTTAGGTCAACAGTCTCATAGTGTTCCAGTGAGCTATTTCAACCCATTCATTTTTTGGACACGTGCATTTTTTTCACTTGGACGTAATACTCATTTCAATACCCTTTCACTGTCATTTATTTTGTTGAGATTTTTGGATATGCATGTTATTCATCACATATATATATATATATATATATATATATATATGATGGTCTCCTCAATATAGAGCTATCGTTTTATCATAATATATGAATAAATGTGCTATTTTTATATTTAGATTTTATTTAATTTGCCATTGTTTATTATCATTACGTATTATCACATTGTCGTAAGAGTATCATTTTCAATATCAATATTAGATTGCGCTATTTTCACACCTTTCTACCATACGCACATCAGATAACCTCTGATTTTTCAGATAGCTGCATCTTCACTCATTTTTATACACCATTTTATTATATTTTGTATGTTGCACGTTTCTAAGTGACTTAGATAGTGCAGTTCCCCCCTTTTCCTTGTCATTTAGAACCATTTGGCCCATCTAGTCTTCCCTATTTTTTCACATAGTGTTACCTCAACCCTTATTGATCCTTACGTCTTCTGAAGTATGCCCTTAGGTCTATCCCATGCATGTTTTAATTGCTATGCTGCCTTAGCCTCTACCACCTCTGATGGGAGGCTATTCCACTTGTACTATACCCTTGGGGGGGCACCTGGTTGGTTGCAGTTTACCATTTGGGGTCACTTAATTTGAGGACGCCCAGCAATTTACATCCTGTCGGCGGGTCCCTGGGGGTTTTGTGGGTTGCTGTGGGCACTGAGTTTGTTGAGTAGGTTTTAGGGCCCATTTTCTCTTGTCCCCCCCCTGCAGGATCTGTTATTTCTTCTTTGTGGATGGTCATCTTTTTTAGGCCCTGGGATGGAATCTGATTATTCAATATTTACCTTGGTCCTACGGTTTTTCCTGTTAATTACGTCATACCAGAGCCGGCCTGCAGAGAGGTTTTTCTCAGCTGTTTGTTGAGGTCTTGTGGATGATTCGTAGTTTTGGTTCAGGTATTTTGTTTACAAGGCTAGATATTGTATTGGTATTCCGGTTGTTGCCTTCCATCCGTAGGCATGCGCTATATGGTTCATTGGGACGTGGTGTATTTGTTGATACCTTTTCACTCATGACCCTATTTTGAGAACTTAATTTACTTTTACACTTGTGCATGTATGCTGGCATTGCCGGGCCCATGTTGTACATTATTTATACCGCATTTCTCTTTATAGGGCCAGGGGCAACTATGTTTGTGTTTTGTGTTTGATTTTGGGTGTTTTGTTAGTGCATTATGTTTCGGTAGTGCATTACAAGACAGAGATTTTATATTCATTATTGTTGTATCTGGGCACTTAGCTAGGCGTGGTTTGTTTGCCGCGGGTGATATGGTCTATTTTTTGTATCCTTCGCCGGTGGTTTTTAGGCGTATTAGGCTTATACTGCGTACAGTACAGTCGTTCTGGGCAGGTGGTTATGATGCAGTTGGTAGGGAATGCGTTGGGTGTGAGCAGGCCGTGTCACCACGTGCGGTTTGTCTTCTGAGATTTGGGATGACCTCAGCAATTGGTACTGGCCCCTGGTTCAATTTATTAGCTACCGCGCTTGTCCTTCATATCCGGTCTCTTTTACTACATTGCAGTTTTTGCCAAGGTGGATGGCTTGTCGTATACGGCAACTTTGTATGGTTTCTGTTATATAGCACCCTGGCCACTGGCATCACATGCGGTTGGACTTATTGCCACTTTTTTGTTGTTGGTATTGTGTCCGTCTGTTTGTGGTGTTTGACCTATGTAGTGGTTGTTTAAGTAATCGTCGGGGGGGAGGTTTTCTCTGTGCTTTACGTGCCTTTAGCAATCAGAAGGTTTCCTCTCCTCCAGCTTTATGGCTGTTGAGGCATTTGGTATGCGTTCGCTCAGCGACAATATTCGATTCCGAGCCTGTCGTGTACCCGGTGTATTTTCTGCATTTTGCATATGCTTTATCTTGCTTTCTTTTGCCCGTTTTTCATTGCTGTTTCCTGTAATTCCTGTAGTGGGGTTATCTTGCTCTTGGTTTAGTGGATTGGAAGGCCATCACGGAGGGCGTTTGCGATGGCATCTCTGCAGAACTTATTTAGTGGCCTGGCTGGACTGGCAGGCTTTGTGTGAGCAAGGCTTTCAGGGGCTTGGGTTTTCAAGGGGCATGTTTTTGTCATTTTGTATGTGGGTATTACCAGTGTGGTCACTTCAGGGCTTCTGTGGTCGCAGTGCTGATGGGAATTTCCTTCTATTGTTTGTTGTAGGGTCTTTATGGCCCTGCATTACCTTTCCCACTCTTCGAGGCTTTTCAAGTTTGTTGGAAGGGTTTCCCCTTCGGTGCTTGCTCCCACAGACCATGTGACTTGCAGCTTTAGGGGAGGTTGTTTGGGTTATGATAGGTGGCTTCTGTCCATTTAGTGGTTGCCCTTTTCAGTTTGGCCTTTCGGTTGCAATCTGGTTGTGTTTGGATCTGGGCAATTGTAGTGCTCAGCAAGGCTTTGTTTTCCTCGGGTTCATTGACATTTATTTGGGGTTTCAATGCACTTTGTTCAGGGCTTCGGCATGTCGCACAGGCTCAGGTTTTCCAGGCTGTCCGATTGGGAAGGGGCAGATGGCTTAACTTACAGAAGTTGGGTATCCCTTTATTTGCTCTGTACGACCAGTTACTTGTACATTGGGTGTCACCCTTTAGTTAGGCCCAGTGGCAAGTATATTGCCATTTTTATTCCTCTCTTCAATTTAGTTTAATAATGTTCTTCAGTGGAGTTAGCTGAGTAGGGTTTAGATGGTGCTTTGCATGTAATTTGATAGGTTGGGGTCTCAGCAGATTTTATGTGTGCAACGATAGCTTTAGTAGCACTTACTGTGCCAACCCAAAAATGTTGCTTACCCATCAGTTATCGAATGGATAGCATTCGATAAGTGGGGTTGTGAAGGGATTTTTGAATTTTTCATCCCATGGACCATAACTGGCCCACCTTGGTTCACGGAGAAGGTTTTTTAGTTTTTATTATTCACTCGGGTTACATGTTTTCCCCATTGGCATCCCTGCTAGTTAGTTGCTGTGTTTTTCAATTTTGCTGTGTGCTGCTTGGTTTTGGTCTGGTGGCTCATGGTTAAGGTGTTATTTCCTTATGATGAAACTTGCTGGAGAAGAGCGGGTTTGGCTGTTTGGCCATTCCTATATTTTTTGGGCAGAGCGACAAGGTTTGTCTAGCCATGCCATTTTGTTGTTGGGTAGCAGGTATATCTGCTGGATTGATGTGCGCCACCTGCTGTGTGCATCCATGAAGTCTCTGTTGGTTGAGTCAGCCGTGAAATGGGTGATGCCTGAATTGGTTGGTCCTGCTTGTTGGTGGGAATGATCTTGTCAGTTGAAGGGTTTGGAGCTGATTGTTCGGTTGAAGGGGCTGCTGGATGTAGTATGTTTGTTGGCCGAATGTGCACATTGCATGGTCTAAAATAGTGCTACGTTTTGTGCGACATGGTGCATGGGATCATAAGGCCTTGGACAAAGCAAGGCTTACAGTTAAGAGGGCTGTGAATGAGCATGTCTTGTCTGTGGGTAGCTTGGTAGTTAGGCATGGCTGTTGGGGCTCGGAGCTGGACAGATTTTTCATTCAGACAGGGGCATTTTAAGGCTTTGGGTTTAGGTTTGTTTTTAGGGATTTGCTTGTTCTTAGAGTAGTTATTTTCTTTCATTGTGGTGGTCCAGTCTCCTTCTGAGTCAGGCTTTGGCGGGAGAACGCTGCATCTCAGTGGCTTTATTGGGGCGCAAGAGAGCATTGTGAGGGCGCTGGAACTCGATGTATTATGACGCGTTTGTCCTTCTCATACGAGGGGACCTGAATGCTTTTGTACAGAAGCGCTCGGACTATGCCCAGAAGGGAGGCGGGACCTTCACAACATAAGTGCGTCTTTAGGGGGTTTCAGTCGTTCCCTGTGTATTTCTCCAGCTTAAAAGTTAGAACTAAGTATGCAGCGTCTCCTGGCCACCTCATTTAGGTGAATTATTTAATTGATAAATAAAAGCTGTGACCTTTTAGCCAAGCTGTATTTGTGTCCATCTCTTTATTTATTAGATAAGCTAAGACAATAAACCAATGGAGGTCTTAAGGCAAATAAGAGGTATCTATTGACAAAGATTACTCAGTCATCAATAATGCATTAAATACATAACACTAATAAAATGCACTGGGAAGATGTTGTAAAACGAAGAAGATAAAAGCCAGAGTCTTGAATGTAAAGGAACTGCGAAATGTAACAGTAGAAAGTTGTGACTGAGTGAAATCCATTCTGTATCTGTCACGGCCAGGGTTTCTCGGCATGGAATTGGTATGAAATACCGCCTGGCCGACAACAGCAGAGTTCCTGGCAGCGGAAGCCCGACAGCGCTGGAAATCCCGATCATGGATAGGTAAGTACTAACTAACCTAACCAAACATCCTAACCCTCCTTAGGGGTGTCTAACCCTAAACTCCCCCCAAGTGCCTAACCCTAATCCCCCCTCTAAGTGCCTAACCCTAACCCCCCCCTTCCCCGCTGCCTAAACCTAAGTCCCCTGGGGGGGGTGCCTAACCCTAACCCTCCCTCCCCTAGCCTAACCCTAACCCTCCCAGGGGGGTGCCTAACCCTAAGTCCCCCCGGGTGCCCTAAACCTAACCCTCCCCCCCAGTGGCTGACCACTCGCTGCGCCCGGCATCCCTTCGATCGAGATGCCTGGCACCTGTCTCCCGGCGTCAGGGAAATGTCAGGCGTCTACATCTAGATGCCTGGCATCTCATCCCTTCGATCGGGAAGCCGGCTTCCCAATTGTATACCCTAAGAATGGTACCCGCCGGGTATTACCGGTGAGGTCGTTGTGGCGGGGGGTCTCTTGCAGTGGTGCTGGTGTTTGGCGAGGGGCATTGGCTGCGCGGGGTCCTGTGCAGGCACATTGTCACTAGGCCTGGTGAGGTCTGTTCAGTTCCGTTGGCATGGGCGCCGCCATCTTGCCTGCGGCCATGTGATCCCAGCTGTCCAATCCTGGTAGGTCATGTGCTCATTCCAGCCAGCCACAGCATGGCACTGAGTATTTAGGAAGGTCCAGAGCCTTCCTTCCTTTGCCAGTGCAACGTGTTTCTCAGCTGTGGCTGAGAGAGAGTACCTGTGCCTTATCTGCCTATTTGTATACGCTCCTAGCCTGAACCTTGCCTGCTCCAACCTGCTGGACTCACCCTGCATCCTCCATATACCTTCTTACCTGCCTGAGTACCTGAACCTGCTGTTTCCCTGCACCTTGCTTCATTTCACTCCCAGCTGGACTTCTCTACCTCTGTCTGCATCAGTTACAGCTCATCAAGCCTGCATTTTGTTACAGCTCATCATACCTGCATTCAGTTACAGCTCATCATACCTGCATTCTGTTTTAGCTCTCCATACTTATACTGGACTGTTCCTGCCTGTCACTATTTGGACATTTGTTCATTAACCCATACTAAAGTTGTCAAGTGCACTTTAGTGCTATACCTGGACTTTTTTGTTTGCCATTCCCATGTCTTCTCAGTCACTTATTAAAAACCCCACTTTTTAATTTAAGTCTGCTCCTGTGTCTGCTTCTATCACCACCCCGGGTCCACAACAAATTCAGAACCTCACAGTATCATGGTAGGACTTTTAAGGATGGATATGAGTCAATTCTTAATGTCCTTCAGGAGCAGTTTATGCACCTTCCCCTGATCTTTTGAATGGTCTAAAAGAAAAGCAATTACAAAGAAGTACAAAAACCAAAGTTCCATAGCAAAGACAAACAACAGCAATAGAAAAAGGGTGGGTAGGGATGTAAACTCTTGCAAGGTAAAAATCCTATTTCCTAGAACAAATACAGTTTTGCAGATCATGAGGCTTGTCACCTACAAACAGCAGGTGGACAGATTACCTCATACCTGGTGGTTGAGCGGAGGAACATGATTTAATCTAAATCAATAGGCCTTCAATATAATTTGGCTACCAAAAGACTGCATACATAATGGTCCAGAGAGTCTAGCCTGTTGAGGCCGCCCTAGCAGCCTCAGCTCTCCAAAAGGAATGACATTTAAAAAGAGATGTATCAATACCTCATAGTTGAGACAGTCCAATCTAAGATAGTAGAGGGCCTAGCTGGTCTGAATTATTTTTTGCAGATGATGAACTGTCTAATATCTTACATAGAAAAACAAGAGACAATACAAAGATTATTATTTGTTTCACTATCATCTCTGGTGACACTGAATTCCACAATGGAATTATCCAATATAGATTTTTTATGTGGCCATTAAGAATTATGTGAAAACATTGTGTTGTCTGAGTAAACCATGGGTTCGAATATATTAATTAAAGTGAGTTTCACCCTCTGAGCCTTGAAAGCTAGAGCTAATAAGGAGGCGAACTTCTGAGAGCTTAAAAGCAGGCTCACTAAAGCATCTAAGGCAGCTACTGTAGCTACAACAAGAATGGATCAATATCCCAACATTTGGAATATCTAGGATGAATTGGTCTAGATGGAAGCATACAGTACATAAATTATATTATCTTTGAAGACTGGTATCAAAAGATTGAGCACTGAGCAGTATGAGCTGGTGGTGGCTGAAGACATCCCCAATTAAAATTTGTGGGCCAAAAAAATCTAGGCCTAGTAGGAGAATAAAGGTCCTTTGAAAACCAGAACTTTGAGAATGCCAAGAAATAATCTCAAACATTGCAGAGTATCTAGGCTTTATCCTTGGTCTCAATGAAGTGTTAATGACAATTTTTGTGGATGTAGCTAGTAGTAAGTCGATGAACAGTCTAGCAATGTTGCCATCCACATGTAGCGATAAAGATTCTATAGAATGTCTGGTGTGCCTAGGAAGCATTGGGACCTATTCTGAGGTTAGCATTGAAGGGAAACCAACATTTGGATGGTTGAACTTGATAAATAACAATAATATGAGTAACCTGAACTATTCTGATTTTGTGGAATACTCTTGACAGAAGAGTCAGTGGTGTAAATGCATAAAGAAAAGAAATGTTCATCCATGGGAAAGACAATTCATCCATCTTCAACATACCCTTCTTCCAGACTCTGGAAACAACTATTGGAGTCTGGGTTTTCAGCATAGAGGCAAAGAGATCCACCAGTGAGTCACAGAGAGCTAGGAATATTTTCTGAAAGTCGATGTCTTTTAGAGACACTCTGTTCAAAGATAGACCCCATCTCAAGAGATAATTTGCCACTTTGTGTCTCCAGGAATGTGGATGGCTGAAAGAATAATGTATCTCTGCATGGCCCAATGTCACATTTCTAATGCATCCTTGCACAGTAACAAGGAGTGGGATCCACCCATCCTGTTGATGTATGACAATGCCGGGGTATTGTCCAGACAAAGAAGAACTGTGAATTGATAGGTCAACCAAGGACTGAAGAGCCAGTTTTGCTGCCTTCAGTTCTAGGACTTTTATATGCAGGAGCGATTCTACTGGAGACCAGTATTCCCTGATTGCTGTATCCTAAGAAACAGCTCCCCAACCCTTAAGGGATGTGTCTGATATAATGGACATTACTGTGAGAGGTAAAAGGAGGGGCTGTGAATCTGGGATAAGTAAAATTGTCCAGCTCTGTATGTCTTTTGCTACTTGATAGGGCAGGCAATAAATGTCTGACCAGTCACAATTATTGTCAATTAGTGCTATGGGGAATCTCTGGGGTCCTCTGCAAAGAGGAGACACATAAAATACCCTGGGGAAAGTGTACAATCTTTTCTAGTACTACAGCCAGGTCCCAGAGAAATATTATTTACCTGCGTAAAAAGACTGATGGGTGTTCTGCACTTCTTTCCTTTTGTCCTGAGGAATGCCAAGTGAAAAGGAATGGGTATCTAGGAGAAAGCGAAGAAGCTAATTCTGGGCAGGGTAAGAATTCACTTATGGTAGCTTCTGTGGAATTGCACCAGAAGGATGAGGAAGATATTTCTGTAGTTGGCGATAACAAGGATGATGAGGATGTTGATGATGAGGATGTTGTTTGTGTAAATCAGGCAACAGTTGTTGCCCATGGTATGAAAAAGCCCATTGTTGTCATGCAGGGGCAAAAGACAAAAAAATCCACTTCTCATGTGTGGAATCATTTCCACCCAAATCCGGACAACAGTTGTCAAGCCATCTGTAACATTTGTTAAGCAAGAGTGAGTAGAGGTAAGGACCTTAACTATCTACTAACCTCCTCCCTGTTACGTCACTTGCAGTGCATTCATCAAATTCAAACGTGTTTTTCAAATTCAGAAACTTTGGCTAAAAACAACAATCAATCCAGTGTCGCCTAGCTGCTCCATTTTCTCTGTTAGATCCAAGCGCCTGCAATATCCACCACCAACACCTTCATCATCATCAACATAGTCAATAGTGATTGGAAGTAGTCCTGCATCCAATTTCATAGGAGTGACTGACTCCTCTCCTATCCGTGATTCCTCAGAATGATCCTTAAATGCTACGCCAGTAACTGCTGCTTCTGTTGCTGTGAGTGGATCTTTATCCCAGAAGGGGACCAGCAAAAAGACTACTTTTAGTAGTTTAACAAAACAATTGACTGTAAACAATCCTTTGCAATGGGGAACAAGTATGACAGCAGTCACCCAGTTGCACAGCAGATTACTGATGCTATAACAGATATGCTGGTATTAGATGTGCGTCCAGTATCCACCATTAATGCAGTGGGATATAAACACTTAATTGAGGTCCTGTGTCCCCGCTACCAAGTCCCTTCTAGATTCCACTTCACTAAAATAGCAATTCCCAGTCTGTACAAGGACATTAAAAAAAACCTTATTAGTGTGTCCGAAATGCCGTTGTGCCCACTGTCCACTTAACCACAGATATGTGGACAAGTGGGACAGGGCAAACTAAAGATTACATGACTGTGACAGCCCACTGGGTAGGTGTATTGCCTCCAACAGTGCAAACAGCAATAGCAGCAGTAGCATCTAACAAATGCCAGCTCATTCAGAGGCAGACTACTCTGTGTATCACCGGTTTCACTAAGAGGCATACCGCTGAGAACCTCTTAGAAAAACTCAGGGAAATCATTGCAAAATGGCTTACCCTGCTTGGATTCTCCTCGAGATTTGTGATTTCTGATAATGCCACCTATATTGTGCGAGCATTACATGTGGGCGAATTCAAAAGCATCTCATGTTTTGCTCACACAATAATTTGGTGGCGCAACATTTGAAATAAAAATGACAGGGGCGTGCAGGAGATGCTCTCGGTGGCCCGAAAGGATTCGGGACATTTTCCACATTCAGCAACTGTGTGTCCAGGATTGCAGCACCAGCAAGTGCTGTTGAATTAGCCCTGCTTCAGCTGAAGCAAGAGGTAGTAACTAGGTGGAATTCTACCCTCTATATGCTTCAGTGGATGGAGGAGCAGCAAAAGGCAATCCAAGGCTACACAACAGCCTATGACATAGGGAAAGAAGCAGGAATGCACCTTAGTCAAGTGCAGTGGAGAATAATTTCCATGTTGTGCAAGGTTCTCAAACCCTTTGAACTTGCAACATGTGAAGTTAGTTCAGACACTGCCAACTTGAGTCAGGTCACTCCCCTAATCAGACTTGTAGAAAAGCAGCTGGAGAAACTGAAGGAGGAGCTGAAACGGAGTGATTCCACTAAGTATGTCAGACTTGTATATCAAGTCGTTCATTCACTTTGTCATGAACTAAGGGTCATCAATCTCTTGAAAACATATCACTATATTTTGGCGACCATACTTGATCCTAGGTTTAAATCATACCTTAGAGCCAAAGAGCTGTTGGTGAAAAAATTGTAAGCTCAAGCAGCATGTGACACAGCAGCATCTCCTCCTTCAGTTTCTGTGGCTGACAGGAAAAAATTAAATCTAGGGGTGCTGCGACCGTCTGCACACAATCAACAGAGGAAGCCCGCAGCAGCAGGCGCTGGGATCTCCCTGCCTGCCACTCGCCAGAGGACACAACAAGAAGCCTGAGGGGACATCATCAGCAGCGGGCACAGGGATCTCCCCACCCGCTGCCCATCAGGGACCAGTGCTGCCGGACCCAGTAATTGATGACTGGTGTCCGGCACACTGTGACAAACTGCCTACAATTAGTGACATGTTCACCGTGACTTTGTCTGATACGGTCACCATTCAGAGAATGCTGGATGATTATTTTATGGATAACATTGAAATAGGCATGTCACTCCGTATCACTAATGGCAGGTAAAAGAGGCAATTTGGAGTCCCTTACACAAACTGGCTTTGCTTTACTTAAGTTGCCCACCCTCGTGTGTGTACTCTGAAAGAGTTTTCAGCACAGCTGGGAACCTTGTCAGTGATCGGCGTAGGAGGTTACTTTCCCAAAATGTGGAAAAGATAATGTTCATCAAAATGAATTACAAATTCCATGAGGAAGACCTTTACCAGCAATTAAGTTAAAAAAGTAATACAGAGGCGCCAGATATTGTGTGCAGAAGAGGATGCACACACTGATGGGGAATATGATGACAATGACGATGATGACATCTGATCTTACCTATGTTGTAAAGCCAGTTTGTGTATGGGATCATTGCCACCAATGTCCACCGCACATTGGCAGCTTGTTTTATGGGGTCCAAATAAAACAATCATTTCAGCCACAAGTGGCAGTTACTGACGCTGAAGTGGTTGGTTTGTTAAACTGTGAAAGTCTTGTTTCATATATACAACATAACGGTAGGACAATTCCATCTTGCACCTCTTTTCTTTGCATTATGTGCTGTTTGGAGCATTGCTGCCTCACATTTTAATTGTATTAATTAATTAATTAATTAATTAATTGTATGAATGTCTGGACATTGTAATGGCCACAGACAGCATCTCTTGCATGC
The DNA here is from genome assembly GCA_031769625.1 of Taudactylus pleione. Classification (NCBI taxonomy): domain Eukaryota; kingdom Metazoa; phylum Chordata; class Amphibia; order Anura; family Myobatrachidae; genus Taudactylus; species Taudactylus pleione. The sequence continues at coordinate 1,624,914 of JAUIMM010000123.1, forward strand.
CCCTTTCATTTAAAAAAAAAATCTGAACCATCATGTTGATGGGGTGGGCAAATATGAGCAGCAGCAGCACAGAGCATCTTCCTCCCAGGATGTGTGCAATAAAGTGCAAATACGTTTAATACAAAAATTAGTTGTGTATATTGGTCACATACATATTTACATGGTGCTTACAGTGCGTAAAGCAAGCTGAGGTAACCTGAAGCACACCACCTTTTGTTGAAAAATAACTTCCAGTAGGCCCAGCAAAAATAGATGTTGGGAGTTCTAGTTCAGCCAGAGAACTACAGGCTGCTTTCCTCTGATGTAAACAGCAAGTCTTGGTCCCATTATTCCTAACAAACTCCCTGAATACAAACTAGTAAACATCTGTTTACAGTATGTTCTAGCAGCACCTCCACAAGCAAGGCCACCTCATTTCTATTAGATGTATAAAAATTAAAAAACCTCCTCCAGATCAAAGGGTATGCAGTCAGGAAGCCGACTGTCAAATTGCTGACCGCCAGCTTTCCGACTGTCTAATCCTGACAGGAGCGGTCATTCATACCTATCCTGATCAAAAATGTCTTTTAGGAACTGAAGAACTTGATTGATCTTCCCTCAAGAATCAAAACATTAAAATACATAAATTAAAAACTAATCAATCCTTCTATCCTTTCCCTGTCTTCAGTCCATAAACATTCCAACTCAGTCGGGGGTCGTATAGTTTATTAAACTGCCATCCTGCCTACCACTGTAATGCCACTCTATGCCATGTTGGAAGCTGAATTGCCACATGTTTGTGCTGTCAGCTTCTGTCACTTAGCTTAGTCAGCCAGCTAGCTGAATGCAACCTTTTGGCCTTTAACTAGATGAAAAAAATCAATATTGTGAGCTGTGAGGTGGTCAAAATTGGCTGGAATTGACTGGAAATAAATATTATTGAGGTCAATAATACTGTAGGAACAAAAACAGGCCCTTAGTATGTAATTTTAGCTGTTTTTATGATTTAAAAAAAAAATACAGATCCAAAACCAAAACCAGAACACGCAAGGGGCGGTTTTGGCAAAACCAAATTGAGATTAAAAAACAAGGAGATACAGACCCAGAACCAAAACCAAAACACGGGGGGCGGGGGGGCGCACATCCATAGTTTGAACGCCATTGCTTGGGCGTGCATAAATTAGTCACTGTGATACAATACACAGCTTGAGTACTCAGTCTTGTGTAGTCACTGTGTGTGATGAGGTTAGTAATTCCTGAGTAAGGTCAGAGCCTGTGTAAGTGTGTGTGAGGCCGTGATGATACTCCATGATAAAGATGGTATCTCAGTCTTGTGTAATCACTGTGTGTGATGAGGTTAGTAATTCCTGAGTAAGGTCAGAGCCTGTGTAAGTGTGTGTGAGGATGTGATGGTACTCCATGTTACTGATAGTTTCTCAGTCTTGTGTAATCACTGCGTGTGATGAGGCTAGTAATTCCTGAGTAAGGTCAGAGCCTGTGTAAGTGTGTGTGAGGCTGTGATGGTACTCCATGTTACTGATGGTCTCTCAGTCTTGTGTAATCACTGTGTGTGATGAGGCTAGTAATTCCTGAGTAAGGTCAGAGCCTGTGTAAGAGTGTGTGAGGCTGTGATGGTACTCCATGTTACTGATGGCATCTCTGTCTTGTGTAGTCACTGTGTGTGATGAGGTTAGTAATTCCTGAGTAAGGTCAGAGCCTGTGTAAGTGTGTGTGAGGATGTGATGGTACTCCATGTTACTGATAGTTTCTCAGTCTTGTGTAATTACTGCGTGTGATGAGGCTAGTAATTCCTGAGTAAGGTCAGAGCCTGTGTAAGTGTGTGTGAGGCTGTGATTGTACTCCATGTTACTGATGGCATCTCTGTCTTGTGTAGTCACTGTGTGTGATGATGTTAGTAATTCCTGAGTAAGGTCAGAGCCTGTGTAAGTGTGTGTGAGGATGTGATGGTACTCCATGTTACTGATAGTTTCTCTGTCTTGTGTAATCACTGCGTGTGATGAGGCTAGTAATTCCTGAGTAAGGTCAGAGCTGTGTAAGTGTATGTGAGGCTGTGATGGTACTCCATGTTACTGATGGTTTCTCAGTCTTGTGTAATCACTGTGTGTGATGAGGTTAGTAATTCCTGAGTAAGGTCAGAGCCTGTGTAAGTGTGTGTGAGGCTGTGATGGCACTCCATGTTACTGATGGTCTCTCAGTCTTGTGTAATCACTGTGTGTGATGAGTTTAATAATTCTTGAGTAAGGTCAGAGCATATGTAAGTGTGTGTGAGGCTGTGATAGTACTCCATGTTAAAGATGGTTTCTCAGTCTTGTGTAGACACTGTGTGTGATGAGGTTAGTGATTCCTGAGTAAGGTCAGAGCCTGTGTAAGTGTGTGTGAGGCTGTGGTGGTACTCCATGTTACTGATGGTTTCTCAGTCTTGTGTAATCACTGTGTGTGATGAGGTTAGTAATTCCTGAGTAAGGTCAGAGCCTGTGTAAGTGTGTGTGAGGCTGTGATGGCACTCCATGTTACTGATGGTCTCTCAGTCTTGTGTAATCACTGTGTGTGATGAGTTTAGTAATTCCTGAGTAAGGTCAGAGCCTGTGTAAGTGTGTGTGAGGCTGTGATGGTACTCCATGTTACCAATGGTTTTGCAGTCTTGCTAAACATTATGGATGTGTGTAGGTTAAGTTGGGCGTCCTTATGTAGTGCTGATGTAGCATATATTTGCAGTGAGACTCCATGCATAATTGCCAGTGGCTGCTCCAGAGATATAGGGGAGCCCAACCAACAGCTCTTCCAATCGCTGCCAAACATCACCAGCTGGGACTCACTGGCAGTTGGTATGGCTCCCCAATTTGAATTTGAACTGTGCTGCAGCCCCACCTCTGGAGCCTTCCATGGTAATCACTATTTCATTCACAGTTGCGATCCTTGTTGAATCAGGCCCTCAGTTGTAAAAAAGGTGCAATAAACCACGCTAATTAATTTGCTATGCAACAATTGGGTCTGAGGGGCCTATTCATCAACACTAAAATAACGTTTTTAAGGACATTTTTTTTAAATACCATTATTTTAGTATTCATGAAGTATCTTAACACAGGAAATATCACTGATATCTCCTGGTTCAGTCCCCCTGCATTAATTTCCACACTCCCCATACATTAGCTAATTCTGGGCAGGGTAAGAATTCACTTATGGTAGCTTCTGTGGAATTGCACCAGAAGGATGAGGAAGATATTTCTGTAGTTGGCGATAACAAGGATGATGAGGATGTTGATGATGAGGATGTTGTTTGTGTAAATCAGGCAACAGTTGTTGCCCATGGTATGAAAAAGCCCATTGTTGTCATGCAGGGGCAAAAGACAAAAAAATCCACTTCTCATGTGTGGAATCATTTCCACCCAAATCCGGACAACAGTTGTCAAGCCATCTGTAACATTTGTTAAGCAAGAGTGAGTAGAGGTAAGGACCTTAACTATCTACTAACCTCCTCCCTGTTACGTCACTTGCAGTGCATTCATCAAATTCAAACGTGTTTTTCAAATTCAGAAACTTTGGCTAAAAACAACAATCAATCCAGTGTCGCCTAGCTGCTCCATTTTCTCTGTTAGATCCAAGCGCCTGCAATATCCACCACCAACACCTTCATCATCATCAACATAGTCAATAGTGATTGGAAGTAGTCCTGCATCCAATTTCATAGGAGTGACTGACTCCTCTCCTATCCGTGATTCCTCAGAATGATCCTTAAATGCTACGCCAGTAACTGCTGCTTCTGTTGCTGTGAGTGGATCTTTATCCCAGAAGGGGACCAGCAAAAAGACTACTTTTAGTAGTTTAACAAAACAATTGACTGTAAACAATCCTTTGCAATGGGGAACAAGTATGACAGCAGTCACCCAGTTGCACAGCAGATTACTGATGCTATAACAGATATGCTGGTATTAGATGTGCGTCCAGTATCCACCATTAATGCAGTGGGATATAAACACTTAATTGAGGTCCTGTGTCCCCGCTACCAAGTCCCTTCTAGATTCCACTTCACTAAAATAGCAATTCCCAGTCTGTACAAGGACATTAAAAAAAACCTTATTAGTGTGTCCGAAATGCCGTTGTGCCCACTGTCCACTTAACCACAGATATGTGGACAAGTGGGACAGGGCAAACTAAAGATTACATGACTGTGACAGCCCACTGGGTAGGTGTATTGCCTCCAACAGTGCAAACAGCAATAGCAGCAGTAGCATCTAACAAATGCCAGCTCATTCAGAGGCAGACTACTCTGTGTATCACCGGTTTCACTAAGAGGCATACCGCTGAGAACCTCTTAGAAAAACTCAGGGAAATCATTGCAAAATGGCTTACCCTGCTTGGATTCTCCTCGAGATTTGTGATTTCTGATAATGCCACCTATATTGTGCGAGCATTACATGTGGGCGAATTCAAAAGCATCTCATGTTTTGCTCACACAATAATTTGGTGGCGCAACATTTGAAATAAAAATGACAGGGGCGTGCAGGAGATGCTCTCGGTGGCCCGAAAGGATTCGGGACATTTTCCACATTCAGCAACTGTGTGTCCAGGATTGCAGCACCAGCAAGTGCTGTTGAATTAGCCCTGCTTCAGCTGAAGCAAGAGGTAGTAACTAGGTGGAATTCTACCCTCTATATGCTTCAGTGGATGGAGGAGCAGCAAAAGGCAATCCAAGGCTACACAACAGCCTATGACATAGGGAAAGAAGCAGGAATGCACCTTAGTCAAGTGCAGTGGAGAATAATTTCCATGTTGTGCAAGGTTCTCAAACCCTTTGAACTTGCAACATGTGAAGTTAGTTCAGACACTGCCAACTTGAGTCAGGTCACTCCCCTAATCAGACTTGTAGAAAAGCAGCTGGAGAAACTGAAGGAGGAGCTGAAACGGAGTGATTCCACTAAGTATGTCAGACTTGTATATCAAGTCGTTCATTCACTTTGTCATGAACTAAGGGTCATCAATCTCTTGAAAACATATCACTATATTTTGGCGACCATACTTGATCCTAGGTTTAAATCATACCTTAGAGCCAAAGAGCTGTTGGTGAAAAAATTGTAAGCTCAAGCAGCATGTGACACAGCAGCATCTCCTCCTTCAGTTTCTGTGGCTGACAGGAAAAAATTAAATCTAGGGGTGCTGCGACCGTCTGCACACAATCAACAGAGGAAGCCCGCAGCAGCAGGCGCTGGGATCTCCCTGCCTGCCACTCGCCGGAGGACACAACAAGAAGCCTGAGGGGACATCATCAGCAGCGGGCACAGGGATCTCCCCACCCGCTGCCCATCAGGGACCAGTGCTGCCGGACCCAGTAATTGATGACTGGTGTCCGGCACACTGTGACAAACTGCCTACAATTAGTGACATGTTCACTGTGACTTTGTCTGATACGGTCACCATTCAGAGAATGCTGGATGATTATTTTATGGATAACATTGAAATAGGCATGTCACTCAGTCCGTATCACTAATGGCAGGAAAAAGAGGCAATTTGGAGTCCCTTACACAAACTGGCTTTGCTTTACTTAAGTTGCCCACCCTCGTGTGTGTACTCTGAAAGAGTTTTCAGCACAGCTGGGAACCTTGTCAGTGATCGGCGTAGGAGGTTACTTTCCCAAAATGTGGAAAAGATAATGTTCATCAAAATGAATTACAAATTCCATGAGGAAGACCTTTACCAGCAATTAAGTTAAAAAAGAAATACAGAGGCGCCAGATATTGTGTGCAGAAGAGGATGCACACACTGATGGGGAATATGATGACAATGACGATGATGACATCTGATCTTACCTATGTTGTAAAGCCAGTTTGTGTATGGGATCATTGCCACCAATGTCCACCGCACATTGGCAGCTTGTTTTATGGGGTCCAAATAAAACAATCATTTCAGCCACAAGTGGCAGTTACTGACGCTGAAGTGGTTGGTTTGTTAAACTGTGAAAGTCTTGTTTCATATATACAACATAACGGTAGGACAATTCCATCTTGCACCTCTTTTCTTTGCATTATGTGCTGTTTGGAGCATTGCTGCCTCACATTTTAATTGTATTAATTAATTAATTAATTAATTAATTAATTGTATGAATGTCTGGACATTGTAATGGCCACAGACAGCATCTCTTGCATGCCCCTTTCATTTAAAAAAAAAATCTGAACCATCATGTTGATGGGGTGGGCAAATATGAGCAGCAGCAGCACAGAGCATCTTCCTCCCAGGATGTGTGCAATAAAGTGCAAATACGTTTAATACAAAAATTAGTTGTGTATATTGGTCACATACATATTTACATGGTGCTTACAGTGCGTAAAGCAAGCTGAGGTAACCTGAAGCACACCACCTTTTGTTGAAAAATAACTTCCAGTAGGCCCAGCAAAAATAGATGTTGGGAGTTCTAGTTCAGCCAGAGAACTACAGGCTGCTTTCCTCTGATGTAAACAGCAAGTCTTGGTCCCATTATTCCTAACAAACTCCCTGAATACAAACTAGTAAACATCTGTTTACAGTATGTTCTAGCAGCACCTCCACAAGCAAGGCCACCTCATTTCTATTAGATGTATAAAAATTAAAAAACCTCCTCCAGATCAAAGGGTATGCAGTCAGGAAGCCGACTGTCAAATTGCTGACCGCCAGCTTTCCGACTGTCTAATCCTGACAGGAGCGGTCATTCATACCTATCCTGATCAAAAATGTCTTTTAGGAACTGAAGAACTTGATTGATCTTCCCTCAAGAATCAAAACATTAAAATACATAAATTAAAAACTAATCAATCCTTCTATCCTTTCCCTGTCTTCAGTCCATAAACATTCCAACTCAGTCGGGGGTCGTATAGTTTATTAAACTGCCATCCTGCCTACCACTGTAATGCCACTCTATGCCATGTTGGAAGCTGAATTGCCACATGTTTGTGCTGTCAGCTTCTGTCACTTAGCTTAGTCAGCCAGCTAGCTGAATGCAACCTTTTGGCCTTTAACTAGATGAAAAAAATCAATATTGTGAGCTGTGAGGTGGTCAAAATTGGCTGGAATTGACTGGAAATAAATATTATTGAGGTCAATAATACTGTAGGAACAAAAACAGGCCCTTAGTATGTAATTTTAGCTGTTTTTATGATTTAAAAAAAAAATACAGATCCAAAACCAAAACCAGAACACGCAAGGGGCGGTTTTGGCAAAACCAAATTGAGATTAAAAAACAAGGAGATACAGACCCAGAACCAAAACCAAAACACGGGGGGCGGGGGGGCGCACATCCATAGTTTGAACGCCATTGCTTGGGCGTGCATAAATTAGTCACTGTGATACAATACACAGCTTGAGTACTCAGTCTTGTGTAGTCACTGTGTGTGATGAGGTTAGTAATTCCTGAGTAAGGTCAGAGCCTGTGTAAGTGTGTGTGAGGCCGTGATGATACTCCATGATAAAGATGGTATCTCAGTCTTGTGTAATCACTGTGTGTGATGAGGTTAGTAATTCCTGAGTAAGGTCAGAGCCTGTGTAAGTGTGTGTGAGGATGTGATGGTACTCCATGTTACTGATAGTTTCTCAGTCTTGTGTAATCACTGCGTGTGATGAGGCTAGTAATTCCTGAGTAAGGTCAGAGCCTGTGTAAGTGTGTGTGAGGCTGTGATGGTACTCCATGTTACTGATGGTCTCTCAGTCTTGTGTAATCACTGTGTGTGATGAGGCTAGTAATTCCTGAGTAAGGTCAGAGCCTGTGTAAGAGTGTGTGAGGCTGTGATGGTACTCCATGTTACTGATGGCATCTCTGTCTTGTGTAGTCACTGTGTGTGATGAGGTTAGTAATTCCTGAGTAAGGTCAGAGCCTGTGTAAGTGTGTGTGAGGATGTGATGGTACTCCATGTTACTGATAGTTTCTCAGTCTTGTGTAATTACTGCGTGTGATGAGGCTAGTAATTCCTGAGTAAGGTCAGAGCCTGTGTAAGTGTGTGTGAGGCTGTGATTGTACTCCATGTTACTGATGGCATCTCTGTCTTGTGTAGTCACTGTGTGTGATGATGTTAGTAATTCCTGAGTAAGGTCAGAGCCTGTGTAAGTGTGTGTGAGGATGTGATGGTACTCCATGTTACTGATAGTTTCTCTGTCTTGTGTAATCACTGCGTGTGATGAGGCTAGTAATTCCTGAGTAAGGTCAGAGCTGTGTAAGTGTATGTGAGGCTGTGATGGTACTCCATGTTACTGATGGTTTCTCAGTCTTGTGTAATCACTGTGTGTGATGAGGTTAGTAATTCCTGAGTAAGGTCAGAGCCTGTGTAAGTGTGTGTGAGGCTGTGATGGCACTCCATGTTACTGATGGTCTCTCAGTCTTGTGTAATCACTGTGTGTGATGAGTTTAATAATTCTTGAGTAAGGTCAGAGCATATGTAAGTGTGTGTGAGGCTGTGATAGTACTCCATGTTAAAGATGGTTTCTCAGTCTTGTGTAGACACTGTGTGTGATGAGGTTAGTGATTCCTGAGTAAGGTCAGAGCCTGTGTAAGTGTGTGTGAGGCTGTGGTGGTACTCCATGTTACTGATGGTTTCTCAGTCTTGTGTAATCACTGTGTGTGATGAGGTTAGTAATTCCTGAGTAAGGTCAGAGCCTGTGTAAGTGTGTGTGAGGCTGTGATGGCACTCCATGTTACTGATGGTCTCTCAGTCTTGTGTAATCACTGTGTGTGATGAGTTTAGTAATTCCTGAGTAAGGTCAGAGCCTGTGTAAGTGTGTGTGAGGCTGTGATGGTACTCCATGTTACCAATGGTTTTGCAGTCTTGCTAAACATTATGGATGTGTGTAGGTTAAGTTGGGCGTCCTTATGTAGTGCTGATGTAGCATATATTTGCAGTGAGACTCCATGCATAATTGCCAGTGGCTGCTCCAGAGATATAGGGGAGCCCAACCAACAGCTCTTCCAATCGCTGCCAAACATCACCAGCTGGGACTCACTGGCAGTTGGTATGGCTCCCCAATTTGAATTTGAACTGTGCTGCAGCCCCACCTCTGGAGCCTTCCATGGTAATCACTATTTCATTCACAGTTGCGATCCTTGTTGAATCAGGCCCTCAGTTGTAAAAAAGGTGCAATAAACCACGCTAATTAATTTGCTATGCAACAATTGGGTCTGAGGGGCCTATTCATCAACACTAAAATAACGTTTTTAAGGACATTTTTTTTAAATACCATTATTTTAGTATTCATGAAGTATCTTAACACAGGAAATATCACTGATATCTCCTGGTTCAGTCCCCCTGCATTAATTTCCACACTCCCCATACATTAGTACATTAGTACATTAGTATGGGGATTTGGAAATTATGGCATTCATCAAATTCCGAAAATTATGTACTTTTGGAATTGGATGGAGTTACTATCCGCCACTGTGAGGTGGCGAATAGCAGGTGAGACTTACCTGTGTCAGCATGGACAGGTCCCCCGGTGTCTCCCTCTGGCACTCTGGTCCATCCTCTGGCTCCGGCGGCTGCTCGGACACAGGCCCTCATTCAGAGCCGCTCGCAAAAAGTGAGCTCTCGCTCTGAATGAGGGCGTCCGCTTTTGTTTTGAAAGCCGGCCTCCTGGCCGCTCGCTAAGCTGTGGGTGACCACCCACAGCTTTAGCGAGTGACCAGGTGATGGTCGAGACCATCATGACCATCGAGGCTTGCGATGAGACCCTTGTGGTAGGGTCTCATCTACCGCAAGCCCTAGGTAGCTTCCTGCTCTAACAGAGCAGGAAGCTACCTACTGACATCACTGGTGACATCACTGGTGATGTCAGTAGGGCCACCTACAACTGGCAGGTGTTCCTTCACACCTCCGTTTGTCCGGCCACCCCCCAGCCTGCCTACAAAATGGGGCAAGCTGTCGATCAACATCGACAGCCGCCCCTTTTGTAGCGAGCCCCGGAGCTAAATAATTTCTCTCTCGCTCCGGGGCTTGCGCACGCACCGTGCGCACAAGGCATGTGCGCAGTGCCCCACCATTGACCCGCTTGCGAGCGGGTCTGAATGAGGTCCACTGTGTTCTCCCAGCAGAACACAATAAAGTTTAGAATAAAAAAAATATATATATTTTTTTTCCTAAACTTTACTGTGGTCTGCCGGGAGAACACAGTGTCCGAGCAGCCACAGGAGCCAGAGGCGCTGCAGCGTGCAGGTAAGTGCGGGACAGGGGCAAGATTTTTGGATGGGAGAGGGGTGGTTGGGGGTGGGACACACAAAATTACCGCAGCTGTAGGTAGTGCTGCACATGCGCTGATTTTACAAATGTAACAGCGCATACGCAGAATTGTTTACAGCTGCGGTATGTTAGAGCAGGCAGGGACAACGACCTATTTCCCAAAAAGCGGTCATCGCAAAAATGACAGCTTTTCGGAATAGATAGTTATGGGGAGGAGGAATGATGAATTCCTCCGGTAATTAGGTAGAACTCCATGCCAGTTCTAAACCTAATTACCTCCAGAGAATTTATGATGAATTTGCCCCATAATCTGTAAACAAAGGGCTCGATTCAGACCCGGTTGCTAGATGCGTTCGCTCGTTCCCAGCGTATGCAAATCCGGCTAAGTGACGTCAAGGCAAGTGAACGCACGGCAAGGCATAAGCACGCCCACTATGTCTTGGCATGCGATCGCTTTGTGTATGCAGACACCCACCAGCTTGTCTTAAGACGCCCATTTGCCCATCCCATACTTGCCTACTTCTGAAAACTAGGTTTCAGGGAGATTATAGGCTGTAGTAAAATCGGCAGCATGGACGCAATAGAGGGGTCGTGGCCAGCTCCGTCCAAAGGGCGTATCTAGCTTCACTTATGGGGGTATCTATTCCCACTAAGGGGGGTGTCTTGCAGAGGCAGGTGAAAACATATGTAAAATGCATAAACTAAAATAAAGTATTGGAATAATAAAAAAAAGCATACACTTTTCTAAAATATGGATGAATGTTTATTGTTGTAAATTATTTCATAGCTACAGTAGCACTGTTCCAAGACAATGGAGTATGGATAAAGAAGGGACATTAAAGTTAGACAAAATAAATGCAGATTTGAGAGCAAAGGGTAGGGAGAGCCGTGCTGGTGAGAGAGCTCACAATCTAATGGGAAACAGACAGAACTATGGGGACAGTAACAAGGGTGCACCAGTGTAAGCAGAGCTGGATTTAGGCCCCAAACGGCCCTAGGCACAGTGCTAGTTTGCCCCCCCCCCTTTCCCCCCCTTCTCCCACCGCACCTACTCCACCTTAGGGGTACATCTACTATTTGGGACAGTATTAAAGATTTTCTGCCAATGCTTATTGCAGAGATAGAAAATCTTCTATCAACTCAATTTAACATATAAACAAAGCCAGGACAGCCTTGGCCGCCAGATATTGGACCTCATTCAGAGTCGGTCGTAAGCGGCCGCTCGGTCATACCCAGTGATGTTCGCAAAACAGCGCATGCGTAAGTTTCGCAAATGCGCGTGAGCAAACTAGCTGTTGCGATGGGAAATTTCTGTCTCCTTCAACTTGGCCAGGTCGTTAGTTTGAATGACAGGATGAGGCGTTTGTGGGTGGTAACGGGAAGGTGCTTGTGAACGGGGGAGTGGAGATCCGATCGCAGGCGTGCCTGACTATGCAAACGGCGTTTTATGGAAGTGCATAATTAACTAAGTAGTGTCATGGCACATGTGACATGGGAGGTTTTTACACTGACTAGATCGTAGTGCTTAAGAGAGGGTATGGTCAACCTTAAGCTCTACGAGCAGCTCCGATGGTTCCCGATGGTCTCGATTAATGATGTGTATTGCGAACGAGAAGGGGGCGTTTTTTTAGTCTTACGGCCACATCCTCCCCTCGCTCGTCCAGCTAACGATCCCATCTTAACGACACAACTTGCGAGCGCTTCATTTGCATATCCGGCCCCTTTTCCCTTCCGACCGAGCGGCCGCAACGACCGACTCTGAATGAGGTCCATAGTACCTTCTGCGCATGCGAAGCCCGGCTCTGATGATCACACTTGCTGAATGCACTGTAAGCCTTGACTGTAGCTTCCAGCAGGTTCTACAAAAAATAATTAAATGAAAAGTTAAATTGTTAAAAAAAAATTTAAAAAATGACAATATAATTATCAAATAAAAATTATATACAGATATAAACAGACACACATTTTAATAAATATATATATATATATATATATATATATATATATCTGCTATGACCTGGCACTCCTTTGCTTGTGAATATTAATTGCAATCTGGTGCCCTCCACTTTAACCCTCCGAGGGAAAAAATAACATATCATTCAAGGGCGGCATCCTGACGAATGAACCAAATAAACTAGTTCTGAAATGTTGATATCAACAAGATGGTCCTGAGAATAATTTTGGAAGTTGACCAGAGTGCTGCCTGTGGATGATGAGATATATATATATATATATATATATATATATATATATATATATATTAGGGGTGTGCACCGGCCACTTTTCGTGTTTTGTGTTTTGGTTTTGGATCTGGATCTTTCTTCGTGTTTTGGATCTGGATTGGTTTTGCCAAAACCACCCTTCCGTGTTTTGGGTTCTGGGTTTTGTGTTTTGGATCTGTATTTTTTTTAAAAAAAGCATAAAAACAGCTAAAATCACAGAATTTGTTGGTTTCTCTGCTCCTATGCTATTATTAACCTCAATAACCTTAATTTCCACTCATTTCCAGTCTATTCTGAACACCTCACACCTCACAATAGTGTTTTCATGTCCAAAAGGTTGCACCGAGGTAGCTGGATGACTATGCTAAGCGACACGAGTGGGCGGCACAAACACGTGACCCATCTAGGAGTGACACTGCAGTGGCAGACAGGATGGCAGTTTGAAAAACTAGGCCCCAAACTGTACATAATGCAAAGAAAAAAAAGAAGTGCAAGATGGAATTGTCCTTGGGCCCTCCCACCCACCCTTATGTTGTATAAACAGGACATGCACACTTTAACAAATCAATCATTTCAGCGCCAGGGTCTGCCACACAACTGTGGCTGAAATGATTGGTTCGTTTGGGCCCCCACAAAACAAGCTGGCAATTAATGTGTCCCTGCACAAACTGGCTCTACGGAGGCAAGATGTCATCCTCATCCTCCTCATCCACCGATTCCTCACCCTCTTCAGTGTGTACATCCTCATCCTCACAAAGTATTAACTCGTCCCCACTTGAATCCACCACCACAGGTCCCTCTGTACCTTCTGGAGGCTGGTCTCCCTGGAAGAGCTGATAATTCATTTTGATGAACATCATCTTCTCCACATTCTGTGGAAGCAACCTCCTACGCCTTTCGCTGACAAGGTTCCCGGCTGCACTAAACACTCTTTCGGAGTACACACTGGAGGGGGGGCAACTCAGGTAAAATAGAGCCAGCTTGTACAGGGGCCTCCAAATTGCCTCTTTTTCCTGCCAGTACAGGTATGGACTGTCTGACATGCCTACTTGGATGCTGTCACCGATGTAATCCTCCACCATTCTGTCAATCGTGACAGTATCATATGCAGTGACAGTAGACATGTCAGAAATTGTTGCCAGGTCCTTCAATCCGGACCAGATGTCCAAACTTGGTCCTGCCTGCCCTGCATCACCGCCAGCGGGTTGCTTAGGATACCTAAGTTTTTTCCTGGCAGCCCCAATTGCGGGAGAAAATGAAGAAGGAGCTGTTGACGTGTCACGTTCCGCTTCAGCTGACAGTGTGTTCACCAGCAGGTCTTTGCACCTCTGCAGGCTTGTGTCGGCCGGAAAGAGAGACACCACATAGGCTTTAAACCTAGGATCAAGCACGGTGGCCAAAATGTAGTGGTCTGATTTCAACAGATTGACCACCCTGGAATCCTGGCAAAGCGAATGAAGGGCTTCATCCACAAGTCCCACATGCCGAGCGGAATCGCTCCGTCTTAGCTCCTCCTTCACTTTCTCCAGCTGCTTCTGCAAAAGCCTGATGAGGGGAATGACCTGACTCAAGCTGCCTGTGTCTGAACTGACTTCACGTGTGGCAAGTTCGAAGGGCTGGAGAACCTTGCACAACACGGAAATCATTCTCCACTGCGCTTGAGTCAGGTGCATACCCCCTCCTTTGCCTATGTCATAGGTGGATGTATAGGCTTGTATGGCCTTTTGCTGCTCCTCCATCCTCTAAAGCATATAGAGGGTTGAGTTCCACCGCGTCACAACCTCTTGCTTCAGGTGATGGCGGGGCAGGTTCAAGAGTGTTTGCTGGCGCTCCAGTCTTCGGCACGCAGTCGCTGAATGGCGAAAGTGGCCAGAAATTTTTCGGGCCACCCAAAGCGTCTCCTGCACGCCCCTGTCGCTTTTCAGAAAATTCTGCACCACCAAGTTTATTGTGTGAGCAAAACATGGGACGTGCTGGAATTTGCCCAGATGTAATGCCCGCACAATATTGGTGGCGTTGTCAGATATCACAAATCCCCAGGAGAGTCTAAGTGGGGTAAGCCACTGGGCAATGATTTCCCTCAGTTTCTCTAAGAGGTTGTCAGCGGTGTGCCTCTTACTGAAACCGGTGATACACAGCGTAGCCTGCCTTGTAACGAGCTGGCGTTTCTGAGATGCTGCTACTGGTGACGCTGCTGCTGTTGCTGCGTAAGGTGATACATCTACCCAGTGGGCTGTCACAGTCATATAGTCCTTAGTCTGCCCTGTTCCACTTGTCCACATGTCCGTGGTTAAGTGGACATTGTGTACAACGGCATTTTTCAGGACACTGAGGACACTTTTTCTGACGTTTCTGTACAGTCTCGGTATCGCCTGCCTAGTGAAGTGGAATCTAGACGGGATTTGGAACCGGGGACACACTACCTCCATCAATTGTCTAAATCCCACTGCACTAATGGCGGATACCGGACGCACGTCTAACACCAACATAGCAGTCAAGGCCTCAGTTATACGTTTTTTTTCAGGATGACTGCTGTCGTACTTCATCCTCCTCGCTAAGGACTGTTGGAGGGTCAATTGTTTAGTAAAAGTAGTGGTGTTCCTACTTCCTCTCTGGGATGATGAACGACTCCCAGCAGCAGCAACAGCAGCAGCGGCAGCAGTAGGCGTAGCAATGCAGGATCCTCCAGAGGAATCCCGGATAGGAGAGTCAGTCATGCCAGTGACATGGCCTGCAGGACTACTTCCGATCCTGACTAAGGAGGAAATTGACGAGGAGGGAGTTGACGGTGTGGTTTGCAGGCGCTTGGATACAACAGGACAACGGGATTTAGGTGTCCCTGGACTGCTTACGGTCTTAGCCAAAGTTTCTGAACTTGACAGTAACTTTTTATGAACGCGCTGCAGGTGCCGTATAAGGGAGGATGTTCCTAGGTGGTTGACGTCCCTACCCCTACTTATTTCACCTTTACATATGGTACGTATGGCAAGACAGTTGTTGTCCGGATTTGGATAGAAATATTGCCAGACCAAAGAGGTGGAATGTTTGGTCTTCTGCCCAGGCATGACCGTGATGGGCTTTTTCATCCCACGGACAACAACTGTCTCCCCCGGAGCCTGATTTAAACAAACCACATCACCATCAGAATCCTCCTCGCCAACTTCCTCCTCAGCGCCAGCTACACCAGTATCCTCATCCTGTTGTACTTCAACAGTGACATCTTCAATTTGCATATCAGCAAGTAGACTGTGGGTGCTCCTTTCAGCACTTGCAGGGGGCGTGCAAATGGTGGAAAGAGCCACCTCTTCCCATCCAGTGCTGGGAAGGTCAGGCATCGCAACCACCACCACACTTGGACTCTCCTTGGGGATTTGTGATATCTTCTTAGAAAGCACAGTTCTTCGCTGTGCTTTTGCCAGCTTAACTCTTTTGATTTTTTTAGTGGGAGGAGGGCTTCCATCGTCATGTGAAGCTGAACCACTAGTCATGAACATACTAGGGATCAACCTTAGCCGTTCCTTGCCACTCCGTGTCATAAATGGCATATTGGCAAGTTTACGTTTCTCTTCAGCTGATTTAAATGTCTTTTTCAAGGTCATTTTCCTGAACTTTGCCATTTGGGATTGTATGTGCCCTCTACTATGACATTGGGCATCGGCCTTGGCAGACGACGTTGATGGCATGTTATCGTCTATGTCATGACTAGTGGCAGCAGCTTCAGCACTAGGAGGAAGTGGTTCTTGATCTTTCTCTATTTTATTTTTATCGGAGAAAGTTTGGTCCTCCATTTATGTTATATCGATTTGATATATACGTGCGGCTAAACACAGAAAATAATTTTTTTTTTGGTTTCGACTGGAGTGTACTTTGGGGGTTACAGCACCCTTTAACGGTCAAGCCAGCCGGCCCTTTACTTATGACACAGGCGCACTCTTGGCACTACTTTGTTGATGCACGTGCGGCTACTGCGCACACAATTCACAAACACAGAAAATAATTTTTTTTTTGGTTTGGACTGGAGTGTACTTTCGGGGGTTACAGCACCCTTAACGGTCAAGCCAGCTGGCCCTTTACTTATGACACAGGCGCACGCTTGGCACTACTTTGTTGATGCACGTGTGGCTACTGCGCACACAATTCACAAACACAGAAAATAATTTTTTTTTTGGTTTGGACTGGAGTGTACTTTCGGGGGTTACAGCACCCTTAACGGTCAAGCCAGCCGGCCCTTTACTTATGACACAGGCGCACGCTTGGCACTACTTTGTTGATGCACGTGCGGCTACTGCGCACACAATTCACAAACACAGAAAATAATTTTTTTTTGGTTTGGACCGGAGTGTACTTTCGGGGGTTACAGCACCCTTTAACGGTCAAGCCAGCCGGCCCTTTACTTATGACACAGGCGCACGCTTGGCACTACTTTGTTGATGCACGTGCGGCTACTGCGCACACAATTCACAAACACAGAAAATATATTATTTTTTTTGCACTTGGGGGGAGCACCCCTGATGGACAGAGCACCCCCTGGACAACACTACAGCACTCCTTTAGGACTGGGACACTGCACAGGACTTTGGAGTGGACACTGCCCCTATGGAGAACTGACTGCACAACACAGTCCAGCCAGCCCCTATGGACTTTGAAGTAGTGGACACAGCCCCTATTAACAACAGCAGCACAGCACAACACAGCCAGCCCCTATGGACTTTGAAGTAGTGGACAACAGCAGCACTACACTACACTACACAGCCCTAACTCCCACCCTCCCTCTTCACTGTCCACAGCCGAGTGAGAAAATGGCGCCGACGCGGGTACCTTATATAGGATCCAAAACCTGCGAGACTCGGAAGGTGGGATGATGACGTTTTGCCTCGATTTCAGATCCGAGTCAGGCGGGAAAAGTCGAACCTGACTCGGATCAGACTCGGATCGGGGGGGCTCGGGGGGGTTCGGATTTCTGAAATCCGAACCCGCTCACCCCTAATATATATATATATATATATATATATATACACACACACACACACACACACACACAAACATACATACACACACATGGATTTGGTACAGGATGCATACACACACATGGATTTGGTACCTGGCGGTCAGAAGCCTGACGCTGGCATCCCGACAGGGTTAGGATACTCCCCCTCTCCCTAACCCTCCCTTCCTGGTGCCTAAACCAAACCTCCCCCCTAGTGCCTAATCTTTAAAAAATATATATATACACACATATACAGTATAATATATACACTATATATATATATATATTAGGGGTGAGCGGGTTCGGATTTCTGAAATCCGAACCCCCCCGAGCCCCCCCGATCCGAGTCCGATCCGAGTCAGGCTCGACTTTTCCCGCCTGACTCGGATCTGAAATCGAGGCAAAACGTCATCATCCCGCCTTCCGAGTCTCGCGGGTTTTGGATCCTATATAAGGTACCCGCGTCGGCGCCATTTTCTCACTCGGCTGTGGACAGTGAAGAGGGAGGGTGGGAGTTAGGGCTGTGTAGTGTAGTGTAGTGTAGTGCTGCTGTTGTCCACTACTTCAAAGTCCATAGGGGCTGGCTGTGTTGTGCTGTGCTGCTGTTGTTAATAGGGGCTGTGTCCACTACTTCAAAGTCCATAGGGGCTGGCTGGACTGTGTTGTGCAGTCAGTTCTCCATAGGGGCTGTGTCCACTCCAAAGTCCTGTGCAGTGTCCCAGTCCTAAAGGAGTGCTGTAGTGTTGTCCAGGGGGTGCTCTGTCCATCAGGGGTGCTCCCCCCAAGTGCAAAAAAAATAATATATTTTCTGTGTTTGTGAATTGTGTGCGCAGTAGCCGCACGTGCATCAACAAAGTAGTGCCAAGCGTGCGCCTGTGTCATAAGTAAAGGGCCGGCTGGCTTGACCGTTAAAGGGTGCTGTAACCCCCGAAAGTACACTCCAGTCCAAACCAAAAAAAAATTATTTTCTGTGTTTGTGAATTGTGTGCGCAGTAGCCGCACGTGCATCAACAAAGTAGTGCCAAGCGTGTGCCTGTGTCATAAGTAAAGGGCCGGCTGGCTTGACCGTTAAGGGTGCTGTAACCCCCGAAAGTACACTCCAGTCCAAACCCAAAAAAAAATTATTTTCTGTGTTTGTGAATTGTGTGCGCAGTAGCCGCACGTGCATCAACAAAGTAGTGCCAAGCGTGCGCCTGTGTCATAAGTAAAGGGCCGGCTGGCTTGACCGTTAAGGGTGCTGTAACCCCCAAAAGTACACTCCAGTCCAAACCAAAAAAAAAATTATTTTCTGTGTTTGTGAATTGTGTGCGCAGTAGCCGCACGTGTATCAACAAAGTAGTGCCAAGCGTGCACCTGTGTCATAAGTAAAGGGCCGGCTGGCTTGACCGTTAAGGGTGCTGTAACCCCCGAAAGTACACTCCAGTCCAAACCAAAAAAAAAATTATTTTCTGTTTGTGAATTGTGTGCGCAGTAGCCGCACGTGCATCAACAAAGTAGTGCCAAGCGTGCGCCTGTGTCATAAGTAAAGGGCCGGCTGGCTTGACCATTAAAGGGTGCTGTAACCCCCAAAGTACACTCCAGTCCAAACCAAAAAAAAAATTATTTTCTGTGTTTGTGAATTGTGTGCGCAGTAGCCGCACGTGCATCAACAAAGTAGTGCCAATCGTGCGCCTGTGTCATAAGTAAAGGGCCGGCTGGCTTGACCGTTAAAGGGTGCTGTAACCCCCGAAAGTACACTCCAGTCCAAACCAAAAAAAAATTATTTTCTGTGTTTGTGAATTGTGTGCGCAGTAGCCGCACGTGCATCAACAAAGTAGTGCCAAGCGTGCACCTGTGTCATAAGTAAAGGGCCAGCTGGCTTGACTGTTAAGGGTGCTGTAACCCCCGAAAGTACACTCCAGTCCAAACCAAAAAAAAAATTATTTTCTGTGTTTGTGAATTGTGTGCGCAGTAGCCGCACGTGCATCAACAAAGTAGTGCCAAGCGTGCGCCTGTGTCATAAGTAAAGGGCCGGCTGGCTTGACCGTTAAAGGGTGCTGTAACCCCCAAAGTACACTCCAGTCCAAACCAAAAAAAAAATTATTTTCTGTGTTTGTGAATTGTGTGCGCAGTAGCCGCACGTGCATCAACAAAGTAGTGCCAAGCGTGCGCCTGTGTCATAAGTAAAGGGCCGGCTGGCTTGACCGTTAAAGGGTGCTGTAACCCCCGAAAGTACACTCCAGTCCAAACCAAAAAAAAAATATTTTCTGTGTTTGTGAATTGTGTGCGCAGTAGCCGCACGTGCATCAACAAAGTAGTGCCAAGCGTGCGCCTGTGTCATAAGTAAAGGGCCGGCTGGCTTGACCGTTAAAGGGTCCTGTAACCCCCGAAAGTACACTCCAGTCCAAACCAAAAAAAAATTATTTTCTGTGTTTGTGAATTGTGTGCGCAGTAGCCGCACGTGCATCAACAAAGTAGTGCCAAGCGTGCGCCTGTGTCATAAGTAAAGGGCCGGCTGGCTTGACCGTTAAAGGGTGCTGTAACCCCCGAAAGTACACTCCAGTCCAAACCAAAAAAAAATTATTTTCTGTGTTTGTGAATTGTGTGCGCAGTAGCCGCACGTGCATCAACAAAGTAGTGCCAAGCGTGCGCCTGTGTCATAAGTAAAGGGCCGGCTGGCTTGACCGTTAAAGGGTGCTGTAACCCCCGAAAGTACACTCCAGTCCAAACCAAAAAGAAATTATTTTCTGTGTTTGTGAATTGTGTGCGCAGTAGCCGCACGTGCATCAACAAAGTAGTGCCAAGCGTGCGCCTGTGTCATAAGTAAAGGGCCGGCTGGCTTGACCGTTAAGGGTGCTGTAACCCACAAAAGTACACTCCAGTCCAAACCAAAAAAAAATTATTTTCTGTGTTTGTGAATTGTGTGCGCAGTAGCCGCACGTGCATCAACAAAGTAGTGCCAAGCGTGTGCCTGTGTCATAAGTAAAGGGCCGGCTGGCTTGACCGTTAAAGGGTGCTGTAACCCCCGAAAGTACACTCCAGTCCAAACCAAAAAAAAATTATTTTCTGTGTTTGTGAATTGTGTGCGCAGTAGCCGCACGTGCATCAACAAAGTAGTGCCAAGCGTGCGCCTGTGTCATAAGTAAAGGGCCGGCTGGCTTGACCGTTAAAGGGTGCTGTAACCCCCGAAAGTACACTCCAGTCCAAACCAAAAAAAAATTATTTTCTGTGTTTGTGAATTGTGTGCGCAGTAGCCGCACGTGCATCAACAAAGTAGTGCCAAGCGTGCGCCTGTGTCATAAGTAAAGGGCCGGCTGGCTTGACCGTTAAGGGTGCTGTAACCCCCGAAAGTACACTCCAGTCCAAACCAAAAAAAAAATTATTTTCTGTGTTTGTGAATTGTGTGCGCAGTAGCCGCACGTGCATCAACAAAGTAGTGCCAAGCGTGCGCCTGTGTCATAAGTAAAGGGCCGGCTGGCTTGACCGTTAAAGGGTGCTGTAACCCCCGAAAGTACACTCCAGTCCAAACCAAAAAAAAATTTATTTTCTGTGTTTGTGAATTGTGTGCGCAGTAGCCGCACGTGCATCAACAAAGTAGTGCCAAGCGTGCACCTGTGTCATAAGTAAAGGGCCGGCTGGCTTGACCGTTAAGGGTGCTGTAACCCCCGAAAGTACACTCCAGTCCAAACCAAAAAAAAAATTATTTTCTGTGTTTGTGAATTGTGTGCGCAGTAGCCGCACGTGCATCAACAAAGTAGTGCCAAGCGTGCGCCTGTGTCATAAGTAAAGGGCCGGATGGCTTGACCGTTAAAGGGTGCTGTAACCCCCGAAAGTACACTCCAGTCCAAACCAAAAAAAAATTATTTTCTGTGTTTGTGAATTGTGTGCGCAGTAGCCGCACGTGCATCAACAAAGTAGTGCCAAGCGTGCGCCTGTGTCATAAGTAAAGGGCCGGCTGGCTTGACCGTTAAAGCGTGCTGTAACCCCCGAAAGTACACTCCAGTCCAAACCAAAAAAAAATTATTTTCTGTGTTTGTGAATTGTGTGCGCAGTAGCCGCACGTGCATCAACAAAGTAGTGCCAAGCGTGCGCCTGTGTCATAAGTAAAGGGCCGGCTGGCATGACCGTTAAAGAGTGCTGTAACCCACAAAGTACACTCCAGTCCAAACCAAAAAAAAAATTATTTTCTGTGTTTAGCCGCACGTATATATCAAATCGATATAACATAAATGGAGGACCAAACTTTCTCCGATAAAAATAAAATAGAGAAAGATCAAGAACCACTTCCTCCTAGTGCTGAAGCTGCTGCCACTAGTCATGACATAGACGATAACATGCCATCAACGTCGTCTGCCAAGGCCGATGCCCAATGTCATAGTAGAGGGCACATACAATCCCAAATGGCAAAGTTCAGGAAAATGACCTTGAAAAAGACATTTAAATCAGCTGAAGAGAAACGTAAACTTGCCAATATGCCATTTACGACACGGAGTGGCAAGGAACGGCTAAGGTCGATCCCTAGTATGTTCATGACTAGTGGTTCAGCTTCACATGACGATGGAAGCCCTCCTCCCACTAAAAAAATCAAAAGAGTTAAGCTGGCAAAAGCACAGCGAAGAACTGTGCTTTCTAAGAAGATATCACAAATCCCCAAGGAGAGTCCAAGTGTGGTGGTGGTTGCGATGCCTGACCTTCCCAGCACTGGACGGGAAGAGGTGGCTCTTTCCACCATTTGCACGCCCCCTGCAAGTGCTGAAAGGAGCACCCACAGTCCACTTGCTGATATGCAAATTGAAGATGTCACTGTTGAAGTACAACAGGATGAGGATACTGGTGTAGCTGGCGCTGAGGAGGAAGTTGGCGAGGAGGATTCTGATGGTGATGTGGTTTGTTTAAATCAGGCTCCGGGGGAGACAGTTGTTGTCCGTGGGATGAAAAAGCCCATCACGGTCATGCCTGGGCAGAAGACCAAACATTCCACCTCTTTGGTCTGGCAATATTTCTATCCAAATCCGGACAACAACTGTCTTGCCATATGTACCATATGTAAAGGTGAAATAAGTAGGGGTAGGGATGTCAACCACCTAGGAACATCCTCCCTTATACGGCACCTGCAGCGCGTTCATAAAAAGTTACTGTCAAGTTCAGAAACTTTGGCTAAGACCGTAAGCAGTCCAGGGACACCTAAATCCCGTTGTCCTGTTGTATCCAAGCGCCTGCAAACCACACCGTCAACTCCCTCCTCGTCAATTTCCTCCTTAGTCAGGATCGGAAGTAGTCCTGCAGGCCATGTCACTGGCATGACTGACTCTCCTATCCGGGATTCCTCTGGAGGATCCTGCATTGCTACGCCTACTGCTGCCGCTGCTGCTGTTGCTGCTGCTGGGAGTCGTTCATCATCCCAGAGAGGAAGTAGGAACACCACTACTTTTACTAAACAATTGACCCTCCAACAGTCCTTAGCGAGGAGGATGAAGTACGACAGCAGTCATCCTGAAGCAAAACGTATAACTGAGGCCTTGACTGCTATGTTGGTGTTAGACGTGCGTCCGGTATCCGCCATTAGTGCAGTGGGATTTAGACAATTGATGGAGGTAGTGTGTCCCCGGTTCCAAATCCCGTCTAGATTCCACTTCACTAGGCAGGCGATACCGAGACTGTACAGAAACGTCAGAAAAAGTGTCCTCAGTGTCCTGAAAAATGCCATTGTACACAATGTCCACTTAACCACGGACATGTGGACAAGTGGAACAGGGCAGACTAAGGACTATATGACTGTGACAGCCCACTGGGTAGATGTATCACCTTACGCAGCAACAGCAGCAGCGTCACCAGTAGCAGCATCTCAGAAATGCCAGCTCGTTACAAGGCAGGCTACGCTGTGTATCACCGGTTTCAGTAAGAGGCACACCGCCGACAACCTCTTAGAGAAACTGAGGGAAATCATCGCCCAGTGGCTTACCCCACTTAGACTCTCCTGGGGATTTGTGATATCTGACAACGCCACCAATATTGTGCGGGCATTACATCTGGGCAAATTCCAGCACGTCCCATGTTTTGCTCACACAATAAACTTGGTGGTGCAGAATTTTCTGAAAAGCGACAGGGGCGTGCAGGAGACGCTTTGGGTGGCCCGAAATATTTCTGGCCACTTTCGCCATTCAGCGACTGCGTGCCGAAGACTGGAGCGCCAGCAAACACTCTTGAACCTGCCCCGCCATCACCTGAAGCAAGAGGTTGTGACGCGGTGGAACTCAACCCTCTATATGCTTCAGAGGATGGAGGAGCAGCAAAAGGCCATACAAGCCTATACATCCACCTATGACATAGGCAAAGGAGGGGGTATGCACCTGACTCAAGCGCAGTGGAGAATGATTTCCGTGTTGTGCAAGGTTCTCCAGCCCTTCGAACTTGCCACACGTGAAGTCAGTTCAGACACTGCCAGCTTGAGTCAGGTCATTCCCCTCATCAGGCTTTTGCAGAAGCAGCTGGAGAAAGTGAAGGAGGAGCTAAGACAGAGCGATTCCGCTCGGCATGTGGGACTTGTGGATGAAGCCCTTCATTCGCTTTGCCAGGATTCCAGGGTGGTCAATCTGTTGAAATCAGACCACTACGTTTTGGCCACCGTGCTCGATCCTAGGTTTAAAGCCTATGTGGTGTCTCTCTTTCCGGCCGACACAAGCCTGCAGAGGTGCAAAGACCTGCTGGTGAACACACTGTCAGCTGAAGCGGAACGTGACACGTCAACGGCTCCTTCTTCATTTTCTCCTGCAACTGGGGCTGCCAGGAAAAAACTTAGGTATCCTAAGCAACCCGCTGGCGGTGATGCAGGGCAGGCAGGACCAAGTTTGGACATCTGGTCCGGACTGAAGGACCTGGCAACAATTTCTGACATGTCTACTGTCACTGCATATGATACTGTCACCATTGACAGAATGGTGGAGGATTACATCGGTGACAGCATCCAAGTAGGCATGGCAGACAGTCCATACCTGTACTGGCAGGAAAAAGAGGCAATTTGGAGGCCCCTGTACAAACTGGCTCTATTTTACCTGAGTTGCCCCCCCTCCAGTGTGTACTCCGAAAGAGTGTTTAGTGCAGCCGTGAACCTTGTCAGCGAAAGGCATAGGAGGTTGCTTCCACAGAATGTGGAGAAGATGATGTTCATCAAATTGAATTATCAGCTCTTCCAGGGAGACCAGCCTCCAGAAGGTACAGAGGGACCTGTGGTGGTGGATTCAAGTGGGGACGAGTTAATACTTTGTGAGGATGAGGATGTACACACTGAAGAGGGTGAGGAATCGGTGGATGAGGAGGATGAGGATGACATCTTGCCTCCATAGAGCCAGTTTGTGCAGGCACACATTAATTGCCAGCTTGTTTTGTGGGGGCCCAAACGAACCAATCATTTCAGCCACAGTTGTGTGGCAGACCCTGGCGCTGAAATGATTGGTTTGTTAAAGTGTGCATGTCCTGTTTATACAACATAAGGGTGGGTGGGAGGGCCCAAGGACAATTCCATCTTGCACCTCTTTTTTTTCTTTGCATTATGTACAGTTTGGGGCCTAGTTTTTCAAACTGCCATCCTGTCTGCCACTGCAGTTTCACGCCTAGATGGGTCACGTGTTTGTGCCGCCCACTCGTGTCGCTTAGCATAGTCATCCAGCTACCTCGGTGCAACGTTTTGGACATAAAAACACTATTGTGAGGTGTGAGGTGTTCAGAATAGACTGGAAATGAGTGGAAATTAAGGTTATTGAGGTTAATAATAGCATAGGAGCAGAAAAACCTACAAATTCTGTGATTTTAGCTGTTTTTATGCTTTTTTAAAAAAAAATACAGATCCAAAACACAAAACCCAGAACCCAAAACACGGAAGGGTGGTTTTGGCAAAACCAATCCAGATCCAAAACACGAAGAAAGATCCAGATCCAAAACCAAAACACAAAACACGAAAAGTGGCCGGTGCACACCCCTAATATATATACAGACACACACACATATATATATATATATATATATATATATATATATATATATATATATATATCAGAGATGTGCACCGACCCCCATGTTTCTGGATCTGGATCTCCCCTGGTTTTGGATAACCTGGATCTGGTTTTGGATTTTTTACCTCCGTGTTTTGTTTTCGTGTTTTGGTTTTGGAACTGGATTTTTTGCAAAAAATCATAAAAACAGCTAAAACCACATAATTTGGGCCTGTTTTTGTTACTACAGTATTATTAACCTTAATAACAATGATTTTCAGGCATTTCTAGGCATTTTTAACCACCTCACAGCTCACAATATTGATTTCACTATTCTTCACCAATATAGGCCAAAGGCTGCAGCGAGCTGGCTGGCTAAAGTAAGCAACAGAGCAGCAGCATAAATGCACGACAGTTTAAAAAAATATCAGATATCTATGAAACATTACCACACAGCAGTAGCAGACAGGATAGCAGTTTAATAAACTATAATAATGTCAGTCGGCAATGCCCCAAATTGTGCCAAATGTAAAGAAAAGAGGTGCAAGATGGAATTGTCCCTCCCACCCACTCTTATGTGGGATAGTAAAAAGGACATGCACAGTTTAACAAACCAAGCACTTTAGCCACTAGGACTGACACTTTCGTGGTTGAACTCCTCGGTTTGTTTGGACCCCACAAAACATTTTTTGGAAGGACTACCTTCAATTATTAAGGAGGAGGTTGATGATGAGGGTGTTGGTGGTGGAGATTGCATGTTATGGTCCAAACTGCTGGTAGCTGATACTGGACTGCTTGTTATTAATTTACAAATTATAATTTTGTTAAACAAATTGCATGAACTCGCTGCAAATGACGTAACAGGGAGGAGGTGCCTAGATGGTTAACGTCCCTTCCTCTGCTAACTTTGGCTTTACAAATGGAACAGATGCCTTCACAACTGTTGTCAGAATTTAGATTAAAATAATTCCACACCCAAGACATTACGTTTCTGACTGTTTAATAGTCAATAGTTTTTTTAAATTACTTCGAACATGAATGAGGATGTAGATGATGATGCAGGTGTTGGTGTTGGAGATCAAAGGCACTTGGATCTCACAGAGAGGGAGCAGGTAGGTGACACTGGACTTGTTACGTTTTCAGTTTTGGAACTTGGCGACGTACACTTTGATATTTGATGAATGCACTCCAAGTGACGTAACAAGGAGGAGGTTCCTAGGTGGTTTAGGTCCCTCCCTCTACTCACTCTTGCATGGCAACGGGCACATATGGCTTGACAACTGTTGTCTGGATTGGGATGGAAATAATTCCACACCTGAGAAGTAGATTTTTTTGTCTTTTGTCCCGGCATGACAACAATGGGCTTTGGCATTTTAAGCCATGGGCAACAGCTGTTGCCTTACTTACACAAAGGACATCCTCAGCATCAACATCCTCATCACCAACACCAACATCTTCATCATCTACATCCTCATCATCCTTAGCGCCTCCATCCACCAAAATATCCTCCTCCTCCATGTGCAATTCCACAGAAGCATCCTCAATGACTACGTGTGCAAGATGTTGACTGGCCTTCCCCACATTTACAGAGGGCACACAAATGTTGGAACTTGGAGGATCCTCCAGTACACTAGTATTTAGGTCAGGCTCACACATGGCAACCGCGGAC
The DNA here is from genome assembly GCA_031769625.1 of Taudactylus pleione. Taxonomy (NCBI): domain Eukaryota; kingdom Metazoa; phylum Chordata; class Amphibia; order Anura; family Myobatrachidae; genus Taudactylus; species Taudactylus pleione. Next base: position 1,651,946 of record JAUIMM010000123.1, read on the forward strand.
ACACTTCCACTCTCCTCGGGGATTTGTGATTTCGATTTCTCAGGGCACACAGTTGGTTTTTCCGGAGCTGTCTTAACAACTTTCACATTTTTAATTGGACCACCACCAATACTTCTACAAGCAGAAGGGCTATCAGAATCAGCAGTCTTCTTCATAAAGTAAGAAGGCCAGGGCCCTATCCTTTCCTTGCCACTTTGTGTAGTGAATGGCTTATTGCCAATTTTTTGTTTATCTAAAGTCAAATATCCTTTCAATTTTTTTTCTTAATTTCAGTAAAACCCTGCTTGACCATATCGATGGCGTGACTTAAGCCCTGGGGCATGGGCCTTCCTAGAGGTCGACGAAGTTGACGGCCTTGCACCGCTGGCAGCAGCTAAAAATGTGGTTCTTGGCCTTGCTCTCCTGTCAAGTGACAGCCCCCCATATTTTTTCTGCAGTTTACAAGCAGTGTCACAATCACCAATAGTGTAGCCAAGGTGCAGTTACAAAATTCACACACGTGCAGTCGTGCGCACACACAAAAATATTAGAAAAAATTACAAATGATGACTTATATTTTTTGTCAGCTCCAGGAGAACTTGGCCCCAGAGTAACGATTGATCACGACTGGAGTCCGGCAGCACAAGGTTGCAACTTGCGTTGCTGGCTGGCTCTTGTGCGCTACTGTGGTTAAGCCTGTTAATGGCGCACGCACACACAGAAAAATATAAAAACTTTAATGACACTTTTTTTTTTACTTTTTTTTTTTTCCAGAACTTGGGCCCAGAGATGGACACAGCACAAGCCTAGGACACAGCAAACAGCCCAGATGGATCAGCAGACAGCACAGTGACAGTGACAGCACCGTGACCAGAAACCAGAATGGATTAGCACAGACAGCACAGTGATAGTGACAACACCATGACCAGAGACCAGAATGGATCAGCAGACAGCACAGTGATAGTGACAGCACCGTGACCAGAGACCAGAATGGATCAGCAGTCACCAGCCCAGGACACAGCAGATAGTACCAGCACCTCTCCCAGCCCTGTTCAGTCTCCACAGCCAGAGTGAAATGGCATCTGTCGCGTGGTCCCTATATACTACATTGATCATAGAGACGAAAGCTCGCGAACCGCGAGATTTCCGTCTCTATGGTTTTGCCTCGGATTCCCGAGTAAGGCGGGAACCTCCGAGCCTGCTTGGATTCAACTCGGTTATGGTAAATTCGGGTGGCCTCAGTTCTAAGAACCACACCCGCTCATCTCTAATATATATATTCTAAAAATTAAGCAGACAAGGGGCTGCCCAATAGTGCATTAAAAGATAAAAAGACAGTTTTATTCACATTCACATCTGACTGCAAAGTTTACTCGTACCATCATTAGCGGTATGACCACCGCCAGCATTAGAAACATGAACCAAAGTAACCTCAGGCGAACAGCGAGTTTGAGCAGTCCTCCTCTCCATGCCAAGCCACGTCCCTACGCACTTCGTCAACAAGACTTCATCAGAGGGCTGGCTTGGCATCCTCCGCTTGTTATTTTTATACCTGACAGTATCCCACAGTGACCGGTCTTTATATTACATCACATACTATGGTCAGCTGCTATCAGACACCAAGACCAGTTAATCAATTGATCACCTGGACAAGCTGCCCCGTAGCTTAATCATCTGCACGTTGCAATTACATTTAAAATACAACCAGCAATACATAAAAACATTTGACACGATATTGTGTCAAATTCTAAAACATTTCATAAATATGAACATTCAAATCACGTTATAAATGGATAATAAAATAATGAAGAAATAAAAATATAATAGAGAAGCATAAGGTAAATATAAATCTTACTTCACTATCATATCTTAAAAATGATCTATCGCAACAAAATCAAATTTGACAGTTATAACAATCTATATGGTCTAATTAGACCGACAAAAATTAACCCCTAATTGGGGGAATAAACGGGTTAAATTATTAGTTCCTATTGGCATACTACGATGATGTTTAAATGATGTAATCCAAATATGTACCAAAAACTAGAGCAGTGGTGAGGGAATTATGTCAATTATTCTAAATAAGGTGTGATTTCAAATCCTTTGTTTAGTCCCGTAGGTAAGAGGGTATTTAGGGTTAAAATCCAAAACGTCTCTCTTTTTCCTAGTCTAGTAAGCCTATCTCCACCTCTTCTATCCAGTGTTACATGTTCAATTCCCATAAACCTCAGTGATGACGGATCACTGGAATGACATGTTCTGAAATGTCTTGGAACACTGTGATTCTCAACCATATTCTTTATATTTCTCAGATGTTCCAAAATCCAAATTTTAAGGGGTCTTTTAGTTTTCTCTATATAACGTTTCCCACATCCACATTCCAATAGATAAACTACAAAAGTAGTATTGCAATTAATCATACTGTTTACTTTAAACTCTTTTGATGGTTCTTCTTGATTATAGAATGTTTTTTTCCCTTTTAAGCCATGCAGACATACTTTGCAATGGCCACAAGTATAGAAGCCTTTTATTTTATTCATAAACCCTTCGCCACCATCTGTAATCTCAGGCAATAAACTAGGTGACAAAGAGGATTTCAAGCTTCTAGCTCTTTTAAACACAACATCAGGTGCTTTATTAATATAAGGACTTAAAACCGGGTCCATATAAATGATATGCCAGTATTTCCTAAGTATACTCTGAATGTCACTACTGGCACTATTATATTGGGTCACAAAGGGACAGAAGAATTTATTTCTTGCCTCATCTATTTTATCAGCTGGTTCACGATATTTCAGCAATTCTTTCCTATCCAAACCTCGAGCTTTGTCTACAGCTGATTGAATCAGAGACATGGGATACCCTTTTTCTCTGAACCTCTCTTTATAGATCTCTGATTGTTCATTGTATTTCTCAATATTATTGTTTTATTGTTATTTATGGTTTTATTTCTGATCAGCGCACCAACAAAGTATTTTGTATTTTTCTTGTTATTCCTTTTTTTGTTGGAAGCAGCTTTTCATTAATAGAAAATGTTTAAAATTTCTGATGTTAGATCCAAGAGATCACAGCAATGTTTAGATATGTTTAATGATGATATACGAATTGAGAGTAATGAACCAAATCCCACAGGCACAGCTGATGAATGTTTCACAAAAGCAGAGAGACTTTTAGTGAAAGAAACAAGGACTTGGTGGGATATAATAGGATTAGAAAATTATATCAAATGTAAAAAGGGTCCCTAGAGGGTTAAGAATTGTAAAAAATTCCATATTTGGTAGTACAAATGAAAAGTTCATTAAAGAATAGAACCATATATTACATGAATGCTCATTTGAGCTTATGCGGCTAATTGTCTATGAAAAAAAGAAAGTTCTAAAAGAGGTGGAGAAAGAGATTAGTGTTATTGGACAACAAATTGAGTCATTTAAAAGTGTTAAAGAATTTGATGGATTTACAGAATATATAGAAAACAAAATCAGTAGACTTTAAAAAGAAATAATCGCGACAAAAACTAAAAAATTTAAACGGGACAAATTAGATTATGAGTCAAGACATACAAGATCCTGGCCCGTACAAAGACGTGAAAAAAGACATCAGGATCAGTTTACACGGCAGGAAGGCTACCATGGAAAAATACAAACATCATCCAGGAAAATTAAAAACCCTCTTCAAATTAAACCAGGTCAACTCAGAGACAATGGGCAGCATTTCCTCCAAAATGGCAGTCAGTCCCTAGGGAGAAAGCATGGAGTGAGAGTGTTGAATCGATAGAACCCCGATCCCCAATTCACAATAATAGATTGAAAGCATTGGATGTGTTAAAGGGAAAAGAGTTTTCCCCAGTTTCTAACAATCATTTTTTGGAGAGAAGACGCAGACCCTTTATGTTGAGAACAAAAGTGGAGACGGGGGACCTTTCACCCTCTGGTCTGAGAAAAAGATACAGAGAAGAAGAGGGAAAAGAGGAGGAAAGGCCTCCATACAGAAAACGAGTTATGATTCAACAGTAATGACTGATAGAGGTAATACAGGGATGTTTAATCTGTCTAAACATGTATTAACATCTGCAGAAGAGAGTGTATTACAGAAGGGGTTATCTTTTGCCCCCACTCCAGAGGTAAATAAGTTCAATCTTATAATGAACTTAAATTTATATGTCCGGAAGATGACTCTGAAGAGACATTTTATTAGACAAAACAATAAATTACTAGCACCCGTTAAAAATTGGGAATCAAATAAACAAAGCTGTACATCAGGATTAAGGTCCAAATCCACCTTTTATCCAATTGAATGAAAGGGGTCTCACCTAGACCTATATGCACAATTGGTGAGAAAAGAGTTTGATAAAATAAAAAGATCTAGTGTTGAGAGAAATCTCACTGCAGCTGAAAATCTGGCATTAAAGAGTCTGGCAGAAAATAATGTTGTGATAAAGTCTGCAGATAAGGGTGGGGGGGTTGTTATATTGGATCGAAATGATTATGAACAGGAGATGTATAGAATATTATCAGACATCAATTCGTACCAAAAATTAAAAGGCGATCCAAAGAAGGAATATTTGGTTTCATTGGTAAATTTACTTGATAAAGGGAAAGACCCCCAGGTTTTGGGAGATGATGAATATAAATATTTATGGAATGAACATCCGAGATTGGCCAGTATATATTATTTGCCAAAGTTACATAAAAATCGGGACAGGCCACCAGGCTGCCCGATTGCATCTGGTATTGATTCATTGACTTCAAGAGACTCTGAATATTTTGATGTATTTATAAAAAATATGTACCATTGTTGGAAACTTATGTGAAGGACTCTACACATGTAATACAATTGTTAGAGTCATGACCCTGAGAGAACCCACTTAGAACCGAATTTATAGTGCAGTGTCTACAATATGTATTAGAACATAACTATTTTCTTTTTCTTGATGAGTTCTTTCTGCAGACCTGCGGGACGGCGATGGGGATGATTTGCGCCCCAGGGTTCGCCAATTTGTACATGGGAGAATGGGAAAAAGAGTATATCTTGAATAATAACCCCTTTTTTGATAAGATTATTTTATTTAAACGATATATAGATGATATACTGGTGATATGGAGTGGATCTGAAATAGATTTTAAAGAATTTGTAAAATATCTAAATATAAACAGTTATAATCTTCAATTCACTTGTAACTTTCAAAAAGATGAAATAGAATTCCTTGATTTGACCCTTAAAACAAAGAACTATCAATCTGTAAATAAAACGGTAGAAACTGCAGCATTTGTAAGAAGGTAGATAGTAACAGTTATTTGGAATTCAATAGCTGTCACCATAAGAAATGGAAGAAAAACCTCCCTTTTTCCCAGTTATATAATAAGAAAAGAAAAAAGGAGTTGTGGGTAATTGGTGAACAGAAAAAGTAAATAATAAAGTAAGATTTAACTTTTATTGGTTACTACCTAAAAATTGATTATCCCCATTCAGGAGGAAAAATATACAGTGAAATATAAGGTTTAAAAGATTGATATCAGACAAAACATACATAAATATTAAAATGGCAGATCCACTAATGTGTTGCTGTGTAGAGTCTATTTATATCTAGATAACCATGATGTTATGATGCCTGAGCGGCCAGACACCCTCTTTTAATTATTGGAGTGTCAAATGCAGACTAACATACCATGAATTGAATATATCATGGATAGTTTTGTTAGTATTACTGTGTTGACAAATCGTAACTTTAATGATGGTAATCCTACCCACAAAATAAATATTTCCATTCCATTGTTTGTATTACTGCTTACACATCACGACTGGAAAATCAAGATGTCAATATACAATTAATATGTTATCAAAAGGAGAAATTCATATCCAAAATTCTCCTCCTAGTTGTATATGATAAGAATAACAGCTCAATATGATGCTAGGTCATCAATTTATATACCTAATTGTTAGTGTATCTTGCATTAAGCAATTATCAAATGAGTAATAATAATCTCATTAATAGAGAATTAGTTACATCCGTGATTACACAAATAATAATATATAACCTAAAAAGGGTATCTTTATTGAATTAATAAAGTATTTGATCCAGATAGTAACTTTAATTGTTATATAAGGCTGGTTGTTTCCCAGTGCCCGGTGGTTTTAGTAATTCATTACTGCTAATTGTACTATATATAGATGAAAGGCACTAACAGAAAGTATTTTCCAGTACAGCAGTATTGATTTATACATTCTCAAAACTAGTAAGAGGGTAATAAGCTATCTTGCAACATTCTGACTTATTCAGCATATATCAGCTTGTTAAATTGTGACTCAGTGCTTCCTATACGTATTTTTGATATTGTACTGAGTAAAGTTTCAAGGTCCAGGGCACATAATAAATTTACCTTTAATAATATTAATAGGTTGACTTTTAAAGTATCCAAAACTGACCAAATAATAATTAGTAACAAATTCAATGTATATATCGTCAGTCTCAATCTAATGACATTAATTGAGTCCCGTTTGGCCCAAGGACATATTCAACAATCACTGACACTGTGCATGCCGTTACATAGCATCTGGTATAAATTGGGATATGATCATATTGATACTACACACAACAAACACATAACATGGAGCTGCCAGTGGCGCGCGTTTCACTGTGAGCAGCTTTCTCAAGGCTGAACCTTTTTCCCAGTTAGTCAGATTAAGGAGAAATTGTACTAATATTGAGAAAAACAATGAACAATCAGAGATCTATAAAGAGAGGTTCAGAGAAAAAGGGTATCCCATGTCTCTGATTCAATCAGCTGTAGACAAAGCTCGAGGTTTGGATAGGAAAGAATTGCTGAAATGTCGTGAACCAGCTGATAAAATAGATGATGCAAGAAATAAATTCTTCTGTCCCTTTGTGACCCAATATAAAAGTGCCAGTAGTGACATTCAGAGTATACTTAGGAAATACTGGCATATCATTTGTATGGACCTGGTTTTAAGTCCTTATATTAATAAAGCACCTGATGTTGTGTTTAAAAGAGCTAGAAGCTTGAAATCCTCTTTGTCACCTAGTTTATTGCCTGAGATTACAGATGGTGGTGAAGGGTTTATGAATAAAATAAAAGGCTTCTATACTTGTGGCCATTGCAAAGTATGTCTGCATGGCTTAAAAGGGAAAAAAAACATTCTATAATCAAGAAGAACCATCAAAAGAGACATTTTGGATTTTAACCCTAAATACCCTCTTACCTACCAGACTAAATGAAGGATTTGAAATCACACCTTATTTAGAATAATTGACATAATTCCCTCACCACTGCTCTAGTTTTTGGTACATGTTTGGATTTAAACATCATCGTAGTATGCCAAGATAAAAAAATATCCGATTGGGTATAAACAGGCGCTGAAATGTGTTGCTTTTCTAGCAGCTACTATGAAAAATAGGGGAGTCACTCCCTATAGGTACAAAATCACATGCAATAGAACAAGTAGCGCTAGTGGTATAGTTATTAACATAACATATAGACTGTGGTATTGGAGATATAAAACAATTTATTATAAAAAATGTTGCTGATTCCACATTAGGATATTATCTATCAGCACATAACATTAAAATCACAAGTTCTCACCCATAATCTCAAGTCTGTATTTAGACTTTGATATAAGATCCTAGTGAAGTACCATCGATGTTGCCTCAATTGGGGACTGTTCTTTGGATGTCGTCACTAGCTGCCGCTAGAGGAATATCCCTTAGGTATTATAATCCAATTGGTGGGTCCTCAAGTGATGCAGTCTCCTATATATTGTAATTGCTGCTTAGTATAGTGCCTAGTGCGGCTAGAGGAATGTCCCTTGTATACGATAGTTCCAGTAATGGGTCCTCAATTCATGCGGTAGCTGGATAGCAAAATTCTGGATGCAGCATAAATGATGTTGAGCATATAACTGAGTCCTCAGCTCCAAGGGCTAGTGTGGTGATTGAGCAGCAGAGTCTGCTTGTATATGAAAATAGTCACCCAATCTCCAGGTCCTTAGCTCCAAGAGCTGCTGGAGTGAGAGATAATGGTACAGGCGATGTTCCAATAAGGATCTATAAAGTGGGGTGATGTCTCAGAAAAATCCTGACGCGTTTCCCTGCACTAGGCGCAGCTTTATCAAAGGTAAGGAATGTATATCAAGCATGGTGCTTTTATACCCTTAAGTAGGGTTATTAAGAGGCACCTGATTTCAATTAAGAAAATACCACAGATACAATTGTTACTAGTTTTCACCAGATTTGCATTTTAACTAGGGGTGAGCGGGTTCGGATTTCTGAAATCCGAACCCCCCCGAGCCCCCCCGATCCGAGTCCGATCCGAGTCAGGCTCGACTTTTCCCGCCTGACTCGGATCTGACATCGAGGCAAAACGTCATCATCCCGCCTTCCGAGTCTCGCGGGTTTTGGATCCTATATAAGGTACCCGCGTCGGCGCCATTTTCTCACTCGGCTGTGGACAGTGAAGAGGGAGTTAGTGCTGTGTAGTGTAGTGTAGTGTAGTGCTGCTGTTGTCCACTACTTCAAAGTCCATAGGGGCTGGCTGTGTTGTGCTGTGCTGCTGTTGTTAATAGGGGCTGTGTCCACTACTTCAAAGTCCATAGGGGCTGGCTGGACTGTGTTGTGCAGTCAGTTCCAAAGTCCTGTGCAGTGTCCCAGTCCTAAAGGGGTGCTGTAGTGTTGTCCAGGGGGTGCTCTGTCCATCAGGGGTGCTCCCCCCAAGTGCTAAAAAAATAATATATTTTCTGTGTTTGTGAATTGTGTGCGCAGTAGCCGCACGTGCATCAACAAAGTAGTGCCAAGCGTGCGCCTGTGTCATAAGTAAAGGGCCGGCTGGCTTGACCGTTAAGGGTGCTGTAACCCCCGAAAGTACACTCCAGTCCAAACCAAAAAAAAAATTATTTTCTGTGTTTGTGAATTGTGTGCGCAGTAGCCGCACGTGCATCAACAAAGTAGTGCCAAGCGTGCGCCTGTGTCATAAGTAAAGGGCCGGCTGGCTTGACCGTTAAGGGTGCTGTAACCCCCGAAAGTACACTCCAGTCCAAACCAAAAAAAAAATTATTTTCTGTGTTTGTGAATTGTGTGCGCAGTAGCCGCACGTGCATCAACAAAGTAGTGCCAAGCGTGCGCCTGTGTCATAAGTAAAGGGCCGGCTGGCTTGACCGTTAAAGGGTGCTGTAACCCACAAAGTACACTCCAGTCCGAACCAAAAAAAAATTTATTTTCTGTGTTTAGCCGCACGTATATATCAAATCGATATAACATAAATGGAGGACCAAACTTTCTCCGATAAAAATAAAATAGAGAAAGATCAAGAACCACTTCCTCCTAGTGCTGAAGCTGCTGCCACTAGTCATGACATAGACGATAACATGCCATCAACGTCGTCTGCCAAGGCCGATGCCCAATGTCATAGTAGAGGGCACATACAATCCCAAATGGCAAAGTTCAGGAAAATGACCTTGAAAAAGACATTTAAATCAGCTGAAGAGAAACGTAAACTTGCCAATATGCCATTTACGACACGGAGTGGCAAGGAACGGCTAAGGTCGATCCCTAGTATGTTCATGACTAGTGGTTCAGCTTCACATGACGATGGAAGCACTCCTCCCACTAAAAAAATCAAAAGAGTTAAGCTGGCAAAAGCACAGCGAAGAACTGTGCTTTCTAAGAAGATATCACAAATCCCCAAAGAGAGTCCAAGTGTGGTGGTGGTTGCGATGCCTGACCTTCCCAGCACTGGACGGGAAGAGGTGGCTCTTTCCACCATTTGCACGCCCCCTGCAAGTGCTGAAAGGAGCACCCACAGTCCACTTGCTGATATGCAAATTGAAGATGTCACTGTTGAAGTACAACAGGATGAGGATACTGGTGTAGCTGGCGCTGAGGAGGAAGTTGGCGAGGAGGATTCTGATGGTGATGTGGTTTGTTTAAATCAGGCTCCGGGGGAGACAGTTGTTGTCCGTGGGATGAAAAAGCCCATCACGGTCATGCCTGGGCAGAAGACCAAACATTCCACCTCTTTGGTCTGGCAATATTTCTATCCAAATCCGGACAACAACTGTCTTGCCATATGTACCATATGTAAAGGTGAAATAAGTAGGGGTAGGGACGTCAACCACCTAGGAACATCCTCCCTTATACGGCACCTGCAGCGCGTTCATAAAAAGTTACTGTCAAGTTCAGAAACTTTGGCTCAGACCGTAAGCAGTCCAGGGACACCTAAATCCCGTTGTCCTGTTGTATCCAAGCGCCTGCAAACCACACCGTCAACTCCCTCCTCGTCAATTTCCTCCTTAGTCAGGATCGGAAGTAGTCCTGCAGGCCATATCACTGGCATGACTGACTCTCCTATCCGGGATTCCTCCGGAGGATCCTGCATTGCTACGCCTACTGCTGCCGCTGCTGCTGTTGCTGCTGCTGCTGGGAGTCGTTCATCATCCCAGAGAGGAAGTAGGAACACCACTACTTTTACTAAACAATTGACCCTCCAACAGTCCTTAGCGAGGAGGATGAAGTACGACAGCAGTCATCCTGAAGCAAAACGTATAACTGAGGCCTTGACTGCTATGTTGGTGTTAGACGTGCGTCCGGTATCCGCCATTAGTGCAGTGGGATTTAGACAATTGATGGAGGTAGTGTGTCCCCGGTTCCAAATCCCGTCTAGATTCCACTTCACTAGGCAGGCGATACCGAGACTGTACAGAAACGTCAGAAAAAGTGTCCTCAGTGTCCTGAAAAATGCCGTTGTACACAATGTCCACTTAACCACGGACATGTGGACAAGTGGAACAGGGCAGACTAAGGACTATATGACTGTGACAGCCCACTGGGTAGATGTATCACCTTACGCAGCAACAGCAGCAGCGTCACCAGTAGCAGCATCTCAGAAACGCCAGCTCGTTACAAGGCAGGCTACGCTGTGTATCACCGGTTTCAGTAAGAGGCACACCGCCGACAACCTCTTAGAGAAACTGAGGGAAATCATCGCCCAGTGGCTTACCCCACTTAGACTCTCCTGGGGATTTGTGATATCTGACAACGCCACCAATATTGTGCAGGCATTACATCTGGGCAAATTCCAGCACGTCCCATGTTTTGCTCACACAATAAACTTGGTGGTGCAGAATTTTCTGAAAAGCGACAGGGGCGTGCAGGAGACGCTTTGGGTGGCCCGAAAAATTTCTGGCCACTTTCGCCATTCAGCGACTGCGTGCCGAAGACTGGAGCACCAGCAAACACTCTTGAACCTGCCCCGCCATCACCTGAAGCAAGAGGTTGTGACGCGGTGGAACTCAACCCTCTATATGCTTCAGAGGATGGAGGAGCAGCAAAAGGCCATACAAGCCTATACATCCACCTATGACATAGGCAAAGGAGGGGGTATGCACCTGACTCAAGCGCAGTGGAGAATGATTTCCGTGTTGTGCAAGGTTCTTCAGCCCTTCGAACTTGCCACACGTGAAGTCAGTTCAGACACTGCCAGCTTGAGTCAGGTCATTCCCCTCATCAGGCTTTTGCAGAAGCAGCTGGAGAAAGTGAAGGAGGAGCTAAGACGGAGCGATTCCGCTCGGCATGTGGGACTTGTGGATGAAGCCCTTCATTCGCTTTGCCAGGATTCCAGGGTGGTCAATCTGTTGAAATCAGACCACTACATTTTGGCCACCGTGCTCGATCCTAGGTTTAAAGCCTATGTGGTGTCTCTCTTTCCGGCCGACACAAGCCTGCAGAGGTGCAAAGACCTGCTGGTGAACACACTGTCAGCTGAAGCGGAACGTGACACGTCAACGGCTCCTTCTTCATTTTCTCCCGCAACTGGGGCTGCCAGGAAAAAACGTAGGTATCCTAAGCAACCCGCTGGCGGTGATGCAGGGCAGGCAGGACCAAGTTTGGACATCTGGTCCGGACTGAAGGACCTGGCAACAATTTCTGACATGTCTACTGTCACTGCATATGATACTGTCACCATTGACAGAATGGTGGAGGATTACATCGGTGACAGCATCCAAGTAGGCATGTCAGACAGTCCATACCTGTACTGGCAGGAAAAAGAGGCAATTTGGAGGCCCCTGTACAAACTGGCTCTATTTTACCTGAGTTGCCCCCCCTCCAGTGTGTACTCCGAAAGAGTGTTTAGTGCAGCCGGGAACCTTGTCAGCGAAAGGCGTAGGAGGTTGCTTCCACAGAATGTGGAGAAGATGATGTTCATCAAAATGAATTATCAGCTCTTCCAGGGAGACCAGCCTCCAGAAGGTACAGAGGGACCTGTGGTGGTGGATTCAAGTGGGGACGAGTTAATACTTTGTGAGGATGAGGATGTACACACTGAAGAGGGTGAGGAATCGGTGGATGAGGAGGATGAGGATGACATCTTGCCTCCGTAGAGCCAGTTTGTGCAGGGACACATTAATTGCCAGCTTGTTTTGTGGGGGCCCAAACGAACCAATCATTTCAGCCACAGTTGTGTGGCAGACCCTGGCGCTGAAATGATTGATTTGTTAAAGTGTGCATGTCCTGTTTATACAACATAAGGGTGGGTGGGAGGGCCCAAGGACAATTCCATCTTGCACCTCTTTTTTTCTTTGCATTATGTACAGTTTGGGGCCTAGTTTTTCTAACTGCCATCCTGCCTGCCACTGCAGTGTCACTCCTAGATGGGTCACGTGTTTGTGCCGCCCACTCGTGTCGCTTAGCATAGTCATCCAGCTACCTCGGTGCAACCTTTTGGACATAAAAACACTATTGTGAGGTGTGAGGTGTTCAGAATAGACTGGAAATGAGTGGAAATTAAGGTTATTGAGGTTAATAATAGCATAGGAGCAGAAAAACCTACAAATTCTGTGATTTTAGCTGTTTTTATGCTTTTTTTCAAAAAAATACAGATCCAAAACACAAAACCCAGAACCCAAAACACGGAAGGGTGGTTTTGGCAAAACCAATCCAGATCCAAAACACGAAGAAAGATCCAGATCCAAAACCAAAACACAAAACACGAAAAGTGGCCGGTGCACACCCCTAATTTTAACCATACATAAGTAAGTACAAACATATGGATATATAAACATTTAGAGTGCAGACCCATTTTTCTAGAAAACTTTTATTACCATACTATATAGAAAACATTATTAGAGTTTCCGGTTGCTCAATACCTCATCATGTGATGTAAACAAGGGAGTACTGTTTGTATTTAGTCCCTTATTCCTGCCGATCGCGGCTGTCTAACTAAATTCTCTCCTATAAGAGAGTTTATACAAGGTCACTAAATCGTGATTACCTTTATTTTTAAGCTGTAAGTCTCCATAGCCGCGTTCGATAGCTCATAGTCCGGTCACATGTCCCTGTCATGTACCGGAGTCACTCCCCCTATTATTATTATTATTATCCTTTATTTATATGGCGCCACAAGGGTTCCGCAGCGCCTTACAATGTACATAAACAAATGAGCACACAAGAAAACAGTTATTAACAGTACAAACAATGCAGGACAGATACATGATTAATACATTGCTGCATAACACTTAGATAAGCAGCATGATGTCAGCAACCAAGGGTGTGGTACTGTTGTATATTAAAGTATAATCAAGTGAAGGAGAAGCACATGAGGGAAGAGGGCCCTGCTCGTGAGAGCTTACATTCTAAGGGGAGGGGGAAGACAGAGAGGGGTGACACAGATGGGCTGGATACAAGGGTGACAGTATTATAACATTTATGTAAAGGTTAGTTTAAACTTAAAAGGAAAGGACAATGAGTTGATCCAAATTTCACCAAGCCTCAAGATTTAGGGCCACAACCAAGGTCCATTAGAGGGGTCAATTTTCTGCGTCGCTCGGTATGGCATAGTTGGGGTGGATAAGCAGATTGCATGAGGAGGTCAGGGTGGATGTGAGCAGCATTGGGAATCCAGGTACAGGCACAATCCATAGGCATGGTGGAAGTGTGGTGGTTTTTAAAAACAGTCCTTAATAGCAGGAATAGTTGATTTGTTAGTTTCTCCTTCTGTTCTCCTCCTGTTTAACTCCTGAATAACTCCGGCTTCAATTTAAAAATTCTAGTTTACACTTTAAATTAAGCACTTAAAATATAAGCACTCTTGCAAACGCAGCCCTGGCTTAGCAGCTCAAAATGTAAGTAATAAGTATGGCTGAAACCAGGTGTCCACACTGATTCTACCCCTCCCCAAACAGTAAAGGGTCAGCAAGCAAATAAACAAATGGTGAGAGGACAACCCACAAACACAGATACAGAGTAAATTCCTGCCTTGGTACAGATTTTAAAACTATATGAAATTCTCTATAGTTAGATTACCTAGCAATTTTAAAGGCTGTGTAAAAGAAACACCAAGCAGGAAGATATGCTGGGAGCAGTAGTTAGATTACCTGTGGATGATAAGAAATGAAAAATCACATCAGTCTTTCCCAGGTAGAAGTATAGTTAGTAATAACTCTGGCTTCAATTTAAAAATTCTAGTTTACACTTTAAATTAAGCACTTAAAATATAAGCACTCTTGCAAACGCAGCCCTGGCTTAGCAGCCCAAAATGTAAGTAACCCTATGTGACGTAAAGTCACATGGTGCGTGGTTAAGCTCATCATTAGCAGTTGGATATAGATGTTATTTTAATCACGTGTGAATATCTTGTGATCCGCCCTAATCTACATCCCGCGGTCACGTGATTGATATACTCCTGTCAACATAGACAGTTTAGCTGAGGCTTCTGGGACATGTAGTTAGAAGATTAATAATATATATACATATATATAGTTCTTGCAGTATATCTCAAATTGTTTGGCATATAAATAAGGAAAACATAATTGAACGAATAATAACCCAAATACTCTAATACTCTAACCTCAGGGAGAAAATTATTGATGGTTCCAAAGTACCATATATATCTAATATATTGGAAGTGGTGGTAATGGATATCCTATATTAATTGATGATGGAGTTGAGTTCTACTGCTTCATTCAAACCCTCCGGATGTATACAATTCATTCTAAACATCCAGAATACTTTTTGTTTGCAGAGCTTCTTAAAACGATCTCCACCTCGTATCGTTACTGGAATATGTTCTAAACCCACCAGTTTAAGACACCTAGGATCTCCATTGTTATGCTCCAAAAAATGTTTGGATACACTATGGGTTGTTATCCTATTTATTATATTTCTACAGTGTTCTAAAAATCTACACTTTAATTTCCTTGTGGTTCTCCCAATATATTTTAAATCACAATCACAACTCAACATGTAAATTACATAAGTGCTATTACAATTGATAAAATGTTTTATTTCATATATATCCTCTGCTTTTGTTTTAACTGCTTCCACACTTAAAAAATCCTTTCAGTTTAGTCTGAGACCACAGATTTTTTGGGGGATTAGTTAATTGATGATCCATTGATGTTTGTAAGAAACTAGGAGCCAATAAGGTTTTCAGGGACCTATTTTTGCGAAAAACAAATGTAGGTGTAGAGGGAATAAGATCACATAAGAGACGGTCTTGTTTCAAAATGCTGTAGTTCTTTTGTACTATAGTTTTAATTTTATGATATTGATTATTGAATGTAGATATAAAGCTTATTTCTCTACTCAAATCTTTTTCTTCTTTTTCCCTTTTCTTAGCTTGATTTTGTATTAAGAGGTCTTCCCTATTTGTGTTTCTAACTTCATTCAATGCTTTATTTACAACTACTGCTGGATATCCGTGTGTTTGGAAAGAAGGAGCCATCCTTTTGGCCTGGTTTTCAAAGGATTCAATAGTGGAACAATTGCGTTTTAAACGAAGGAATTGACCTTTTGGTATATTCCTTTTCCAAGGAGGATAATGAGCACTAGTATAGTGCAAATAAGCATCTCTACCTACTTCTTTTGAAAAATTGGAGGTGCAGATTCTATTATCCTGAATCTCTAGAGTCAGATCCAGGAAAGAAATCCGGCTTGAGTTAAAGCAATGAGTAAACTGAAGATTATAGGAATTAGTGTTTAAAAAAGAGATAAATCTGTGTACTGAATTAATATCCCCATCCCAAATGAAAAAAAGGTCATCTATAAATCAGCCATAGAGGACCAGGTGTGCGCCGAACCCGCCACCCCACACGAGGTGGTCTTCGACCTCCCCCATGTAGAGATTGGCATAGCTCGGCGCAAACCTGGTCCCCATGGCCGTGCCCATTGTTTGTAAGTAAAACGTGTCTAAAAACAAAAAATAATTGTGTTTTAAGATGAATGCTATAGAATCAAGAATAAAAGTCCAGTGTCTCTCACTAAGATCACCATCGGTATTCAGCCTATTAGAAATAGCTTGGATTCCCAGATCATGAGGGATGTTTGAATATAAACTTTGTACATCCATTGTTAGGAAAGCATATGACTCTTTCCATTCAATACCTTGTATTAATTGTAAGAAATGAGTTGTATCTTTTATATGTGATCTTAATGTAGAGACTCGTGGCTGTAAAAAAGAATCAACATAAAAGGATAAATTAGATGAAAGAGAATCTATGCCTGAAATAATAGGTCACCCAGGAGGTGAGGTGAGGGATTTGTGAATTTTCGGTAAATGATAATAAATGGGTGTAGTGGGATGTGCAAAAAACAAAAACCGGAATTCTTCCCTGGAAATGACTCCATCCATCAGAGCTCCATCCAACAAGGTTTGGAGTTCCAATAGGAAATTCTGAGTGGGATCTATATACAATTTCTTATAAAATTGGTCATTTCCTAACTGGCTTCGGCAATATAATCATCGTAGTATGCCAATAGGAACTAATACTTGAACCCGTTTATTCCCCCAATTAGGGGTTAATTTTTGTCGGTCTAGTTAGACCATATAGATTGTTATAACTGTCCAATTTAATTTTGTTGCGATTGATCATTTTTAACATATGATAGTGAAGTTAGATTTATATTTGCCTTATACTTCTCTATTATATTTTTATTTCTTCATTATTTTATTATCCGTTTATAACGTGATTTGAATGTTCATATTTATGTATTTGTGATGACATAATTGTGATTGAAATGTATTAGAATTTGACACAATATCGTGTCAAATGTTTTTATGTATTGCTGATTGTATTTTAAATGTAATTGCAAGGTGCAGATGATTAAGCTACAGGGCAGCTTGTCCAGGTGATCAGTTGATTAACTGGTCTTGGTGTCTGATAGCAGCTGACCATAATATGTAATGTAATATAAAGACTGGTCACTGTGGGATACCGTCAGGTATAAAAATAACAAGCAGAGGATGCCAAGCCAGCCCTCTGACGAAGTCTTGGTGACGAAATGCGTAGGGATGTGGCTAGGCATGGAGAGGAGGACTGCTCGAACTTGCTGTTCACCAGAGGTTACTTTGGTTCCTGCTTCTAATGCTAGTGCTAGTCATACTGCTAATGATGGTACGAGTGCACTTTGCGGTCAGATGTGAATGTGAATAAAACGTTCTTTTTATCTTTTAATGCACTATTGGGCACCCCCTTGTCTGCTTCATTTTTAGAATTTCATGTGCCTGGTTGGAACAGGTATTTGTGGGGAAGACGCTGACCTTGGATTTGGTCTGAATGCAGGTGGATTAATGACTTGGTTTTTGGTGAAACCTTCCACCTATATGAACTGACTGGACTTTATTTTATTGTTATTTATGGCTTTATTTCTGATCAGCACACCAACAAAGTATTTTATATATAGATAGACATACACACACGTGCTATGATAGATAGATAGATAGATAGATAGATAGATAGATTAGATTATGTCCTAGAGCACACACATTAACCTTCCAGGATACAATTACAAAAGGGTGGCGGGGTTAAAACAAAGACAGATGGGGAATTAGAGGGGCATTTTAGGGCACAGCACAGGATCACCAACAGAGACACAGATACCTATGAACACAGGAGCAGGGGTGCTGAGAGGGGGGGGAGCGGGTACAGTTTACCCAGGCCCGGGCTTCCAGAGGGGCCCGGCAGGGGTCTGGTGCTGCCCCCCCTCACTACCTCCCGTCTCCCTCCCTCCCCAGCAGCCCAGCACATAATGTGTGCTAGGCTGCAGTGGGAGATTGCTTGCGGCTGCTATGCAGCAGCCACAGCAGTCTCCTATGCCTGAAGGGTGGAGCGATCACACTGATCGCGCCCCCCTCTGGCTTTGCGCTGGGCTGAGGGGCTCACAGCGCCCCCTCCAGCGGTGCTGCAGAACAATGTTTTTTGTGTGTGTTTTTTAGGGGGCGTGGCCACGCCTCCAGTGATTAGGCCACACCCCCTATTTACCGGGGCCCCGCGTGGCTCTCTATGCCCCTGCACAGGGGAGCGGAGTATACAAACACTTACAATGTTACTGTAACAGCACTGGGAGGGGGTGGAGCAGGAGTGTCCAGGAAGTGCTCTGACTGCAATCAGTGCATAACAAGGCAGCAGCCAGGATCCTCACATATCACAGGAGTCCCAGGGCCGTGATTAGCAGACAGCGGATGCCTGGGAGGCACTTTCATTGCTACCTTTATCCTCTAGTCCAGGCAGGAAGTGAGCAGTGCACCCGGCCAGCAGGAGAGGTCAGAGGGCAGCTGTTCCACTTCCTCCTGGCACAGAAAGTGCGGTGGACACATATTCCCTTCTCTATATGGCAATAACTTGTACGTCCTTCCCCACCCCACCTCACCCTTCCCCCTCCCCGTCTTACCCTTCCCCGCCCAGTCAGTGCAGGTCCTGCGGCTGCTGGAAATTAGAATAGTTTTTTTTGCTTTCATTTGCACTTGCCGGCGGTGTTTGACAGGCAGGCCCCCTGGGACCACTGGGCCATAGGCGGCCACCTGTACTGCCTTATGGGAAATCCGGCCCTGAGTGTAAGTATAGGTGGGAGTATGGTAGTCTATTGTAAAAGGGTGGGTTTTCCCTTTAGTGAATGTGAGGGGGTTCAGTGTGAAGCTGGGGCTGTCTGGAGTAACTGGATTGCCTTACCTTGTAAGGTTATGATCTCATTAGACAGCTCTCCGGAATGACAGGCAGTCTAGCCTCCTATTGGGGACCTGCAGAGTGCAGACTGCCTGTCATTCCAGAGATCTGTCCACAGAGATCACAACCCTACAAAAGAAACCCAACCTTAACTCTCGATCCTTCCACTAGTGCCTAACCCTAACCCTCCCCCTAGTGCCTATACCTAACCCTCCCACTAGTGCCTAACCCTCCCCCTAGTGCCTAACCCTAACCATCCTCCTAGTGCCTAGTGCCTAACCCTCCCACTAGTGCCTAATCCTAACCCTCCCCCCTAGTACCTAACCCTCCCCCTAGTGCATAAGCCTAACCCTACCACTAGTGCCTAACACCTTCTCCTAGTGCCTAACCCTAACACTCCCACTAGTGCCTAACCCTAACACTCCCACTAGTGCCTAACCCTAACCCTCCCACTAGTGCCTAACTCTAACACTCCCCCTAGTGCCTAACCCTAACCCTCCCACTAGTGCCTAACCCTCCAACTAGTGCCTAACTCTAACACTCCCCCTAGTGCCTAACCCTAACCCTCCCACTAGTGCTTAACCCTAACCCTCCTCCTAGTGCCTAACCCTCCCACTAGTGCCTAACCCTAACCCTCCCTCTAGTGCCTAACCCTAACCCTCCCACTAGTGCCTAACACTCTCCCTAGTGCCTAACCCTAACCCTCCCACTAGTGCCTAACCCTAACACTCCCACTAGTGCCTAACCATAACACTCCCCCTAGTGCCTTACCCTAACCCTCCCACTAGTGCCTAACCCTAACACTCTCCCTAGTGCCTAACCCTAACCCTCCCACTAGTGCCTAACCCTAACACTCCCCCTAGTGCCTAACCCTAACCCTCCCACTAGTGCCTAACCCTAACCCTCCCACTAGTGCCTAACCCTAACCCTCCCACTAGTGCCTAATCCTAATACTTACCGTTGGGATGCCAGCGGTCTGTATGCTGGTGGCAGCATTCTGACTGGTGTCGGGATTCCGGTGCCGGCATCATTCTGAGCACCGACATCTCGATAGCCAGGATTTAAACTGCGACCCGTTAGCATGATACACAGTACAGAACTGTTTGACATCCATGCTGTTGATGACCCCTGAAACCCTATTGTGTCAGACTGAACTTATTAATACTAACCAGATGAATAATGATAATAATAAAAGACATCAGGGTTGAAAAAGTCAAGTTTTCATTGACAAAATAATGCACTTGTACTGTATGCAACTCTTTACACTCTATATGGTTGACCCACATGTCAGGGTAATTTCCAGCAGGTAGACACTTTATCAGGGGCACCCAAAATCTAACAGCAAATCTGCCATTCCTTACTGCCACACAGAAAACATGCAATCAGCACAGACCAGCCAACAAACGGGGAAGGAGAGACGGTGATAGAAGATCAAGGAGAGTGGCTCAGTAACATCTGAACCTTACTTATATAAACAACTGTAGCCCAACCTTTACCACCATCTGTAATAACCATTAGTTAGATAAATTACTGTAATCACCAATACTCAATTATACGTCAACCTTAAAGCAACATAACACTACCAGGAAAATGGATCATCCTTCACCACAAGCCTCAGGGTTTAATAGCCATCGGGCTTAAATACAACCTTCCGTTACTCCTATTTTCTACATCCCTAAATCTCCTTGGGAACTATTGCATCATTTTTCAATGGAGTTATGGGAATGATTTTATGTTAATGTAATTTGCAAATCGTATCTGCCATTAACCAGTTTGACAGCTTGAGAATCGCTCACCAGATGTGGTGCAAAACCTAATTATCCCAGTTTGTCAAGGACAAGTATGGACATGAGATCCATTGTCATTGATTGGTTACACAAACTAGTAATATAGTAGGGATGTGCAGGCTCGGATAGGTTCGAGTTTGCACGTGGAGTTCGGATTTTTCCCTCCAAAAAAACGGAACTCAGAACGAGGCAAAACGTCATCTTACATGGACGAACATCATCATTCCTGGACAAAAGACCAGGAATGATGATGTTCGTCCATGTAAGATGACGTTTTGCCTCGTTCTGAGTTCCGTTTTTTTGGAGGGAAAAATCCGAACTCCACGTGCAAACTCGAACCTATCCGAGCCTGCACATCCCTAATATATAGTAAAT
Organism: Taudactylus pleione; assembly: GCA_031769625.1. Lineage (NCBI taxonomy): Eukaryota > Metazoa > Chordata > Amphibia > Anura > Myobatrachidae > Taudactylus > Taudactylus pleione. Next base: position 1,673,032 of record JAUIMM010000123.1, read on the forward strand.
AAACTAAGCAGATACCTTATTACAGTAATTGAAAGCTGTGTGTGATCTGCATGACGGTAACCTGGGAGGCTGACGTTATGTTTTCACTTTATATTATTTAACCCTTTCGCAGCCAGGGGACTGCCATGTTTGGACCTCAGGAAGCTACGCAATTTTCTCTGATTTTCCTGAAATATCTTTTTATTTTATTTTTTTACTCAATTTAATTTTGCAGTGTATTATTTTGAGACACATATGGATTCCAATTGCTATCGTTGTTGAGTTAATCTTTTTTTAACTGATGGTTATTATATGGGGTTAGGGGATATTAGACAGAAATGCACTTTTTTGCAATCAATTCCTTAACTAAAGTCTCACAAAATTAATTCAACCTGTTAAAGATACTGTGCAACTTATTATATTCCCTACCTTCCAGCATTCGCAGAAAACTGGCCTAAGTTGAATACTTTTTTTGAACTTTAAAAAAAAAAATAACATAATGTGATATAGCCAAGGCCGGATTAATAATGGGGTGGGTGGAGCTTCAGCTCCAGGCCCACCTTTGAAAATAGGCCCACAGGCTCCCCTGCAGTGCAGACAGTGGCCCTGATTCAGAGCCGGATGCTATTTGCGGTGGTTCGTTCAAAAAAAAGGGGGTGGCTATTCAAATGAACCGTTCGCTCTTTGAGGTCTGTTCACGCCTCTAAGTCTGAACGAGCGAACAAAACATGCGGTCGTAATTTTGAAAAAGATGCCCCCTGGCCGCTCGCACCATACGTCATGTCCGCTATTTATTAGATTAATCGAGTACATCGAACAGCGTATGAACTGCTCGCTATTCTTGTGGCTGGTTTTTCCTACCGCTACATTGCGAGCAGTTCTGACTATAAAATTACCCAGTGACGTGGTCAATGACGCTGCTGCTTTAATTATGCACACCCTTAAAACGCCTGTTTTGACCTTTAATCACGCCTGCGTTCTGATCTCCACTCCCCGTTTTCCCCTTTTACCACCCACAAACGCCTTATCCTGTCACTCAAAATAGCAGGCATTCGCTATTTAACGAACAAATGATTTTTGGCCGCACTGACTGGTTCGCGCATGCGTATTACAATCCGTATGCATGCGCAGATGTGCGAACATCGCTCGGAATGAGCGAACGGCCACTTACGAGCGGCTCTGAATGAGACCCAGTGTTGACAGGAAAAAAAAATACCTGTCAAGACTTTCTGCACTGCACTTGAAAGTTCTGAAATCCCTGCTGTTCACCCTGTCCCCACTGCCCTCATCGGGGAAAGCTCCACCCTGGACCACCTTAAGCTCCGCCTCTTGCTCCTCCAAACACTCTCCTTGCCACCCGAAGCTCTGCCCCCATGCCCCCCGAAGCTCCACCCCCATGCTGTTCTAAAGCAACCCTGGCCCATCCAAAGTGTTCCCCTCCCCATGTCACCAGAATCTCCGGTCCCCTCGGCATCTAAAGCCTGTCCATTCCCCCCTTGGCACCCACCTGCCTTTTGCAGCAAGTGAGTTGACAGCTGGGCACAGAAATTATGAAAAAAGCCAGCCCTGCGGTTTGAGTGCAGAGACTGAGCTGCCTGGCACAGGAGGAAAAGTGCCACCAGCCAGGAGGAAATCCAGCATGAACGGAGTACCTTCCCACAGGTCAGTGTAATATACATATATCAAAGTCTGTGTATATATATATATATATATATATATATATATAATTCCTCCAAAAGACCGGCACTCCAACATAAACAATAAGGAACCTTGCCCGGGTGTCCTCCCCCGGTGATGAAAAAACTTACCCCGTTTCATACAAGAATATTAGGAAACCCCTAATATAACACTAATTACTAAAATTACAAGAAACAGGATAACCCTAGTGACTAGCCGCTTTAAGCTACAAAATCGTTGATCATATTCCGCTATCTATTAGAGGAGGCAATAGAGAAAAAGCCCTTCTCCAACTTGAAGTAAAATGGATCCATTGCATGAACAGTTTGGTCCCTTTTGGGCTTAATGAAAGCCTAGGGTTATCCTGTTTCTTGTAGTTTTAGTAATTAGTGTTATATTAGGGGTTTCCTAATATTCTTTATATAGAATGTAACTGTAGTTCGTTGATTGGGTTAGATACCTGGACCATCATAATATTTGGGGATGGTTTGTTTATCTAGCTTCCTAAGTTGGATATATTGTTTACATGTATTGTGGTTGCATTTGCTAATAACACTTTGAGCTTTGTAATATATCCTGCTTGTTTTTAAGATTCTAATGTCATGTACGTCCTTTTTGCATTGTTACAATTGTACACTATGTATTGGTGTAGGGCTGGCACCATAGATACGGGACGCGGCTGGTGGAAGGAGGGCCGCTGATGCGGCGTCGCAGTGTGTGTGACGTCATCTCTTCCCCTCGGTGTCGGTGTTCCGGTTGTGCTGCACGGGTGAGTACTTATACGTTGTTTGTCTGTTATTATATGTTATGGTCCCTGAGGAAAATCTCCAGAGATTGAAACATCGGTAATAAACATGACCTGTTGGTGATTTACACTAACATGTGTTTGATAGTCCTGCGAGTGCCACCCATCCAGCTATATATATATATATATATATATATATATATACAGTCAGGTGCATAAATATTGGGACATTGACAGAATTTTCATATTTTGGCCTCTATTCACCACCACAATGGCTGTGAAATGAAACAAACAAGATGTGCTTTAACTGCTGACGTTCAGATTTAATTTGAGGGTAATTACTTCCAAATCAGGTGAACGGTGTAGGAATTACAACGGTTTCTATATGTGCCTCCCACTTTTTAAGGGGCCAAAAGTAATGGGACTATCAACTCAAAAGCTATTTCATGGACAGGTGTGGGCTATTCCCTCGTTATTTCATTATCAATTAAGCAGGTAAAAGGTCTGGAGTTGATTCTAGGTGTGACATTTGCATTTGGAATCAGTTGCTGTCGACTCACAATATGAGATCCAAAGAGCTGTCACTATCAGTGAAGCAAGCCATCATTAGGCTGAAAAATCAAAACAAACCCATCAGAGAGATAGCAAAAACATTAGGTGTAGCCAAATCAACTGTTGGAACTTTCTTAAAAAGAAAGAACGCACCGGAGAGCTCAGCAACACCAAAAGACCCGGAAGACTATGGAAAACAACTGTGGTGGATGACAGAAGAATTATTTCCCTGGTGAAAAAAAAACCCTTCACAACAGTTGGCCAAATCAAGAACACTCTCCAGGAGGTAGGTGTATATGTGTCAAAGTCAACAATCAAGAGAAGACTTCACAAGAGTGAATATAGAGGGTTCACCACAAGATGCAAACCATTGGTGAGCCACAAAAACAGGAAGACCAGATTAGAGTTTGCCAAACAACATCTAAAAAAGCCATTACAGTTCTGGAACAACATCCTATGGACAGATGAGACAAAGATCAACTTGTACCAGAGTGATGGGAAGAGAAGAGTATGGAGAAGGAAAGGAACTGCTCATGATCCAAAACATACCACCTCATCAGTGAAGCATGGTGGTGGTAGTGTCATGGCGCGGGAATGTATGGCTGCCAATGGAACTGGTTCCCTTGTATTTATTGATGATGTGACTGCTGACAAAAGCAGCAGAATGAATTCTGAAGTGTTTCGGGCAATATTATATGCTCATATTCAGTCAAATGCTTCAGAACTCATTGGACGGCGCTTCACAGTGCAGATGGACAAAGACCCGAAGCATACTCCAAAATCAACCAAAGAGTTTTTTAAGGCTAAAAAGTGGAATGTTATGCAATGGCCAAGTCAGTCCCCTGACCTGAATCCGAATGAGCATGCATTTCACTTGATGAAGACAAAACTGAAGGGAAAATGCCCCAAGAATAAGCAGGAACTGAAGACATTTGCAGTAGAGGCCTGGCAGAGCATCACCAGGGATGAAACCCAGCGTCTGGTGATGTCTATGCGTTCCAGACTTCAGGCTGTAATTGCCTGCAAAGGATTTGCAACAAAGTATTAAAAGGTGAAAGTTAGATTTAGGATTGTTTAGTTTGTCCCATTACTTTTGGCCCCTTAAAAAGTGGGAGGCACATATAGAAACCGTTGTAATTCCTACACTGTTCACCTGATTTGGATGTAATTACCCTCAAATTAAATCTGAAAGTCTGCAGTTAAATCACATCTTGTTTGTTTCATTTCAAAGCCGTTGTGGTGGTGAATAGAGTCCAAAATATGAAAATTCTGTCAATGTCCCAATATTTATGCACCTGACTGTGTATATATACTGTATGCATATTTATATGTATGTATATGTGAATATATATTTGTGTGTGTTTATCTACTGTATGTATATATGGAGATTCATTCAGTATCCTGACAGCGGAGATTCTGGTGGTCAGAATGCCGACACTTGTAACAATACCGTTGCCTGCATCCCAACCGATGGGATCCCGAAGGTAAGTACTGGTGTTAGGGGGAGGGCTAGCATTAGGGATTAGGCACGAGGGAGAAAATTATGGTTAGGCACTAAGGGGGGAGGGTTAGGTTCAGGGTGCGGGAAGGGGGAGGTTAGGTTAAGGCACGCCCACTGAGTAGGTGTATTGCCTCCAACAGTGCAAACAGCAGCAGTAGCACCATCTAACAAATGCCAGCTCATTCAGAGGCATTCTACTCTGTTTATCACTGGTTTCTGTAAGAGGCATGCCACTGAGAACCTTAGAAAAACTCAGGGAAATCATTACAAAATGGCCTACCTCACTTGGACTCTCCTCAGGATTGGTGATTTCTGACAATGCCAGCAATATTATGCAAGCATTACATGTGGACGAATTCGAACACATCCCATGTTTTGCTCACACAATTAATTTGGTTTTGCAACATTTTTTTAAAAATGACAGGGGTTTGCAGGAGATGCTCTCGGTGGCCTGAAAGATTTCAGGCCATTATCAACATTCAGCAACTGCGTGTCGAAGATTGTACAAACAGCAAGAACTGTTGAATTTGCCCTGCCATCAGCTGAAGCAAGAGGTAGTAACTAGGTGGAATCCTACCCTCTATATGCTTCAGCGGATAAAGTAGCAGCAGAAGGCCATCCAAGGCTACACTACGGCCTATGACATAGGGAGAGGAGCGGGAATGCACCTTAGTCAAGCCCAGTGGAGAATAACTTAGGTGTTGTGCAAGGTTCTCAAACCCTTTGAACTTGCCACATGTGAAGTTAGTTCAGACACTGCCATCTTGAGTCAGGTCATTCCCCTAATTAGACTATTGCAAAAGCAGCTCGAGAAACTGACGGAGGAGCTGAAACAGAGTGATTCCGCTAAGTATGTCAGACTTGCACATCAAGCCTTTATTCGCTTCGCCAGGATACAAGGGTTGTCAATCTCTTGAAATCAGATCACTATATTTTGGCGGGCAAACTTGATCCTAGGTTTAAGTCATACCTTGTGTCTTTCTTTCTGACGGACATAAATCTGAAAATATGCAAAGAGCTGTTGGTGAAAAAATTGTCAGCTCAAGCTGCACGTGTCATGGCAGCATCTCCCCCTCCTATATTTTCCTAATAGACCCACTGCTGATGGTGATGCAGATCAGTGAGCAAAAACTGATGACATCTGCTTGGGTCTGAATTAACTGCCTACAATGAGTAACATGTCTACCATGACTTTGACTGATATGGTCACCATTCAGAGAATGGTGATGATTATTTTAGGGATAGCATCCAAATAATAGGCATGTCAGACAGTCCGGTTCACTACTGGCAGGAAAAAGAGTTTTCAGCACAGCCGGGAACCTTGTCAGTGATCGTCGTAGGAGATTACTGCCCCAGAATGTGGAAAAGATGATGTTCATCAAAGTGAATTACAAATTCCACGAGGAAGACCTTTACCAGCAATTAAGTAAAAAAACTACAGAAACTTCTGTAATGGTGGATTCCAGTGGCAACGAATTAATATTGTGTGAAGAAGAGGAGGATGCACACACTGATGGGGATGATGATGACGACATATGATCTTACCGATGTTGTAAAGCCAGTTTGTGTGTGGGATAATTGCCACCAATGTCCACTGTGCATTGGCAGCTTGTTTTGTTGGTGTCCAAACAAACCAATAATTTCAGCCACAAGTGGCGGTCCCTGTCACTGAAGTAATTGTTTTATTAAACTGTGAATGTCTTGTTTCTTATAGTATATATACACAACATAAGGGTGGGTTGGAGGGCCCAAGGACAATTCCATCTTGCACCTATTTTCTTTGCATTATGTGCTGTTTGGGGCATTGCTGCCTGACATTTTTAATTTTATGGTTTAAGAATGTCCCGAAATTGTAATGGCCACAGACAGCATCTCCTGCATGCCCCTTTCATTTTTTTAAAGAAAATTCTGAACCACCAAATTGATGGGATGGCCATCTGGCTGACATCACCTCTGTTGTACTGTGCTGTTGCTGTGTGTGCATAGGGGCTGGCTACTGTTGTCACTTGTCAGGGGCTGGCTGCTTCATGTCCATACTGCATAGGGACTGACTGGCTGTTGTCACTTGTCAGGGGCTGGCTGCTTAATGTCCATACTGCATAGGGACTGACTGGCTGTTGTCACTTGTCAGGGGCTGGCTGCTTAATGTCCATACTGCATAGGGACTGACTGGCTGTTGTCACTTGTCATAGGGGCTGGCTGGCTGTTGTCACTTGTCAGGGGCTGGCTGCTTAATATCTATACTGCATAGGGGCTGGCTGGCTGTTGTCTACTCCATACAAGGGCTGGCTGCAGTGCTGCGCTGTGCCTGTTGTCCATAAGGGCTGTGTTACTCTAAGTGTGTATGACCCAGCGCTGCATATTCTGCCCTAGGGTTCTTATACACTGGTCAACAACCACCGTCTCTACAATCTGAGCGGCTGTGCAGTCTTCTGGCAGGAGCCAACTCCGCCCCTGTCTGGCGAGTTCTGCAATCTGCTTCTGAATAGGGACCCCTGGTAATAGGGCCCATTCATGGAAGCACTGCGCTTTCCCAGAAGGAGTGAGACCTGACATAGCTAGAATGGCTCTTTTGACTAGGTCATATCTCTCCGCATCAGCAGAGGACAAATCAGCATAGGCTTTCTGAGCCTCACCAGTGAGATAGGGGGCAAGTCTATCAGCCCAAGTATCTGCTGGCCATTTTAAACACTTTGCCAGCCTCTCAAATATCAGCAAATATGCCTCTGGGTCATCTGAGGCAGACATTTTCTTCAGACGCCCAGCACCTGTTGTGCCCATTGCCTGGGACACTAACTGTAACATTTGTTCCTCTGTCTTTTGGTGAGAGGCCAACAAATTTACTATAGTGAGAAAAACTTCCTCCACTTTTACAGTACAAGCGTAGGTGCCTTTAGATAACAAGACAGTTTAAACAAATAAATACATATATATCTCTTTCTTCAGCAAAACCATTGTAATTCACGTTTAACACAGAAATAATAAATATATCTCTTTTTTTCCAGCAATGCAGGGGTTAAACAGAACGCAGGAAAAAAACTGTTTTTTTCTCTTTCAGCGATGCAGTGCTTTATTAAGCATGCATGCGAGTTGTGCTCTTGTTCAATCAATAGGTGAACTTAATTAAACAGCTTACTAGATGGTGAAGATAATAATCAGCATTTGTTATATCTCAAGCACCTTAGTAAGAACAAAGCAAAGTAAAACATGTTCTCAGTACACATAAACAGCTTTTGCACAATGCATAGCAAGTCCTTATTATAACCATTTTTTCTGGTTTGCCAACCATTCTCACGTATACCAAAACATTTTGCCTTGTCAGTTCCTTTACTATGCTATAGGCATCTAGTGATTGCACTGCAATATAGCAGTGCAGAGGTCCCCTTACGGGACACCACATATAACACTGGGTATAGAAATTAGCACTCCAGAAACTGGGAGGTACTTGGTAAAGCAGTGGCTTTTTAATAGCAGCAAACACTGCACTTTAGCATACGTGAGGTTAGCCCTGGACACAAACAGGCACATAACAGCAAACAACATAAAAGTAAATGTCTCAGCACTCCTTGTGCTAATGTCTGTGTACCCTCCAGGTCCTGACACCCTAATGCTAACCACCACCACCAGCCTATCACCTGGCTAGCTTATCCAGCATCAGGGCTAAGGAGCATCAGATGTGTAGGAGTTTTAAACTCTTCCTATTAGAGATGTGGGCCGACCCCTATGTTTTGGTTTTGGATTTGTGGGGTCTATTTACTAAGCAGTGTTAGGAGACAGAGTGAAAAGTGATAAGAAAGTGTTAAGATGCCAGCCAATCAGCTCCCAAATGTAATTTTTCAAACACAGCCTGTGAGATGGCAGTTGGGAGCTGATTGGCTGGCACCTTATCACTGTCTTATCACTTTTCACTCTGTCTCCTAACACTGCTTAGTAAATAGACTCCTGTATCTCCTTGAGTTTTGGATCTGGATCTGATTTGGATCTTTATCCTTGGTGTTTTGTTTTTTTGGATCTGTATTTTTTCCTAAAAATTATATAAACAGCTAAAACTACATAATTTGGGCCTGTTTTTGTTCCTACAGTATTATTAACCTTAATAAAAATAATTTTCAGGCATTTCCATGCATTTTTAACCATCTCACAGCTCACAATATTGATTTCACTATTTTTCACCAATATAGACCAAAGGAAGCAGCGAGCTGGCTGGCTAAAGTAAGCAAGAGAGCAGCGGCACAAACGCACAGCACTTTAAAAAAATATAGGACATCTATGAGACATTGCCACACAGTAGTGACAGACAGGATGGCAGTTTAATCAGCTATAATAATGTCAGTCGGCAATGCCCCAAATTGTGCAAAATGTAAAGAAAAGTGGCGCAAGATGGAATTGTCCCTCCCACCCACTCTTATGTGGGATATTAAAAAGGACATGCACAGTTTAACAAACCAGGCACTTTAGCCACTAGGACTGACACTTTCTTGTTTGAACTCTTTGGTTTGTTTGGGCTCCCACAAAAACATTTTTTGGAAGGGCTACCTTCAATCATTAAGGTGGAGGTTGATGATGAGGGTGTTGGTGGTGGAGATTGCATGTGCTGGTCCAAACTGCTGGTAGCTGATACTGGACTGCTTGTTATTAATTTACAAATTATTATAATTTTGTTAAACAAATTGCATGAACTCACTGCAAATGACATAACAGGGAGGAGGTGCCTAGATGGTTAACGTCCCTTCCTCTGCTAACTTTGGCTTTACAAATGGAACAGATGCCTTCACAACTGTTGTCAGAATTTAGATTAAAATAATTCCACACCCAAGACGTTGCGTTTCTGGCTTTCTATTTATCATGAGCAAGAACTGCTGCCACTGGTGGCTGATTTATGCAAAGCACATACTCATCATCAACATCCTCATTAGTGTCAGATAGGACTCGAATTTCCCCCTCATCCTCCTTTTGTACTTCCTCCACACTATCATCCTCATTTTCTATTATTTCACCATCTAATACTAGCACAGCCATCATGGCGTCAGTGATCCGCTGTGAAACTGGATGACCGCTGTTATACTTACTTCCTTTATCAAAGGACTGCTTAATAGTCAATTGTTTTTTTAAATTACTAGTAGTAGTCTTCCTGGTCCCTTTCTATGATGAAGATCCACCCCCAGCAGCAGCAACAGGCGTAGCACTCAAGGATCCTACTGAGGAACTACGGATAGAAGAATCAGTCATTCTTATGGAATTGGATGCAGGACTACTTCCAATCATGAATGTGGATGTTGATGATGATGCAGGTGTTGGTGGTGGAGATTGCAGGCACTTGGATCCAGATAGAAGGGAATAGCTGAGTGACACTGGACTTACTGTTGTTTGTTTTTTTTTGTCCCCAAAGTTTCAGAATTTAAAATACCCTTTCCAGTTTGATGAATGTGCTGCAGGTGATGTAACAGGGAGGAGGTTTCTAGACGGTTAAGTTCCTTACCTCTACTCACTGTCACATGGCAATGGTTACAAATGGCTTGGCAAAGGTTGTCTGGATTTGAGTGGAAATAATTCCGCACATGAGAAGTGGATTTTGTGGTCCTTTGCCCAGGCATGGCAAAAATGAGATTTTTCCCACCATGCGCAACAACTGTTGCCTGATTTACAGTTATTACACAAACATCTTCACCATCAACATGCTCATCATCATCAACATCCTCATCATCCTTTTTGTTATCGCCAACTACATAAATATCTTCCTCATCCTCCTGGTGCAAATCCACAGAAGCATCCTCGATTTCTATGTCAGCATGTTTACTTGTGCTGCTCATCCACACTTTTGCAGAGGGCACACAAATGGTGGAAGGAGGATCCTCTTCAAGTACAGTATTAGAAAGGTCAGGCTCACACATGGCAACCGCGGACACAATTGGATTCTCCTCGGGGATCTATGACTTTTTGGAAACAATTTAATTTTTTTGTGTACCTCTCCTACAAGCAGAAGGGCTTAAATCATCACAACTAGAACCACCAGCAATAAATAAAGGCCAAGGCCTTATCCTTTCCTTGCCACTTCATGCAGTCAATGGCATATTGCCAAGTTTTTTTTTCTCTAAAGCTGACTTAGCTTTAGATTTTTTATTCTTTAACAGGGTAAAAGTTGATTTTTTTACATGGCCTGACTTAAGCCCTGGTGCATCGGCCTTCAAAGATGATGTTGACGGCCTTGCATCATCATCATGACTGCTGACAGCAGCTACAAGTCTGGTATGTGGATCCTGCTCTCCTGTCATGTGACTGTCCTCCATACTCACTGCGGTCTTACAGCAGTGTCACCAAGCAATTATAGCGCAGCTACTGTAAGTTGTGGCTAATGCACACAACCACACAAGCAGCACCCCTGCGCAGTTACTTTGCTGATAATAAGTGTGGATAACCCACACACACAAAGAAAACAGTAAACACTTTGATTTATTTATTTTATTTTTGGGGGCACTTGAGGGGAGAGCACCCCTGAAAGAGCCAGCAGCCCCTTGATAGTTGACACAGGCAGCACCCCTGCACAGCTATGTTTCTAATAATATGTGTGGTTAATGATCACACACACACACACACACACAAAAATAAACACTTTATTTTTTTCACACTGGGGGTGAAGAGCACACCTGATGGACAGAGCACTCCTTGGACAACATAGCAGCACAGCAAGCCAGCCCCTATGGACAGGACCACAGCCAGCCCCTATGGACAGGACAACAGCCAGCCCCTATGGACATTAAGCAGCCAGCCCCTTACAAGTGACAACAGTAGTCAGCCCCTATACACAGCAACAGCACAGTGGTCACAGCCCTATCCTTCCTCTTCACCCTCCATAGCGGGAATGAAAATGGCGGTGATCGCCGGGACCTTTTACACAATCCAAAAAGTTTTACCTTGTTTTGAGATCTGAGTCAGGCGAGAAAACTTGAGCCGACTCGGATCTCGGCTCGGATAGCTAAGTTTGGGTGAGTTCAGATCTCTGATTTCCGAACCCGCTCATCTCTACTTCCTATGCTCCAGTGATTATTCTAACTAGGTCTGTGTAAATGTGAAAACCTGGAATTCCACACCTCCACTGCTAATGCAGAGCACACAGGTGTTACTCCTGCCTCCCCTGGGGGGAGCTGATTCCACCTGAATGTGGGTAATTCAGGTGGGAGACAAGTCCTCTCACCACAGTCATGCCCTTATATTAAGGCTGAATTTAAAAAAAAAATCGTAATTCTCCCATAGAGAACTGCCGAGAGGAATGGGGGCATGGTGTTTAAGGGGCTACACCTCAAAAGCTATTGGTGGTACCGGGCTGAAATTTGGCACGGGCGAGTAGAACTGTCGCTCAGTGCTGCATGCTAAAACATAAAGGGCAAATTTCTGTCATTTTTTCTGACACTACCAATAAGGACCACTTTTCTGCTGTTCTCTATGGGGGATTTTTGGGAATGCATAACTCAGGGTAGGGGGCAAATTTAGACTTGGGGTTTGTTCTATTAGGTAGCTATTCTTCCAGGGTAGGGACTTTTGGGGTTAAGTTAATTGAGAAAGTTACAGTTTTTAAACTATTACCTCACATTTGCTCCATTAAAGAGATAGGAAGATTCAATTTCTTGCGTAGCCTAAATTGGAGCCTCTAGCAGGTGTACTCACTGTGGCTTCACCTGGGTGCACCGAGATCACTGCCTTTAGCTGGCGTTAGTGGTGGAGTGACCAGGCAATGGCAGTGGGTGGTAACAAAACTGGATCAGAACCTTTATATACCCCTGCCTATACCTTCTAAAATCCTTCCTATAAACCTCTAAGAATAACGCTAATTTGCGTACGCAGTCTGACCGCAAATAAAGACAGGAGTGGAATCTGTGGTTCCAAAGCACAATTATTATTCAGGTAAAAGTTCAGTGTTACACGCAATTGATACATACACAATTTAGGCGTAAAAGGAAATAATACAGACCCAAGTACAGTATACATACGCAGCACCTCTGGACACAGAGAAAGGCATCAGGAAGAGACCTTCAGTTCATACAGCATTCAGCATGGTCTAAAATACCAGTATCCGGGCACACATATTTATCCCCCTCAGACTAAAACAGGACAATGGAGAAGTTTTCAGCACATTTAACAGGCTGGTTCAAATAGACTGTCCCTGCCTCTAACAGCAGGGGAATCTTTCTAGTAACACCTTCTGTACATTCCAACAGTTAAACATTTTGTTGCTTGTAGGTTCTGCGATCCATAACTTGAGTTTGCATGATGCGATCTATCCACCGATAATACCGGAATGCTGTAAAAAGTGTACGAATCAGAACAAGACCAAACACAACTTGCTTATCATGTATAATACCTTAGTTATCATAATCCTTTATTTCTCAGCATTTAAACTAACTTAAGCAACTTTAATCATACATTTTGATGCTTATTGAACCTTATGTGTGAATATGAAATGTGTGGGTATTCAGGGTTTGATATAAGGATGCTAGTTAACTTGGGGCCGATGCATGCGCATAAAGCTAATAAAACAGCGGTTTCATACAAAGTCTTATGCATTCGCTAATATGCGACTAGTTAATAGCGCTCCTGTGAGTATTATTGTGTGTATGAAACATGATGAAAGAAGCGATCGCATAGTGCTAATATAAATATCGCCACATGTACAAAAATGTGAGTTTACCTAAAATGGCGCTTAGGCGGCCATTCGCAAAATGGCGTCTTGCGATCTTATTTCTAAAATGGAGTCTTGCGGCCATTTGCAAGATGGCATCGCTGCGATTAAATTTTAAACCGAACTTGTCTCAGCCAGTTATTCAACTTCAACAGTCCACCCTTTGATAGCAAACAACATGCTATCACAATCTGCTATTTAAATTTAATTTAGGCTTACATTTACATACTATTTAGTGTTATTCTGGGATGGCACAAGATGGTTCTTATTCCATCAATAATGTGTCTCTGGGTGGGGACATAATACTACTATTATACGCACACCGCGGATCTTGGGAGATCATGTGACAGGTGTGGGAATGCACCAGTCTTATAACAGCAGTTTTGAAGGGGAATTTGAGACTTTACATTGTCCGAGGTGTTCTATAAATAACATTTCAATAATATCTTCTATGCATGTCTAAATATTATACATTTAAATGATGGTACTTCCTAGCTCAGGGTTGTAATGCAATTCTGTATCTACCTCGGTATACATATTATCATTTCTGACCACCATCATAGTTTCATTATTTCATTTCACTCTGTTTTTACATTTTCCACACTTCAACACAATAGGAACACACCGGATGCATATGCCAATTACTATGATGACAATCAGTATAAGGATCAAGACTTTGCCTATGCTGGCGATCACTCCCTGGACCCATTCCTCTAGACCTGAGAACCATTTCACTGGGTTCAGCCATGACACCCATCCTTCTATCTTTTGTCCTGCTTCAGCCACTGATGCATTATGGTTCTTACGAAATTCCCACTTTAACTGCAGAATCTCATCCATCTTCTGGTCTATCACCTCCTTAGGGTCGCTGGTATCATTGGTGACATAAGTGCAACATTTTACTCCGAATTGGGTGGCTAACGTTACGCAATACCCTCCAGTAACAGCAGTTAAATAATTCAACACTAGCCTGTGTTGCACTAGTTCTTTCTTGTATGCTTGCAATTCTCTCCCTGTGTACCTGAATGTGTCATTGTACATCTCGGTGATATTATCTAATAATTTAGCAAGTTACTGGATATATCTAAAATGTAATGTACCCCTAGCAATCCTGGTGGGATCCAGGGTGACTAAAACTTGGAAGCCAGTTGTCTCACTGATTAACTGAGTGGCTTTATGTATATCACCAGGTATCATATTTCTCTTGCCTCTGTGTTCATATTGTGTGTGAAGATATGGTGACGGTGTGTTTTTATGTATTCCCAGCATTTCAACATGTGTGAGGGTCATAACTTCTGGGACTACTCTTACCAGATAACACAAACCTTCGGAACTCGAGGAGAGCCATTTATACGCTTTTCTTCCACATATAAAATATACATTATCGGGGAGAGCATAAGGAATGGTATGCATCATTATCATTAAACATATTTCCATTGCAAACAATCCTATCTCAGGCTCTTCCATCTGGTATATGCAAGTTTCTGGTTGTATTATTTTAGCATAATAACCATCTGGTACTTTACCAATAATTTCTTTGGTGGAACTCAATGTATACCTGTACCTAAAATGTTTCCCACTTGATTTAATAGAGCATAACAGATCATAGTTTACGGACTCATTATCAGCTCTTTGTGAGAAGGTCATCGTCTGATTATTCCCCGTCACTTCCCAACCTCCGGGTTTGTTGGGGTTGGTTATGTTACTTTAAACACAAAAGTGATCTATCTACTTGGAATTGATAGAGTTTGAAATGAGGTGGTTTGGATGAGAGGAATTTTCCATCCAATGTTTTCCCTTTTTGTAATTCTAAAATTTCCGTGATATTCAGCGGAAATGGTACCAACCCTACATTATGCTGTCCCTGTGGCACATGTGAACACACCCAGGAATCAGTTTGATTTAACACTTTGCCTACCATGCTATGATAATCCTCTAAAGGATATCCTCCCCAGTACGGGTTATATTTAGGTTGGCACTGTTGGATACAGTTCTCATCAACTAGGGACCCACAAAACTCACAAATACAGGAATCTTCAGATGATAAACCTCCACACCTTCGATGGGTATCCAGAATGACAGCTCTCTTAACAATAACAGTACTAAGATTGGTCAGACACTCCCCTGATTGACATTGCACTCCTCCTTTTTCCACTCCAGCAGCACTGCCATCAGCTCCCGTTTCCTCAATCAGTCCTCCATCACAGACACTGGATATTCCCGAACCGACCAGGATGGTGAACACTCTAAAAGAGAATATGAGAATGAACACAGCAGGCCCGTCCATTTTAACAACAAGTCCGGCAAAATTTCTCTTGGTTCAGGTATCTCACTATGACCTTTTCAATCCTCCCGGAACAAGCTCACGAGTGACAGGTCCACACTATCAGCCTTGTCTCCACCTTGTTTCTCCACCGGTTGATTGACCTTTTTGCAGTGAGTGGAATGGACCCAGGTATCTCTCTCGGCCACCTTCAAAGATGTAGTACTCGTCAGCAGCACCTGGTATGGACCTTCCCACCGATCAGTCAAGCAACCTGAACGCAAGAAATTTCTGATCAGTACATATTCTCCTGGTTCAACATCATGACAGTTAGTTTCAGGCATATCATTAGACAACAATTTCAGTTTCTGCTGTTGTTGCTTTAACTGCTTACTTATTGATATAAGATACTTCACAGTTACCTCGTTGTTACCCTTCCAGTCTTCCTGGGGACTTATAATCAAATGAGGTTGTCTGCCAAATAGTATTTCAAATGGGGACAGATTCAGAGGAAGTCTAGGAGTGGTCCTTATGTTATGTAGGACCAAAGGTAATGCTTCTGGCCATCCTAGTCCAGTCTCTGCCATAATTTTACTTAATTTATTTTTAATAGTCCCGTTCATCCTCTCTACCTTGGCACTGGCTTGCGGTCGGTAGGGGGTATGAAGTCGGCTATTAATACCCATCAGCTTACACATATTTTGGAACACATCACCTGTGAAATGGGTACCCCTGTCACTCTCGATGATCTCAGGGATACCGTACCTGCATACAAATTCCTGGACTATTTTTTTGGTAGTAAACGCAGAAGTATTAGTGGCCGCTGGGTATGCCTCAACCCAGTTGGAAAATACGTCTGTGCACACTAGTACATACTTAAGGTTCCTGCAGAGTGGTAATTGGATGAAATCAATTTGTATCACCTGGAAAGGTCCATCAGTCGGTGGAATGTGGGACGATTCGGTAGGGATCGCTTTCCCTATGTTCTTTCTCAAGCAGGTCAGACAGGACATTGCCATCTTCTCTGCTTGTGAAGTAAAACCTGGTGCGCACCAGTATGCCCTCACCAACTTGCACATACCCTGTTTACCTAGGTGAGTTAGACCGTGTGCTGCCTCAGCCAGGCTGGGGTAATATGCCTTGGGGGCTACTGGCTTACCATGTCCATCCCTACAGAGCCCAGAGGACTTTGGCCCACATCCCTTGGACTTCCAAATGGATTTTTCCTGAATTGAACACAAACCTCGCATCTCAATTAATTTCAGCATATCAATGGTTTGGAATGACATAATTGTTTCAATTGGGGAAGATATTTTTAACCCTCCTGCCCATTTTGCAGCTTCATCAGCTCTGTTGTTGCGCAGTGACATCGGGTCATCCTCACATGTGTGGGCTTTGCATTTAATTACTGCCACTGTTTTGGGCAGTTGGATTGCTTCTAAGAGATGTTTTATGTGTCGGGTGTGCCTGCTGCTGTCATAAAATTTCTCAGATGCCATAGGGCCCCAAAATCGTGCACCACCCCGAACGCGTACCTCGAGTCAGTGTAAATGTTAGCAGATTTTCCTGCTGCCAGTTCACATGCTCTAGTCAGTGCTACTAACTCTGCCACCTGGGCTGAGTGAGGAGGACCGAGAGGTTTAGCTTCCATGATGTCTGTGTCATTTACAACAGCATAACCTGTAAATAATTCACCTGTGTCTGTTTGTCTATGAGAACTCCTATCCGTATAGAAAGTTACATCCACATTCTCTAAAGGTGTGTCATGTATGTCAGGTCTAGCAGTAAAGGTCTGATTCAGATATGTCATACAATCGTGAGTATCATCATGTCTGCCGAACTCACCTCCCGCCAGCAACTCTTCTCCTTCCACCCTTTGTACATCATGTTGTACATATGGTAGGTATGTTGCTGGATTCAGCGTACTGCAACGTTTGACAGTAATATTTGCAGGAGCGATTAGAGCTAGTTCCCATTTGGTGAACCTAGCCGAGGAGACGTGTCTGGTTTGAGCTGAGTTCAACAGAGCAGATACAGCATGGGGAGTGTAGATAATCATATCATGGCCCAATACTACATCCTCACTTTTACTCACCAATAAAGTGGTAGCTGCTACACTTCTCAAACAGGTGAGGAGTGATCTTGCTACCGTGTACAATTGGGCACTGTAGTATGCTACGGGCCTACTGGCATCACCATGCTTTTGTGTAAGGACACCTGCAGCACAACCATCGGCTTCCGTACAATATAAATCAAAAGGTTTTTCATAATCGGGTATTCCCAATGCAGGAGCTTTTGCCATACTATACTTAAGATTAAGAAAAGCCTGTTCTGATTCCTCTGTGTGTATGACATGATCGGGCTTTGAGGAAGAGACTAGTTCCTGGAAAGGCAAGGCCAAAATAGAAAAACCTGGGATCCACATTCGGCAATATCCACACATTCCCAAGAAGGTACGAATTTGCTGTTGATTCTGCGGCAGTGTCATGTTTTGTATGGCCTGGATTCTATCATTTGTAAGATGTCGTAACCCCTGGGTTAGGCAGTGTCCCAAATATTTTACTCTGGATTGGCACAGCTGTAACTTGTCCTTAGCCACTTTGTGTCCTGTATGCGAGAGATGAAGTAACAAAAGTTTAGTATCATTCACACATGATATAAACGAGTCAGAACATAGCAATAAATCGTCCACATATTGAATTAGAACTGATCCATTGGCAGGTTGAAAAGCTTGTAAACAGTCATGCAATGTCTGGGAGAAAATACTGGGGCTGTCTATGAAACCTTGGGCAATCGTGTCCATGTATATTGCACACCTCTGTATGTGAATGCGAATAGGTACTGACAGTCAGGGTGGAGAGGCACAGAGAAGAAAGCAGAACAGAGGTCAATGACAGTGAAATGGGTTGCGTTTGGTGGGATCTGCATCAGGATGACAGCTGGATTCGGCACTACAGGGAATTGGCTCTCTACTACCTTATTAACACCTCTAAGGTCTTGCACCAGCCTATAACCCCTCCCACCACTCTTCTTTACAGGAAAGATGGGACTGTTGGCTACACTAGCTGTACGAACTAAAATTCCCTGTTGCAATAATCGCTCAATTATTGGAAACACCCCTAGTTCTACTTCCTGTTTTAGTGGATACTGGGGAATTTTAGGAGCTTGCCTACCGCTTTTTAAGTTTACCATTACTGGGCTTACGTTTGCCATTAATCCAGTGTCCTGTCCATCTTTTGTCCAAAGGGAATCTGGAATTTGGGATAACATTTCATCTACTTGTGATGGATTTTCTTTTAAAACAGTAGAGTGATACATTATCCTATGTGGAGTGTCTAACATATCCCGCACCTCGTATACCATTCTCTCTGGGATATCTAAATATACACCATCAGGGGTGCAATATATAACACATCCCATTTTACATAACAAGTCTCTACCCAGCAGGTTAGTAGGAGCCGCGGCAGCCAGTAGAAAAGAATGTCTGGTATGCAACAGCCCAATACTAACCTCTGCGGACTTTGTTAAAGGATAACGTTCCACTTTACCTGTCACACCCATTGTTGGTATAGTCTCGTTGGTCACCTGTAAATGAACGGGAGATTTCATCACTGACTTGGTCGCCCCTGTGTCTACAAGAAAAGGATATTCAGTACCAGCTACATCAACCATCAAGACCGGTTCTTCCCTAGTGCTTCCCGTTAACCTGACTATCTGTAGACTACAGGTATGACCTGACCCCTAGCGTTGGCTACCATTCTCCAATAAAGCATTTACGGCTACAATTGGAGCTGGTGCTTGCTGAACATTTGCTGGTCTCTGTGCATATCCCTTATGGGGATATCCAGGTTTCCCTTGATGTGGGGTCCATACTCTTTTTACTGTACAGTTTCTACTTAAGTGTCCTGTTTGTTTACAATTAAAACATGTCCGTGATTCAGGTGAAAGCATGTGTTGTTGTGAAGTTTGAGCAGAGAGTAAAGGTGGTGGATATGGGTAAGGATAGGGAGGGTAAGGGTATTGTGGGGGATAAGAAGTAGGTGGATAGCCTGGGACCTGTGGTTTCACTGGGTTAGTGGGATAGAGTTGTGTTTGTTGTTGAGTGGGGTTAGTGAGTGCACATACTTGTTCTGACATGAGTGTGTGTGCAAGTGCAAGTGTGTCTGTTGGCTGTGATGTTACCATCATTCCCTCCAGATCTTGTATACTGACAGCCATTAATTTTTCGCTCTGGATCACCCTCTTTTTTTAGATGTTTTTGTCATGTTCTATGGCCAACTCTATGAGGTTATCTATTGTAAGTCCCCTCCAGCCAGGCTGTGAGGTCTGCACCCGAGTTTTTAAATTCTCTTTTAAACCGTCCATCAGTATCGTGACTATCATTCCCCTGTGGTGAATGCTATCTTTAATATCTTCTATCCCAGTGTACTGGGTGATAGCCAGCAGAGCCCAGTCGCAATAGTCTTCTGCAGTTTCACTCTCCTTTTGTTTGATTGTGAAGATTTTGTTCCAGTTAACTACTACTGGAAAATATATACCCAATTGAGTCACAATGCGGGAAATGTTACCTTGGTTTACTTGGTCTGTTAAGGGAACGTCGCCATCCAATACACAATCCGTGATAAATTTTGTCACGTCGGTATTGCGTGGTAGACAGGCCCTTAACACCACACGCCAATCTTTATTAGTGGGCTCATGAGAACTACCCAAATTTCTCAAAAATCTTTGAAATTTGGCTAATTCTTTTTTTAGGATCAGGGAAATCATTTATGATGGAATTTAGTTCTGCTCTTGTCCATGGACAATGCATTACTACTTCCCTCATGGGCACTACACTGTTTGCATCCGCATTTCCATTCGAAACAGTTATAGTCCGAATGGGATGCAGACCGGCAGCGTTGCTACCTCTGACCTGGTTACCTGGCGGGGGTTTAATCTGCTGCTGCTATGTATGGTATTAACAACTTCCTCAATGGGTGCAGAGTGTGTTAACACTTCCCTTGCTGTTACCGATGGAGATGGCGGCACCACCCGTGATTGTGGTGATGCAGCATCTATCATTTGCACAGCATGGGAAATAGCAGACATTACAATAGGCTCATCATCTACATCATAAACATTTTCTTTATGGTTACTTAAGAGGGGGTACAAATTGCTTGTTACATTTTTATGGGTATTTTTGGTAACTGTACTTGCACCTCCATCCACATAAGGTGGGGGAGGTGAGCGTGAACTGCTGCCAATACTCTCCACAACGCTACCTTGCCACACGTGCGTGCCAATTTGCAGCTCGCCCGTATTGCAATTCAGCGTTGCATACGTATTTTCTGGCAATGCGCTCGCATCGCTAGTTTGCGTCGTTTGCACATTTTTAAGCCAAGCATCCCCTTCATGCTGCCATAGTTTTAAACATTCAAAATACTTAATCTTTTTCTCTCTGGATCGCACCATACTGCTGTGATCCTGGACATTGTCTAACACATTTTTGTCAAAACTAACAATTCTGGGAAATGGTCTAACACTCTTCCTTGTCATATTAAACCATAAATCACAATACCTTATTGCATAAGTACCGTACTTAGTATGCATAATACGACGGGCCGATCCAATCAGAGCCTCCATTAGCAGCACATCATTGCCTAACATCTCTACTGTTTGCGTGGCTCCCATTCTGAGACAACTCCTACGCTTTTCAATAAAAATTTAAACTGGTGAAAAACAATCAAGATACTTTCACTTACCTGTGGACGATTTAAGTCGGCGGCGCCCACACACCTGGATAAGATTTAGTAAGGCAACTTCCACACCTAGATAAGATTTGAAACAGGCAACTTCCACACCCGGATAAGTTTTAGTAAGGCAACTTCCAAACCTATGAGAGTTTATATGTCGGCTACTCTCATGCACCTCTATACAACAAAGACAACATGTACACCTGCTACTGTGTATAGAACGGTAAAGCTGCTTACCGAGCCGCTAGGCTAACCCTTGCACATAGCCCTTAAGGATCATACAATATCCTTAACTTTGTTCAACAAGTATTCACTGTTACACACTTTTTTCCTGCGTAGAAAAATGCACGTTAACCCAGATATTGGTAATAGAATAAAATGTTAAACCTCAATGGTTTTGTCCAAACACGTGGCAGCAGAACTGGAAGTGCGTATACGCTATTGTGCGACCAGCCGCATACACAATAATGCGACTACCACACAACCGTATAATGACGTTTTAACTGTGTATGCAAAAATGCGTTTCAACCGCGTACGCAATACTGCGGCACCCCTTTAAACGCAAGGTTCTTATCAACAGAGGAAAACAAACTTTTTCCTCTCTTGTCCCTGGATTCTAGTCAGCTTCCTTAATTCACACGGAGACGGATAGTGATCTTTCAGCACAAAGCGGTTGCAGGCAAAACCTGCATGTGGCCACTCCACCCTTTGCTGAAATATCGATGACCGTATGTACCGTGTGAGCAGGTAAGTGACTTCTTTACGAGCCCCCAACTAATGAAACTGGATCATAACCTTTATATACCCCTGCCTATACCTTCTAAAATCCTTCCTATAAACCTCTAAGAATAACGCTAATTTGCGTACGCAGTCTGACCGCAAATAAAGACAGGAGTGGAATCTGTGGTTCCAAAGCACAATTATTATTCAGGTAAAAGTTCAGTCAGTTACACGCAATTGATACATACACAATTTAGGCGTAAAAGGAAATAATACAGACCCAAGTACAGTATACATAAGCAGCGCCTCTGGACACAGAGAAAGGCATCAGGAAGAGACCTTCAGTTCATACAGCATTCAGCATGGACTAAAATACCAGTATCCGGGCACACATATTTATCCCCCTCAGACTAAAACAGGACAATGGGGAAGTTTCTTACTGATGTCATTGGTTCCCAGAGGAGAAGCATATGTTACAGCACATTTAACAGGCTGGTTCAAATAGACTGTCCCTGCCTCTAACAGCAGGGGAATCTTTCTAGTAACACCTTCTGTACATTCCAACAGTTAAACATTTTGTTGCTTGTAGGTTCTGCGAACCATAACTTGAGTTTGCATGATGCGATCTCTCCACCGATAATACCGGAATGCTGTAAAAAGTGTATGCATCAGAACAAGACCAAACACAACTTGCTTATCATGTATAATACCTTAGTTATCAAAAACCTTTATTTCTCAGCATTTAAACTAACTTAAGCAACTTTAATCATACATTTTGATGCTTATTGAACCTTATGTGTGAATATGAAATGTGTGGGTATTCAGGGTTTGATATAAGGACGCTAGTTAACTTGGGGCCGATGCATGTGCATAAAGCTAATAAAACTGCGGTTTCATACAAAGTCTTATGCATTCGCTAATATGCGACTAGTTAATAGCGCTCTTGTGAGTATTATTGTGTGTATGAAACATGATGAAAGAAGCAATCGCATAGTGCTAATATAAATATCGCCACATGTACAAAAATGTGAGTTTACCTAAAATGGTGCTTAGGTGGCCATTCGCAAAATGGCGTCTTGCGATCTCATTTCTAAAATGGAGTCTTGCGGCCATTCGCAAGATGGCGTTGCTGCGATTAAATTTTAAACCGAACTTGTCTCAGCCAATTATTCAGCTTCGACAGTGGTAGCAGTGGCGGGGACCCGGTGGCAGCGGCGGGGTCCCAGTGGCAGTGTGGACATCAGCAGCGGTGGCGCGGGTGTCAGCAACAGAGGCAGCGTGGGAGTGAGCGGCAGCAGTGTGGGCATCAGTGGGACCCAGCAGCAGCGGGGGAACTGGCGACAGCACATGCGTTGGTGGCGGGCTTGGATCTGAGAGCATCCAGTTCTTGCTTGCCATTTTGCAGAGTTCGGCAGCGGAGCCCTTTTAAAATATGGCCACCGCGAGCCACTCACGGCTCGCGACGTCTTTGCCCCAACCCCTTGGCTGGCTTATATAAGCCAGCGCAAGGAGATGGCATAGCAGTCCGATGTCCAGGAGGGTGCAAGGAAGAGCTGCAGAAGAATGAAGACGCCAGATGTCCAAGAGGGCGGCGGCCACAAAAAACAGTTGACACAGACTGCCGCCCATTAGTTGAAGATGCCGAAGCCCTGGCAGGTTGATGCCCACCAGTCAAAGACTCTAAAGCCTTGGCGGGTTGGTGCCTGCCAGGCGAGGACAATGAAGCCCTGGCGGGTTAATGCCCGCCAGGCTATGATGATGAAGTCCTGGGGTGGTGGCGGCCATGAAAAAGAGCTTAAAGGCCGCCACCCCCAGGTGAAGGTGCAGACAAAATAAATTTTTATTTAAAAAATTGGTGTAGGCTGTTCATTTTAATATTTATTTTACAGGTGTACTACAGGTACAAGTGGGCCCTAAGTGCACCAATTGCTGGAACTTGTGGTTTTCCAAGTATCAGTATGCAGGGGAGGCTTGCTGGGACCTAAAGTTTACCTGCAAAAGACAATATTCCTAAAATGCTCCTTATTACACAATCAACCTGGCACCCACTGCCCAGGGGTGCCAGAGATAGCCCCAAGCTATCAGCCTGGGCCTGGGGTGCCCTGGAGAGGGGCTCCCCTTTTGGGGGGGTCCCCAGCTCCCCATGGATCTCCGGCCTGGGCTGACTAGTGGCCAGGGATAATGCTTCAACTGGGGGGCCCGGTAAAATGGCTCCCTTGGCTGTGGCATTAGCCCCCTGCTAGAAGAAGTCCGGTGCTGGTTCTGGAAAATACAGGGGAACCCTACTTATTTTTCCCTTATATTTTCAGAAACAGGATCGGCTCAGAGCCCACTGCTGGTTGCGCTGAATACGGGGGACCCCTACATCATTTGTCCCCCATATTTTGGCACCCAGGACTGGTTCTGATTAGCCTGGTGCTGGTTGTGCTTAATACGGGGGACCCGTACATCGTTTATCCTCCATATTTTCACAACAAGGACTGGCGGTGAAAAGCCCGGGGCTGGTTGTGTTTGGGGGGCCATGTCACTTTTTAAATTTTTAATTACACAAATTAAAATTTTAACACAATGCATAAATGGAGCTCACTGATTCATCCATACTGTACATATGTGTCTTATTTTGTCAGATGCATACCCAGCACCAGTGAGCACCTCTGTCGCCCACTGATGCCCCTGTGCACTGCTCCACTGGTCCTCACCCCGCTGCTGCCCTACACTTCTGCAGCCCGAGCTGTCTCTCCCTGTGCATCCCCAAAACATGTTCTGTGTGCTGGCCTTCCTCCACGTGCACTAATGTACCATTTTGTTGCCCGTCTCCCCTGCAGGTGGCCCAGTTTGCTCTCCAAACCCTGATAGTAAATACAATTTAAAAAAGTAATGAAATTCCATAGACAAAAAACCTTACAGTTTCACATGTCCCATTAAGGCTTCTTAGACATGATCTGAAATTTCACAAAAAATTTCGATAATTAAGGCTGACGCCTTAATGGACGTGTTCCATTCATAATACAGATATGGTATGCCATGACACCATGTGGTTAAGTGCAGATTCAGCACTCTCACAGAGTGATATTGCTGTCACTCTCAAAATGGTGGAGCTGGTAATTCACAGAATTGTGTGCTCATTGGAATACACACATGTACGCAACTGAGGTCTGAGCACAGGGGCCTATCTACAAAATGGTGGAGCTGGTAATTCACAAAATTGTGTTCTCATTGGAAAACACACATGTACGCAACTGAGGTCTGAGCACAGGGGCATATCTACAAAATGGTGGAGCTGGTAATTCACTGAATTGTGTGCTCATTGGAATACACACATGTACGCAACTGAGGTCTGAGCACAGGGGCATATCTACAATGGGTGTAGGGTGTGTGGGGCACACAGGCCCCTGGGTCCAGGGGGGCCCCGCACCGCACACCCTGCACCCATATTATCTAAAACTCCCCTGTCTCTGGTTCTGGGTTGGGTGTCAGCGCTGCATAGAACACCGGAAAATGGCCGCCGCGGCCATTTTTCTAGCATTTTGCGCATGCACAGTAGACTCTGGGCACACTCTAGAGCTCAGAGTCTACTGCTTCTGCGGTGGTCAGCCAGCCACGTCAGTCGGCTGCTGGCCGCCGGGGAGAAAGGAGGGGACCATGCACGGGGAATGCACACAGGCCCCCCTACTCTCTTAAGATGCCCCTATCTGAGCAGTTATGTGGCAGACACATCTCATTCAGTGCCCACAATCTTCCCATTCAGTCAGCACAATAATCCCACTGGGTTTCAACATCCTTCTCACTCCATACATCTATCTCATTATTTATACACGTTTAGCTTCCTAATTGCTAAAACTATCATACTCTGTCTATACATGTACATTAACTTCGCCTCCATGCTGCTATAACTTCCCCAATCCCTACAGCTGTGTGTTCTCCCAACTGTGCTAGTCTGCATGCCCTGATCCACACCAATATGTCTTTCCCCATGTGCACCGCCCTGTCTTCCTGCATCCGTGGCACAGTGTTTCCTTCTATATGCACCACTGCCTTGCTCCCAGCCACAATACTCAGTCTTCCCCTCATCTCTGCCACTCTTTCTTCCTCCATCTGCACCATTCTGTCCCCCCCAACCGTGCCACTCTGTCCACTCCCACCCAAACCAGTTTCTCTTCCCCAATCCCTACTGTTGTGTGTTCTCCCATTGTGCTAGTCGGTATTCCTCATTCACACCAATCTGTCTTTACCCATCTGCGCTGCTCTGTTTTCTGGCATTCATGCCACTCTGTACACCCCATTCATGTCGCTCTTTTCCCCAACCCCTGCCAGTCTGTCTACCCCCATGTGCAAAACTGTTTTCCACCATCTGCATCACTTTGGCTTGCCCCAATATGTACTGCTTAATCTTCCCCTTTTCACACCTTTCTATCTGCCCCATCCACACCACTCTGTCTTCTCCCTCCATCTACCATACTATTATCCCATCTGCGCAGCTTTATGTTCTGCTCAGACCTCAGTTGCATAGACTGCATGTGTGTATTCCAATGAGCACACAATTCTGTGAATTTGCAGCTCCTTCATTTTGTGACTGACAGCAATCTCATTCTGTGAGATTGCTGAATCTACAGTTAACCACAGAGTGTGATGGCATACCATATCTGTATTATGCAAGGAACATGTCCATTAAGGGGTCAGCCTTTATGATCGTAATTTCATTGCTTTTTGAAGTTTGAGTGGCAGAAATTCAATAAGTTTTGTGAAATTTCAGATAATGTCTAAGAAGCCTTAATGGGACATATGAAACTGTAAAGTTTTCTGTCTATGGAATATATATATTCAGATTCTGTACTTGCTACTGCAAGTCCTGCTGTGTGGATTATTGTTGCTGTCTGCTAAATCACCTGTTTGCTACAGTATCTGGACTAACTGTCCTGCTATTAACATATACAGGGGTGTTTCATAACAGTGGTATTGCTGTAGTGCAGAGTTGGGGTTGGTGGTGTTGCTGTAGTGCAGTGTTGTAGGTGGTGTTGTTGTAGTGCAGAGGTGGTGGTGTTGTTGTAGTACAGTGTTGTAGGTGGTGTTGCTGTAGTGCAGGGTTGGAGGTGCTGGTGTTGCTGTAGTGATCGCTGTTGGTGGTGTTGCTGTAGTGCAGGGTTGTAGGTGGTGTTGCTGTAGTGCAGAGGTGGTGGTGTTGTTGTAGTGCAGTGTTGTAGATGGTGTTGCTGTAGTGCAGAGTTGGAGGTGGTGGTGTTGATGTAGTGCAGGGTTGGAGGTGCTGGTATTGCTGTAGTGAGCGCTGTAGGTGGTGTTGCTGTAGTGCAGGGTTGGAGTTGGTAGTGTTGCTGAGTGAAGGCTTGGTGGTGGTGGTGTTGCTGTAGTATGGGGTTAGAGGTTGTGTTGCTGCCATGCAGGGTTGGGGTGTAGGTGTTGCTGTTGTGTGGGGTTGGAGGTGGTGTTGCTGCCATGCAGGGTTGTAGGTGGAGGTGTTGCTGTAGTGCAAGGTTGGAGGTGGTGTTGCTGCCATGCAGGGTTGTAGGTGGAGGTGTTGCTGTATTGTGAGGTTGGAGGTGGTGTAGCTGTGGTGCAGGGTTGTAGGTGGAGGTACTGCTGTAGTGTGGGGTTGGAGGTGGTGTTGCTATAGTGCAGGGTTGGAGGTGGAGTTGATGTAGAGCAGGGTTGGAGGTGGTGTTGCTGTAGTGCAGGGTTGGAGGAGAAGGTGTTGCAGTAGTGCAGGGTTGTAGGTGGTGGTGTTGCTGTAGTGCAGGGTTGGAGGTGGTGGTGTTGCTGTAGTGCACGGTTGGAGGTGGTGGTGTTGCTGTAGTGTGGGGTTGGGGGTGGTGTTGCTGTAGTGCAGGGTTCGGGGTGGAGGTGTTGCTGTAGTGCAGACTTGGAGGTGGTGGTGTTGCTGTAGTGCAGGGTTGTAGGTGGAGGTGTTGCTGTAGTGTTGGGATGGAGGTGGTGTTGCTGTAGTGTAGGGTTGTAGGTGGTATTGCTGAAGTGCCGAGGTGGTGGTGTTGTTGTAGTGCAGTGTTGTAGGTGGTGTTGCTGTAGTGCATGGTTGGAGATGGTGGTGTTGCTCTAGTGCATGGTTGGAGGTGGTGTTGCTGTAGTGTGGGGTTGGAGGTGGTGATGCTGTAGTGCATGGTTGTGGGAGGATGTGTTGCTGTAGTGCAGGGTTGGAGGTGGTAGTGTTGCTGTAGTGCAGGGTTGTAGGTGGAGGTGTTGCTGTAAAGTGGGGTTGGAGGTGGTGTTGCTGTAGTGCAAGGTTGGAGGTGGTGGTGTTGCTGTAGTGCAGGGTTGGAGGTGAAGGTATTGCTGTAGTGTCTGGTTGGAGGTTGTGTTGCTGCCATGCAGGGTTGGGGGTGGTGATGCTGTAGTGCAGGGTTGGGGGTGGAGGTGTTGTTGTAGTGCAGTGTTGGAGGAGGTGGTGTTGCTGGAGTGCAGGGTTGTAGGTGGAGGTGTTGCTGTAGTGTGGGGTTGGAGGTGGTGTTGCTGTAGAGCAGGGTTGGAGGAGATGGTGTTGCTGTAGTGCAGGGTTGGAGGTGATGGTGTTGCTGTAGTGCAGGGTTGTGGCGGTGGTGTTGCTGTAGTGTGGGGTTGGAGGCTGTGTTGCTGCCATGCAGGGTTGGGGGTGGAGGTGTTGCTGTAGTGTGGGGTTGGAGGTGGTGTTGCTGTGCAGGGTTGAAGGTGGTGGTGTTGCTGTAGTGTGGGGTTGGAGGTTGTGTTGCTGCCATGCAGGTTCGGGGGTGGTGGTGTTGCTGTAGTGTGGGGTTGGAGGTGGTGGTGTTGCTGTAGTGTGGGGTTGGAGGTGGTGTTGCTGTAGTGCAGGGTTGGGGGTGGAGGTGTTGCTGCAGTCCAGGGTTGGAGGTGGTGGTGTTGCTGTAGTGCAGGGTTGAAGGTGGAGGTGTTGCTGTAGTGTGTGGTTGGAGGTGCTGTTGCTGTAGTGCAGGGATAGAGGTGGTGGTGTTGCTGTAGTGTGGGTTTGGAGGTGATGGTGCTGCTGTAGCACAGGGTTGGAGGTGATGGTGTTTCTGTAGTGCAGGGTTGGAAGTGATGGTGTTGCTGTAGTGTAAGGGTTGGAGGTGATGGTGTTGTTGTAGTGCAGGGTTGGGGTGGAGGTGTTGCTGTAGTGTGGGGTTAGAGGTTGTGTTACTGCCATGCAGGGTTGTAGGTGGAGGAGTTGCTGTAGTGTGGGGTTGGAGGTTGTGTTGCTGTAGTGCAGGGTTGGAGGTGGTGGTGTTGCTGTAGTCTGGGGTTGGAGGTTGTGTTGCTGCCATGCAGGGTTGTACGTGGAGGTGTTGCTGTAGTGTGGGGTTGGAGGTGGTGTTGCTGTAGTGCAGGGTTGAAGGTGATGGTGTTGCTGTAGTGTGGGGTTGGAGGTTGTGTTGCTGCCATGCAGGGTTGGGGGAGGTGGTGTTCCTGTAGTGCAGGGTTGGAGGTGGTGGTGTTGCTGTAGTGTGGCGTTGGTGGTTGTGTTGCTGCAGTGCAGGGTTGTAGGTGGAGGTGTTGCTGTAGTGTGGGGTTGGAGGTGGTGTTGCTGTAGTGTGGGTTTGGATGTTGTGTTGCTGTAGGGCAGGGTTGGGGGTGGAGGTGTTGCTGTAGTGTGGGGTTGGAGGTGGTGGTGTTGCTGTGGTGCAGGGTTGGAGGTTGTGTTGCTGTAGTGCAGGGTTGGAGGTTGTGTTGCTGTAGTGCAGGGTTGGGGGTGGAGGTGTTGCTGTAGTGTGGGGTTGGAGGTGGTGGTGTTTCAGTAGTGTGGGTTTGGAGGTGATATTGTTGCTGTAGTGCAGGGTTGGGGTGTAGGTGATGCTGTAGAGGGCGGTTAGAGGTTGTGTTGCTACCATGCAGGGTTGTAGGTGGAGGTATTGCTGTAGTGTGGGGTTGGAGGCTGTGTTGCTGTAGTGCAGGGTTGGAGGTGGTGGTGTTGCTGTTGTGTGGATTTGGAGGTGGTGGTGTTGCTGTAGTGCAGGGTTGTAGGTGGAGGTGTTGCTGTAGTGTGGGGTTGGAGGTTGTGTTGAAGTAGTGCAGGGTTGAAGGTGATGGTGTTGCTGTAGTGCAGGGTTGGAGATGGTGGTGTTGCTGTTGTGTGAGGTTAGAGGTTGTGTTGCTGTAGTGCAGGGTTGGGGGTGGAGGTGTTGCTGTAGTGTGGGGTTGGAGGTGGTGTTGCAGTAGTGCATGGTTGGAGGTGGTGGTGTTGCTGTAGTGCAGGGTTGAATGTGATGGTGTTGCTGTAGTGCAGGGTTGGAGGTTGTGTTGCTGTAGTGCAGGGTTGGGGGTGGAGGTGTTGCTGTAGTGTGGGGTTAGAGGTTGTGTTGCTGTAGTGCAGGGTTGTGGGTGGAGGTGTTGCTGTAGTGTGGGGTTGGAGGTGGTGTTGCTGTAGTGCAGGGTTGTATGTGGAGGTGTTGCTGTAATGTGGGGTTGGAGGTGGTGTTGCTGCCATGCAGGGTTGTAGGTGGAGGTATTGCTGTAGTGTGGGGTTGGAGGCTGTGTTGCTGTAGTGCAGGGTTGGAGGTGGTGGTGTTGCTGTAGTGTGGAGTTGGAGGTGGTGGTGTTGCTGTAGTGCAGGGTTGTAGGTGGAGGTGTTGCTGTAGTGTGGGGTTGGAGGTTGTGTTGATGTAGTGCAGGGTTGAAGGTGATGGTGTTGCTGTAGTGCAGGGTTGGAGGTGGTGGTGATGCTGTAGTGTGGCGTTTGAGGTTGTGTTGCTGCAGTGCAGGGTTGTAGGTGGAGGTGTTGCTGTAGTGTGGGGTTGGAGGTGGTGTTGCTGTAGTGCAGGGTTGGAGGTGGTGGTGTTGCTGTAGTGTGGGTTTGGAGGTTGTGTTGCTGTAGGGCTTGGTTGGAGGTTGTGTTGCTGTAGTGCAGGGTTGGAGGTTGTGTTGCTGTAGTGCAGGGTTGGAGGTTGTGTTGCTGTAGTGCAGGGTTGGGGGTGGAGGTGTTGCTGTAGTGTGGGGTTGGAGGTGGTGTTGCAGTAGTGCAGGGTTGGAGGTGGTGGTGTTGCTGTAGTGCAGGGTTGAATGTGATGGTGTTGCTGTAGTGCAGGGTTGGAGGTTGTGTTGCTGTAGTGCAGGGTTGGGGGTGGAGGTGTTGCTGTAGTGTGGGGTTAGAGGTTGTGTTGCTGTAGTGCAGGGTTGTGGGTGGAGGTGTTGCTGTAGTGTGGGGTTGGAGGTGGTGTTGCTGTAGTGCAGGGTTGTATGTGGAGGTGTTGCTGTAGTGTGGGGTTGGAGGTGGTGTTGCTGCCATGCAGGGTTGTAGGTGGAGGTATTGCTGTAGTGTGGGGTTGGAGGCTGTGTTGTTGTAGTGCAGGGTTGGAGGTGGTGGTGTTGCTGTAGTGTGGAGTTGGAGGTGGTGGTGTTGCTGTAGTGCAGGGTTGTAGGTGGAGGTGTTGCTGTAGTGTGGGGTTGGAGGTTGTGTTGATGTAGTGCAGGGTTGAAGGTGATGGTGTTGCTGTAGTGCAGGGTTGGAGGTGGTGGTGATGCTGTAGTGTGGCGTTTGAGGTTGTGTTGCTGCAGTGCAGGGTTGTAGGTGGAGGTGTTGCTGTAGTGTGGGGTTGGAGGTGGTGTTGCTGTAGTGCAGGGTTGGAGGTGGTGGTGTTGCTGTAGTGTGGGTTTGGAGGTTGTGTTGCTGTAGGGCTTGGTTGGAGGTTGTGTTGCTGTAGTGCAGGGTTGGAGGTTGTGTTGCTGTAGTGCAGGGTTGGAGGTTGTGTTGCTGTAGTGCAGGGTTGGGGGTGGAGGTGTTGCTGTAGTGTGGGGTTGGAGGTGGTGGTGTTTCAGTAGTGTGGGTTTGGAGGTGATATTGTTGCTGTAGTGCAGGGTTGGGGTGTAGGTGTTGCTGTAGTGGGCGGTTAGAGGTTGTGTTGCTGCCATGCAGGGTTGTAGGTGGAGGTATTGCTGTAGTGTGGGGTTGGAGGCTGTGTTGCTGTAGTGCAAGGTTGGAGGTGGTGGTGTTGCTGTAGTGTGGAGTTGGAGGTGGTGGTGTTGCTGTAGTGCAGGGTTGTAGGTGGAGGTGTTGCTGTAGTGTGGGGTTGGAGGTTGTGTTGATGTAGTGCAGGGTTGAAGGTGATGGTGTTGCTGTAGTGCAGGGTTGGAGATGGTGGTGTTGCTGTTGTGTGGGGTTAGAGGTTGTGTTGCTGTAGTGCAGGGTTGGGGGTGGAGGTGTTGCTGTAGTGTGGGGTTGGAGGTGGTGTTGCAGTAGTGCAGGGTTGGAGGTTGTGGCGTTGCTGTAGTGCAGGGTTGAATGTGATGGTGTTGCTGTAGTGCAGGGTTGGAGGTTGTGTTGCTGTAGTGCAGGGTTGGGGGTGGAGGTGTTGCTGTAGTGTGGGGTTAGAGGTTGTGTTGCTGTAGTGCAGGGTTGGGGGTGGAGGTGTTGCTGTAGTGTGGGGTTGGAGGTGGTGTTGCTGCCATGCAGGGTTGTATGTGGGGGTGTTGCTATAGTGTGGGGTTGGAGGTGGTGTTGCTGCCATGCAGGGTTGTAGGTGGAGGTATTGCTGTAGTGTGGGGTTGGAGGCTGTGTTGCTGTAGTGCAGGGTTGGAGGTGGTGGTGTTGCTGTAGTGTTGAGTTGGAGGTGGTGGTGTTGCTGTAGTGCAGGGTTGTACGTGGAGGTGTTGCTGTAGTGTGGGGTTGGAGGTTGTGTTGATGTAGTGCAGGGTTGAAGGTGATGGTGTTGCTGTAGTGCAGGGTTGGAGGTGGTGGTGTTGCTGTAGTGTGGCGTTGGAGTTTGTGTTGCTGCAGTGCAGGGTTGTAGGTGGAGGTGTTGCTGTAGTGTGGGGTTGGAGGTGGTGTTGCTGTAGTGCAGGGTTGGAGGTGGTGGTGTTGCTGTAGTGTGGGTTTGGAGGTTGTGTTGCTGTAGGGCAGGGTTGGAGGTTGTGTTGCTGTAGTGCAGGGTTGGAGGTTGTGTTGCTGTAGTGCAGGGTTGGGGGTGGAGGTGTTGCTGTAGTGTGGGGTTGGAGGTGGTGGTGTTTCAGTAGTGTGGGTTTGGAGGTGATATTGTTGCTGTAGTGCAGGGTTGGGGTGTAGGTGTTGCTGTAGTGGGCGGTTAGAGGTTGTGTTGCTGCCATGCAGGGTTGTAGGTGGAGGTATTGCTGTAGTGTGGGGTTGGAGGCTGTGTTGCTGTAGTGCAGGGTTGGAGGTGGTGGTGTTGCTGTAGTGTGGAGTTGGAGGTGGTGGTGTTGCTGTAGTGCAGGGTTGTAGGTGGAGGTGTTGCTGTAGTGTGGGGTTGGAGGATGTGTTGATGTAGTGCAGGGTTGAAGGTGATGGTGTTGCTGTAGTGAAGGGTTGGAGATGGTGGTGTTACAGTTGTGTGGGGTTTGAGGTTGTGTTGCTGTAGTGCAGGGTTGGGGGTGGAGGTGTTGCTGTAGTGTGGGGTTGGAGGTGGTGTTGCTGTAGTGCAGGGTTGGAGGTGCTGGTGTTGCTGTAGTGATCGCTGTTGGTGGTGTTGCTGTAGTGCAGGGTTGTAGGTGGTGTTGCTGTAGTGCAGAGGTGGTGGTGTTGTTGTAGTGCAGTGTTGTAGATGGTGTTGCTGTAGTGCAGAGTTGGAGGTGGTGGTGTTGATGTAGTGCAGGGTTGGAGGTGCTGGTATTGCTGTAGTGAGCGCTGTTGGTGGTGTTGCTGTAGTGCAGGGTTGGAGTATGTAGTGTTGCTGAGTGAAGGCTTGGTGGTGGTGGTGTTGCTGTAGTGTGGGGTTAGAGGTTGTGTTGCTGCCATGCAGGGTTGGGGTGTAGGTGTTACTGTTGTGTGGGGTTGGAGGTGGTGTTGCTGCCATGCAGGGTTGTAGGTGGAGGTGTTGCTGTAGTGCAAGGTTGGAGGTGGTGTTGCTGCCATGCAGGGTTGTAGGTGGAGGTGTTGCTGTATTGTGAGGTTGGAGGTGGTGTAGCTGTGGTGCAGGGTTGTAGGTGGAGGTACTGCTGTAGTGTGGGGTTGGAGGTGGTGTTGCTATAGTGCAGGGTTGGAGGTGGAGTTGATGTAGTGCAGGGTTGGAGGTGGTGTTGCTGTAGTGCAGGGTTGGAGGAGATGGTGTTGCTGTAGTGCAGGGTTGTAGGTGGTGGTGTTGCTGTAGTGCAGGGTTGGAGGTGGTGGTGTTGCTGTAGTGCACGGTTGGAGGTGGTGGTGTTGCTGTAGTGTGGTGTTCGGGGTGGTGTTGCTGTAGTGCAGGGTTCGGGGTGGAGGTGTTGCTGTAGTGCAGAGTTGGAGGTGGTGGTGTTGCTGTAGTGCAGGGTTGTAGGTGGAGGTGTTGCTGTAGTGTTTGGTTGGAGGTGGTGTTGCTGTAGTGTAGGGTTGTAGGTGGTGTTGCTGTAGTGCAAAGGTGGTGGTGTTGTTGTAGTGCAGTGTTGTAGGTGGTGTTGCTGTAGTGTAGGGTTGGAGATGGTGGTGTTGCTCTAGTGCATGGTTGGAGGTGGTGTTGCTGTAGTGTGGGGTTGGAGGTGGTGATGCTGTAGTGCAGGGTTGTGGGTGGATGTGTTGCTGTAGTGCAGGGTTGGAGGTGGTGGTGTTGCTGTAGTGCAGGGTTGTAGGTGGAGGTGTTGCTGTAATGTGGGGTTGGAGGTGGTGTTGCTGTAGTGCAAGGTTGGAGATGGTGGTGTTGCTGTAGTGCAGGGTTGGAGGTGAAGGTATTGCTGTAGTGTGTGGTTGGAGGTTGTGTTGCTGCCATGCAGGGTTGGGGGTGGAGGTGTTGCTGTAGTGTGGGGTTGGAGGTTGTGTTGCTGCCATGCAGGGTTGGGGGTGGTGATGCTGTAGTGCAGGGTGGGGGTGGAGGTGTTGCTGTAGTGCAGTGTTGGAGGAGGTGGTGTTGCTGGAGTGCAGGGTTGTAGGTGGAGGTGTTGCTGTAGTGTGGGATTGGAGGTGGTGTTGCTGTAGAGCAGGGTTGGAGGAGATGGTGTTGCTGTAGTGCAGGGTTGGAGGTGATGGTGTTGCTGTAGAGCAGGGTTGTGGCGGTGGTGTTGCTGTAGAGTGGGGTTGGAGGTTGTGTTGCTGCCATGCAGGTTCGGGGGTGGTGGTGTTGCTGTAGTGTGGGGTTGGAGGTGTTGGTGTTGCTGTAGTGTGGGGTTGGAGGTGGTGTTGCTGTAGTGCAGGGTTGGGGGTGGAGGTGTTGCTGCAGTCCAGGGTTGGAGGTGGTGGTGTTGCTGTAGTGCAGGGTTGGAGGTGGAGGTGTTGCTGTAGTGTGGGGTTGGAGGTGCTGTTGCTGTAGTGCAGGGATGGAGGTGGTGGTGTTGCTGTAGTGTGGGTTTGGAGGTGATGGTGTTTCTGTAGTGCAGGGTTGGAAGTGATGGCGTTGCTGTAGTTTAAGGGTTGGAGGTGATAGTGTTGCTGTAGTGCAGGGTTGGGGTGGAGGTGTTGCTGTAGTGTGGGGTTGGAGGTTGTGTTGCTGCCATGCAGGGTTGTACGTGGAGGTGTTCCTGTAGTGTTGGGTTGGAGGTGGTGTTGCTGTAGTGCAGGGTTGAAGGTGATGGTGTTGCTGTAGTGTGGGGTTGGAGGTTGTGTTGCTGCCATGCAGGGTTGGGGGAGGTGGTGTTCCTGTAGTGCAGGGTTGGAGGTGGTGGTGTTGCTGTAGTGTGGGTTTGGATGTTGTGTTGCTGTAGGGCAGGGTTGGGGGTGGAGGTGTTGCTGTAGTGTGGGGTTGGAGGTGGTGGTGTTGCTGTGGTGCAGGGTTGGAGGTTGTGTTGCTGTAGTGCAGGGTTGGAGGTTGTGTTGCTGTAGTGCAGGGTTGGGGGTGGAGGTGTTGCTGTAGTGTGGGGATGGAGGTGGTGGTGTTTCAGTAGTGTGGGTTTGGAGGTGATATTTTTGCTGTAGTGCAGGGTTGGGGTGTAGGT
Source organism: Taudactylus pleione (assembly GCA_031769625.1). NCBI lineage: Eukaryota > Metazoa > Chordata > Amphibia > Anura > Myobatrachidae > Taudactylus > Taudactylus pleione. The sequence goes on from JAUIMM010000123.1 coordinate 1,708,660, forward strand.
GTTGCTGTAGTGGGAGGTTAGAGGTTGTGTTGCTGCCATGCAGGGTTGTAGGTGGAGGTATTGCTGTAGTGTGGGGTTGGAGGCTGTGTTGCTGTTGTGCAGAGTTGGAGGTGGTGGTGTTGCTGTAGTGTGGAGTTGGAGGTGGTGGTGTTGCTGTAGTGCAGGGTTGTAGGTGGAGGTGTTGCTGTAGTGTGGGGTTGGAGGTTGTGTTGATGTAGTGCAGGGTTGAAGGTGATGGTGTTGCTGTAGTGCAGGGTTGGAGATGGTGGTATTGCTGTTGTGTGAGGTTAGAGGTTGTGTTGCTGTAGTGCAGGGTTGGGGGTGGAGGTGTTGCTGTAGTGTGGGGTTGGAGGTGGTGTTGCAGTAGTGCAGGGTTGGAGGTGGTGGCGTTGCTGTAGTGCAGGGTTGAATGTGATGGTGTTGCTGTAGTGCAGGGTTGGAGGTTGAGTTGCTGTAGTGCAGGGTTGAGGGTGGAGGTGTTGCTGTAGTGTGGGGTTAGAGGTTGTGTTGCTGTAGTGCAGGGTTGGGGGTGGAGGTGTTGCTGTAGTGTGGGGTTGGAGGTGGTGTTGCTGCCATGCAGGGTTGTATGTGGAGGTGTTGCTGTAGTGTGGGGTTGGAGGTGGTGTTGCTGCCATGCAGGGTTGTAGGTGGAGGTATTGCTGTAGTGTGGGGTTGGAGGCTGTGTTGCTGTAGTGCAGGGTTGGAGGTGGTGGTGTTGCTGTAGTGTGGAGTTGGAGGTGGTGGTGTTGCTGTAGTGCAGGGTTGTAGGTGGAGGTGTTGCTATAGTGTGGGGTTGGAGGTTGTGTTGATGTAGTGCAGGGTTGAAGGTGATGGTGTTGCTGTAGTGCAGGGTTGGAGGTGGTGGTGATGCTGTAGTGTGGCATTGGAGGTTGTGTTGCTGCAGTGCAGGGTTGTAGGTGGAGGTGTTGCTGTAGTGTGGGGTTGGAGGTGGTGTTGCTGTAGTGCAGGGTTGGAGGTGGTGGTGTTGCTGTAGTGTGGGTTTGGAGGTCGTGTTGCTGTAGGGCTTGGTAGGAGGTTGTGTTGCTGTAGTGCAGGGTTGGAGGTTGTGTTGCTGTAGTGCAGGGTTGGAGGTTGTGTTGCTGTAGTGCAGGGTTGGGGGTGGAGGTGTTGCTGTAGTGTGGGGTTGGAGGTGGTGGTGTTTCAGTAGTGTGGGTTTGGAGGTGATATTGTTGCTGTAGTGCAGGGTTGGGGTTTAGGTGTTGCTGTAGTGGGCGGTTAGAGGTTGTGTTGCTGCCATGCAGGGTTGTAGGTGGAGGTATTGCTGTAGTGTGGGATTGGAGGCTGTGTTGCTGTAGTGCAGGGTTGGAGGTGGTGGTGTTGCTGTAGTGCAGGGTTGTAGGTGGAGGTGTTGCTGTAGTGTGGGGTTGGAGGTTGTGTTGATGTAGTGCAGGGTTGAAGGTGATGGTGTTGCTGTAGTGCAGGGTTGGAGATGGTGGTGTTTCTGTTGTGTGGGGTTAGAGGTTGTGTTGCTGTAGTGCAGGGTTGGGGGTGGAGGTGTTGCTGTAGTGTGGGGTTCGAGGTGGTGTTGCTGTAGTGCAGGGTTGGAGGTGGTGGCGTTGCTGTAGTGCAGGGTTGAATGTGATGGTGTTGCTGTAGTGCAGGGTTGGAGGTTGTGTTGCTGTAGTGCAGGGTTGGGGGTGGAGGTGTTGCTGTAGTGTGGGGTTAGAGGTTGTGTTGCTGTAGTGCAGGGTTGGGGGTGGAGTTGTTGCTGTAGTGTGGGGTTGGAGGAGGTGTTGCTGAAATGCAGGGTTGTATGTGGGGGTGTTACTGTAGTGTGGGGTTGGAGGTGGTGTTGCTGCCATGCAGGGTTGTAGGTGGAGGTATTGCTGTAGTGTGGGGTTGGAGGTTGTGTTGCTGTAGTGCAGGGTTGGAGGTGGTGGTGTTGCTGTAGTGTGGAGTTGGAGGTGGTGGTGTTGCTGTAGTGCAGGGTTGTAGGTGGAGGTGTTGCTGTAGTGTGGGGTTGGAGGTTGTGTTGATGTAGTGCAGGGTTGAAGGTGATGGTGTTGCTGTAGTGCAGGGTTGGAGGTGGTGGTGTTGCTGTAGTGTGGCGTTGGAGTTTGTGTTGCTGCAGTGCAGGGTTGTAGGTGGAGGTGTTGCTGTAGTGTGGGGTTGGAGGTGGTGTTGCTGTAGTGCAGGGTTGGAGGTGGTGGTGTTGCTGTAGTGTGGGTTTGGAGGTTGTGTTGCTGTAGGGCAGGGTTGGAGGTTGTGTTGCTGTAGTGCAGGGTTGGAGGTTGTGTTGCTGTAGTGCAGGGTTGGGGGTGGAGGTGTTGCTGTAGTGTGGGGTTGGAGGTGGTGGTGTTTCAGTAGTGTGGGTTTGGAGGTGATATTGTTGCTGTAGTGCAGGGTTGGGGTGTAGGTGTTGCTGTAGTGGGCGGTTGGATGTTGTGTTGCTGCCATGCAGGGTTGTAGGTGGAGGTATTGCTGTAGTGTGGGGTTGGAGGCTGTGTTGCTGTAGTGCAGGGTTGGAGGTGGTGGTGTTGCTGTAGTGTGGAGTTGGAGGTGGTGGTGTTGCTGTAGTGCAGGGTTGTAGGTGGAGGTGTTGCTGTAGTGTGGGGTTGGAGGTTGTGTTGATGTAGTGCAGGGTTGAAGGTGATGGTGTTGCTGTAGTGCAGGGTTGGAGATGGTGGTGTTGCTGTTGTGTGGGGTTAGAGGTTGTGTTGCTGTAGTGCAGGGTTGGGGGTGGAGGTGTTGCTGTAGTGTGGGGTTGGAGGTGGTGTTGCAGTAGTGCAGGGTTGGAGGTGGTGGTGTTGCTGTAGTGCAGGGTTGAATGTGATGGTGTTGCTGTAGTGCAGGGTTGGAGGTTGAGTTGCTGTAGTGCAGGGTTGGGGTGGAGGTGTTGCTGTAGTGTGGGGTTGGAGGTGGTGTTGCTGCCATGCAGGGTTGTATGTGGAGGTGTTGCTGTAGTGTGGGGTTGGAGGTGGTGTTGCTGCCATGCAGGGTTGTAGGTGGAGGTATTGCTGTAGTGTGGGGTTGGAGGCTGTGTTGCTGTAGTGCAGGGTTGGAGGTGGTGGTGTTGCTGTAGTGTGGAGTTGGAGGTGGTGGTGTTGCTGTAGTGCAGGGTTGTAGGTGGAGGTGTTGCTGTAGTGTGGGGTTGGAGGTTGTGTTGATGTAGTGCAGTGTTGAAGGTGATGGTGTTGCTGTAGTGCAGGGTTGGAGGTGGTGGTGATGCTGTAGTGTGGCGTTGGAGGTTGTGTTGCTGCAGTGCAGGGTTGTAGGTGGAGGTGTTGCTGTAGTGTGGGGTTGGAGGTGGTGTTGCTGTAGTGCAGGGTTGGAGGTGGTGGTGTTGCTGTAGTGTGGGTTTGGAGGTTGTGTACCTGTAGGGCTTGGTTGGAGGTTGTGTTGCTGTAGTGCAGGGTTGGAGGTTGTGTTGCTGTAGTGCAGGGTTGGGGGTGGAGGGGTTGCTGTAGTGTGGGGTTGGAGGTGGTGTTGTTTCAGTAGTGTGGGTTTGGAGGTGATATTGTTGCTGTAGTGCAGGGTTGGGGTGTAGGTGTTGCTGTAGTGGGCGGTTAGAGGTTGTGTTGCTGCCATGCAGGGTTGTAGGTGGAGGTATTGCTGTAGTGTGGGGTTGGAGGCTGTGTTGCTGTAGTGCAGGGTTGGAGGTGGTGGTGTTGCTGTAGTGTGGAGTTGGAGGTGGTGGTGTTGCTGTAGTGCAGGGTTGTAGGTGGAGGTGTTGCTGTAGTGTGGGGTTGGAGGTTGTGTTGATGTAGTGCAGGATTGAAGGTGATGGTGTTGCTGTAGTGCAGGGTTGGAGATGGTGGTGTTTCTGTTGTGTGGGGTTAGAGGTTGTGTTGCTGTAGTGCAGGGTTGGGGGTGGAGGTGTTGCTGTAGTGTGGGGTTGGAGGTGGTGTTGCTGTAGTGCAGGGTTGGAGGTGGTGGCATTGCTGTAGTGCAGGGTTAAATGTGATGGTGTTGCTGTAGTGCAGGGTTGGAGGTAGTGTTGCTGTAGTGCAGGGTTGGGGGTGGAGGTGTTGCTGTAGTGTGGGGTTAGAGGTTGTGTTGCTGTAGTGCAGGGTTGGGGGTGGAGTTGTTGCTGTAGTGTGGGGTTGGAGGTGGTGTTGCTGAAATGCAGGGTTGTATGTGGGGGTGTTACTGTAGTGTGGGGTTGGAGGTGGTGTTGCTGCCATGCAGGGTTGTAGGTGGAGGTATTGCTGTAGTGTGGGGTTGGAGGTTGTGTTGCTGTAGTGCAGGGTTGGAGGTGGTGGTGTTGCTTTAGTGTTGAGTTGGAGGTGGTGGTGTTGCTGTAGTGCAGGGTTGTAGGTGGAGGTGTTGCTGTAGTGTGGGGTTGGAGGTTGTGTTGATGTAGTGCAGGGTTGAAGGTGATGGTGTTGCTGTAGTGCAGGGTTGGAGGTGGTGGTGTTGCTGTAGTGTGGCGTTGGAGTTTGTGTTGCTGCAGTGCAGGGTTGTAGGTGGAGGTGTTGCTGTAGTGTGGGGTTGGAGGTGGTGTTGCAGTAGTGCAGGGTTGGAGGTGGTGGTGTTGCTGTAGTGCAGGGTTGAATGTGATGGTGTTGCTTTAGTGCAGGGTTGGAGGTTGAGTTGCTGTAGTGCAGGGTTGGGGGTGGAGGTGTTGCTGTAGTGTGGGGTTGGAGGTGGTGTTGCTGCCATGCAGGGTTGTATGTGGAGGTGTTGCTGTAGTGTGGGGTTGGAGGTGGTGTTGCTGCCATGCAGGGTTGTAGGTGGAGGTATTGCTGTAGTGTGGGGTTGGAGGCTGTGTTGCTGTAGTGCAGGGTTGGAGGTGGTGGTGTTGCTGTAGTGTGGAGTTGGAGGTGGTGGTGTTGCTGTAGTGCAGGGTTGTAGGTGGAGGTGTTGCTGTAGTGTGGGGTTGGAGGTTTTGTTGATGTAGTGCAGGGTTGAAGGTGATGGTGTTGCTGTAGAGCAGGGATGGAGGTGGTGGTGATGCTGTAGTGTGGCGTTGGAGGTTGTGTTGCTGCAGTGCAGGGTTGTAGGTGGAAGTGTTGCTGTAGTGTGGGGTTGGAGGTGGTGTTGCTGTAGTGCAGGGTTGGAGGTGGTGGTGTTGCTGTAGTGTGGGTTTGGAGGTTGTGTACCTGTAGGGCTTGGTTGGAGGTTGTGTTGCTGTAGTGCAGGGTTGGAGGTTGTGTTGCTGTAGTGCAGGGTTGGAGGTTGTGTTGCTGTAGTGCAGGGTTGGGGGTGGAGGGGTTGCTGTAGTGTGGGGTTGGAGGTGGTGTTGTTTCAGTAGTGTGGGTTTGGAGGTGATATTGTTGCTGTAGTGCAGGGTTGGGGTGTAGGTGTTGCTGTAGTGGGCGGTTAGAGGTTGTGTTGCTGCCATGCAGGGTTGTAGGTGGAGGTATTGCTGTAGTGTGGGGTTGGAGGCTGTGTTGCTGTAGTGCAGGGTTGGAGGTGGTGGTGTTGCTGTAGTGTGGAGTTGGAGGTGGTGGTGTTGCTGTAGTGCAGGGTTGTAGGTGGAGGTGTTGCTGTAGTGTGGGGTTGGAGGTTGTGTTGATGTAGTGCAGGGTTGAAGGTGATGGTGTTGCTGTAGTGCAGGGTTGGAGATGGTGGTGTTTCTGTTGTGTGGGGTTAGAGGTTGTGTTGCTGTAGTGCAGGGTTGGGGGTGGAGGTGTTGCTGTAGTGTGGGGTTGGAGGTGGTGTTGCTGTAGTGCAGGGTTGGAGGTGGTGGCGTTGCTGTAGTGCAGGGTTAAATGTGATGGTGTTGCTGTAGTGCAGGGTTGGAGGTAGTGTTGCTGTAGTGCAGGGTTGGGGGTGGAGGTGTTGCTGTAGTGTGGGGTTAGAGGTTGTGTAGCTGTAGTGCAGGGTTGGGGGTGGAGGTGTTGCTGTAGTGTGGGGTTGGAGGTGGTGTTGCTGCCATGCAGGGTTGTATGTGGAGGTGTTGCTGTAGTGTGGGGTTAGAGGTGGTGTTGCTGCCATGCAGGGTTGTAGGTGGAGGTATTGCTGTAGTGTGGGGTTGGAGGCTGTGTTGCTGTAGTGCAGGGTTGGAGGTGGTGGTGTTGCTGTAGTGTGGAGTTGGAGGTGGTGGTGTTGCTGTAGTGCAGGGTTGTAGGTGGAGGTGTTGCTGTAGTGTGGGGTTGGAGGTTGGGTTGATGTAGTGCAGGGTTGAAGGTGATGGTGTTGCTGTAGTGCAGGGTTGGAGGTGGTGGTGTTGCTGTAGTGTGGGGTTGGAGGTGGTGGTTTTGCTGTAGTGTGGCGTTGGAGGTTGTGTTGATGTAGTGCAGGGTTGAAGGTGATGGTGTTGCTGTAGTGCAGGGTTGGAGGTGATGGTGTTGCTGTAGTGCAGGGTTGGAGGTGGTGGTGTTGCTGTAGTGTGGCGTTGGAGGTTGTGTTGCTGCAGTGCAGGGTTGTAGGTGGAGGTGTTGCTGTAGTGTGGGGTTGGAGGTGGTGTTGCTGTAGTGCAGGGTTGGAGGTGGTGGTGTTGCTGTAGGGTGGGTTTGGAGGTTGTGTTGCTGTAGGGCAGGGTTGGGGGTGGAGGTGTTGCTGTAGTGTGGGGTTGGAGGTGGTGGTGTTGCTGTGGTGCAGGGTTGGAGGTTGTGTTGCTGTAGGGCAGGGTTGGGGGTGGAGGTGTTGCTGTAGTGTGGGGTTGGATGTGGTGGTGTTTCAGTAGTGTGGGTTTGGAGGTGATATTGTTGCTGTAGTGCAGGGTTGGGGTGTAGGTGTTGCTGTAGTGGACGGTTAGAGGTTGTGTTGCTGCCATGCAGGGTTGTAGGTGGAGGTATTGCTGTAGTGTGGGGTTGGAGGCTGTGTTGTTGTAGTGCAGGGTTGGAGGTGGTGGTGTTGCTGTAGTGTGGAGTTGGAGGTGGTGGTGTTGCTGTAGTGCAGGGTTGTAGGTGGAAGTGTTGCTGTAGTGTGGGGTTGGAGGTTGTGTTGATGTAGTGCAGGGTTGAAGGTGATGGTGTTGCTGTAGTGCAGGGTTGGAGATGGTGGTGTTGCAGTTGTGTGGGGTTAGAGGTTGTGTTGCTGTAGTGCAGGGTTGGGGGTGGAGGTGTTGCTGTAGTGTGGGGTTGGAGGTGGTGTTGCAGTAGTGCAGGGTTGGAGGTGGTGGCGTTGCTGTAGTGCAGGGTTGAGTGTGATGGTGTTGCTGTAGTGCAGGGTTGGAGGTTGTGTTGCTGTAGTGCAGGGTTGGGGGTGGAAGTGTTGCTGTAGTGTGGGGTTAGAGTTTGTGTTGCTGTAGTGCAGGGTTGGGGGTGGAGGTGTTGCTGTAGTGTGGGGTTGGATGTGGTGTTGCTGCCATGCAGGGAAGTATGTGGAGGTGTTGCTGTAGTGTGGGGTTGGAAGTGGTGTTGCTGCCATGCAGGGTTGTAGGTGGAGGTGTTGCTGTAGTTTGGGGTTGGAGGTGGTGTTGCTGCCATGCAGGTTTGTAGGTGGAGGTGTTGCTGTAGTGTGGGGTTGGAGGTGGTGTTGCTGTAGTGTAGGGTTGGAGGTTGTGTTTCTACCATGCAGGGTTGGGGGTGGAGGTGTTGCTGTAGTGTGGGGTTGGAGGTGGTTTTGCTGCCATGCAGGGTTGTAGGTGGAGGTGTTGCTGTTGTGTAGGGTTGGAGGTGGAGGTGTTGCTGTAGTGTGGGGTTGGAGGTGGTGTTGCTGCCATGCAGGGTTGTAGGTGGAGGTGTTGCTGTAGTGTGGGGTTGGAGGTGGTGTTGCTGTAGTGCAGGGTTGGAGGTGGTGGTGTTGCTGTAGTGTGGGGTTGGAGGTGGTGTTTCTACCATGCAGGGTTGGGGGTGGTAATGCTACTGTAGTGCGGAGCTAGGTTTTTTCTTTGGTGCCCAATGTGTTTTTCTTATTACTGTAGGGGGGAATGTAGTTTCATTGGTTAAGGGATTCCTAAATTTCTTGCACAGGGTGCTAGTGTACCTGGGGCCGGCTCTGGTGCCAGTAGTGTTGTTGGTTTTGAAGAAAGTGAGCAGTACGGCAGCCTAAGATAATTTTAAACACCAAAGTCTTTATTTGAACATCAGATGAGCAGCAGCTTTCATTATAGGGAATGTGAGAGCAGTGAGGAGGAGGTTACAGTAGTAACATGGGAGATAATATGTGTGTGGATAAGTTTTGTGGTGGCAACAGCGGTGGTGAGGAACGCCCTAATCCTGGCAGTGTTACGGAGGTGGAAATAGCAAGAGTGAGATTTTTTTGATGTTAGGGGCAATGGAACAAGAGGGGTGCACAGGATGACACCTAGGCAGCAGATTTGTGGAAGGGCAGGGAGGGAGTTATTATCAACAGAGAGAGAGAATGGGGAAGATCAGGGGCCCAGCCACTTAAGCCACTTTATCTCTGCTGAGTGCAAGATCCTCTTTCTTTATACTGGTACCCACTAGGTCGACCTATCTTACCAATCATCCGCCCGATGTGTCAGGCCTGACATGGCAACTGGACGGGCATTTCATTTTCCCCGCCCAGATGAGCTGTCACTCACCACCGGGTTCCTACAGCATGTGTACAGGTGATAGGCAGGTTGTCTGTACACACCAGATGCGCAGATATAGCTGCAGGTATATCGGCCATATTATGTGCTGCACAGCTGATGCAATATGACTGTGAACAAAGCCGTTCACAGACACATCGGGGTACCCACCCGCCGACGATACATCAGCTTGTACAAGCTCTGACCTTACTCAGGAATTGCTAACCTCAGCCCAAGTTACGTATGGCATCACAGTGGCTAATTTATGCACGCCCCTGCAACGGCGTTCAAATGCTCTGGCACTCCTGCGTTTCGCCGACCATCACATCCCCCAAGTGGTACTTCCTGTCAATCACTCTGCGATGGGTCTGCGTAGTCACTGCTATCGCTGCTGAATTAGGACTATCATTAACAGGACCCCAAAAAGGCATTTGTTACAAAATGAAACATTCTTCTCTCAGCACGGGATTGGCTTGTTAAAGTCCACGGTTAACTAATAATCAAGGGACTGAAACATAGGGCCTGATTCAGAGCCGGACGCTATTTGCGCTCGCTCATTCACAAAAAGGGGCCGGCTATTTAAATTGAGCGCTCGCTCTTTGCGGTCTGTTGATGCCTCTATGTCTGAGCGAGCGAACGAAACATGCGCTCGCTATTTTGTAAAGACGCCCCCTGGCCGCTCGCATCCTACGTCATCTCCGCTATTTATTAGATTAATCGAGTACATCGAAAGGCGTCTGAACTGCTCGCACTGCTTGTGGTAGGATTTTCCTACCGCAATCATGCGAACAGTTCAGGCTAAGAAACAACCAAGTGACGTGGCCGATGACGCTGCTTTGTTAATTATGCACACACTTAAAACGCCCGTTTTGACCGTTTGGCACGCCTGCGTTCGGATCTCCACTCCCCGTTTTCAAGCACCTTCCCCTGTTACCACCCACAAACGCCTCATCCTGTCACTCAAATTAGCAGGCACTCGCTATTTTGTGAGCGCTCGATTTCCGACCGCAATGACTGGTTGGCGCATGCACATTACGACCCATACGCATGCGCAGATGTGCGAACATCGCTCGGAGCGAACGAACGGCCGCTTACGAGCAGCTCTGAATCAGGGCCATTGTCTCCAGAATGACTCTCTCTTGTTCTTCTCCTGTATGTGAAATCATAATTACTCTACGGACACAATAACAATTCTACAAAAGCTTTGGTGGAGTAAAGTTCATCCTAAACTGAGAGAGGAAACTGATTCCCTTTTAGTTTTATGCTATTTACAGTCAGAAGACAAATATTCTTATTTTTATTAAGTAAAAGCGCAGATGTGGGAGAGTGGACACGTCAGCAGCTTTTATGTTGTACAAAGCAGATTTTAAACAGAACAAAGTCAAAAATGAAGATCTGCAGGAAAATATCCCCACGCACACACTTATGGAGCGTACACACGGTCAGATTTGTCAGACTGTCAGATTTGTCAGATGAACGATTGAACGATTAAACGATTTGAACGATTTGAACGATTGAACGATTTTTGACTGCATTAAAATGAATGGAATCGTCCAAGTCTGACTGCAAACCCATCAGATGTCAGATATCGTTATCTGACAAACGGGAACGCGCATCGTTGATCGTCCATCGTTCAGGCATGTCAGATATGAACGATTTTCCTTCAGATATGAACGACTGAACGATTTTTAAATCGTTATCGTTCATATCTGAAGGAAAAATCTGATCGTGTGTATGCACCATTAGTGTAAGGACGCTGGTCTGTAGCTCTTACACAGTGTAAGCGACAGCTGCAAAACTTGCAGAATTCACAGTTTACTTTTAACTTGTCACACTGAGCCTGATTCATAGATAGATACTGCTGAGTCCACTTTTGTGTTTGTTGCCGGAGTCACGGCTGCGATAATATGCAAATACTAATATTACTGTTATTATTACATTTTATTTATAGAGCACAACAAGTATTCCGCAGCGCTGTACAGAGAGCAAAACGATAAGCCAACACAGGGTCAATTTGGAGACAAACAGAAGACATAAGGAGTGAGCCAGTGTAAGGGCAGTTAAGAGGTAGACTACATGGTGACTTGGTTAATTGGTGGACGTATAGGCTGTTATGTACAGGTGGGTTTTCAGCACCCGCTTGTAGCAATGCAGGCTGGGGGATAGTCTGATGGAATGAGGGACATCGTTCCAATGGTGGGGGGCAGCTCGGGAGAAATCTTGAATTCTGGAGGAGATGTGGTAACCAGACAGGAGGAAAGGCAGTGGTCATTGGCTGACAGGAGTGGGCGGGAGAGAGTGTGTAAGGATGTGAGGTTGGAGATGTAGGGAGCTGTGGAGTTGGAGAGGACCTTGTATGTGCTAGTTGGAAAATTTTAAAGGATTCTCTAGGGGAAGGGGAGCCAGTGAAGGGCTTTGCAGAGAGGGGAGGTAGATGTGGAGTGGTGGAAGATAAGTATAGCGTCAAATTGGAGAGGAGCAAGATGGGAGCAGTGGAATCTGGTGAGGAGAAGGTTGCAGTCATCAAGGAGAGATGATCAGTGGCCTCTGTAGCTGCGACTGTGTGTTTGGGAACTCATCTGCTCTGATTGACAAGCCACAAGGCTCCCATAACACGCCCATTAGACTGACTTGTTTTGCGTTCACTTCAGGCCATCTCCATGTCACCACCCAGGAATGCTCATAACTTTGCCACCCTATTTCTGATACCATCTGTGCCAGTGGCAACAGCATCTTTGTGCGTACAATCTGAACAGGTACAGTACCATTGTGTGATACCAACAGACTGAAAGTGACTGATATTGTATTTTGTGGTTGCAAAGAATTTCCATGATGTTAATGAGGTTGCTAAGATTCTGAAGAGTGGAGAAAGATACATCTTGATGTATCTGCAGGTTGTGGCCAGAAAAACATATCACTGTAGCATTGTGATTAGAGGCTAAGAAACCATCCTCTAGATTCTAGTTGAGATAAGTTAATATTGTGTGATATCAACAACAGTGATGAGGGAAAAGATGAGGATAATAATGACATATTCCAACTGTGACAATGATTAACAACATTGTAAGCTGCCCTAAGCCCATTGGTAGCTTGGTTTGTGGGGGCCCAACATACCAAGCACTTCAGCCACAAAAGTGACAGTCTCTGTCGCTGAAGTGCTTGGTTTGGTAAACTGAGAATGTCCTTTTTAATATACAACATAAGGATAGGTGGGAGGATCAAAAGACAATTCCACCGTGCATCACTTTTCATTATGGATTTTGCCAAGATTGTGTGTGTGACAGGCAGCATATATTACTATACTTTTCTGTTGTATTCATAATCTTGTGTATTTTGTAATGCAATTCATGACCAGATTCTCATCCAGATGTAGAGGCCTAATTTCCAGTAGCTTCTCCACAGATACAAATTAATATTATGAATAATTTCATTAATAATTATCAACTTCGACTAGGCTGTTACTCTGCCTTGAATCTCTTTTATTGCCTTGAAGCCCTATGATTTCCCAAAACTGAGGTGTGTTGCTGCCATTGGGAGGAAGGGAAGAGGCCAGTGACAGAGATTTCCTGCCCTATTTATCTCATCTGCGTTGACCGGCTTGTGTGACTCCATGAGTCACTTAGCTGTCCGATTTTATTGCAGATTATCCAATGCTGCGTTGTACAACTCAGCTCGGATAAGTAATGCATGCAGGAAGCGTGATGCCTCCTGCTGCATTACCATAATTGCAAGGACAGCATTGCAAAGCTGCTTGCATGCAGCTTTGCAATTCCATCCTGTGCTGAATCAGGCCCTTAGTTTCTACTTTAAAAATCTCATTGGGATTTTGGAAGCTTATTTTTTAATAGCTTTTTTCCATTATTCAGATTGTTTTTTTATTTTTGACTTATTACGTTACTATAAGTAATCAATCAATCAATAAATGATTTACCTGGATTCCACTAAATACTCCACCTCCAATTGCCTGTGCTGGCCTCAGGCCTCTGATCTAGTTCTTGATGAATGAAAACATTCTATAGCATTGTATAATTCACTGAACTGCCATACTACATTTGATAGATGCGCTATATTCTTTTAAACTGTCATGTGTTTGTGCCACTGCTCTATCTTACTTACTTTACCCAGCCAGCTCACTGCAACCTTTGGCCAACATTGGTGAGCTGTGAGGTGATCAAAATTGACTGGAATTGACTGGAAATTAATGTTATTGATGTTAATAATGTAAAAAATTCTGTAGGAACAAAAACAAATTAAATGATTTTAGCTGGTTTCATAAATTTTAAAGAAATCCAAAACCAAAACATTTGAGAGCAATTTTACAAAAACCAACGAAGATTAAGATCCAAAATCAAAATACGAGAGAGAGAGAGAGAGAGAGAATTATATTTGTGACTCATTTTTTTAAACTAATTTTTTCGAGATCATGTCTTTTCTTGCCCCCTAGTGTTATCTTATTTAATCCAAACTTGTGTTAGCTGTTTTCCTAGGAGTATTATGGCTTATACAGTATGCTTAGTGACTGCCTCGCCTTTAAAAACCAGTGTGCAGGTGAGCGTTACACCAGGAGGCATAGTTAAAGTTTGATCCTCATATGGTAGCAGCTTCCAAGTTTATGATTCTGAGTGATAGAGTAGGTACTTGCAGAAAAGTCGGGTCCCTTTGTCGCACCCAGCAGGAAAATACTAAACAGTTTACCTTGTGGCCTGTATGTTGGTAGCAGGTTCTTCGGAAGATTTAGGAGAGGCAAGGAGGGTGGGAGTCACACAGAGGTGCGGATAAACACTTCCCGTAGAGCACGGTATTATTAATAAACAGACTGTAATTCTCAAAGATTACTGAAATAATCATGTAACACAGAATTCTTCACAATACATTCACTTGGCAAATCTTACTATACGCAAAGAAACAGTTGGTCATATAATGACATCACATTGACGGCAAATATGGTGTGCAATATACAATTCCAGTATTCTCACAGTTACCGTTAATACTGCATATTTACCATTTTCATTGTTACTTCACAACACATAACTGTAAATTTACATTACAAAACTCTGACAATCAACCCATGACACTGGGCTAGTGTGCACTAGAAAAATGTCAATGATCTAGGCCAGGGATGGGGAACCTCAGGCCCGGGGGCCGTATAAGCCCCAGAATCATTTGGTCTGGCCCTCTGAGCTTTTTTCTGCTAGCCTCATCTGGCTAGCAGGGTGCCTGTGATGGCACCCTGCAGACAGCATCTATACAGCAGTGCCGCCTGCAGCATCCTTAGGACGCTTCAGCCGGTCACACCACTGCCCTTACAGCTCCCTGGAGCATCTTTAGGATGCTTTAGGCCACAGGTTCTCAAACTCGGTTTTCAGGACCCCAAACAGTGCATGTTTTCCAGGTCTCCTCACAGAATCACAAGTGAAATAATTAGCTCCTTCAGTGGAACTTTTAAAATGTGTTGGTGAGTAATTAATACACCAGTGCAGCTTCTAGGTGATCTGGAAAACGTGAACTGTGTGGGGTCCTGAGGACCAAGTTTGTGAACCTCTGCTTTAGGCATTGCTGTAATCACTGGCGATTGTGGCCCCATCCCCATATGACATCACATGGAGGGGGCGTGGCCTGCACCGGGCACACGAATAAAGTTATATATACCATAATGGCCCTTAGCAGAATAAAGGTTCCCCACCCCTGATCTAGGCTGATAAGTGTGTTTTGGTTTTGGATCTGTATTTTTTTTTTGTTTCAAAAATTTATATAAGGTTTTTATAAATCATGTGATTTTTGCAATTCAAAACCCGAAATTCGGATTTAAAATCTGAATTCTGAACAGCTGGAAGAACAGAACCACAAACCTGATCTGTCCGGATTCACAAATTCGGGTGGATTCGGATCTCTTGAGAACCGAGCCGTACATCTCCATATACAGTACACACATGCACACAAGGGAGTATCAATAAATAGGGTAATAAGCAGTGCTTAAAGTGGACCTAAAGACATGGTGGAACTCACACACCCCCCCAGGCGCTTATTTAATAAGGGACAGCATGCACCTTAGGTGCTCGTTGCAAAAAAAGGCTGTGGTCTTAAAAAAGCGGTGTGGCCTCAAAATAAAGGGGCGTGGTCATACAATTCAAATTATGCCACCCAGTAGTACAATCGTGTTCACAGTACACCACACATAGTGCCCCTTATTCACATTACACCACATAATAGTAGCCCTTATTCATGTTATGACACACAGTAGTGCCCATTTTACACAATGCCCACATTAGCGCCCCTTATACACAATGCCCACAGTAGTAGTTACCCTAACACACTTAATGCCCTCAGTAGTAGTGCCTCTTATACAATGCCCACAGCAGTAGTGCCCCTTATGCAGTGCCCACAGTAGTAGTGTCCCTTATGCAGTGTCCATAGTGGTAGTGTCCCTTAAGCAGTGCCCACAGTAGTAGTGTCCCTTAAGCAGTGCCCATAGTAGTAGTGTCCCTTATGCAGTGCCCACAGTAGTAGTGTCTCTTATGCAGTGTCCATAGTGGTAGTGTCCCTTATGCAGTGCCCATAGTAGTAATGTCCCTTATGCAGTGCCCACAGTAGTAGTGTCTCTTATGCAGTGTCTATAGTGGTAGTGTCCCTTATGCAGTGCCCATAGTGGTAGTGTCCCTTATGCAGTGTCCACAGCAGTAGTGTCCCTTATGCAGTGCCCACAGTAGTAGTGTCTCTTATGCAGTGTCTATAGTGGTAGTGTCCCTTATGCAGTGCCCATAGTGGTAGTGTCCCTTATGCAGTGTCCACAGCAGTAGTGTCCCTTATGCAGTGCCCACAGTAGTAGTGTCTCTTATGCAGTGTCCATAGTGGTAGTGTCCCTTATGCAGTGCCCATAGTAGTAATGTCCCTTATGCAGTGCCCACAGTAGTAGTGTCTCTTATGCAGTGTCCATAGTGGTAGTGTCCCTTATGCAGTGCCCATAGTAGTAATGTCCCTTATGCAGTGCCCACAGTAGTAGTGTCTCTTATGCAGTGCCCACAGTAGTAGTGTCTCTTATGCAGTGTCTATAGTGGTAGTGTCCCTTATGCAGTGCCCATAGTGGTAGTGTCCCTTATGCAGTGTCCACAGCAGTAGTGTCCCTTATGCAGTGCCCACAGTGGTAGTGTCCCTTATGCAGTGCCCACAGTAGTAGTGTCCCTTAAGCAGTGCCCATAGTAGTAGTGTCCCTTATGCAGTGCCCACAGTAGTAGTGTCTCTTATGCAGTGTCCATAGTGGTAGTGTCCCTTATGCAGTGCCCATAGTAGTAATGTCCCTTATGCAGTGCCCACATTAGTAGTGTCCCTTATGCAGTGTCCATAGTGGTAGTGTCCCTTAAGCAGTGCCCATAGTAGTAATACCCCTTATGCAGTGCCCACAGTTGTAGTGTCCCTTATGCAGTGTCCATAGTGGTAGTGTCCCTTATGCAGTGCCCACAGTAGTAGTGTCCCTTATGCAGTGTCCATAGCGGTAGTGTCCCTTAAGCAGTGCCCACAGTAGTAATGTCCCTTATGCAGTGCCCATTGTAGTAATGTCCCTTATGCAGTGCCCACAGTAGTAGTGTTCCTTATGCAGTGTCCATAGTAGCCCATTGTAGTAATGTCCCTTATGCAGTGCCCACAGTAGTAGTGTCCCTTATGTAGTGCCCACAGTAGTAGTGTCCCTTATGCAGTGCCCACAGTAGTAGTGTCTCTTATGCAGTGCCCACAGTAGTAGTGTCCCTAATGCAGAGTACATAGTGGTAGTGTCCCTTAAGCAGTGCCCATAGTAGTAATGCCCCTTATGCAGTGCCCACAGTAGTAGTGCCAATTATGCAGTGTACATAGTGGTAGTGTTACTTAGGCAGTGCCCATAGTGGTAGTGTCCCTTATGCAGTGTCCATAGTGGTAGTGTCCCTTATGCAGTGCCCACTGTATTAGTGTCCCTTATGCAGTGC